>OX451735.1:724390627-725094865 GCA_948472305.1 Vicia faba
GCTATCATGGTCTATACGATGACCCGCGCCTGTCCGTTTAACATCCTAACACAAGGTTGTTCACCAAATACAATGGTGAAACAACACTGTTAAAAGAGTTAAAAACATAAGAAAGATCTTTGAGTAAAATAGGGTAGATAACTCTTACTTACTTGATCAAAACTTGCAAAAACATCCTTGCTATCTTCAAAACACACTTTACAATACAACTTCAAAAACAATTTCAAAAACAACTTTCAAAACATTGGAAACTTTTCAAAAGACAAAAACACCTTTGTATACATTCAAACAAGAATAATTACAAAAGTTGCCACAATGATGGCCTCTTTTCAAAACATCTTTCAAAATCACACACAAAGCACCATTTCAAACAATTGAAGAGCACCATTTCAAACAATTGAAAAGCAAAGCAAGTGATCTAAACAAGTAACTAAGAGCCCATGGATAACCATGGATAGAAAGGGTGCTAATACTTTCCCTTTCTATAATCTACTCCCCGAACCCAAGAAAACATCTCAAAGGTCTTTCCTGTAATTTTTGACCTTTCCTTAGGATAAAATAAAAAGTCAGTGGCGACTCTTACTAAACCGAAACATTTGCGAACACAAACGCAAAACCTCAAGTCAGTTCTCCCACCGTATCACAAAAGGCTTTTATAAGAAGGAGAGCATTTGTCATAGGACAAAATAGATGAGAGAGGGTATTTGAAAGACTGTGAGTTATAATATTGAGATTTATTATTTGTATGATAACAATGATAATCTGCCAAATAACTAGGGGGATGAGATGCTCTAGTGGATTGTCTAATAGGTTGAGTACTAGAGTCAACTGTGACATGTTAATCATGATGATTGGAGGATATAGGCGAAGTATTAGGCAAGAACTCATCGGATAAAGGAAAGTGTTCTGAGAAATTGTTGGAAAAAGGGGTGGCTAAAGTTTGAGGGGATGTATAATTGGAAACAGGTCTAGGGATGGATGTAGGACTGCTGGAAAAAGACTCATCAGCAGGATTGACAGGTATAATAATATTTATACTAAGATGATGACTAAGATCTTGAGAAAAATATATGAAGGAATCATTATGATTTAAAGGATTGGAAATATCAGTAGATGTGGGAATTTGAGGGCTAGGCACAGGGTCATAATAAAATTGAGGATTAGTGTTGGGTGTTGCAATAGGCCTGTGTTTGGACTTATATGGTTGAAAAGGAAAATGATGCTCATAAAAAATCACATGTCTGGAAACAAATATAGTATTGTGTTGCAGATCATATAGAATATACCCTTTGGTTCCATCTTTAAAACCAAGAAATACATACTTCCTAGCTCTAGGATCAAACTTGGTTCCGTGTGATTGTATTGTGGATGCAAAACTCAAACAACCAAACACTTTTAAATGAATGATAAAATGTGGTTGATTGTATAACAGTTCATAGAGGGATTTGAGTTTTAAAACAGTGGTAGGCAGTCTATTGATTATATGTATGGCATGCTGAACACAAAAAGTCCACATGTTTATAGGGAGGTTTGAATGAAAAAACAGGGTTCTAGCAACATTTAAGATATGTTGGTGTTTTCTTTCAACTACCCCATTTTGTTGGGGTGTGGCCACACATGATTTTTGGTGAATAACACCTTTGGAAGAAAGAAATTCAGATAAGGCTGTGAACTCATTCCCATTGTCTGATCTCAGGCACTTGAGTGAAGTATGAAACGAGGTTTCTATATATGCCATGAATTGAATAATACTGGTTTTTGTTTGATCTTTTGTCTTAAGGAAAGTTATCCATGTATATCTAGTATAGTCATCAACTAGAGTAAAAAAATACCTATGGTCTAGAATAGAAATAGTGGAAAATGGTCCCCAAATATCAGCATGAAGAATTTCAAAAGGAACACTTGATTTAGTATTGCTACGAGGGAAAGGTAACTTCTTTTGTTTACCAAAATGACAGGAATCACAAGGTATGTCATTATTACATTGTGTAGGAACAAAGGGAAATATTTTAGAAATATTTTGTAAACCAATATTTGAAATGTGCCCTAGTCTTAAATGCCACAAATTACAAGGATTTTGAGCAAAGGAATGGTAAACACTAGAATGAGGGGAAGTGTCAAGAACATAGAGCCCTCTTTGGAGTTTAGCTGTACTAATCATTTCCTTGGAATGATTCTGCATAATTTGACAGGATGCATCAGTAAATTGAACACAAAAACTATTTCCTTGAACCAGTTTAGCAATAGACATCAAATTGACATGAAAAGTGGGTATATACAACATATTATGTAAGGTCAAGACAGGGGATATAACTATGCTACCAAAAATAGAGGCAGTCACATGAGAACCATTAGGTAGACTAGCATGGACAGGAACAATAGATTTATGAGATGTAAACATAGCTAGATCAAAAGCAATGTGATCTGTAGCACCAATATCAAGAATCCAAAGAGAAGCATTCTTACCATGTTCATTGTTAGAATGGGAATTGAGGACAAAAGGTGAGGTAGAAACTGAATTGGCTTATGATTGGTTTTAGATTGTTGGAGTAATTCTAGAATGTTGTGATATTGCTCTTGAGTGAAACCAAAAGAAGACTTGGTTGAGTTCTGCTGAGAAGACTCCTGTCCTATTTCAGTAGAAGCAGTAGATTGAGATATTGAATTAGCAGCGGATTTACCTTTATTCTTGAACCGGGGTGGATATTCATGTTTGATGAAGCATGTCTCGATAGTATGGTTGGTCCTCTCACAGTGAGTGCAAACTCGATTGTGTCCTTTTGTTCCATTATAACCTTGAGTTTTGCTTTTGCCATAAGTGTTGTTGTTATATTTGTTGTTGTTGCTGCCTGAGTAGGAACTATGTTGAAAAGTTGCAGACTCTTCACCATTAGGAACGACTATAGTTGCAGAGTTGTTCAACTCTGTTTCTTGTTGAATAACAAGAGATAAAACGTTATCTATTTCTGGTAATGGACTCATCATCATGATTTGGGACTTCGAATTTGTGAACTTTTTCGTTCAAACCTTTCAGAAATCGTATGACATAATCTTGCGCACGGTACTTCTGAATCGAGGCAATAACACCACACGAGCACGGGATAGCACATGAATAGGCAGGGATAGGGCGGTACGTCTCTAATTAGTCCCACATCACCTTCAGTTGTGTAAAATAATTGGAGACATCAAGGGTACCTTGGAGAAATTTGTAAACATCTTCTTGAATATCTGAGATTCTGAAAATGTCACCATGAGAGAAGCGAACTTGCCGATTCTTCCACACACCAGCTGCAATATCAATCCATAAAACAGATTTGGCAATAGATTCAGAAATTAATCGATGAATCTAGGCTAGAACCATCGTGTTACAACGAATCCACAGAGCATAGAGAGGATCAGAAATAAGAGGTTTTGTCAGAGTTCTATCGATGAACCGTTCCTTATTCTTGGAAATCAGGGCTATATGCATCGATCTTGCCCAAGAATGATAGTTCTTATCATCCAGTAATGGTGAAACAAGAACGAGAGACGGATTTTCATTAGGATTCAGATAGAACGGATTGGATGAATTAGTTGAAAAATCAACAAAATTTTGGTAAGCCATTGATGAAGAAACAGAAGAACATGAAACAGAGAACGAAGGGCAGAGGAAAGAAAGAAAAAGGTTCAACAATGGCTACCAGAGTTGTTCAAGCTCTGATACCATATTAATGGTGAGCAATTCACCTTGATGAAGAAGAGGAAGAAGGCATAACAGAATTCTGTTATGGTTAAGCTAGACAGTTAGAAGAATAACAGAAAGAATGTATATTGATCTGGTGAGCCTATATATATATATATATATATATATATAATATATATATATATAATATATATATATATATATATATATATATATATATATATATATATATATATATATATATATATATATATATATATATATATATATATATATATATATATTATATATATATATATATATATATATATTATATATATATATATATATATAATATATATATATATATATATATATATATATATATAAAAAAGAGGATAAGATAGAATGAGTGGCTTAGAAGCACTGCATAAGTGGCAGAATACTATTGGCTACAGGTAAATAAAATGAAAACTATATAAAACTATATAAACTCAGAATTTATATAAAACTAATGTTTTAAAAGCATGAGAAAAAAAAAACTTATTTAAGATTTTTAATTGTCTCAGAAATAGCAGCAACCTCAATTATGTTCTTCAAACTATGTCGACGACCATATTTTCTCTTTACCCTTTGCTTGATAACAGAAGCTTACATCTCATGTAGTATACTCTTGTAACCTTCCCCCTTTATTTCCAATTATTTGTAGGCTTTCTTCATGTCTTTTAATTTAAAGTGAGCGTTAACCTACAAAATAAAGACTACAATGAGAAAACTTCAATTTTAAGAGAAATAAAGATCCACCGGTAAGTCTAGTAATCTCTATTTTTTCTTGCAGAAATAAACTTCTTCAAACTTTCAATACTCACTCAAACAATTTATCATCGTCATCGTCCAACATTCACTCAAACAAAAAAAATATGCATTTCATCAAATAACTAGTGGAGATTCTAAATGAGACAAACACACAATCTAACACATAAAAACTTGTAGTATATGAAAGTTAGACTCACATAAATTGTGAAAATGACGACAACAACCTTTAACAGACCTTTCCAATATCTTCCGGCTTCAAATCTCAAACATAATTGCTGCAAAATAAGAGCAAAAATTTAGATTCACATAATCAAACTATAGATCTAACTTCTCAGATAATCAGAAACCAGGAAACACAAACAAAACAAAACAAAACCCAAAACGATGTCGATATGGTACAACTAACCCATGTAGTTTCTTAGCAACTCGTTGATGAAACAGTTTAGATCAACTAGATCTAATTTCTCGAAACCTGCAACAACAACAAAAATCAACAACTATATAATTGTGAGTGTTTCGTAGATCTAAACAAAGAAGGATAAAAGCAACATTTTTGTTGAAGAAAAGGAAGACATGAGTAGGAAACATGCAATACACTATAAGTTGAAAACCCATTAAATAAATTACTAAAAAATGTTGGATCTTTCATTAGCTAATAAAATCAAATAGACATAATAGTTAAAAAAAAGCTTCACAAAGAAACTTATTCAGAACAACAAAATCAATTTCGAAGTGCTCCTTGTTGTCAGAAACAACCGACCATTTATGGTGTACCTTAACAGTGATTTTTCACAGCTCTTTCATGTCGTTGATGTCAACAATGTTCTGAAAAGGTCTCGCCATGAAGAAATGTTAGAGGAAGTTCGAGTTGAATGAATGGAGTTTCTGCTACAGAGGAAGTTGTGGAGAAATACAAAGAAAGATGAAAGAAAACCAAACGAAAAATGAAGAAGATGGAAGAGAAAGATGAAGAAGTCGGGGGAAAATGAAAAAGATATTGGAAGAATGCAAAAGTAATATGTAAATGCTGCAGAACAATTAATTGTCAATGTAAGTAGCAATACATGATGGGAGAAAGTAAAGAACTAAAAAGCAGATTTAGAAAGCTCAAAACGCAAAAGGTGGTATAGAATCAAAAGAAAATATCAGAAAAAAATGAATGGGAGTTGCTGAAGGCATCCACGTGACACTGTATTGATTATGCATAACATTTTGGTAGATGGCAGAGCATATAACTTTCTTATATTATAGATGATATGATATAGGATGCCTTGACGAAATCAAACATGAGTCACAATTTTAAAACAACGATTATTAAATAAGTGATAATTAATTAAAATTTCTCAAATTAATTAAATATAAAAAAAGTACCCTAAATTAAAATAGGTGTTATGAAAGTCACAAATTATACTCTCAATTTTGATGGAAAACCCAAAATGACATAACTTCCCCCAATTGTAGAGAGAAACGAAATTTAACACGGGACCGGAAGAGCAACCCGATTCTAAAAGTGCCTCATAAGTTATAACACCAGAAAGAGACAAATTGCAAGCTACAGCTTCAACGTGCAATTCTGCGTCTCCGATTTCCCTCGTTTTTTTTTCCACTCTCACATGAAGAACAATGTCAGCCACCAGATCTATAAAGAATAAGCATCGCGAACCACGACAGAAGAAAAACCCTTCCATGGCATCTCTTCCAGCTTCTTCACGAAAGCGTAAGCCTCGTACTCTTGCCACTGTTTCCGCTATTCTCGCCGTTTTACTCGTCATTTCCGTCATCTGTCTCTTGCTCGTTTCGTCGAACACTTGGCGTGCGTTCCAACAAGTGGTTTTGTATGAGACGATCTCTGTCGTCAATGAGTTCCCTCACGATCCTCAAGCCTTCACTCAGGTCAACTTTTTTTTATTTTTTTTTATGTTCTGTTTTTGTAACGATTTTATCTGGTAATGTTTGATTTGATGATATGCATATGCATGCTTATGCCACTTTTAAAAGATTTGAGAATTGATTTTAATATTTTGTCTTTGGAAAAGCTAGAAATCCAAGCTTTTGGGTAGAATTGAGGTTGGATCTAGAATCAATAGTAGGGCTGGGAGTCAAACATAATTAATTTGTGTTCAAACCTAACCATCACAAACAAGATTTTGGGGTGGAACCAAACATAGACTAGTTTTATTTATTTAATTTTTGGAGAGAGGTACCTGAGAGTTGGTTAACAATTTGGATGCAATGCTAAGTTTGTTTTTATTATTGATAACAAATAGTTCAAGACCTGAAATGCTACTAGGCTATGGTTCTATACAAGTTCTATGTTGGGCGTACTGCATTCATTAAATCATGTATTCATGTAATCATTGAGTGAAGTTTAGTCGGCTACAATTTATGGTTGAATTGGATTTATTGAAGTGAGAATGTGAGCACTAAGCTGTCCAATTTTAATCCAAAGGATGCAGTTTACTGATGTAGGGGCCTGGATTCACCACATTCAACAAATCTTGCAGTCACTGCATTCAACGGATTTAAGACACTAGATAGAGTTCATATGTTGATAATTTCCTAGTGTAGCACCCTCTATAGCACCGCCTGAAAGAAAGCGTGTCCGTATCTGTGTCGGACACCAACACGACACTGGAACTTGTTATTACGTTTAATTTATTCATTTTTTCAAATTATTACTGGTGTCGACGTGTCAGTGTCGGTGTGGTGTCGACGTGTCAGTGTCGGAGTCTGTGCTTCATAGGTAGCACCTACCTATCTCTAAAATGCTATAACGGAAAGCGGGATAGCCGCTATTGCAAAGACTAAAACAGCGTACAAAGTAAAAACATAATCAAAAATAGAAAAATGTACAAAATTAAAGAGACCATCATGATATGTAATAGTGAAAGAGTCTAAAATATAGTATAGTAAAACTTCAACAGTAAAGAATAACATAACCGAACATAAATATAAGTAGGAAGAAGAACAAAACAGTTGTTTGTGAGCAAGAATATAACAAAATGAAGAACCGATTATTAACCTTATCAAGATTTGGATTGAAATTTATGCCCTTATGAAAAGATAACATTTAAACAAAAAAGACTTTCAGCAATTTATCTCCGAAACCCTAATAGCAAATGCAATGGCATTTTCAGGCAGCAATTAGCAGCCACAGCAACTGCTATTGCTAACAGAGGTCTGCAGGCCAAAAGCGTTGTGCCGAACCCTACCACCGCTATGCTATTCCGCTGCTATAGCACGCTAGTGACAACATAGATTATATGCTCATGCTGTAACGTCAGAAAATAAGGAGTTTACAATTGCAATCATCCATTTTCAATCAATGGCTGAGATCAGCAATTGAAGTAGCTTTTGATCAGACTAAATCTGTTTCCGTGATGCAGCGAGCATATTAATGTAGGGAACATGAGCGAACAGTTAGTCATCATGTGAGGGGCATATAACAAGCTATGACCTTAGTCCTTAGTATTTTTCGTCTTCTTGATGGGGTCTGGTTTTGTATTTTTATATATTTGATTATTTAAATAAGCCGCAAATTTGCCTATAGTTTGGGTGTGAGTGCAGGGGTGCCGACTTAATTGGGAAGATCATGCCTTCATCTTTTGCTTCACTTTTAAAAAAGCATTTCTGATAAAGACTAATATGGGTGGTATTTGTTGTTTGATTAAGGTGGGGCTTTTGAATCCTTATAAACTAAATTACAAGTTGTAGAGGAGAAACCATAAAAAAGTTCAAGGCATTTAGAGAGAGAGAAAGTTCTTTGAAACTGAATCTATTTCTCATGTAATGAGTCATAAAGTGCTCGATTTATTTATAGAAGTGTAGTTGGTTTCAATAAGTTAATTTAGAATCTAGGTTGTCAATCCCAGACAGCAGCCTGGGGCGGCCGACCCCAAAAGAGATGACCGCTGTTTGATCTTTTTTTACATATTACATGGATAATAATAACATATAATTAATGTAAAATCAAACAAATAATTCAGAACAAAAGGCTTAATCAAAAAACACTCAAAAACCCACAAGTCTTAACCAAAACACTAAAAAATAATCAACAAGTCTTAATCAAAATATTAAATCCCAAATACCAACAAAAGTCGAGGAAATAAAGAAGCATATGGAAGATAGCTTGAAGCTTGAAGAACGATGGCAGAGAAGAACAATGGCAAAGAAGAATAAGCTTGAAGAGGAGCAAAGCTTGAAGCCTGACTGAAGAAGAATGAAGCTTGAAGCCTGAAGAAGAATGAAGAGCAGAGGAAAGATTATGGAGGAAGAACTGAAAGTTTCTTTTTCTTTTTTGGAATACTGCTGAGCGGTTTCAAGGAAGGAAGAGGAATGGAAACGACCAGGGCTAACGAGTGTATTAATTTAAATTTCATGGAAAATCCCGAAATTACCTTAAATTTTTTTTAGTTAAGTATTAATTTCGGTTTTTCAAGGGTGAAAAAGAATAGGGAACCAAAATCTGCTGCGGTCCGGGAAATGCTCTGCTGCCACGACCCGTGGTCTGTATTGGAGCAGCCGCAATTTGATTCCGCGCCACCATCGGCCTCACTACCGCTGCTATTGACAACCTAGATTAGAACTAACTAATGTTGAAACTAAAGCTGCACGATATAAATAGATCTGCCACACTACACGCATTATGCTTTTACAAACTAATGTGTCTTCTCTAATATTTCCCAGCGATGAATTTTGGGGCCTCACTATAATCATTTTAGCTAGGTATCTCTCTATCTCCTCTAATATTAATATCTCTATTTCTAAGGCAGCTCAACTTGTTTGGGGAGTGATTTCAATGGAAATGGCTATTCGCTAGGTATTTTAGCTAAGATAGGTAGGAAATTTGATGGAAAAGGGTGAACTTCAAGTTATATATCTTGTTGTATCTTATACTATCTATTTTTTCCGTCTATGAGGTGTCAACTTAGTGGTGGTAAGAGTCTAGTCTTGAAATCTCAAAGGACAAATTTCAAAATTTCCTAGGGAACAGGAACAGTTATAAAATGATCATCAGTGTCAATTTAATTAATAATAGTAAAATAGAAGGAACCTTAAAAGGTGTTACAAAAAGCAGCCAATAGAGAACCTTAAGGGTTTTATTTAATCCAAAGTTCATTAGAGCACCACTTGTTAAATTTAAAAGAAACTGTTGTCTTTAACACAAATTGGCAATAATGAATGACTTAAACACAACACTAAATTTTAGTGAGTCTGACAAACAAGGCAACTTTATTGGCTTCCCTAACATAAGTGGCACACAATCTTTTTTTATTGCAAATAGTGTTTTATGAGTATATATATATATATATATATATATATATATATATATATTTTGAGGAGTTTATCAAATTGAAATCTGCATTTCTTAGTTTATCACTCATTGAAGTGAAAAATGTTTTCTCTTTGCATGTTTGATTTCAGGGACTTCTTTATGCTGGAAATGATACCTTATATGAGTCAACTGGTCTTTATAAGAAGGTAATGTTTCTTTCCTTTTTCAGTGTTGCCTTTTTTTCTTACTTTTTCCTTTCTATGGCTGAAGTGGGATGGGAAATTGTTGCTCTTTATTGTCATTTATTGATGTTTTTAATTAATAATAATGTTAAATGAAAGGTTAGAAATCTTTTAAAATTAACCGTATCAAAATATAGTAATTTATCTGGACGCATTGACTTTATGTTATGAAAATATCTTGGGCTTTATGGAAAAAATAACCCATGCCGAAGAAAGCATATCCCAGGATAATGAGAATAACATTAATTTATATTCTCCTAAAATTTTCATAAGATATGAATTATGAAAATAAAAAGATAGTTTTAAAATATTTCTACTCTTTCTCTCTTGCTTCGTTCTCTAAATAAAATAATATTTTTTATGTTTGTGTTAAACTCTTCTTTTCACATGTATAAATACTATTTTTTTATCTAAAAAAAGGCGACTTTATTCAAGGAGAGCCTTAAATTACTTTAGACAAATTAATGTATGAAAGATTACTATATTTTATAATTATTAACTTTGATTTTTAGGCACAATTTATCTCGACCACCCTTCGGTAACTTTCTTTCAAGTATAAACTAAATTGGGCATACTCATTGCGTCTTGAATTTAGGGATAAGCCTGCTGTCGTCCTCCCATCCAGACAAATTCATCTATTTATTATTATGACTAATAATCTACCTCCCTTGATTTTGATCCCTCAAAATTATTCAAAAGAACCATTCTAAAATAACTTAATTTATTAAGCACAAATTTGAAACCAAACTTGATACGGTTAATTTTAAAAAATTTCTAACCTTTTATTTAACTTATTATTAATTAAAAACATCTATAAATGACAATAAAGAGCAACAAGCTAAATTAGTTCTTACTTTTTCCTTACTTACGAGTCTGCAAGTCAAATCGACGGACTCTTCACATGTCTACGTGGACTTGCGAGTCTGACAACTTTCTAAGCTTTTATCTATTCTAAAATATTGTTAATCAAGATTAGGTTTATTTTCTAATTACATTCTAATTTTTTGTTTTCCTAGACATACAATTAATGTTGTTTTTGATGTGTAATATTTGTTTAACATTTCAACTATTTGTTGTTTCAGTCCTCTGTCCGCAGGGTAGCTCTTCGTACTGGGAAGGTACTAACTCCTAGTTCTTGTACTCTTCCATGTTCTTGTTTTAGTACTTTGTTCTTTATGCTTTTCAATTATTATATTTATATGAATCACAACTGATGGATAGATTCTGTAGTTGATTTATTTAATCCGAGATTTTTTTTGTTATACATGCTTATCAGTTTTCATTACAATTTACAAATTTATATAGACATAGTTGTATTGTACTTACAAGAATTAACTATATAATGAATATATAAATCTGTACAGTATGACCAATTTAAAACAAGGTAGCAAGATCAATGTTTAAACAATATTTTTTCTTTATTAAATTACCAGGCCTTTCCCCTATGTTTTCCCTCTCACTCTTTTTTTGGACACAATGTCTCTTTAGCTGAAATGATTCACATTGCCTAATTTCAATGCAAATCTTACTTTAAAAATGAAGGGAATTTTATTCAAAAAGGTACATTTTTTTTTATAGTTTTAATTTTCTTTTACAAAGGTATTTTAACTCGGCTCTAGAAGGCAACAAAAATTTCAAAGTTACATTTTCCTACTTTTTAATGTCGTTCATGCTCTCAGAATCTGCTGTTGTTGTACCCACAAGGCCACAACATTTGAGGATGTGTGTTAAGAATTGATAGGGACTAAAGAAAAGAACAATATTTTTAAATGATTGAGGACTGAAAAAAAACT
Organism: Vicia faba; assembly: GCA_948472305.1. Lineage (NCBI taxonomy): Eukaryota > Viridiplantae > Streptophyta > Magnoliopsida > Fabales > Fabaceae > Vicia > Vicia faba. The sequence continues at coordinate 724,402,415 of OX451735.1, forward strand.
TCTTTGGCAAAGGTTTCTCCTTCAACAAAATGTCTCCATTTCATTCAATTTTCTAATTTCTCTAAATCAATCTTTCTATTCTTATTTATTCTCCTTTATTTATCGAATTGATGTCCTCTCTAGCTAATTATCCACTCTAACTAATTCTAACTACTTTTCATCTGTGAGAACTCCTTTCTTTAACACGATGGTATATACTCCATGTAAAAGAACTGATAAAACCATAAATATAATACAAATGTTCATTTGGGAGTTTCATATAAGTGCACTTTTTATGTTTGTTTATGCATATATTTGAATACTGGAAGTCATAGCAAGTTTCATTTATTTAGTCTTGGTGCTATGTGCAGGTTGAAAAACTTCAGAAGCTGGATGATTCAGTATTTGGGGAAGGTTTAACTCTCCTCAGTAATAGGTGTGTGTTAGACTTTAGAATTACTAGGAATCAAAACAGAATGTGGTTGTTCTAATTCTATCAATTCTGTCAGTTACAAGCATATGAGCAGCCTTATTAAATGTTATCTGTAGCAGTTAGAGAGCCTAAGAGCAGCCATTAGAATTATTAGAGTAACAATTATTATTATTAGGAGCAGTTATAAAACTTAGGTAGAATAAAAAGAGAAATAGAATCATGTTTTAGGGAGGCTAAAAATTAGAAAAAGGTTATATTTGGGAGGGAGAGACCAAGCTCTCGAATTCTTGGAAGGGAGAGAACTAAGACTCTCGAATTTCTTGAAAACTCATTGTAATTACTATTCAATTTTATTGTTTGATAATCAGTTTCTATCAACTGGTATCAGAGCAGTTTCCTTCCGGGACTGCTTTATGGTATCTACACGAGGGGAAATGGAAGCCAGAGTGGAAATTCTCGAACGTGGATTTGAAAGGTTGTTAGCCATGTGGGAAAATGTGGAGAAAATCCTTGAAGATGATTGCAAGGAAAGAGCTGAAACTAACCAGCAATTAGCAGAATTAGCCGCTCTGATGCGTCGCACACTGCGAACAACACCGGGGAGTCCGAACGACAGTGATGACGACGCTTCTGTACACACTACTCATCCTCGAAAACGCAAAGAACGATGGAGGAAATTGGAGATACCTGTTTTTGAAGGCACTGACGCCTATGGTTGGTTGAACAGGGTGGAGTGTTACTTTGACTTAAAGAAGATGAGTGAGGAAGAGAAATTACAAGCTGTGATGGTGGCTATGGAAGGCAAGGCACTGGCATGGTATCAATGGTGGGAATTCTCAACGCAAAATCCTACTTGGGAAGATTTTAGGACTGCCATACTAAGAAGGTTCCATCCAGCAATGATTCAAAGTCCATTTGAATTATTATTGAGTCTCAAACAAACTGGGACTGTGGAGGAATACCGAGAACAATTTGAATTGTATGCTGGCCCGCTAAAATGCGCAGAGCCATCCTATTTGAAAGGTATTTTTTTGAATGGACTTAAAGAAATTATTAGAGCAGAATTGAAATTGCATCCAGTAGAGACATTGTCTAAATTAATGGATTATGCACAAAGGGTGGATGAGAAAAATAGCTTGTTGAATAAAGGTAATGGTGAAACAAATTCTGTTGGTGAACCAACCTTCAAAAACCATGACGATAGCAGGGCTGTGACAAGTGATCCTGGAAATAAAAGTAATCCACAAACTGTTTTCAGTGCTGCAAGTTCATCATGTGAGGCAAATCAGCCACAACCAAATTTTTTCAAAGACCAAGGCTTTAGAAGGTTGACAGATGCAGAATTGCAAAATAAATCACTTAAAGGATTATGTTTCCGATGTAATGAGAAGTTTAGCCCTGGACATGTATGTGTAAACAAACAATTTCAAGTCTTGCTATTGGAGGAAAATGTGGAAGATGAAAACTATGGTGAGAAACCCAAAAAAGTGGGACGTGAATTCAAGTTCTGGGACCCCGGTGGACACTTGGGTACTCTTCACCTTGAGGACAAGGTGAATCTTTAGGGGCGGAGTATTGTTAGACTTTAGAATTACTAGGAATCAAAACAGAATGTGGTTGTTCTAATTCTATCAATTCTGTCAGTTACAAGCATATGAGCAACCTTATTAAATGTTATCTGTAGCAGTTAGAGAGCCTAAGAGCAGCCATTAGAATTATTAGAGTAACAATTATTATTATTAGGAGCAGTTACAAAACTTAGGTAGAATAAAAAGAGAAACAGAACCATGTTTTAGGGAGGCTGAAAATTAGAAAAAGGTTATATTTGGGAGGGAGAGACCAAGCTCTCGAATTCTTGGAAGGGAGAGAACCAAGACTCTCGAATTTCTTGGAAACTCATTGTAATTACTATTCAATTTTATTGTTTGATAATCAGTTTCTATCAGTGTGCAAGGAAAATTATGTTGCATTTTGTTTTTTAATGTAGATTATAGTAAACTCTGGCAAAGCTTCTAATACATCAATAAAACATAACAATACTGGCAAATTTCTTAAACCACTTGAAACTTTAAATTTTTGGAGCCATAAAGTACTTGATGTTGAAGTTAAGGGCCAAGTCTTAGTTTCTCTTTCGCTTGCTACTAAACCCAAAAGCTGATGGCAATCCCATTAGAACTGAGCTTTGCAGGAGAAAGAGGCTGCAGGCTATGCTGCATTTTCTTCTTGTTTGAATGGCCTATGCTCTGCTTTCTTAATGTTTGGTATATAATAATCAGTAATTAACTCTTAGAGTTTGGACTGAGAGCTTAATTCAACTCGAGAACATAGGCTTGTGAAGTAAGAGCTGCCTACCAATTATACACCCGCTTTTAGATCATATTACATTACATTCAATGGGATCCAATAATGGATGGCCCTACGGATCTTGGTATGTTATGATTCCATCTTAGTATATTTTTCTATGTTAACGTTGTTGTTAAGAGTCCCACATCGGACAATATATGGCCTGAACATGTGTTTATAAGTGGGGACAATCCTCACTCTACAAGCCGGTTTTGTAGGGTTGAATTAGGCCCAACCACATCTTAATATGGTATCAGAGCCTCGTTTAAGATCCAATGGGCCATCCACCATTTATTTCCACGCTCCAGTTGTCTAGTCCTGGGCGTGAGGGGGTGTGTTAAGAGTCCCACATCGGACAATATATGGCCTGAACATGTGTTTATAAGTGGGGGCAATCCTCAGCCTACAAGCCGGTTTTGTAGGGTTGAATTAGGCCCAACCACATCTTAATAGTTGTTTTCACTTTGTATTTTAGTTTCTATTAGCTATAAAAGTAAACAGTACTTCAACTAAAATGGTAAGTATCTACCAATTTTGATTGCTAATGAAAATGGAAGAATGACCCTGATTTTTGTTGTAATATTCTGATTTAATTGCTTCTGGATGCTTTCCGGGTTGTTTACTTCACTTTGATCCTGATATAATGTGCTTTTGGCTTAGACAATTGACATTGTGTTATTAGTGGTTAATAATCAAGTTATTTTTTACTATTATGGTTGATCTTTTAGTTTATTCTAATATATTGTCTGGTGTACTTTTGTAGGCTGATCCAAGTAACATGGTTGCAGACACTTGGTTTCATATACGACCTCAAAAATTTAAGCAAAGTTTGTTGCTTTACCTACCTATTCATGTAATATTTTGTCTTTGGTTTGAGAGACTCCTAACGTTTTGATTCAGTGGGACTCTACTAAGAAAAGTAACAGCATTGTGATTATTGTTGATATGCAGTTTGTCTATACTATTCTGCATGATTGTATCATGCTGTTATACTGTGTAATCCTGGATGTTCTAATATATTTTTTCTTCCTTTTTTAGTATCTTTCACTAATTTGCTTCCTTGACAGCTTCAATTTGAAAGTCTTTAACGTTAGCTAGAAATTATAAGTTGATTGACTAGTAGTATAACAGGTTTCAACTAGCTACTATATTTGATTAACAGATTTTCCATGGCCGAAAATATATATCTTGTAATGTTGAATTCATTAAAACAAATTGAATATTTATACAAGCTGAATGGGTCTAAATATACACGCAAGTTGTCACCTGTGCTGCAGTTTGCATGCAATGATTTTGGTGATACCAATCTTCTTTTTTGTTTGTTTATTTTTCCTGAGATTCTCTTAAGTGCTAAGGCAATTCCTTTTAATATTGCAAGCTAGGTCTTAACGGCTTACTTTTACAATTTCTGTAGCTTGGGACATTTAATCATGACATGAAAGATGGCTGGGGTCTTGCAACTGATGGAAAAGTCTTGTTTGGAAGTGACGGAAGTTCAACATTATACAAAATTGACCCTCAAACATTTAAAGGTTAGTCTGTCAAATCAAATTTTATTTGTTTCCTTTTACCAATTTTTTAGTGAAACCCCATTCCCCAACCTTTTCTTGCCTTGCATTTTCCTGGAACTTACACTTTCCTCTCCATTGTAGTTATATCCAAACACGTTGTCTTCTATAAGGGTCATCAAGTACACAATCTTAATGAACTGGAGTATATAAATGGTGAAGTTTGGGCAAATGTTTTTATGGTATGTGTTTGCATGATCAACTATGATTGTGGTAGTTAGAGAAAATATATCTCCTTCCCTAAAATTGTGAAAAAACGAAAACAAATGTTTGACATGTATGCATGATGCCTGTGGCCCATGGCTTTCTGTTAATCTAAGGCTTTCTGTTAATCTGGGTATTATTTGAGGTTAATTTTTCATTGTGTAGACTGACTGTATTGCAAAAATCTCTCCTAAAGATGGTGTTGTTGTTGGATGGATTTTCCTACCAAATTTAAGGTGTGGCCCATGTTTCCTTTTCTTACAACAAATATCATCTGAATTCTTATGTTTGGTTTGACACAACAAAGCGAATCCCAAATTTGGTTCTTCAGCAGATTAGCGACATCAAATTAGTCCTTAATGCTTTTCAACACTGGAAGGCATTAAGTTGGTCCTAGTATACACTTTTTGACGCCAAAAAATTAATCATTTGGTGGATAACCATATTTATAATCTTTTGAGGAATTTAGTGGGGATTTATTCTAGCAACTAATAAGTATCTTTGTTTGTACATTTGTTGCCTAATTTATGTTTAATCTATCATATGCAGGAAAGAATTAATCAAAGCTGGGAATGTAAGGAACCTGAGCCTTTTGTTGCATCTACAGATAATTTTTTGTCCTATAAGTGTATTTAAGTTGTTATTAGAGGTAGCTGTTGCTCATGATTTTCTGCTCGTGTGTTCTCTTATATAGGCTATTGATGTTCTGAATGGGATAGCATGGGATGCTGAGCAGGAACGGATTTTTGGTAGGCCCTACTTTTTTTAATTATTATAAATTTTTTATTTGACCATATTTATTTAAACATATCACTTCCATTCCATCCATTTGAGACTTGATTCTTTGTTTTAATCATAATTATTAAACATGGCATTGACATTTGATAAAAACAAGTGTCAAATGGAAGTGACACTAAAGAATCTAGTTAAACTTCTTGTGTTTCACTCGACAATTTTAAACTGGTATGCATAAGAATACAAGGTTCAACGCATGACCTAGCAGATGGTAAAATGGTGTATTCTTTTTCCTTAAGCAGTTTTGTGGTAAGCATCAATTAACGAATGTTAAGGTCATGTTTCACTTACTGTTTTATTTGCTAAAATGTTTTATTTTCTGTTTTCAAGTTATGCAAGCAAACAACAAATACTGCAAAAAGTTGTGTTTCAAATAATTTTTATACAAAACTTTGAGAACACTGAAAAGTGAAAACATACAGTAATTTGCAAGTACAAAGTTTCATAAAAAATCTTCTCAATCCAAAGCTTGTTTTGGTTTGTGAAACAACATTTTCTATTTATTTCATTTTTCATTTGCATAATTGCTTCTTGTTTTCATTCTGTTTTTAAAGATTTCTTTACGGTGAAGACTTTTTTGTTTTTGTTTTTCACAATTTGTTCTACAAATATTTGAAATTGGAGAATAAATGCAGGTTTTTTTCCTCATGAAGTTTATGTGACTTATGTTCTTAATTGCAGTGACTGGAAAACTGTGGCCCAAGTTGTATGAAATCAAAGTTTTACCCATAAAATCAACAATCGAAGAAGGGATGGTTGAGCAGCTTTGCTTGCGCAAGCCTTTCGAATTTCAATGATTTATAGCTGCGTGCCCAGTATTGAAGTCTATTTGGATGAAAAGGGCAGCCAAATTGAGTTTTGAAAACGGTATTAACACGGACCATTTTTCTATAACAGAAAAGTGCAACAACAGAAGGAAATTTGGGTGTTGTTTGCTGAAAAAGAATGGAAATAAAATCCCTCGAGAAAGAATATCAATATTTAAATTTAAATATGTCATGTTTATCACAACTTAAGACTTTGATTCTCCAAGAGATTTTGAGGAGGGCAATAGCTAGAAATTTTGATAAATGTGTGCCACTGTTTGAGCATGTTTATAAAATTTGAAGCCTCATGAAATTACCAACTTTCTTTTTTATTTCTAAACCCTTTAAATACTCTCAAAATTTTATGATTAATTCTCATATTTTATTCTCTGCAGGTAAAATGACTAGTCAATGCATTTTTTTTTAATTGTCTATCCCATGTATCTTCACGTTGTGAAAAAAAAAAATCGTGTCTTCTCAAAACTACATAATCAATGACAAAGTTAGACATGGAAAATATGAATACTTTAATTTCATCTTCTCTTAACATATTGAGGATGTTGATTCTCGATAAATAAAACTAGGGGAATGATATTTCTATACACTAAATTTGACAATTTACACCGTATTTTCATAAGGTTTTGTTTATTTAATTGTATTTTATAATAATTTTTCACATTTTTCAATCCAGATGAACACATGTTTTTGTAATATTCTAGACGGTGTACCCATACGGTGTTTGAATTTTGGGGTCAGAAAAGCTATTCTCATAAAACTAAGAGGAACTTGGTTTTCTCCCCTTGCATGAGTCGCTGGTTTATTGAGTTTTCACGGCTGTTGTTTGGCTGTAGCATTGCTCTGAGCTATAAAGAAGTCATGTGATGTCGATGTTTGTTTACTGTTTGCGTTCTCTGTTTGTTTCTTATCATTGTGGGTCTTTGATTTTTGGTGTGTGGCTGTTTGTTTGTGTCATTAACTAAGTTTTCATGGATGTGCCACCTCAATGCTCTGGTTTAGATCTTCGCTTTCTTTGTGCCCAAACAATTGGGTTGTGTTCCATGCTTTCAGAAAATTTTATTTTGTAATTCTATATTTATCACCATACCTTAATAATTTTGAAAATATTTTAAGTTTGTCCTTTTTATTTATTTTTACTTCAATCTTTAATTTTTTATCATTCATCTGAGTTATTTGAAAGTGACAAGTGTGTACACCATTCACGCGAATCGGATAATATACGTAGAATTTCGGGTTGTTAATATTTTTAACCAGAAAATTTTGTTTCATTATAGCTACTTTACATTTTGCACCAACCGATAATTTGACAAGTAAAAATTTAGTTCACTAATTCTAATTAGATAACGTGCCTCTGTTACCCGATTCACTATTTTCATCAATCGGAAAACATTCATCAATATTTTCCAATTTTCCCTTATTTATTAACTGGATTTTTTTCCATAAATTATTCGGTACGCAATTTTTTATTTTTTATTTTTTTATTAATTTTTTTAATTACATTTAACAAACATGTATATTTCTTTGATGCTATGCGATAAAAATCAAACATGCGTCGATATCACTGAAATATTTTCAACGACACAAATATTTGCTACAAGAGAAGAGGCGACAAGGTGGATTAGGGAGGTTGGAATCAAGAATAAAGTGACAATTATAATAACTCGTTCATATACCAAAACATGCAAGAGAGGAAGAAGTGGCAATAATATTTGGTTGTGACAGAGGTGGAAAATACAAAGAAGGAAATAGTGAACCACAAAGTGCTAGTAAGAACTGTGGTTGTTCTTTCAAAATTAGGTCAACACCATCAAAAGATGGTTATGGATGGAAGATTGATGTAAAATATGGACTTCACAAGCATGGTTTACCTGATACATTTGAAGGTTACACATTTGTTGATTTAACAAAAGGTCATATTCCACCAAGACACATTCTATTGTCATTGCAAGAGCGAAATCCAGAGAATGTCACTCGGATCACACAAATATATAAACATAAGAATAAGTTACAGAAATACATAAGAGGACCTAGAACGTAAATGCAACATTTCTTTAAGCTGATAGAGGATTCATATCATGTTTACTGGAGTAAGAAAAAAGATGAGTCAGAAGTTGTGAGAGATATTTTCTGGGCCCATCCAGAATCAATGAAGTTGTTGAATATGTTTTCTATTGTGTTGATTATGGACAACACATACAAGACAAACAAGTATAAACAACCTCTGTTTAAAGTAGTTGGTATAACATCAATTGAGTTACAATTTGCTGTTGCATTTGCCTATATGAAATTTGAGCAGGCGTAAATTTTTTGTTAGGTTTTGGATAAGTTGAAATTGTTGTTTACTAAGTATGGATTTTAGCCACAAGTGACTTTGACTGATATAGATCTTTCTTTGATGAAAGCAATTGAAATAGTATTTCCAAAGATAATTAATTTGCTTTGTTGATTTCACATCAACAAAAATGTGAATCAAGGTGTAAGGAATATGTTGTGGATGATATACGAGAGCCGATAGAAAAAATATGGTATGAAATTATAAGGGTTAGTAATGAGGTGGAGTACCATCAACAGTTGCAACAGCTTGAGCATGCATGCGTTGACTTTAAAGCATTTCTTGGTTATATGAAAGATACATGGTTGACTCTGCACAGGATTAGATTTGTTAAAGCATGGACAAATTAAGTGTTGCATTTGGGCAACACCACAACTAATAGGCCCGTTTGATTTTAGCCATAGTTTATTTTATCTTAATATTACAAGTACTTACTTGATTTTTATTTTATTTTAAGGGTTGACTCCGTATATTGGAAACTGAAGCAGATGTTGGAGAACAAGTTAGGTGATATGTGTAAATGTTAGGAGGCTATGAATGACAATCTCAAGATACAACTAGACAACATTAAAGTTTCATTTCAGAAGAGTTTTTATGAAATTGAGCATGCACACACTAGTCCATTTTATGTGAATTTGCATGGATCGGTATCAAGAGCTTCTTTGAGGCACATTGCTGAAGAGTGGTTGAGGGTTGAATGTGGGTACAAACACTCAAAAGTGTGGGTGTACTCATAGAAAAGTATATGTGTTACCGTGTGCTTGTGAGTTAGGGAGATACACATTGAGTGGTGATCCAATACCAATTAAGGCTATTCACATCCATTGTAGAAAGTTAAGTTTGTAAGGAAAACAAGAGGTAGATGCAAATGATGGATCAAAGGTGGACATGACCAATGGAATTGATGCAATTTGGAAAAGGTTTAGGTCTCTAGATGTTGTAGGAAAAAAGAATTAAAAAGTAGGGTGTGTGAAATTGCTTATCCCACTACAACAAGACGTGTCCACCGCCTAAAAAAATAAAACCAAATGAGGGGTGAAGAAGAAAGAGAATAAACTTGTGGAATATGATGTTTATCGTGACCTTTCATATCATGCGTATGTTGATCAAGCACACCCGAGTTCCCAAAAATCTTCAAAGAGGGCATGTTAACAGTTATCCCAAACCTCAAAGAAGAAACCATCTAATAATTTCATTGTACCGTTTCCAGAGTATATCAGACTATTTATTGATGATATTATTAATAATATGGATGATGTAAATTATGAGTTTAAAGTCATTACATCATTGCATGGTTATGGCACAAATGGATGGTCAATTGTTAGTCATGAATTGGATAATTAAATTAGAGGTCCTAGAAGCAAGCTCTATGATAATTTATTTAGAGATCATATTTTAGTAGTGAGAGAATCGTTGATGATATCATCTTTAGGTCCTCGGCCACAAGAGAAATGGATGACATTACCAGATATGAGTTATGTAATAGCTAATCGGTATAATTTCATTCTCGTCTCTTTAGTTTATCCTAGCTTGACTTTATTTTCCATGACGATTCCATATTCATCTAGTGTGTCCACTTACTGCATTGGATTTGTAGACATAAATCATTGGGTTCAGGTAGTTAAAATTTCAAATTTGTTAAGTTAATTTCTTATTTTCACTCTTGCCCTTACTTGTTTTTCTTTTGATTATAATTTTCTGAACATGTAAACATGAATGAAGGACTTATGTTACCCCCCATCACATTGGATTGGAAGAAATTTCACACAAAAGAAGCGACATCTTGGATGGTAGGATTTGTCGAACAGTTACAACATTGACAACGCCTTACACCTGTAGTGCCATAATATGTTAGATTATAATTGTAATGTGGTTGTTATGTTATGGATTATATTGACATTTGATTTCATGTTATATTTTGAATTCTATTGCATAAGTCTTTAAAATAGAAGAAAAGTATGAAAATACATAAGTATCATAATAATACATAAGTCTCAAAATAATAAGTCTAAAAGAAATACATAAGTCTCGGAATAAACAAGAAGTAAAGAAGGTCAAGTGTCATACGCATCGTCATAAGTAACTGGTTTTCCCTAAGCTACACGTAGTGACCAGAAAATCTCATCAAACTCATTGTCCTCCTCATCTGCCTCATGATGCTGTAAGTAACAATGAAGCTCATGTGAAATATATGACAACCTCTAATTTGATGGTCCTTTGTCATAGGCAGGAACTAGGACCTCTCTCACCTCATCCTATGGTGGTGCTACACAACGAGGATGTGACACTCTATAATACCAAGCCCAGTAGTCATCATCCACATCATATGGCCGGTTGGCGAAAACTGCCTCATGAATCACATCTAAAACTCCCGGAACATATCCATCCCAATCAACATCCACATCAAGTGTGTCAGCATCCGGAGGTGGACGCGATATGTACTGTCTATATCCAAATCGACACAGACATCTATCAAGTAAATATAGCAAAATTGTCATGTGAATGCATTTGCCTCTTAGATAGATGTTTTGCATGATGTCAAAACTAGGATATATTTAGCTTTTATGTATATTAAATGGTATCTTTGATTTATTGTATGCATCCTTTCATTAGGGATCTTAGAATGCATCTAGACCCCGTTTGAAAAGGTCGTTAATAAGTATCATGTACTAAAAATTAAATTTTTCATAAAAATCAGTTACATGTGTTGACACATCTGTGCTATGCATCGACATAGGTGGATCAATAATAAAGCTTGTGGGCTCTGTAACTATGTGTCTACACATTATTCATTTAAGGTTGACACATGTTATTATAAAACTTCTATGTGTCGACATATACGTGTTTCGTGTTGACACATGTACTATTATTTTAAAGCTTGTAGCTTCTGTAACTTCGTGTCGACACAATAACCTCATATAGGTCGACACATGTCATTACATATGTCAAAACATAACTTACATGTTTTGACACATGTGTGAGAATTTTTTAAAAATTGTTTTCCTTTTCAAACTTCTAGGTTTCCCTTTTGCCTCAATCTCGCACACATATTTATACTTCATACATGTATCTTTTTCAACTTGATAAAACTATAAACACATACTAAGATTTCTCATCATCTTTAACCTTGCATATATGAATACACAAAAATTAAGTATACATAATCATTCATTGTTCGGGTGCCATCTAGACTTAGTTGATAAAGTTCAATTACGATTGGTTGTAACCTAAGGTTGAGTTGGGAATCATAGGGGGTTTCATCGGAAAAATGGTGAGAGTTTTTACCTCAAGATCAAAGTGTGATTTGAGGGTTTTTACAAGGTTTCTCAAATATTGGATACGACTGAGTGAAATGATTTGAAGAACGAGAGGTTCTTGAAAAGGAGTAGCGTGAGACCGTGAATCATTTAGAAATCTTGGGTGAAAACAATTCACAATTTGGATTCGGCCAAGTGTAGAGCTTTGAAGAATGGTGGTTTATTGCAAAGGACTAGTGCGAGACAGTGGATTAAATTGGTATTATTGGGTGACTTGATCAAACTCAAATCAAGGGAAGAGAAATTGCTAGGATCAACATCAAACATATGGTTTGTAGGGTTGGATTACTATATTTCTCTTGTAAACAACTTTTTGCATAGTAAGAATTCTTATCTCAATTCCAAACGAAATTTGGGGCAGACGTAGCCATAGCGAAGAATATTAGTGAACTTCCTAAACAAATCCTTATTATCAATTTGTTAAACTCTTTGATTGCGAAATTGATTCGTATAGACAAATGCTTTGATTGTTAAATTACTTTGTTGATTATCTTACAACCTACTAGATTGTAAGAGGTATTTCATACCAAAAAAGTTCAAAGGAAAATCTGAAAAATTAAGTGCACACCAAATGTTCGATAAATTGTTTCACTTGGTTTTATCAATTGTTTCATTGGATATTGGTTGGACTTGTAATTGTAAAATGTTTACTTGAGAATTTTTTGTATTAAGATATTATTATCATCATTTAATTGAGTTTGATATTGCGCACATCCTAGCCTCCAATTACCGGTTCGGCTTGGATGACTTGTGATCTAGGATATGACTTATGTTTGTCATATTTTTTGCTTAAGTATTTTAAAACAAATTTTTATGTGAAAATTATCTTTGGGGATCTATTCACCCCTTCTAGATAAGTTGTCATCGTCGAACATGTCACATACCATTTCAAACCACCCATGTATATACATATATCATCAAATGGACAAACCTATTTATGATCCTCGAAAGGCCGCCAAATGACATCAACAAGGGTCAATGCATCTAACACAAGTCTAATCACATTAATATTTTGTGCTTCTTCCTTGTAACCCCATTTCATCTCCCTCGAAAGTGGACTACTGATACCACAAATCCCATATAATCCTCTCTTCCCAATAGTGGGAAAATACTTGTGAATCAAATACTGTTACACAACATGAATATTATCAAATAAAATTAATTATAAATAAATAAAATTAAAATTAAAATAAAATATTTTGTACCTGTAAAAGAGAGACATATCCTCCAAGCTTCTTGCATGTATATAAGGAAGTGTGATACGGTGGGAGAACTGACTTGGGTATTTTGTGTTTGATCGCAAATGTTGCGGTTAGTAAGAGTCATCGCCGACTTTTCATTTATCCAAAAGGAAAGGCTGAAAAGAACAGGAAAGACCTTTGAGATTGTTTCTTGAGTTAGGGGAGTAGATTATGAAAAGGGAAGGTGTTAGCACCCTTTTCATCCATAGTTATATATGGGCTCTTAGTTTCTTGCTAGATCACTTGCTTTTGTTTGAAAATGTGCTTTGTGTGATTTTTGAAAGTATTTTGAAAAGGCGCATTCGTTTAGGCAAACTTTGTAATAGTTCTCGTTCGTAAGAACGTGTACAAAGTGTTAGGCTTTTGAAAAAAATTTTATGTTTGGAAAATGTTTTGAAAGTGTTTTTGAATGTGTTTGGTGTTTATTTTGAAAATAAGCAAGGATGTTTGATTTAAAAATGAGCAAACAACTAGGAACAATCTACCTACTCAAAAGTCTTAGTTCATTTCTTCCTTTCCTTTGATATTGCTATCTTACCATTGATTTGGTAAGAAAACTTATCTTTGGATGTAAAGGTACGGACGTGGGTCATTGTATAGCCATGATAGCAATATTGTGAGATACCTTAGCATTTCTCTTTGAGGTACTAAGATCATTTTGAAAGGCAACATTGATAGCGTCATCAAGGGACTATGATATTGTATTTTTGATTTGTTTTTGCTAAGATATCCCACATGCATAACATGACCATTTTGGTAAGACAACAAAGTGGAATTACCCTAAAGGTGCAAGTGTGCAAGTGTGTTTGATTTACATGCATGGTTTATCTTGAATTAGGGTTTACTATTTGTTGGTTTTTATTCTTGCCATACAAACCCTAATTTACTAGCATTTATATAAATCGATAAATTGCGGAAAGTAAAATTACTATGCTATTACATCATTAGGGAAGGGGGTATACAAATTTACAAATGAGGATTTTGCAAGAAAATTAAACCTAATTATCTATTACAACCATATTGAATAATATACAAGAATTGAATAAATAATGTATAAGGATATAAATGGAAAAAGAAAATGATTTTTATTTGGTTTTTAATGAAAGGGTTTTAACCTAAAAAAATGATTAATTAAAATTAAACAAAATTAAACTTAAACTAATTAAGAAAGAAAATAAGTTTGAAATATTTTTAGGGTTTTTTATGAAAAAGGTTTTAACTTAATGAAAATAATATGAAAATTAATAGTTAAAAGAAACCTAAATTCTAAGTTAATTCTAGTTTAAAAGAAAATAAAATAATAATTAAACCTAAATCTAAATATTAATTATTTAAGAAAAAAGAAATTAATTTGTTTAAGAAAATGTTTTTTGTCTTTTTGTTTTATAAATAAAATAAAATAAATAAGTGTGAAAATAATAATAAAATATTTTTTGGATTTTTTATTAATAAAAATAAAATTAATAATAATAATAATAATAATAATAATAATAATAATAATAATAATAATAAAAATATAATAAAGAAAAAAAATAAAAAAAAATAAAAATGAAAATGAAATAATAAAGAAAATAATTGGGACAAGTGTGTGAAGCAGGCATGGGGGGTTAAGAGAGCAAAAAAATGAAAGGCCCAAAACTGAAAGACCAAGCGCTATTGGATGGAAAAAAAGAGAGAAAATGTGAAAAATAAAACAAATGGTAGCGCGGGGTGTTGAACCCATGACCTCTCACATATACGCGCGCTAGCTTTACCACTAGGGTGGTTGTATATCCGGTAACATAAACAAAACAAATAATACATAACACAAGTCATGCCCTGAATATGACTTCATCTTCAACCTCCAGCCTGAACATCTGTAACTTCACCATTTCTCAACAAAAATGAAATATGCAAACATGAAAGTTGCTCCATTTTTCCATACGAATCCAACCATGTAAATATCATAAGTTATAAATCAAAAATGAATGAGAATTTCTAAAAGTACCAAATTCTAACTTAATTATTTTCAGAGATTCAAACCTAAAATTCTCTAAGCTCAATCAATATAAATGAAATCTATGGACATGTACAGTTTCAGGGCAATGATGCTATATTTTATCTTCACAAATGCAAGCCTAACAATGCCTAAATGAGAAGATAGAAGTTCAAAAAATGTACCTCAAAACTGGAAATCGTGAAATGAGTTTGAGCTGCTTTCAAGGAGTTGTGATGATCAGGTTAGCTTCCTCAAGTTCCCAGGAAGCTAATGCAATGGTTAGCTTGAGCAATGGATGGCTGGAATGGTCTGGAGAAGTCAACTTGCAATTCTATGTTTTTGGTTATGGAGTTTGATGCAAATGGTGTTACAGTCATGTAACAGGGACATGGATAGGTTATATTTGATGTATAGGAGCTTTAGGAACCAAAAGGCCAAGAAACGCACGAGGGAAATGGGAGTTACAAGTTCAAAGTTAGAAGCTGTGCAACAATGGTGTTTTTGAATAATTTATGGCTTGAGGGAGTTTGGGAGAGTTTCAGGGTGCTTGAGCTCATGTCTTAGCTCACAAATAGTGCCTCTATTTATAAGCAACAAGTTTGGAGACATGTATCTGATCAGAATTCAAAAATCACATGTTTGTGGCTTTTTGCTTGATTTTGAAGAAAGCTTGAGAAATATGGTTCCAATGAACAAGTACCTGGCTTATAGGGTGGCTTAGAAGCTTTAAACATGCTACTCCTGAGCATACATGTTGTGTGTGTTCATAACAACAAGTTAGAGGCTCAAGAAGAATGGACTTTGTGCATAAAGCCACTTTTCCAAAATGGCAATGTTGCCTTTCTTCCTAAAATGGTATTAAGCATGGGAAATGCATTGAATGCTTGGATTAAAGCTTCTAGCAACTGTGAAAAACATTAATTATGGAGTGACAAACAAGTTTTAGGCATTCAAAGCAAATATTATGCAACCTAGCATTGAGATTGAATTATGTGTTCATCAAGAAATGACTTGTAATTCAAGAATGAAACCCTAACTTCTTGCCTTCGATTCTCCTTGATCAAGTATGATCTCAATGAGTTCTTGGATATTTTGGAAAGATTGTAACATCCTATACAACCTCTATGTTTGACATTTTTGAATATTCATCTTGGAACTATGTGAAAAATTTCCATGAAGTTAGGTCAAAATCCTGCCTAAACTAGGGCAAAATTTCACTAAGTTTTTCAAGTTTCATGAACATGTCTTCTTAAAATCATAACTTGAAATCCATGCATTTATAGAAAAAGTTGTGTTATACAATATTTTAGATATCATTGAGATATACAACTTTCATATTGGAAGTTTCCTTTGAATCATGGTGAAAATTTGGCTCAAAGTTATGAAAAAATATGAATTTTCCAACACTTAGAAAAATTTCTAAGTTTAAAAATTTTGACTTTTCAAAATGAAATCTTGACTTTTTGATTTCTTGATGAACAAGTTTCATATTTTGACATGTATTGATGAATTGTGATCTTTGGAAATTGATTTTGACCAAAAAGTCAAACTTTGACTTTTCAGTGTACAGTTGACTTTTCATGAGTTCACTGAAATTCATCTATCAACCAATTGATCTTGAGGAATGTATTGAGCCATGAAATTGGGTCCAAATGAATTATTTGAAACCTTGAGATCATAACTTAAACCAATCAATCATTTTCTAGGTCAAAAATCAGAAATTGCACCTTCTCAATCAAAACCCTAATTTTGACCATTTTGCCCTTTTGATGATCTGATCAAATTTCTTGAGGAATTATGGTCCAAACTTGATCAAATGACATGTATGAGTTCATAATGTTGATACAGATGAAAAATTATGAAGTTTGACTGTAAATTGACCATGTTGTACCCCAAATTTTGACCTAAGATACCATCTCCCATCTGCATCATTACATTGCAAGTGTTTTGATCTTTTGATTTTTAAAATTCATAACTTTTTCGAGTCGAAAGCTGTTTATTTTTGAACGCTAAATTTATTAATCGATTCATGCTAAAACGATGTTTATTAATTATTTATTATCTTAAATTTAAATAATTGGAATTTATTTTCAATTGTTATATAATTTAAAGATTTATAGATAATAAAATAAATATTGAAAAAGAGGTTTATTAATTGATCAAACAAGGTTTATTAATTATTTATTATCTTAAAATTAAATAATTGGAATCTATTTTCGATTATTATATAATTTAAAGATTTATGAATAATGAAATAAACATTTGGAAAAAGGTTTATTAATTGGTCAACAATGATTATTTAATTATTTATCATTCTAAGTTAAATAATTGAAATTCTATTTTCAATTATTATAATTTAGAAAATTATGAATAATGAATTAAATAATTGAAATTATTAATTGATCAATGATGTTTATTTATTTGTTTATTATTCTGAATTTAAGTGATTGAAATTGATTTTCAATTATTATACAATTTAAAGAATTATAAACGATAAATAAATAATTGGAAAGAAAAAGAATTAATTGGGAAATAATAGAATTTTATTCACTTTATTCTATTTATTACAATTGTTATTTAAATATTGTATTATTTACAAAATATTTATAATGACAATTACATAAAGAGTTTAAAGTAAAATAAAAAACTATTTTCTTAAATTCTAAATATTCATCTTCTATCCAATGCCTTTTTGTCTGCTCATTTAATTTTACCTGCAAAAACGATTAAAAGAAAAAGTCAGAATTAAATAAATAATTAAAAGCAGGAAATTATTTTTAGTGTTCATCATTAAAAGCAAACGGCTGGAATCAGTTTACCCTTTTTTGCAAATCACAGGATTTTTCCCGGTTCACAAAAAAGGGAGGAATTTTTATTTTCATAAATGAATGCACAATTTAAAACATGCACAAATTCATTTTTATTTTTCAAAACTGCATAATTAAAATCAATTGCATTTAAAAAAAGGCCAACTGCATATTTCAAATATGCATAATTTCTTTTGTCAAAAAATGCATATTTCAAAAATATACACAACATACAAAATCAACAGCATATGCAAGCTTCCCACCAAATTGCAACGTAAACCATGCCATACAACATAGGAAGAGGCCAAAACAAATAGGCTCCTACTGTTACATTGCAAGTCAAAAAGAAATATGCAGTTCAAATCAATATATGCAAGCAAGTATATTTTCCATTTTTTCTCATCATCTTCCAGCCTGCTTTTTCAGAACCAAATAAAGTACACATCATTTTGATATCAAATGGTACTTAAGAGAGAGAAGAGAGATAGAAAGATGGTTTTACAGGTTTTGGTTTAGGCAGAAGGAGTTACAAAACAAAACTACAGCAGTAACACAGTAAGAGGAAAGAAGCATGAAATAAGATATCAAACAAAACAGCTGTAACAGTAAGAGTGCAGAATTACCAAGGATATAGTAAAATAATTCAAAACCTGTGGCATAAAGGAGATGCCAAGCAACTGTATAACATAACACAAAAACCCCTTCAAACGAAGAGAAGAGTCCATAACCTGAAAAAAGGCCTAAAAACCAAACTGATTTCAAAGACAAAAACTACAACATAAGCCATACACGCATACTGCATAAAAACCAGTAAGAACCATTCCAAACCTGCTACCTCCAATATAAACAGCAACCATGGCCTAAAACCAAAGGCTATCAACAAAACACCTACTGCATAAAACCAGTAGAACCAAAACCAATTCAAATAATCAAAACCAATACAACCTGTATCAACATACACACCTACTGCATAAAACCTCAACCACACAAAACCAACATGTCCTAAACCATTCCAAACCAGTACAACCATCACAAAAATCAATTATTCCATAACCTGTAAAACACAAATCTTGGCCTAAACCAGTAGAACCAGCATAAACCATATCAGAACCATATGGTCAAAACCACAAACCTGTATCACCAAAAATCAAAACCAATGTCCAAACACGAAGGCCTCAATATGTTCATCATCGGCCATAAGCAAGTCACACAGTAGTATAGGCGAGAAGAAGAAAAGAAACTGTCAAACCATTCCCACAAAAGCATACAGAAGCCAGAAAGAAGAAGAGTGCAGGCTAGTCAAAAAATTCATTTCAACATTAGCATCAAGGCAACATTGAAGCAACAGTAGCAAGAGAAGAAGAGGAAAAAGCATGCAATCAAAGGCAACATTTCTCAGAACCTAAAAGGCCAATCCAAGAAGCAATAGAAGCGAAGCAAAAGGGACAAAAGGAACGAAATACCGGTGGTCTGAAGCAAGCCCACGATGTTAACTTCCTTGTCCCGGCCTCCTACACACTCAACCCTCCCTCCTCCTTCTCCAGGTAGCTTTTCCACCCTCTTTTTCCTTTCATAATATCTCAATAATCACACAAACACGAAATTAGAATCAGAAATAGGTATAAAAATCAACATATGCAAAATTGTAACAAACCCTAAAACGAATGGGAAATTGAATTTACCGTGATTCCGTCGCCGTATGCTTTGCTGGAGGGAAGAGGGAGATGGAGAGTACCGGTGGCCCTTGGGACGGAGGAGAACTCAGATGAAGCAGAACGCGAACGTAGAAGAACGCGAATGGAGAAGACGAGCAAAGTGAGCGCCGTTCTGTAAACCTAAGCAACGTTTAACCCTAATTCAATCAAAACATGTTTAACCCCTAATGAAATATTGTTTTGGACTTAACCCATGCCCCTAAGCCCAAACAGATCTCCTTAGGTACACCCCCCAGTTTACTTGCTTCTGTTTGGGCCCTTTAGAGCTTGGGCCCATCTTTTTTTACTTTCTTTTCATTTTTGTTTTAACACTCATAAACCAATTGTGATTTACCTTTTTTTTTAATGTTTAAATAATAAACCTTTTCTTTTCATATTTAGTTTAATTAAGTATTTTACTCTTATTTATATTGATTGATTAATGAACAAATGCCTTATTATATATTAATTAGGACTTTATATAAAAATTAGTTAAAATATTTAAATTAGTATAAAACATCAAGTTTTTTTTTAATTTTGTATATTAATATTAAAAAACACATAAAAAGAATAAATAATAGAAAACAAAAAGAGCATTTAAGAATTAAAGCATTTTTTATTTCTTTAAATTAATTCTCATGCTTTGTCCCTATCAAAAAAATGCGTAAAGAATGAAAACTATTAAAACATTTTTTTTCATTAATATTAAACAAAAAAATCCAAAAATGTATATTTACACCATTTAGTCATTTATTTAACTGTTGTTATTTAACCATTATCCGCATAATTTTTCTGTTTAATTATTTCATATTTACTTGTTTATTCTGTTTACTTCTAAATCCAAGGGAAAAACTATTAAATTTGTCGACTTCATGTCCTCAAGTCTAATCGCGCGAACATTCGCATTTTATTAAAACTTAGGATAATTTTTCCTCAAATATCCGATCTTTTCAAAACTCATATCTTTTAAGCAAAAACTTCGACCTTAGGTCGTCGTATCTTCAAAAACCCGTCCGTACCCCTTTTCAGCCAAAACAATTTATTTTTAAATCAAACGATCAATTTTAATAAACAGATATTTCAAAAGGTTCCTATAGAGTACTATAGATACATTGGGTGCTAATACCTTCCCACTTTATAACCAACCCCCGAACCATAGATCTCTTTTCAAAAACGCCTTGTATTTTTATTACTTTTAAAAAGTATTATTTACATTGCATATTTAGGGTTTTATTTCGCTCTTTCCCCTTTTCCCTTGGAAACAATAAAGCGCGGTGGCGACTCTTGCTTTTGTGAGACGAATTAATCAATAATTCGATCTCCGATTTACCCCGCTACATTTTTTATCGCTACAGACCACAATTGACTTTTTCCCCAATACAACTGATTTTAGGTCAATTAATCAATTGACTAAGCAAAAATGTGATCCAAGACTTGAAACTTAACATCAACAATCTTGAGGTTCCAAAATGATCCATGAAAGTCATATGGGGCATTAAAAGTCCATTTGTCCTTGTGCAAACTCAAACCCTAATTTTCAGTTATCGGTGCTTAAGGAGGTGTCTTGAGCTGATCAACCCTTGTGCAGTCTTGAACTAAAGGAGATCTTAAGAGAAATTAATTGAGAAACAAGAGGGAAAATTTTGGGGTACAACAACTGCCCATGTTCAATCTTCTTAGACCTGAAGAGTTAGATTGGCGGATCTGCCATTCGTGACTTGAAGGTGGAAGATGATTGAACACTAGAGTGTCCAGAAATTTGCACTCGAAGATGGATTGGGAATGGGATTATATATGCCATTTGGAGGAATGATGGTAAATACTGGAAGAAGTATCAGCACAAATCTTTGGTCGATTCATACTAAAACTTGATGTTTTACATGTGGAAAAAAGGTTAGTTAAATGCAGATGTATGCATGATGTTCACAAGATGTGGTATTATGCTAAATGCATTTTGTATGTAAATGCTATGATGTATGAATGTG
This sequence comes from Vicia faba, assembly GCA_948472305.1. Taxonomy (NCBI): domain Eukaryota; kingdom Viridiplantae; phylum Streptophyta; class Magnoliopsida; order Fabales; family Fabaceae; genus Vicia; species Vicia faba. Next base: position 724,423,915 of record OX451735.1, read on the forward strand.
GGATGCATATTTTGTTCGGGAAAGTAAATCCCCGACTGCTGCTGAGGAATTTTGAATCCCGGATTGCTGTTGGGGATTAACTCTTGAATGCTAGCTGTTATCTGGTCGGATCCAGGCTTCACAACTTGCTGAGGACGAGGAAGTCTGTAACACCCCTTCTAATAAACCCCGAATTAAACGATATAATTAAAATCATAGAAAATAAAATTTGCACGGAAGGAGTGTCACAACATCAATTCACATATTCAAGAAAAACGGACATGACATATTCGTCACTTTAATAATTTAATCACATAATACATTCATGGCATATACTTTCTTTTTCGTGCAAACGCAACAAAATCATAATAACTTCATCTCCAAAGGAGGAATCAAAATATAAAATTCAAGGCATTAAGCCATACAGTTCATACACCAAACATGTTATCAAGTCATAATATACGTACATCAACATATAATCAAAACAATGGATTATATACAAGTATAATCCATATACAAAATATACGAGTTCGAATGCGGACACCTAACCTCCAAGTGTTACAACCAGAGCATCGACTCGATAAACCAAAATAAAACGGATTACAATCCAAATGCATCCGCTAAGCTAGTGCCTCGCACTACTGTCTTCGGTACCTGAACAATGCCGTAGCAAGCATTTTCCAACAGAAGGGTAAGAATTCCAACAAACATAAGGTATGTAATTTAAAGCAAATGAAAGACATTAAATAAAGGAATCTTACTCTTTTTCCAACTCTTGCATAAACCACATAATATATTCATTTAATCCAATTCCCATATTCAACAACTCAAAGAAATCAAACACAATCAATTTCATTTACCAATTAGCACATAATGCATAATATTCAACAAAGCATCAGCTTAACAAAGTGTGTATGTGCGACTTGACACAACGACACGACTCATGCATGTGGTATCAATCATCTATTATCCTTCGGATTTACCAATTGTCTATCCCTCAGACGGATAATCACAAAGCCCATTCCCTAAGTTTTCAAACCCCCACTCTGAGTTTGGGACGAGCCACTAGCCTCCACGAGACTAATGGACATCGCCTCTTGACACGACTTATGATGCGGTGTGCAATTCAACAACAACAATTATGCAAATCAAGACATCCCTCTATCTCAATTACAAGCATACATCACCATAATTCAACCATATGAATTAATCTCACAACATTGCACAACAAACATCATTTATTTCATTTCAACAATTATCACACAACACCAAAATATTTATAAACCAAACACATCATTCCGGAATCGGAAATTAACCAAATATCTCGAAAAATACAACACACCTACAATTTAATTAATCTCCGGTCGAACTCAAAATATTAAGTTTTACCCATTAATCGTAACCGGTTATATTAATTAATCACACAATTACATAACATTTATAAACCGAACATGTTATTTCCGGAATCGGTATTTCACAACACATTTCCCATATACCACACGTCTACAATTTAATTCATCTCCGGTCAAATCCAAAATATCAAATTTTATTGGTAAACCGTAACCGATTATATAATTAATCACACTGTTAATTATAATATATATTAATATATTAACTAAACTATTTTACTTATATATATATATATATATATATATATATATATATATATATATATATATATATATATATATATATATATATATATATATATATATATATATATATATATATATATATATATATATATATATATATATATATATATATATATATAAAATGAAAATTAATATTTTATTAAATTAATTTAATATAATTAAATAAATACTATAATAACATTCTCCATTTCTCCTTTACCATTTTCCGGTCTCAAAAAAATAACTTTATCATAATTACCTACGCGTTTAACTTAGTTACCCCGTCAAATTTCATTAATTTCCGGATAATTAATTTTACCGTCTAAACCGGCTAATTCGAAACAAACACGATTCCAATCGGTCTCCGAAAATGTCGCGATCTCAAAAAATGACTCAACCATAATTACCTACGCATTTAAGTTAGTTACCCTGTCAAATTTCATTAATTTCCGGATGACTAATTTTACTGTCTAAACAAAAAAAAAACGAAATCAAATGCAATAAAAACATACTAGATATTTAGAGAAAGTCTAACCCTTACCGATTAATCTCCGGAACAAGCTCTTCGGTTTGATTCCAGAAATTTCTCCTCTTCTCTTCAACCCTAGCTTTTCCCCCTTTTTCTCTTCTTCTTCTCCTCTCTATTTCACTTCTCTCTGTTTTCTCAACTTTATGATTTTTTTCTCTCTTTCTAACTAACCCACTACTACTAATATACTACTTACTTATTATATATATTATAAAACTAAAATATATTATTATATCATAAAACTAACATATAAGATAAAATTAACTTATATTATATATATATATATATATATATATATATATATATATATATATATATATATATATATATATATATATATATATATATATATATTAATTAAACTAATTTTAATAAAATTAAATAAATACTTTAATAATTCAATTATTACCAATTAATTAATTAATACACACTAAAATACAATATTATCATATAAAATAATTATTTTTCGGTAAATCAAACAAACCAAATTAATCAATTACCGGACCGAATAACCGACTAAATAATTATTATTTTACCAAAATAAATATCAACCGGTCATTTTTAGAAAATAATAATATAGATAATATTAATTAAAACTATTGGAAATCACATACCGGACCGAGTAGTATACTACCGATTAAGTAAATATAATTTATCAAGACAAATATTATTATATCGAATCCTATTTCCCGGTCAAACCGATTAAATCAGACTTTATCTCAAACGGTCAAATTCCAATAATAATATTATTTATAATATTATTGCTCCGGTAACTGACTCACATTAAATCTCCGGTTAACCGAATAAAATTCAACTCTACTTGATAATTCGATAGCACTTCTCAAACGATACCGACGATCTGATTAATTACCAAACTTAATCTAAATTAAATAATTAATCCTTATTTAATTTAATTAACTAATTAATTAAATTCGGGTTATTACAACTCTCCCCCACTTACAGATTTTCGCCCTCGAAAATACGACTGAGACAAACCACACTGAACTTGCTCATGTATCCGTCCACCCAACTCGCACATCCACCAAGCAACATATGAAAGAACTAAAAGACGCGGACATCTTCTTAACATCAAGATCCAACAAAACACAATGTCGAGGTGCAAGGCCCATACCATGCACTCGTCAATAAACTGACGACAACAAGAATAACCGAGTCGAGAACACACTAGTTCACCCGAGATTCCAGACACAACAAGGTCGTTACCATCACCACGGTAGCACCCCCCTCGATTGCTCATCCAGTGTAATTAATCAAAACCTCAAATCGTCCAAATAAACACATCTAAAACATACAACTATCATGATACATCACAACCTCTGATCCATCAATTCTAAAATCTTCTCTTCGATTTCGATTGATCAACATCCATTGGTCCCTAAAGATACGGCAGTATCCTACTTTCTCAAATCCTGTCCACAATCACTTAGGACTTCCAACCTCAAAAGCTTAACTCTGGCGAAACCTCCTCGTTATGTCCCACTCAATTCTCGCGCCACCGTATCGACAACTGCACAAACTTTTCATTTTCAAGACATCAACTATCTCCTTCAACTTACCAAACAGGAACCCAATCCAAAAATCACTTTCTTGAATATCTTAACCATCGTCGCAGTCTCATACCCTATTCCTTTGGAATTAACGGTAACTCATACTCTTGCAATAACCAAACAGTTCAAGTCCAGAACCACGACGTCATACTTCTCGAGTCCAACACGAATGCTATCACAAGTACAATACTCTTCCTCATAAACCATATATAATCTTAAAGTACTTGAGGCTACCAAGCCGTCCCAAGATACTTCACCGCCAAAACTTATCTTAATCACAATCCAGTAATCCACCATGGTTATCAATAACCGAAAAAATCCATATTGTAGAAGTACATGATTTCACTTCGACTCTCTAAACTTACATCTCAGTAAGTACTTCTAAAACGACTATGAATTCACCTTCTTAAATCCATTGATTCCTCAAACCAGATTTTTCCGACTTTCTTTAGTATCATCTACGATACTCTTAATGATCCCCACAATTAGATGCAGTCTCTTCACAAACCGTACTCAACTTCGAATCGTTTCCAACAATTCAAATCTCGATCTCTCATAGTCCCTACATACATACAACTAAAATCTTCATGATTCTAAACGAATGCAACCGCATCAAACTTTAACTCAAACGTCCGACAAAATCTTCTCATGAAAGCCCTGTTGTTCCAAGTCATAATTTACACTTATCAGCTATACGCCAAAACACTCCTTAAGTCCAAAATGAAACATCTCGGTACACTGCACCGAACTAAGCACCACCAAAATATATGCGTTCCTTAATCTCTTCATAACTCATAATAATCCACTTCACACTGTGAAGTCCAAATAACAACTCGACCTCTCTAGTAAACAATATCCATAACAAAACCAACTTATGAAAGGTCTTCAATCGAATTCAATATAAAAAACCATCCAAAACAAGGAAACTTCTATTTCTCAGAAATAACCTCTCGGAGCTTCCACAAGGTGCAAATCAAATCTTCATGGCTACTCATAATGTCGCCAATCCATAATGCTTATTCCAGAATCAATTATCCATAGACACAATTGTAGCTCTTACAGCTACTCATGAGAGAACTGTTTATATATTTCATAATCATGCACGATATATTAGTCATCCTACCGATATAACCCAATACTGATCACAATTATACCTTATCCCAACCATCCTTCTGAATATTCTCCAGCCTTCACACGAACTATCGATAAACAACCTTCAAATCAAACTCACTAAATACAACAACTCTCAATAAATGATTCCTCCAAATATCACTCCCCAAGAGTAGATTCTTATCCTCAACATTCATTCTGATCCTTCATTTGAAGTGACCCACAACCTCGGCAATTTCGTTCTCCACGAATAACACAACAGGCGCATTCCACGACGACTCATTCAAACAAAGAAACTTCTCCTCAAACAAATCCTCAAGTTGACTCTTCAACTTTCTCAATCTAGAAGCAGACCTCTTATAGACATCCTCAAAATCGAACTAGTTCTAGTAACAAAACCCATTAAGAATTCACCTTGCACTCTCACACCATTCCACTTACTTCATCACGAAACACTCCATAAAAAAAATATTACATCCAATAGGTCACATGCCTCTATCTTTCTCTCACCAAGACCTAAATCTCTCGTTACGCAAACCATAACGCTTCTCTTCTTGCCGACTCAACTAATTTCACACACTGTCAAGTTGGCACAATAAGTCCATCCAATCCAACACGATCCCGACTACTATCAAAAAGAGATTAAGGGTGATCAGTTCCTCAATTTATCAATAGATAGTCAACAATCATGAGGTGGCATCAACCATCGTTACCAAACCACAACAACGTCTTCAATCATACCCTTCAAGTTACTTAAACATAACCATGCTTGAAGCATCAACTGCTCGGCAATACTTACATCTTACAATCGGCGGTATACTAAACCAACCTCTTGCACAACACTTTGGAGAAGAAAATTATCCCCCACTTATTTCACACGTACCTCTGCAGACAACGAAAAGGAAACAATCAAGTATCGACAATGTTTCACACACATGTCGCATACAAAAAGGGAGTAAACACATAAACAACCTGGTGATAGACCGACCTGCTTTGATACCACTATTGCAACACCCCTTCTAATAAACCCCGAATTAAACGATATAATTAAAATCAGAGAGAATAAAATTTGCACGGAAGGAGTATCACAACATCAATTCACATATTCAAGAAAAACGGACATGACATATTCGTCACTTTAATCATTTAATCACATAATACATTCATGGCATATACTTTCTTTTTCGTGCAAACGCAACGGAATCATAATAACTTCATCTCCAAAGGAGGAATCAAAATATAAAATTCAAGGAATTAAGCCACACGGTTCATACACCAAACATGTTATCAAGTCATAATATACATACATCAACATATAATCAAAATAATGGATTATATACAAGTATAATCCATATACAAAATATATGAGTTCGAATGCGGACACCTAACCCCCAAGTGTTACAACCAGAGCATCGACTCGATAAACCAAAATAAAACAGATTACAATCTAAATGCATCCGCTAAGCTAGTGCCTCGCACCACCGTCTTCGGTACCTGAACAATATCGTAGCAAACATTTTCCAACAGAAGGGTAAGAATTCCAACAAACATAAGGTATGTAATTTAAAGCAAATGAAAGACATTAAATAAAGGAATCTTACTCTTTTTCCAACTCTTGCATAAACCACTTAATATATTCATTTAATCCAATTCCCATATTCAACAACTCAAAGAAATTAAACACAATCAATTTCATTTACCAATTAGCACATAATGCATAATATTCAACAAAACACCAGCTTAACAAAGTGTGTATGTGCAACTCGACACAACGACACGACTCATGCATGTGGTACCAATCATCTATTATCCTTCGGATTTACCGATTATCTATCCCTCAGACGGATAATCACAAAGCCCATTCCCTAAGCTTTCAAACCCCCCACTCTGAGTTTGGGACGAGCCACTAGCTTCCACGAGACTAACAGACATCGCCTCTTGACACGACTTATGATGCGGTGTGCAATTCAACAACAACAATTATGCAAATCATGACATCCCTCTATCTCAATTACAAGCATACATCACCATAATTCAACCCTATGAATTAATCTCACAACATTGCACAACAAACATCATTTATTTCATTTCAACAATTATCACACAACACCAAAATATTTATAAACCAAACACATCATTTCCGGAATCGGAAATTAACCAAATATCTCGAAAATGCAACACACCTACAATTTAATTAATCTTCGGTCGAACTCAAAATATTAAGTTTTACTCATTAATCGTAACCGGTTATATTAATTAATCACACAACAACATAATATTTATAAACCGAACATGTTATTTCCGGAATCGGTATTTCACAACACATTTCCAATATACCACACGTCTACAATTTAATTCATCTCCGATCGAATCCAAAATATTAAATTTTATCGATAAACCGTAATCGATTATATAATTAATCATACTGTTAATTATAATATATATTAATATATTAACTAAACTATTTTACTTATATATAATATAAAACTAACAGTAGGTTAGTTAGAAATTATATATATATATATATATATATATATATATATATATATATATATATATATATATATATATATATATATATATATATATATATATATAATGAAAATTAATATTTTATTAAACTAATTTAATATAATTAAATAAATACTATAATAACATTGTTCATTTCTCCTTTACCATTTTCCGGTCTAAAAAAAATAACTCCACCATGATTACCTACGCGTTAAACTTAGTTACTCCGTCAAATTTCATTAATTTCCGGATAACTAATTTTATCGTCTAAACCGGCTAATTCGAAACAAACACGATTCCGATCGGTCTCTAAAAACGTCGCGATCTCAAAAAATGACTCAACCATAATTACCTACGCGTTTAACTTAGTTACCCCGTCAAATTTCATTAATTTCCGGATAACTAATTTTACCGTCTAAACAAAAAAAAAAAGAAATCAAATGCAATAAAAACATACTAGATATTTAGAGGAAGTCTAACCCTTACCGATTAATCTCCGGAACAAGCTCTTCGGTTTGATTCCAGAAATTTCTCCTCTTCTCTTCAACCCTAACTTTTCCCCCTTTTTTCTCTTCTTCTTCTCCTCTCTATTTCACTTCTCTCTATTTTCTCAACTTTCTGATTTTTTTTCCTTCTCTTTCTAACTAACCCACTACTACTAATATACTACTTACTTATTATATATATTATAAAACTAACATATAATATAAAACTAACTTATATTATATATATATATATATATATATATATATATATATATATATATATATATATATATATATATATATATATATATATATATATATATATATATATATATATATATATATATATATATATATATATATATATATATATATATATATATATATATATATATATATACTGTACTGTTAACATATATACTTATATTATTTATATAATAAAACCAATTCATATTATTTAATTAAATTAATCTTAATAAAATTAAATAAATACTTTAATAATTCAATTATCACCAATTAATTAATTAATACACACCAAAATACAATATTATCATATAAAATAATCATTTTTCGGTAAACCAAACAAACCAAATTAATCAATTACCGGACCAAATAACCGACTAAATAATTATTATTTTACCAAAATAAATATCAACCGATCATTTTTAGAAAATAATAATATAGATAATATTAATTAAAACTATTGGAAATCACATACCGGACCGAGTAGTATACTGCCGATTAAGTAAATATAATTTATCAAGACAAATATTATTATATTGAATCCTATTTCCCGGTCAAACCGATTAAATCCGACTTTATCTCAAACGGTCAAATTCCAATAATAATATTATTTCTAATATTATTGCTCCGGTAACTGACTCGCATTAAATCTCTGGTTAACCGAATAAAATTCAACTCTACTTGATAATCCGATATCACTTCTCAAACGATATCGACGATCTGATTAATTACCAAACTTCATCTAAATTAAATAATTAATCCTTATTTAATTTAATTAAGTAATTAATTAAATTCGGGTTGTTACAAAGTCAACTGCTATTTGGTCGGATCTAGGCTTCATGGTAACTTATTGGGGAAGAATAAATTAACTGTTATCTGGTCGGATCTAGGCTTTGCAAAAAATTTCTGGAGGAGAATGAAGTTAGGCTGTTATCTGGTTGGATTCATAGCTTCACAACAACTTGCCAGGGATAAGGAAGTTAACTGTTATCTGGTCGGATCTAGGCTTTGCAATAAATTTCTAGAAAGGATGGAGTTGAACTGATATCTGGTCGGGTTCAGGCTTCATAGTAACTTAAAGTGGTAACTACTATCTAGTCGGGTCCAGGCTTCATAGCTTTTGAAAAGTTATGCTATTATATGGTCGGGTCCAGGCTTCATAGTGTCTTGCTGAGATTGTAGCTAATTGTTATCTGGTCGGGTCCATGCTTCATAATAATTTGCTTGAATAGACGAATGTTAAAGACTAATATCTGGTCGGATCCAGGCTTCACAGATTTTGAGGTGGATGAAGTTAGTTGCTATCCGGTCGGGTCCAGGCTTTGCAATAAACTTGTCTGAAGAGATAGAGTTGAACTGACAACTGGTCCGGTCCATGCTTTACAGTAACTTGTTTGTAATTTAGTTGTTATCTGGTTGGATTCTAGGTTTCACAACAAACTTCTGAGAGGAATTGCTATCTGGTCGGATCCAGGCTTCACAATAACTTACTTGAAAAGATGAAGTTGAAAACTGACATCTGGTCGGATCCAGGCTTCATAGTAACTTGTTGAGGTAGAGGAAAAATCTACTGAGGAAAAGAATTTAAACTCTGATCTGGTTGAGTCCAGGTTCTTCTATATCTTGAAGAGTTAAACTATTATCTGGTCGGGTACAAGTTTCATAGTATCTTGTGAAGTTAACTATTATCTGGTCAGATCCAGTCTTCATAGTTAATTGAAAGGTTACACTATTATCTGGTCGGGTCGAGGCTCTATAATAACTTGAGAAGTTGAATATTATCTAGTCGGGTCCAGGATTCATAGTATCTTTTGGAGATAATAAAGGCTTTGTTGACAACTTTACTGGGGATTAGGGGTTGTGGCCCTTTGATTTGTAAAAGTCTGAAAGGTAAACTCAAGCTGGGGAGTGAAGACTCAGCTGGGGAAGATATACTCAGCTGGGGAAGATACACTCAGCTGGGGATAACAGGCTCAACTTAGGGAGAATATACTCAATTGAGGAGGACGTACTCAGTTGGGGATAACAAGCTCAGCTGGGGAAGATAGACTATGCCGTGGGAATTTGCTGATTGCTGTATGTTGGGGAAACAAACCCTGCTGGGGAAATAAATCATGTTGATGAATACTTGATGAACTGCCGATGAGGTGATTTCTTTGAGGAAGAGATCCACAAGGCTTCTATTTGTAGGATCAACTTAGCTGGGTAGAGATCTTTCCAAGAGATTAAGACTCTGGCTGGAGATTATCCTATGCAAAGAGACTTTGTGGGTAACTTTGTTGAGGGCTGGTTTATTATAACCGTCTTGTGGGGATAATATTAATGAAATAATTATGTGGGGATATTCCATATACATTAAAGAGATGCTTGCTGCTGCTTAGAAGGACACATGTGTCAAGTAGTTTTAATTATGTTCATATGCATATGTTCGTTCAATTTTAGTCATTGGACAACTTCGCATTCAAAATAAAACAGAAAGTTTGCACTTCAAAGTATATTTGTATTGATATTTTGCCCATGAATAAACGTTTTTGTACAAAGAGACGGAGATCCTAGTAAGAGGAAATCGTCGGAAGGAAAACAAAATTGAAAACAAAAATAATAGCCATGTGGAATTGATCTCATTGCATTCCAACTCTACTATTGCCCCAATGTCTTCGAATGCCCCTTGCTATTGGCAGAAGTTGATTGGATTGATCTTGACCGTTTAAACTCGGACCTTGGTGATAAAGTTGACTATGGTGATTCCACGGGACATAGTCATACGCTTTCAATCCTTAACTTTTGCTTGGACCGTCCTTTCGGGTTTTCATTCCACCAGGATACCCATTTTTGCCCAAGTCGCCCTTTCGGGTTTTCAACTTGCCGGGTGTACAATCTTTTGCATATATCCCTAACTTTTGCCCAAACCTTTTGGTTTGCTGGGATGCCCTTATTTTGCCTAGGTGTGTCAACCTAGAGGGTCCCTTATGCATAGTATTTTTTAACTATGTCCGCGTTCACAAGATGTGGGAAGCCTTCACCATCCATGATAGTCAACATCATGGCACCGCAGGAGAACACTCTCTTGACAACAAATGGCCCTTTGTAGGTGGGAGTCCATTTTCCCCTGGAGTCGCCTTGTGGCAGAATGATGCGCTTTATCACCAAGTCGCCAGCTTGATATACTAGAGGCTTGATCTTTTTGTTGAAAGCCTTAATCATACTGTGATGCGGTGGGAGAACTGACTTGAGGTTTTGCGTTTGTGTTTGCAAATGTCGCGGTTTAGCAAGAGTCGCCACCGACTTTTATTTTATCCAAAAGGAAAGGTAAAAAAGCACAGGAAAGACCTTTGAGATTGTTTTTGGGTTTGAGGGGTAGATTATGAAAAGGGAAGGTACTAGCACCCTTTTCATCCATGGTTTTCTATAGGCTCTTAGTTACTTGTTTTAGATCACTTGCTTTTCTTTTTCAATTGTTTGAAATGGTGCTTTTGTGTGTGGTTTTGAAAGTATTTTGAAAAGAGGCCTTTGTTTAGGCAAACTTTGTAATGATTCTTGTTTGAATGTATACAAAGGTGTTTGTCTTTTGAAAAATGTTTCAATGTTTGAAAGTTGTTTGGAAATTGTTTTGATTGTGTGTGTTTGTTTGAAAATAGCAAGGATTGTTTGAAAGAGATCAAGTAACTAGGAGTTATCTACCCTACTCGAAAGTCTTTCCTACACATTTTTATTCCTTTGACATTGTTGTTTTACCATTGCATTTGGTAAACAATTCTATCTTTGGATGTTAAACGAGACAGGCGTGGGTCATCGTATGACCATGATAGCAATGGTGCCAAGTATCTTAGCAAGTTTTAGGGACTAAGATCATTTGTTTTTAGGCAACATTTTGATAGCGTCATCGAGGGACTATGATCTTTTTATTTTTGTTTTGTTTTGCCAAGATACCTAGCATGCATACCATGATCATTTTAAGGCAACAAAGTGAGTGAAACCCTAGGGGTGCTTGTGTGCAATGTGTTGTCATTTTTCATGCATTTTGTCTTGTGTTTAAGTCATGCTATTTGTTTTGATTTTTGGTCTTTGCATACAAAACCCTAGTTTACTATCATGGCATATGAAAGCAATAAAATGCGTAAAGTAAATCTAGACTATTACACAATATTATGGGGAGGGGGATACAAGTTTTGAATAAGGGGATATTGCTCAAAATAAAACCCTAAAACTATTACAACCAAATTGAAATATTGTACAAATAAATAAACAAATATTTAAATATGCAATTAAATGTAAATATGCAAGAAATGTTTTTTGTATTTATTTATGTATGTAAAAATAAATTTATTTATATCCTAAAAATAAGAAAATAAAATGATTATTTTTGAAAGGGTGAAAACCCTAATTTTGTTTAAAAGAAATATATGCTATATTATTTATTTATTTCATTTATATACAAAAAATATTAATAACAATATATATACAAAATGTTTAAAAAATTGAAATAAGTATGCAAATATTATTTTAAGTGTATAAATAATAAAAATGAAAATGTATGATATTTTAATATTATTTACAAATTTATTGAAGAAAATAAATTATATTAAACCTGATAAACTATTTTTATGCCATAAAAATAATAAAAATAATAAAATAAAATGCAAAAAATTAAGAAAATATTTTTATGATTTTTCAATGTTTAGAAAAAATAAATAAAGTCAGAAAATATAAAAGAAATGAAAAAAATATGCAAAATAAAAAAAATTGGCCAAGGGGGTGCAGAAAGTAAACAGGGGGTGCCAAAAGAAACAAGCCCAAGCGCCAGACCCAGCCATCTTCATCCCTGACCTTGAGACAGAAACTATGCGCGCGTTTTCCTTCAACCTGTATCTCTCACATACGTGCACAAAAGCAAAATCTTGCAACATGAAACTTGTAGCATGTTAACTCACATTCTAATGATATAAAAAACGTGACCTAACTCTAAAAGATCAAGGAGAATTTTGTCACCCCTAATTTCTGACCTAAAATTTTCAGCATGTTCAACATCCAAATTCTCCTAGCTTAGTTAATATAAATGGAAGCTATGCATATGTACAGCTCAAGCACATTAGGGACTATATTTTTGCTTCACAAACCTAAGCTTAATGATGCCTAAATAAGGAGTTAGAAACTTGACAAATACCTTGTTCAGTTGAGTTTGGATATGGCAATGTAGGAGTTTTGAGTGAGGCCTGAAGGTCGTGTTAGCTTACCTGAAGTTCCCTTAACCTTTCCCAATACTCAGCTTGCTTTGAAGTTGCTTGAATCTTCTTGTAGAACTCAACCTGCAAACTCAGAAAATGAAAATGGTGAAGTGTGAAAATGAGCTCACAGTTGCTGGACAGGGGCCTGGACAACTTAGGTGTGAGTTATGGAATGTGTTTGAAGTGGTTCAAGGCAAAACGCACGAGGCAATATGGAGATGGCTTGTGATTTGCAGATATTGCCCTGTTTTGGGAAGAAGTTGGGATTTTTGTGTTTAAGGGTGTTTGAGAAGTTGTGGAATCGTGCTTTGGGCTTGCTACAATATGCTGAACTTGTCTCAAATGATACCAAGACTTGTTTTTATCAGATAGAAAAGTTGTGTAGACTTTTGCAAGTTTCTTGCTTTTGAAGCAAAAGTGAAATGACAATGCCCAAAAGCTTGTACTTGCTAGTTCCTTAGCTGCACATAGTTGGTGAACTTTGCCTGATATTTGTGGAATTTGTTTGCAGCAAGGGATTAGGTTCATGGCTCAAGATAAACAAAGTTGCTAAAAGTGTGCTTTATCAAAATATCATTGTTACCTTTATGCCATTTTTGGATTAAACCTTTGTACAAAGCTTCATAGCTCAGAATAAAGCCCTTATCCAATATATTTGCATTAAATTAAGGAGTGCAGAAAGGATTAGAACCTATAAAACAAGTACAAGCATGCTTAGGACAGATTTGCAACTTGTAACAAATGTGAAAAATGCCATGGACAAAAGTGAGAAATTGCCATTTTCTTTCCTTCGATTCTCCCTAACCATAAATGATCTTGGAGAGTTCTTGGACATTTTGGAAATCTTGTAACATGATATACAATACATCTTTGAAATTCAACTTGAGATTCATCTTGGAACTAGGTGAAAAGTTGCCATGAAGTTAGGTCAAAAATCTGCCTAAACTAGGGCAAAATTTCACTAAGTTAAAAAGTTTATGGACCCTTATTCACAAAATCATAACTTGAGATCCAAGCATCTTTTGGGAAAACTTTGTGAATAAAATTTGTAGATTTTGTGGAGGAATACAACTTTCATGTTGGAAGTTTTCTTTGAATCCAATTGCATCATGGTGAAAAAGTTGGGAAAAAATAAGAAATTTTCATAACTTAGAAAATTTCTAGGTTATGAAAAATTTCAAACTTAAACCGTAATTTTCAAAATTAGGTTTCTTGGTGAAAATTTTTCATGTTTTGACACATCTTGGTGAAATATGACCCTTGGCACTTGATTTTGACCAAAAAGTCAAAGTTTGACTTTTTAATATACAATTGATTTTTGATCAGTTGACTGGAAAATTCATCTGTCAATCCAATGCATTTGAGATCTTTTGAACCTTGTGATTAGGTCAAGATGGTGCCATTGAGTTCTTGAAACCATGATTGAACCCAATTTGCCATTGGCTAGGTGAAAAATCAGAAATTGCCCTTCTACAGTCAAAACCCTAATTTTGACCATTTTGCTCTTTGGGTGATCTGATCAAATTTCTTAAGGAGTTGTGGTCCAAACTTGATCAAATGGTTCATATGAGTTTATAATGTTGATGTGGATAAAAAATTATGAGGTTTGACTGTAAACTGACCATGGTTGACTTTTCCCCTAATACAATTGATTTTTAGGGCAACTGTCCAATTGACTGGTCAAAAATGTGATTCAAGACTTGAAACTTGGTATGAGAAATCTTAGGAGTCCAACATGAAGTATGAAAGTCACATGAGGCATTGAAAATCCAAAAATCCCTGTGCAAACTCAAACTCTAATTTCAGGTCAACAGTGCAAGGAGATGTCTTGAGCAGAGCAAACCCTAATCCTGGTCTGGAGTCCAAGAAGTCCTGTGAGGAAAATCTTGATAAAATGAGAGGGAAAATTTTGGGGTACAACACATAAGTTTGGTACGTCTGACCATGACAAACAACAACCAGTCGCTTCTCATCGATCAAGTTCAACTGATCCAGTCTCGTCTGAATCCACTCGTCTTCGCCTAGGCCTTCCTCATTCATAATCCTCAGTGAGTTAATTTGAACTTCTTCTGAAAAAAAAAACTTCCATGCCATATACTAAAGAAAAGGGAGTTGCCCCAGTTGACGTTCTAGCTGAAGTACGGTAGCCATGGAGAGCAAATGGTAACATCGCATGACAATCCTTAAAGGTCACTACCATCTTCCGCACAATCTTCTTAATGTTTTTGTTGGCCACTTCGACTGCGCCATTCATTTTAGGTCTATAAGGAGAAGAATTGAGATGCTTGATTTTGAACTGAGTGCAAAGCTCGGTAATCATAGCATTGTTGAGGTTAGTCATATTGTCGGTGATGATCCTTTCGGGGATACCATAGCGGCAGATGAGGTTATGTTTGATGAATCTGGCTACCATTTCTTGGTGTCTGAGGCAAATGAAGCGGCTTCGACCCATTTGGTGAAATAATCAATAGCGACCAGAATGAAGCAATTTCCACTGGAAGCAATGGGCTTGATTTCTCCAATCATGTCAATGCCCCACATTGCAAATGGACATGGAGCGGTCATGACGTTCAGAGGGATATGAGGCACATGGACCTTGCCAGCATAGATTTGGAATTTGTGACAAGTTCTAGAGTGTTGATGGCAATCAGTCTCCATTGTTGACCAATAGAAGCCAGCTCTCAGGATTTTCTTGGCCATCGTATGTCCGCTTGAGTGAGTCCCAAAGAGACCATCGTGCATGTCTTCCATAATTTATTTTGCCTCCTTCTTGTCTACACATCGGAGTAAAGTAGAATCATGGTTGCGCTTGTACTATATCCCGTTACTTCGGAAGAATTTGGCTGAAAATATTTGTAAGAACTTTATGTTATTGACGGATGCTCCTTCGGGATACTCTTGTACTTCAAGGTATCTCATCACCTCATGGAACCAAGGATTTTCTACGTCAGTGTCAAGCTCACAGTAGTGTGCAGGTTCGTTGAATCTTTCAATTGTAATCATAGGAGCTTCGTTGTCCCATCTGACTTTGAACATTGAAGACATAGTTGCCAAGGCATCATCCAGCTGATTTTCTTCCCTAGGGAAGTGCTCAAAGGTGGTCTCTTCGAAGTAAGGAATCAGAGATAGCACAAGTTCCTTGTAAGGGATGATATTAGGGTGTTTAGTGTCCCAATCTCATTTTACTTGGCTAATTACCAGAGCGGAATCCCCAAATACATTCAAATGCTTGATCCTTAAATCAATAGCAGCCTTCAGACCCAAGATGCATTCTTCGTACTCAGCCATATTGTTCGTGCAATCGAAGCATAATCTGGTAGTGAAAGGAGTATGGCAACCTTCAGGGGAGATGATCACAACACCAATTCTGTTACCCAAGGCGTTGGAAGCCCCATCTAAGACCATAATCCATCGGGATCCTTGTTCAAGTCTGTCATACGGTCCAGGTTTCACACAGTCGATTATTAGCATGATGTTCTCATCCGGGAAGTCAAAGTTCATAGACTGATAATCATCAACAACTTGATGGGCCAAATGATCTGCTAGTACGCTTCCTTTGATGGCCTTTTATGTCGTGTATTGAATGTCGTACCCAGTCAAGATCATTTTCCATCTAGCTATCCGTCCGGAAAGAGCAGGTTTATCAAAGATGTACTTGATTGGGTCCATCTTAGAAATCAACAGTGTGGTATGAGTCAGCATATATTGTCTTAGTCGACGAGCAGCCCATGCCAAAGTGCAACAAGTTTTCTCGAGCAGTGAATATCTGGTTTCACAATCGGTAAACTTTTTTCTCAGGTAATAAATAGCATGCTCTTTTCGGCCAGACTCGTCATGTTGGCCCAAAACACACCTGTTGTACCCCAAAATTTTCCCTCCCATATTTCTCAAAACATTGCAAGGAAAACCACCAAGTTGCCCAAGGTTGCTCAAGAGTTGGTCAGAGAAGCTATCTCCTAAGACAGTCTACCCCAAATTAGGGTTTTGTGTTGCATCAAGATCTTTGAGTCCAAATGACCTCAAGTGCTCCCCAATGTCCTAATATGTTCTCAAGATCATCCATGTCAAATTTCAAGCCTTTCAGTGGAAGTTTGCTCAGTCAATTGCTCAAAGGTCCAAAAATCGACTGTGCTAGGGCAAAAGTCAACTGTGACTGATATACAGTCAAACTTCAAGATTTTTGGTCAACATTCTCATTTTGAAATTGGCAAGTTTGTAAAGGGAGATAAAATAAAATATGCAAGCATTGATAAGGCAAGATTTGGATCAATTTTGTTGACCTAATGCAATGAGCATTACATAAGGAAGGCAAAGACACGAAAACAAGGGTTGAAAACGGTGGAGAGAGGCAGAACAAAAAGTGAAAAAATCACAAAAAAGTGAGAAGTCGAAATCCAGGTTAGAGGCATTTTCAGAGGTCAAGACTTGTTCCAATCGCTTCCTGGGCATTCACACAAGCCATCCCAATCAAAACCAAGCATTTTCAGACGCCCTAACGCACTGTAAGTCGCACGATAGTCACCCCTGTTCTTGATTTCACAATTCTGAAATTAGGCATCTTTTTCATGAACTAATACCATATTTTGAATCTACAAAAAATTTGCAAGAGATTGGTATTATTCAATTGCGTTTATCTGGCCTGAATGGAGAACCACCATAACTAGGGTTCTCCGTTTTGTTTTTAGGGTTTTCTGTTTCAGGTAAAATTGAGACTCAAGAAGAACATGGCTTTGATCAGGAGGCCATGACGAATCAAACCATGCTCCTGGAATGGATTTATATGGCCTGGAGAGAATTTTAGGATAGGCTTGCGCTTTTAGCTGCGGATTCAAATCCGCAGGTATTATTTTACAGGGTTGAGGACAGGGATGAATGCGTGGCATCCCATCATTAGGCCATTCAAACCAAGCACGCGTTTTTTTATTATTTTCTGGCAATAGTTTTGTTTTTATATAATATACATAGTTTATATTAATATAACAAATGAAGCAGCGTGTCCCAGTGGTCAATAAATCAGTTTCCAAGGCGTTAGGGGCTGGAAGTCAGGGGTTCGATCCCTGCCTCTAACACTTTGTATTTTCTTGTTTCTTTTCAGGTTATCGTGTGCATACGTTGGTTTGCCCTCCACCATAGTCCTTCATCCACTCAAGCGCTTGATGGCCAAAGGCCAGATCTAGTGGTCAAAAAGCTGGAGGTCCACCATGAGCCAAGTCCATGCGTGCATACTAGATCCCAGAATGTCAAAAAGGCCAGCGTTTTTGGGCTTAAGAAATTGCTACTCACACCCTAAAACAGGCCCAATACCTCTCTTTCTTTTCTTTGTTTTATTTTATTTTATTAATTTTTTTATTATTTTTATTTAATTTTTCTAACCAATCAAAATTCCTTTTTATTAAACAAAACCACAAAAAATATTTTTTATTTTCAATCAAATTTTTAACTTTTATTTTTCTTAATAAATTTATTAATTAACTAGGTTTTTAATTAGAAAACTTTAACTTATTTTTGTAAATAATTCTAATTAATTAGATTTAATTAGATATTAATCACCAATTTAATTAATTTTATTTTTCTTTCCTAAATAATCAAAAACTCCAAAAATAATTTATTTTTAATTAATTTATTAATTTAATTTAGTTCTTTAATTTAGGTTTAATTTCTTAGTTTAAAAACAACAAAAAAAAACCAAAAAGACATGTTTTTTAACAAAAAGGGGTAAAAACCCTAATCATGCGCCCGATTTAATTTTGCGTCGCGATTTACTTTTCCTTATCCAATTATGTATCTGCTTCCGAAATGTAATAGGTAAATAGGACATTTAATTACTTTTATCGCTTTATTTTATTTTTCAAAGGGTTTGTCTTTGGCGATGTAAATACCCGACGCCTTGTAATTTAAATTCCGCATTTTATTTTTGCAAATTATAACTGCTAGATGTTTGATAATAGGGTTTGCATGACAAGACTGAATGTTAATCTTAAAATCAACTTAGATCACTCTTAACATGTACAAAGATAAAATAACTGAAAACGACACACTCGCACATGCGCACTCTTAGGGTACACCCCACTTGGTTGCCTTCGTACGCGGTCATTGAGTATAGGTTGTTTTAAAGGTCGCCCTCTTGTCTAAAAGATCATAGCTGCCTCGAAATGGTTGCCTCAGATATTGTTGCCTCAAACAAATGATCTAAGACATTAGGGTTACCGCTAAGGCATCCTAACATTGCTTTGGGGACCGTAAGTCCCTAATTCGAATTGACCCTCAAAACTCCAACGACGGTGCTACCTACTCATCAATAGTGGGATAGTATTGTCTAAAGGAAATTAGCATAGAACAATTCTTTTTTCGAGTAGGTAGATGGTTCTTAGATACTTGCTCTTTCAAAAAACAAAACCTTTTTCACACTTACACTCATTTTTGAACAAAGTTTTCAAAAACACTTCATACACTCTTGAGGACAGAAGCAAGAGTTAAATCGAAGTTTCAAATAAAAACTTTTTTCAAACCCACAAGCACAAAGAAAACAATTTTGAAAACAATTGAGCAAGTACCTAAGAGCCCGTTGATAACCACAGATAGAAAGGGTGATAACACCTTCCCTTTCTATAATCTACCCCCCGAACCCGAGAAACATCTCGAAAAAGGAATTTTTATGTGCTTTTTTCCTTTCCTTGTTGGATAAAATAAAAGTCGGTGGCGACTCTTGCTTACCGCGACATTTTTCGAAAACAAACGCAAAACGCAAACCAACATTCCAAAAAATAGTCAGTTCTTCCCACCGTATCACAGAACTGGCGACTCTGCTGGGGATAGAGAATGAAGTGGGGTGTACCTTAGGAATAGTTCATATTGTTTTCAATTGCTTGACTTGTATGCTTTATATTTGTGGGTTGAATCAGAGTTACTATAGATCCTAACCCGGATCTGGGGAATACCCTTTAGGTAAGTAGCAATAAACTGGGAGGGAACTGTACGGCGTAAACCGATACGGTTGAAGCATTAGCTACGTTGGTGTGGCACTTTAGTATGTACCAGTATCCCTTGTGGCGCAACGAGGAGAATATGGGTCTTCTAAGGGGTCATTAAGCACCAACTAACCTTAGAACCTTTAATTGACCAACTTGGCCATTGAACATTAGCAGTATGATACACTCATTGAGACCAAACTCTCGCGATGATTTCGGCTGCAAGAAAAGGTTGCTAAACTGGAATTATGACCGATCAAGGGTGGTCAGTGATATTGAGATCCTCTAGAACCTGGTTACTATTTTAGGACATGTTTAAACCAACTGAACTGAAAGAGGGTAATACCTAAACTCCTTGCCAGCCTGAAATCTAAGGGCTATATGTGTGACTTGTGTGCCCTTACCATGTTTGCTATCTGCGAATACTTGTGATATGTTTCTATCATGACGTCATGCATCATGACATTGCATGCATATTGCATTGGACTAACCTATTTCAAAGACAGAGGGGATTTATCTTTGTTCTGTTTTGTAGGTCATGGCACCCATGCGTAGAAACACTATTCGGATCAACTTTGTCTAGATTCCCACCCAGCTTAAGGAATTGGTCGCAAAGATGCCAAATACTTCTTCCTTTATCAGAAGACATGGGCACCTCCTGGGTTTGGTCACCTCCAAGATGGATGAACAGATGATGAGTGTATTAGTCCAGTTCTTTGATCCACTGTACGATTGCTTTACTTTTCTGGACTACCAGTTGGTCCCCACCTTGGAAGAGTTCTCTGATCTACTTGGTATCTCCATTCTAGAGCAAACCCCATTTACAGGTTGGGAGAAAGTCATTAGGCCGGAAGAAATTGCTTTAGCCCTCCATCTGACAAAGGCTGAGGTAATGTCAAACTGGGAGACTAGAAGTGGTACAAAAGGCTTCTTGGCTAAATTCTTGGTTGATCGGGCTAATCATTTCTAAGACAGTTTAGACTTTCAGGCGTTCAAGGACATTCTGGCTCTTCTTATATATGGTTTGGTGTTGTTTCCTAACTTCGATTACTTTGTTGACGTGAATGCGGTGAAGATCTTCATTTACCGTAATCCGGTACCCACTCTATTGGGTGACATTTTGCACTCTCTTTATGCCCGTACTGCTCGGAAGCGGGGAACCCTTATGTGTTGTGCACCATTGTTGGCGAGGTAGTTTATTTCTCACCTCCCCAAATCAGTTTTGAAGAACAAGGAAGGAATGGGTTGGGCCTACAGGGTTATGTCTCTCTCTCATAATGACATCATTTGGACTATCAAGGGCATGGAAGACGTGGCTATTATTGATCGCTGTGGGGAGTACCCCAATGTTCCACTACTAGGAATCAATGGGGGGATCACCTATAATCCGTGTTTGGCCTTACGTCAGTTTGGGCGAGCTAGGAGGGAAGGACCTCATGAGTTGCTAATGCCAAGTATTGTATTTGATTTTCAAGGGGATAGTGACGAGCAACGCCTCAGATTCATACGAGCCTGGGATATGGTGCACAAGTCTGATCCACACGAGCTAGGTGCGAAGACTTCTCTACCAATGGAACCATATCTCCGGTGGGTTCGAATCCATGCCCAAAAGCTGGGAATGCCGTACGAAGCTGTCTTGCCTATAAATCTTGAAGTTGCTAATGAAGAAGGGGTTCCTCCTACCATCCTCCATCCTTACATGCCTACTGACATTGAGGCATTAAAGAGATCTTGGATGCAGCTGAGAGAAGAACGGGATACTTACAGAGAAAAGTATCACGAGCAAGAGCATAAGATTCAAAAGTTGACAAGGCAATTGGAGAATGAGAAGATCCTCAATAAATATGTCTGCACCGACAGGAAACGACCGTGGGAGCGCTGATGGCTTTTGATTATTTCTAGTTTTGATTTATTTTTCAGTATTTCCTTTTTGTAACGCCTTAAAGGAATCTGTTGAACATTTGAATTCAAAGTTTATCTAATAAAAGTGTGTTTCGTTTTGGTTTGCGAATTTGAATCTCCAAAGTCTTTGAAATCATATCATACGCATTTCATTCCATGCACCTCATAACGGGTACCCTTACAGGTTTTCTCATCTTCTTCGTTGTTTATTTCAGCACATCATGTCTTCCGAAAGATCAACTGATCAAGCTATCAAGGCTCTACAAGCTCAAAACGCTCAATTCCAGGAAATGTTCATGAATATGGCTAAGGGTTAGCAAGATCTGAAGACCCTTATCCTGAAAGATAAGAAGAAGAAGAAGACGGTCCTCCTGAACATGGGTCATAGGTTTGGGAACAGGCTGTGAGATGAAGTCAATCTATCCCGCTCACCTGGAGGGGGATACGACCAGGAAGAAAGAAGGGTGCCTACCCCTGTGGTATCTGACCACGAGACTAACTTTGACGAAGATCAATATCCTCCTGCCAAGGATAGGTATAAACAACTCGAAGACCGGTTAAGTGCCATGGAGATCCAGAAGGTCCCTGGGTTGGACTTTGGTGATCTAGGCTTGTCATTTGGGGTGGTGATTCCCCACAAGTTCAAAGCGCCAATCTTTGCTAAATACGACAGGGTTTCTTGCCCAAAGCTGCACCTTCGGTCGTATGTTAGGAAGATTCAGCCATACACCGCTGATAAGAACCTATGGATCCACTTCTTTCAAGACAGTCTCTCAGGGACTCAGCTTGAATGGTTTTACCAGTTGGAAGGAGCTAGTATCCGTAATTGGGAGGACTTGGTTGCTGCTTTCTACAAGCAGTACCAATACAATGCCGACCTTGCTCCCACGCGTACCAAACTCCAGGGTATGTCCATGGGTGCGGGCGAAGGTTTCAAAGACTACGCTCAAAAGTGGAGGGACCTTGCTAGAAGAGTGCAACCTCCCTTGGCTGATAGGGAGCTAGTGGATATGTTTTTGGGGACCCTGTCTGGTCCATATTTCAACCATCTGATTGGAAGTTCATCGGCCGGGTTTACTGAGCTGATTATGACCGGGGGAAAAATTGAGGCTGGTACCAAATCTGGTAAAATATAGAAGGGTGTTTCATCAAGCACCAAAAAGAAGCCTTTTAAGAAGGAGTCCAGTGTTGTTTACAGTTTAAAAAGCCATAATAGACCTGAGCACCGCCAAGCTGTTAATGCAGTTGTTATTTCAAGACCAACTGTTGCCACGCAACGCAACAATCAGCCAAGGGCCGAGAGGCCGCAAAGACAATTCTCTCAGCTCAACATGACTATCTCAAATTTTGCCACAATTATTGAAAACCAACTTGGTGATTCCGAAGGAGGCCCCGAAGAATCCAAACACAACATCACCGATGTACAATCCGAACGCTCGCTGTGCTTTTCATTCTGATAGCCCGGGGCATGATACGAATGATTGTTGGGTCCTGAGAAATAAGGTACATGACTTGATCGATTCTAAAGAGATTGAGTTCGAAGCACCAGAAAGACCTAATGTTGTGACTACTCCTATGCCCAAGCATGGAGTGAATGCTGTAAGTGAAGACTCATTTGTGGTTTCTGTGAAAGACATTGTTACTCCATTGATGACTGTGAAGAAGAACCTTCTGTTAGCCGGTTTATTTCCGGGCTGCGGTGAAGGTTGTCGTCTGTGTGCCGTCCTACCTACCAGTTGCTATCTTTTGAAGTCAGGTGTCCAACGCCTGATGGATAATAAAGAAATTCTGTTTGAGAAGACTTTTGTTCCTTTGGTTCCTACTGAAGAAGTTGCTATAATCACCATTTTCGACAATTCTTCCAAGGCTTCCTTGAGAAAGCTTGTTAGAATTACATCTGTTCCAAGAATCACACCATTGATCATCACTGTTCCTGGGCCTATCCCCTATACATCCAATAAAGCTGTCCTGTGGCATTATGGGGCAGACGTATATTATCACGGGGTTAAGCAAGACTTGAGTGATGAAGAGGCTGATACTGACGTCAACAATATTGTTGGACCTGCCAAAGTCACCCGCAGCGGAAGACTTTTCTCCCCTAAGATCTCTCTGCCCGTTGTTCGGACGCCTGTTGTCATTATGCCTGCTAGTGCACCTGATACCATCCCTGTTCAAGTTCCCATTCTTACCCCTGTTGCCGAGTCATCTGATACTCGGGGCAAAGGGACCACTAATGAGCCTGCCCAGACGGAGGCGCCAAAGAGGATTACTGTGGAAGCCTCTAGACAAGAGATGGAGGAAATTTTTAAAATCATCAAAAAGAGAGACTATAACATAGTCGAACAGCTGGGGCAAACCCTGTCCAAAATCTCTATGTTGTCTCTGTTACTATGCTCAGAAGCCCATGCTAAGGCTCTGATTTCCTTCCTAAAGACTGTGCACGTGCCGCAGGAAACATCAGCTGATCAGTTTAAAGATTGTGTGGCTAGTCTGACAGCGTATAATGGGTTAGGTTTCTCTGACGTAGACTTGCCTGCTAAGGGGAGGAATCACAATGATGCCCTGCATGTCTCCATCGAATGTAGGGGAACTACTCTTGCTCATGTATTGGTGGATACTGGTTCCTCATTGAATGTTTTACCTAAGAAAGCTCTAGACCGGTTAGACCATGAAGGTTTAGAGTTGAAGCCAAGTAACATTGTTGTTAGGGCCTTTGATGGGTCAAAGAGAATGGTACATGGAGAAGTGGATATTCCAGTGAAGGTTGGTTCTCAGATCTTTGCGTCTACTTTTTATGTGATGGACATTCGGCCATCCTATTCTTGTTTGCTGGGTCGCCCGTGGATCCACAAAGCTGGGGCAGTCACTTCTACACTCCACCAGATGATGAAGTACCCAGTCAAGGGGAAAATTGTGACGGTACGAGGAGAGGAGGAGTACATGGTGAGCCACCTTAACTCTTTCCGATATGTAGAGATGGATGGGGAGTTCATTAAGACCCCGTTTCAACATTTTGAAGAGGTTCCCCAGACACTGGCATCAGCTGAATCTGTTACTGAAGATCCTCCAATGAAGATGGCTTCCCTCAAGGATGCCCGAGCTGTTGTTGAGTAAGGTGGGTGTGCAAATTGGGGCCAACTCCCTGATTTTGCACATAAGACTAACAAGTTTGGTTTGGGTTTCAATGCAGAAGCTCAAAGGGTTGTTCAGAGTGCAAGGACTGGAAGACCTCCCCTATTTATCAGCAATTCAGGAGTGAATGCCATTGAAGACGATGTTGAAGAATCTGAGTTCGACAGTTGGATCTATCCTACTACTGATGGTGGACTAAGCAACTGGACAACAAAGGACTTCATCCCAATTTCTTTTGTTACCCAGTAATGAGACTTTTGTTTTGTATTTGTAACAAACAATGTTTTAAACTTTATGGCCCGGTGTCTTACCCGAGGCACAATGGATTTGTTTATGAGGGCTTTATGTGTGTCATCTACATATATCATTAATAAAAGCGTTGGATGTTTCTTGCATTTAAAAATTTTACGCTCCTTGTTTTTCTTTTGTTATATATTGCAAAACAGCTATTTTACACACACTCACATATACAGGTCTACATCCACTCTGGATCCCACTGATAACGACTCTGCTACTGCCGGTTATGACTTCGAAAGTCCGATCAACTTAGCCGAAGACGAAGGTGAAGATGATTGCGAAGTGCCTGGTGAACTTGCTAGACTATTACTTCAGGAAGAAAGGGCCATACAGCCACATGAAGAGCCGGTGGAATCAGTAAATCTGGGTACAGAGGTAGACAAGAAAGAGTTCAAGATCGGTGAAAATCTGGAGTCTAGTGTTAAGCAACGGTTAATTCAGATGCTGTATGACTATGTTGAGATCTTTTCCTGGTCTTATGAAGATATGCCTGGGTTGGATACCGATATTGTGGTTCACCGATTACCTACCAAGGAAGATTGTCCTCCAGTGAAACATAAGGTCCGCCGAATGCGCCCAGAGATGTCTGAGAAAATCAAGGCTGAAGTTATGAAACAGTTTAACGCCGGTTTTCTAGAAGTTACTTCTTACCCACAGTGGGTGGCCAACGTGGTTCCAGTGCCGAAGAAGGATGGTAAGGTTCGAATGTGTGTTGATTATAAGGATCTGAACAGGGCAAGCCCCAAGGATGATTTCCCTCTACCTCATATCGACGTTCTGGTTGACAACACCGCACAACATAAGGTCTTCTCCTTTATGGATGGTTTCTCCGGTTATAATCATATTAAAATGGCTTCCGAAGACATGGAGAAGACAACCTTTTTTACTCAATGGGGAACCTTTTGCTACAAGGTCATGCCTTTTGGATTGAAAAATGCCGGGGCAATGTATCAGCACGCCATGGTCGCCTTGTTCCACAACATGATCCATCATGAGATTGAGGTATACGTTGCCGACATGATTGCAAGATCCCAGACTGAGGAAGAACATCTGGACCATCTTCAAAAGTTGTTTGACAGGTTGAGGTTGTACAAGCTGAGGTTAAACCCGAACAAGTGCACCTTCGGAGTGAGATCAGGTAAGCTGCTAGGTTTCGTCGTAAGCGATAAAGGTATTCAAGTGGATCCTGCAAAGGTGAAGGCTATACAGGAAATGCCAGCTCCCTGAACTGAAAAAGAAGTCAGAGGCTTTCTAGGATGTTTGAACTATATTGCCCGATTCATCTCGCACCTGACTGCTACTTGTGAGTCAATCTCAAGCTACTGAAGAAAAATCAAGTGGTAAGATGGAATGATGAATGTCAGGCCGCTTTCGAAAGGATTAAAGAATATCTCCAAGAGCCACCCATTCTGATGCCTCCAGTTGAGGGGAGACCTCTGATCTTATACTTGACAGTACTCGACAACTCAATGGGGTGTGTGCTGGGTCAGCATGACGAATCTGGCCGAAAAGAGCATGCTATTTATTACCTTATCAAAAAGTTTACCGACTGCGAGACCCGATACTCGTTGCTCGAGAAAACTTGTTGCGTTTTAGCATGGGCTGCTCGCCGGCTGAGACAGTATATGCTGACTCACACTACTCTATTGATATCAAAGATGGATCCAATCAAGTATATCTTCGAAAAGCCTGCCTTGTCCGGAAGAATAGCAAGATGGTAGATGATCTTGAATGAGTATGACATATAGTATACAACCCAAAAGGCAATCAAGGGAAGTGTGTTGGCAGATCATTTGGCACATCAGGCTGTGGATGATTACCAGTCTATGAACTTTGAATTCTCGGATGAGAATATCATGATAGTGACTGACTGTGAGACACCTGGACCGGATGAAGGACCTGAGGAGGGATCCCGATGGTCTATGTACTTCGATGGAGCTTCGAACGCTTTGGGTAATGGCATTGGCGTTGTGATCATATCTCCTAAAGGCTCTCATACTCCGTTCACCGCTCGACTATGTTTCAACTGCACCAACAATATGGCAGTGTATGAAGCGTGCATCATGGGTCTTCGAGCAGCAATTAACCTAAGGATTAAGTTCTTAAGTGTTTTCGGAGATTCCGCTCTCGTGATCAGTTAGATCAAAGGCAAGTGGGATACAAAACACCCTAATCTTATTCCTTACAAGGTGTATGTGTTGACTTTGCTTCCTCACTTCGAAGAGATAACATTTGATCACTTCCCTAGAGAGGAGAACTAGTTGGCGGACGCACTGACTACGATGTCTTCTATGTTCAAAGTCAATTGGGACAATGAGGCTCCCCGGTTTATCATTGAAAGGTTGGATGAACCTGCAGATTGCTGTGACATTGAGACTGAAGAGGTAGCAGATAAACCCTGGTTTCATGAGGTGAAAAGGTATCTTGAGGCTCAAGAATACCCTGAGGGTGCATCTGTTAATGATAAGAAGTTTCTAAGGAGGTTCACGGCGAAATTCTTCATCAGCAATGGAATTCTTTACAAGCGTAACCATGGTTCGACCTTACTGCGTTGTGTGGATAAGATCGTAGCAGAAAGGATTATGATAGAGTTACATGAAGGTACTTTCAGAACTCATTCTAGTGGACACACCATGGCAAAGAAAATCCTTCAGGCAGGATATTATTGGTCCATCATGGAAGCCGACTGTTATCAGCATTCTCGGACTTGTCACAAGTGCCAAGTCTATGCTGATAAGGTGCATATACCTCCAGTACCTCTGAACGTCTTGACGGCTCCATGGCCTTTTGCAATGTGGGGTATAAACATGATCGACGAGATCAGACCTACGGCATCTAACAGGCATCGTTTCATCCTGGTAGCTATTGATTACTTTACGAAGTGGGTTAAAGCATCTTCCTTTGCTACGGTAACCAAGAACGTCGTGGCACAGTTCATTCAGCATAATATGATTTGTCGATATGGTGTACCAGAGAGGATCATTACGGATAATGGTACAAATCTGAACAATAAGATGATCACCGAACTCTGCAAGCAGTTCAAGATACAGCATCACAACTCTTCTCCTTACCGGCCAAAGATGAATGGGGCTGTAGAAGCGGCTAATAAAATATCAAGAAGATTGTGCATAAGATGACGGTGACATACAAATATTGGCACGAGATGTTACCATTTTCTCTTCATGGGTGCCGTACCTCAGCGCAGACGTCAACAGGGGCAACACCCTATTCCTTGGTATATGGTATGGAGGCCGTATTGCCCATTGAAGTTCAGATACCCTCTCTTTGGATTATGAAGGATGCAGGTTTGAGCGAAGATGACTGGATTCAGACCCGGCTTGATCAGTTGAACTTAATTAACGAGAAGAGACTTACCGCTATTTGTCATGGTCAGACGTACCAAAAATAAATGATCAAGGAATTTAACAAGAAGGTCAGACAACAAGAATATCAAGTTGGGGACCTGGTCATCAAGCGCATCATATTACCTCAAGGTGATCCCAGGGGTAAATGGACCCCTACTTACGAAGGGACATTTGTGGTTAAGAACATTTTCTCAGGAGGAGCCATGATTCTAACCACCATGGATGGTGACGACCTTCCTCACCCCTTCAATGCAGACATAATGAAAAAATACTACGCATAATCAAAGACCCGCTAGTTCGACTGGCCTAGGCAAAAATAAGGGCTTCCCGGCGAACCAAAAGGGTTCAGGCAAAAATAAGGGATGAAAATGAAAAAAACTGTACACCCGGCAAGTCGAAAACCTGAAAAGGCGGCTTGGGCAAAAAAGGGTATCCCGTTGGATTGAAAACCCGAAAGGGAGGTCTAGGAAAAAATTAGGGATCAAAGCGTAACACTATGTCTCATTGGATCACCTCGCAACCAGACTTCGGTATCAACTATCAAGCTCGGACGTCACTAATCAATCTGATCTACCTTCAACCGAGTAGAAAAGTGATGAGATGCTCGAGGACATAGGGGAAATAGCAGAGTTGGAACCCAGTGGGATTATTCACATAGTTGTTTTTCTTTGATTGTGTAAACTCTATTGTTTGGCGGTGTTCTCTTACTGGGACGTCAGCCTCTTGTACAAAAACGCCTATTTACAGGCCAAACTTCAAAATCAATACAATTAATTTTCAGAGAAATTTCAAGATGTTTTTCTTTTATCTGTTTTGTTTTGCAAAGAACATCCAATATTCATTTTTGATATATGCATTTGATATTAATTGTTGCTCATAAATATTTACATGCGAAACAATAGACGATTACTGGTAATATCAGAAACAGGGGCAAATGAGAAATGTCCAAACTGTACGGTTACTCTGTCCACCAGGTACAAAGGTAGATTTAGCTGAAGAATATGGCTAAGGTATTTTCACTCTCCGCAGAGTAAGAAAAGACAGTAATGATAGCTCTCCCTAGCTAAGACTCACAATTGTGAATGAATCGGTAATATTCTCCCAAAGCAGAGTTTATCTACCATCAACACCGAAAGATCTTAATATTCCCCAACGGAGTATAAGAATATTCTCCGGCAGAATACAAAATACCCCCAGTGGAGTTTGAAATTCTTCCCAGTGCAGTCTGAAAAAGCTTCCCCAGTGGAATTTGGAGAATCATCCCCATTAGACTTTGGAAGATTGTCCCCAACAAAGCTCAAAAGGTTATCCCCATTAGAGTCTAAAAGGTTATCCCCGGTGAAATCGCAACTGAAGATCATCCTCAGCGGAGTTCCTTCCTTTCATAAACAGAAAATTAATCCCCAACAGGATTCAGTATCACCAGCAACGGTAATTCATCCCCAACAGAATTTATCGGCGGAATCCTCAGCAGAGCATCTCTTCCCCACAGAGTAATCTCCTCATCAGTTTATTCCCCAACAGAGTTATCCTCTCCTGCAGGTTTATTCTCGCAATCATCTTCGTTCGCTATCTCCAGCAGAAACGAAGAATCCAATTCTTTTCTCCAATAGCTATCTGGGATTTATTTTCCCCATTTACGAGCATTACATTTCCATACGTCATGACACATGCATATACGCATCATACAATACAATCTCATTTATTTTGAGAACATCATTGTTTGATACATATCATACATTTCATACAGCTAACCTTTACCTTTTGGGAAGGATGCAGTTAAATTCAAAGCTATGAAGCTTTTATCTCAGTCGAGGTACTGACCGGTTCTTAAATCTCAACCGAATTATCCTCAGTTGAATTACATATAATGTTCTAAATCTCGGCAAAGTTCCTCCATCGAATTACTGACAGTTCTTAAATCTCAACAGAATTATCCTCCATTGAATTACAGACAAGTCCTAAATCTCGATGAAGATGTTTCCCTCAATCGCAGTACTGTCTGGTTCCTAAATCTTAACTGAATTATCCTCGGTTGAATTACAGATCAGGTCCTAAATCTCGGCAAAGTTCCTTCGTCGAATTACTGACAGTTCTTAAATATCAACAGAATTATCCTCCGTTGAATTACAGACAAGTCCTAAATCTCGATGAAGATGTTTCCCTCAGTCGAAGTGCTGACCGGTTCTTAAATATCAATCAAATAATCCTCAGTTGAATTGCAGATAAGGTCCTAAATATCGGCAAAGTTCCTCCGCCGAATTACTGACAGTTCTTAAATCTCAACAAAATTATCCTCCGTTGAATTATAGACAAGTCCTAAATCTCGACGAAGATGTTTCCCTCAGTCGAATTACTGACTGATTCTTAAATCTCAACCGAATTATCCTCAGTTGAATTATAGATAAGGTTCTAAATCTCAACAATTCTCCTCCGTCGAAGTACAGACAGTTCCTAAATCTCAACAAAGTTTTTCTCAGTTGAATTACGAGCGAGTTCTTAAATCTCGATGAAGATGTTTCCCCCCAGTTGAATTACTGACAAGTTCTTAAAACTCAGCAGAGATGTTCTCTCAGTTGAAGTCCAGGCAAGTTCCTAAATCTCAACAAAGATCAGACTTCCCCAGCGGAATCTTCTACAACAAGAAGTATGCAAGTTCTCGCTAAGGAATCTCTTATGCGATCGACACTCCTGCAGATGGAATCTTTAAGCCCATACCCTCTCCAACAATATCCAAATGGCATCTGTAAGCCCATTCCCGACATCACAAGGCTGATACCACTTCATGCGAGTTCAAATTTCTGGGCACTCTAGTGTTCAATCATCTTCCACCTTCGGATCACGAAAGGCATGAAAGCCAATCTACATCCTCAGGTTTAAGAAGATTGAACAGGGGCAGCTGTTGTACCCCAAAATTTTCCCTCCCATATTTCTCAAAACTTTGCAAGGAAAATCTCCAAGTTGCCCAAGGTTGCTCAAGAGTTGGTCAGACAAGCTATCTCCTAAGGCAGTCTACCCCAAATTAGGGTTTTGTGTTGCATCAAGATCTTTGAGTCCAAATGACCTCAAGTTCTCCCCAATGTCCTAATATGTTCTCAAGATCATCCATGTCAAATTTCAAGCCTTGTAGAGGAAGTTTGCTCAGTCAATTGCTCAAAGGTCCAAAAATCGACTGTGCTAGGGCAAAAGTCAACTGTGACCGATATACAGTCAAACTTCAAGATTTTTGGTCAACATTCTAATTTTGAAGGATATTTCATCATTTGATCAAGGGTTGATCATGATTCATCAAGGATTTCTCAAAATTCATCAAGACTCAAAAGTTGCTAAATTAGGGTTTTGTAGGAAAAGTCAACTCAACTTTGACCAAGCATAACTTTCTCATACTTTATGAGAAATTACCCATACAAGGCTCATTTTGAATAGAAGGAAATTTACTACAATCCATCTTCATACCCCAAGTTCAAAAAATGCACTCACAAGAATTCATGAATATGGACATTATAGGTCATTTTTAAAAGTCAACAAAAACACCATTTTTTGTCAAAGCTTATAACTTGAGCATAGAATATCAAATTGAGATGAGACCAAAAGGTTTGATTAGATGACATCTCAAGATTTCTAAAAAGTCCAAGAACACTTCCAAAAGTTCAAAATTGAAGAAGTTATGCATTGTTGAAGTTGGACTTTTTTGCAAAATTGCCAAAAGTCAACTATCCCCAAGACTTCAAATTTTGTCAAATGGGCCCATTCTTTTCCATTTGATTTGAGCTTGCATAGTTTCCCACGTGTCCTAGCTTCAGCCATGAGCCCATATTTCATTTTTATTATTTAATTTGATTTTTAATTGAATTTATTCATTTTAAATCAAATTAAAACATATAAAATCCAACACTTTGATAACACAAGATCTTTTGGCTATTTCAGGCTTTGATTACAATCATTATCATCATCAAATTCGAATCAAACCAAATCATGTGCAAAAAGATTGGAATTAGGCAAAATTGGCAAGTTTGTAAAGGGAGATAAAATCAAATATGCAAGCATTGATAAGGCAAGATTTGGATCAATTTTGTTGACCTAATGCACTGAGCATTACATAAGGAAGGCAAAGACACAAAAACAAGGGTTGAAAACAATGGAGAGAGGCAGAACAAAAAGTGAAAAAATCACAAAAAAGTGAGAAGTCGAAATCTAGGTTAGAGGCATTTTCAGAGGCCAAGACTTGTTTCAATCGCTTCCTGGGCATTCACACAAGGCATCCCAATCAAAACTAAGCATTTTCAAACGCCCTAACGCACTGTAAGTTGCACGATAGTCACCCCTATTCTTGATTTCACAATTCTGAAATTAGGCATCTTTTTCATGAACTAATACCATATTTTGAATCTACAAAACATTTGCAAGCGATTGGTATTATTCAATTGCGTTTATCTGGCCTGAATGGAGAACCACCATAATTAGGGTTCTTCATTTTGTTTTTAGGGTTTTCTGTTTCAGGTAAAATTGAGACTCAAGAAGAACATGGCTTTGATTAGGAGGCCATGACGAATCAAACCATGCTCTTGGAATGGATTTATATGGCCTGGAGAGAATTTTAGGATAGGCCTGCGCTTTTAGCTGCGGATTCAAATCCACAAGTATTATTTTACAGGGTTGAGGACGGGATGAATGCGTGGCATCCCATCATTGGGCCATTCAAACCAAGCGCGCATTTTTTTATTATTTTCTGGTAGTAGTTTTGTTTTTATATAATATACATCATTTATATCAATATAACAAATGAAGCAGCGTGTCCCAATGGTCAACAAGTCAGTTTCCAAGGTGTTAGGGGCTGGAGGTCAGGGGTTCGATCCCTGCCTCCAGCACTTTGTATTTTCTTGTATCTTTTCAGGTTATCGTGTGCATATGTTGGTTTGCCCCCCACCATAGTCCTTCATCCACTCAAGCGCCAGATGGCCAAAGGCCAGATCTAGTTGTCAAAAAGCTGGAGGTCCACCATGAGCCAAGTCCATGCATGTATACTGGTTCCCAGAAAGTAAAAAAGGCCAGCGTTTTTGGGCTTAAGAAATTGCTACTCACACCCTAAAACAGGCCCAATACCTCTCTTTCTTTTCTTTGTTTTATTTTGTTTTATTAATTGTTTTATTATTTTTATTTAATTTTTCTAACCAATCAAAATTCCTTTTTATTAAACAAAATCAAAAAAATATTTTTTATTTTCAATCAAATTTTTAACTTTTATTTTTCTTAATAAATTTATTAATTAACTAGGTTTTTAATTAGAAAACTTTAATTTATTTTTGTAAATAATTCTAATTAATTAGATTTAATTAGATATTAATCACCAATTTAATAAATTTTATTTTTCTTTCCTAAATAATCAAAAACTCCAAAAATAATTTATTTTTAATTAATTTATTAATTTAATTTAGTTCTTTAATTTAGGTTTAATTTCTTAGTTTTAAAACAACAAAAAAAAACCAAAAAGACATGTTTTTTTAACCAAAAGGGGTCAAAACCCTAATCATGCGCCCGATTTAATTTTGCATCGCGATTTACTTTTCCTTATCCAATTATGTATCTGCTTCCGGAATGTAATAGGTAAATAGGACATTTAATTACTTTTATCGCTTTATTTTATTTTTCAAAGGGTTTGTCTTTGGCGATGTAAATGCCCGACGCCTTGTAATTTAAATTCCGCATTTTATTTCTGCAAATTATAACTGCTAGATGTTTGATAATAAGGTTTGCATGACAAGACTGAATGTTAATCTTAAAATCAACTTAGATCACTCTTAACATGTACAAAGATAAAATAACTGAAAACGACACACTCGCACATGCGCACTCTTAGGGTACACCCCACTTGGTTGCCTTTGTACGTGGTCATTGAGTATAGGTTGTTTTAGAGGTTGCCATGTTATCTAAAAGATCATAGTCACCTAGAAATGGTTGCCTCGGATATTGTTGCCTCAAACAAATGATCTAAGACATTAGGGTTACCGCTAAGGCATCCTAACATTGCTTTGGTGACCGTAAGTCCCTAATTCGAATTGACCCTCAAAACTCCAACGACGGTGCTACCTACTCATCAATAGTGGGATAGAATTGTATAAAGGAAATTAGCATATAACGATTCTTTTTTCGAGTAGGTAGATGGTTCTTAGATACTTGCTCTTTCAAAAAACAAAACCTTTTTCACACTTACACTCATTTTCGAACAATGTTTTCAAAAACACTTCATACACTCTTGAGGACAGAAGCAAGAGTTAAATCGAAGTTTCAAATAAAAACTTTTTTCAAACCCAGAAGAACAAAGAAAACAATTTTGAAAACAATTGAGCAAGTACCTAAGAGCCTGTGGATAACCATGAATAGAAAGGGTGCTAACACCTTCCCTTTCTATAATCTACCCCCCGAACCCGAGAAACATCTCGAAAAAGGAATTTTTCTGTGCTTTTTTCCTTTCCTTGTTGGATAAAATAAAATTTGGTGGAGACTCTTGCTTACCGCGACATTTTGCAAAAACAAACGCAAAACGCAAACCAGCATTCCAAAAAACAGTCAGTTCTTCCCACCGTATCACAACACCCCATAGAATTCTCTAGTACTGTTAAGTACATGATCAAGGGTCTTCCTTCAACTGGAGGCATGAGAATAGGAGGTTCTTATATATATTCTTTGATCTTGTCGAAGGAAGCTTGGCATTCATCATTCTATCTGACTACCTGGTCTTTCTTCAAGAGTTTGAAGATTGGCTCACAACTGGCAATCAAGTGTGATATGAAGCGGGCGATGTAATTGAGACGACCCAAGAATCATCTAACTTCCTTTTCAGAGTGGGGGACTAGAATTTCTTAGATGGCCTTTACCTTGGTAGGATCAACTTCAACGCCTTTATTACTGACAAAAAACCTAGAAGCTTTCCAAATCATACTCCAAATGTGCACTTGTTAGGGTTTAACCTTAACTTGTACTTTTTCTACCTTTCGAATAGCTTGTACAAGTGATCGAGATGTTCCTCTTCAGTTTGTGATCTGGCAATCATATCATCCATATATACCTCTATTTCATGATGTATCATGTCATGAAACAAAGCTACCATAGACCTTTGATATGTTGCCCCTGCATTCTTCAATCCAAACGGCATGACCTTGTAGTAAAAGGTGCCCCATTGTGTAACGAAAGTAGTCTTCTCCATGTCTTCGGAAGCCATCCTTATCTGATTATAGCCGGAGAAGCCATCCATGAAAGAGAAGACTTTATGCTAAGCAGTATTATCGACTAGCACGTCAATGTATGGTAGAGGGAAGTCATCCTTGGGGCTTGCCCTATTCAGATCCCTATAGTCTACGCACATGCGCACTTTTCCGTATTTCTTTGGCACTGGAACCATATTTGGAACCCATTGGGGATAAGATTTCACAACTAGGAATCCTACATCAAACTGTTTCATCACCTCAACTTTTATCTTTTTAGACATGTCAGGCCTCATGCGACGAACTTTTTGTTTGATAGGAGGACAATCTTATTTTGTCAGCAGACGATGAACTACGATGTCAGTATCCAACCCTGGCATATCTTTATACGACCAAGCAAACACTTCCACATAGTCATGCAACATTTAAATCGACCTGCTCTTGACACTGTCTTCTAAGTTAGCTCTGATCTTAACCTCTTTCTTGTCTGTCTCGGTACCCAAATTGATGACTTCAACTGACTCTTTGTGCAGATGAATAGCTTTTTCCTCTTGTAACAGAAGTATGGCTAGTTCTCTCGGTATTTCACAATCTTCCTCGCCTTCGTCTTCGGCTTGGTTAATTGGACATTCAAAATCATAGTCGACAATAGTAGAGTCATTAGCAATAAGATCCATAGTGGATGAGGACCTACAAGAGAGTGTGTGTGTGTGCATGTAAGACATATGGCTATTTTGAAAAATGTATTTGAAGGAAAATAAAGACAATGAACACAAAGATTTGAATGCAAAAAGAGTCCAGTGATTTGTATTGAATGATCACATGAATAGATGAACATAAATAAAACCCTTGACAAATGGACCAAAGTTCCCCGGGCTAGGCACATGGCTTAAAAGTCATTGTTAAATATTACAGACAAAATGTTCTTGAATTATAAAAGCAAAAAACAAGTAGATTACTCCTCAATGAAGGAGATGGGCACGAAGTCCTTTGCATGCCAATTCTTTAGCTCTGTGTAGTAGGATACACCCAATCTTCAAATGCAGCTTCTTCATCAGAATCACCTACAACATTGACTTTATTGACATCCTTGCCATGCTTTGGCATATGCGCGGTGATCACATTCGGAGTTGGAGGAGGATCAAATTCAACAGTCTTGTTATCGATCAAGTATTGGATTTTATTGTTTAAGGCCCAACATTGGTCAGTCTCATGCCCGGACTACTTGAATGGTAAGCACGTTTAGGGTTCGTGTTGTACTTTGGTGAAGAGGTACCTGGATTGGCGGGAGGATCGCGCAATGTCACCAAATTATCCTTTAGTAAGTGTTGTAAGGCTTGGGATAATGACATTCCTATCCTCGTGAATTGTATTCTTGGAGTTTCAAAATTATGATGGTTGGCATATGGTCTTTGAGCAGGAGTCAGATTGGAAATTCGGATAGCATTAACAGGCGGATGGTCACTCTTGTTGGTACGGGCCCTTGCCCTGTACATAACATTGATTTCTTTCTTTGCAGCAAAAGGTTCCTTTACCAGATTGGAAGTGGAGGCCGATTCCATGGAAATCTTCCCGCTTTTAATGCCACTTTTAACTCTTTCACCGGTTAAGATTAACTCGGTGAAACCGGAAGAAGAACAACCGACCAATAGATTAAAGACCAGATAAAGTTCCCATAAACATGTCAATGTGCTCCCTATCAATCAAAGGTGGTTGAAATCTACTGGCAAGGTCTCTCCACTTTTCTTTTGCATATTCTTTGAATCCTCCATTCTTCCCCATTGTCATATCTTACAACTGAACTCTCGTCGGTTCCAAGTCAGCGTTATACTGGTACTGATGGTAGAAAGCGGTAGCTAAGTCTTCCCAAGTATTATGCGGGAACCATCCAACTGTTAGAACCATTCTAATTGTGTTCCGGTCAAGCTCTATGGAAAAAAGTGAACCCAGAGTTTCTTATTAGCGGTGTGTGGATGTATCTTGCGCACATAAGATTTTAGGTGAAGTTTTGGACAAGAAACTCCATCGTACTTTGAAAATACTGGTATTTTGAATTTGTGGGGAATAACAACCATAGAGTCAAACCTAAATCATCAAAATCTAAACCAGGAACGGCTTGGATCTCGATGACCTTCAATCTGTCTTCTAACTGCTTGTACTTGACATCAACGGGTGGATACTGCTCGTCTAAATAATCATCATCAGACGCTTGATCATTAATACAGTCAGCCTGGGTACTCCTAACTTCACCAATCTGATTCTTGTCTTCTTCAGATGAGTCTTCCACCACAAGGATCTGACGAACCGACTCTTTGAACCTTCTACCCATGTTGACCAAGGCTTTCTTCTTGGGTTTCTTCTTAACTGCCAGCAATGCCATCATATCTTGTTGCCCCTTGGATAGGGCTAGTAGAGTCTATTGGAATTGAGAGTTTTGTGCCTGAAGATCCTTCACAGTTTTCTCTAGATCCATCTTGCTGAAATAAACAACAGAAAGATAAGGAAACCTGTTTTGCAAAAACGTGTCATGTTGTGATGCATGGAAGATGTATATGAAAATGATTTCAAGGATTTATGAAATTTAAATTTGTATAGACAAAAGAATAAACAAAAGTCAATTTTCATTAATTAGTTCAAAATGATTATAAAATGCCTCATGGGCTTACAAAATAACTCTCTAAGATAAACGACTGAACGCATCCTCTTCGACGCGAGATAGGCGTTCACATTTTCTCTTTGTGTAGCTGCTTTGTAAGCTCCAAGACCCTCTTCTCGCTAGCATAGAATTGAGCTTCGAAAGTATCTCGTTCTTCCTTTAGCTAAATACAACCTTTTTGCAAGTCTTCAAGAAAAGTTGGCATGTCGGAATGGAGGATGGTGTACGAGACATCTCCTTCGACCATAGGTTCCATGATAACTGGTAAGATAGAGGGATAAGGCATCACAAGTTTCTGAGCACGAGCTCGTACCCACCTAAGGTAAGGCTCGAGGGGAATTGAATTCTTGTGTCCCAGCGTCTTTCTTTCCACTTTGCTTACTGTGATCGGTGGATCTGGAACTGGCTGTTTAACGCTGGTTCGCGAAATGTCGCGGAAGCAAGAGTCGCCACCGTCTTTTATTTTCTCCAAATGGAAAGGACAAAAGCACAGAAAAATTCCTTATAGAGATTGCTCTCGGTTCGGGAGGTAGGTTATAGAAAGGGAAGGTGTTAGCACCCTTTCTATCCATGGTTATCCATGGGCTCTTAGATACTTGCTCATTTGTGTTTTCAAAAATGGTTTGTTTGCTTTTCAACTGTGGGTTTTAAAAAGTTTCTTTGAAAATTCCAGTTCGACTCTTGTATCGGTCCTCAAGAGTGTTTGAAAAATTGCTTTTGAAAGCTTTTTGAAAAGGTGTCAGTGTGAAAAGTATTTTTGAATTTGTTTTGAATTTAGAGCAAGTATCTAGAGTCGTCTACCTACCCTAAGGAATTCGTCTGTGTAAATGTCCTTTAAAGTAGTGCCATCCCACCATTGAGAGGTAGGTAGCACCACCGTTGGAGGTGTTCGGGTCAATTCGAGGTTCGGGACATGGTGATCACCGGAGTAATAGGAAGACACCTTAGAAGCTACCCTCATGCCAGGTTCTCGGATCATGAGGACCTACTAAGACATCCTCTACTCGACGATCACCTTTCGAGGCAAGGCAACAGTGAGGCGTACCCTAGGGGTGGTGTGTGCGATTTGTGTGTCGTTTTCATTTGCATTTATCTTATCATGTTATTGGTGTTCTACACTTGTTTTTATTTTGTCCATACATTCTTTCATGCCATTTGTTAACAGTTAAAATATTTGCGGGAAAGTAAAGATCTAAGCTATTACAAAAGGCGCGGGTCCACATCGCCAAAAGTTTCTCGAACCCGATTTGACAGAAAATAAAGAAATTAAAAGAAAAGTGCGAGAAAATTAAAAGGTTACATGGCCTTGGGAGAGATACATAAATATTATAGAGAAATAAAAATAAATATGAATTAATAAGAATTAAAACGAAATAAGGGCGTTGGACCCTTTTGCAAAAATTAAATTAATGATGAATTAATTAATAAAGAAACAAAAGAAAAGGAGATGTTTTTTTGGTGTTTTTTTAGTGTTTTAAGATTTAATATAAAAAGAATTAATTAAAATTAAAATAAGACGCAAACCCTAATTCTAATTATTTTTAATTTATTAAGAAAATATTGAAGTTTTTAACCTAGATTAAACCTAATTTTTATGTACAAATTTAATTATAAAAATAAATAAAATAAATAATATTATTATAAAAAAAGAAAAATTAAAAAGGAATAAAAACATTAATTAAACCTAATTCTATGTTTTTTAGATTTTATTATGAAAAGAATTAAAATTACAACCTAATTTAAAACTAAATTTAATTACATACAAATTTATTCATGGAAAATATTAAAACAAAAATATTTATTGTATTTTTCCTTTTTTCTGATTTTTATTGTATTTTATAATTTTATGAAAATAATAATTAAATTAACAAATAATAATTAAAAGAAGTAAAATAAAAAAAAATATGACAAACCTAGGGGGTTGCAGTCCCCAATATGGAGGTGTGATCTTGAGAAATCTGGCCCAACAAGCATGGTCCGTTTGACTTTTGCTAGACGCGTGTGATGCGTGGACTAGGGTGCATGGTATTCCTCAACTCTGAGCCTTTGATTTGAGCCTGATATGCACGTGGACGGTTTGATCTGGAGGGTGTATGGTACGCCTTGCTATTGAAACTGCATATGAACATATATTGAAAAATAATATTGAGACAATGAAGACCTGGGGTTCGAACCCAGGTCATGTACCTTTCCAACCAACACGTTTGCCACTGAACCAACCCATGCGCGTTTAATATATAATAACGAATAAACATTATAAAAGAAATAATAGTCAGGGGCCACCAACGCGCGCGAAGTTTGAATTGGCCTATCACCGTTTGCCACGAGGTCGTCTTCCTCATTATTCCTGAAACACAAACATTAGACAACGGTTTTTCACGCGTTCTCCTAGGCCAGCTTTGGAAAAATAGCGATTAAGACTAGGACGCTCATAAATTGAGCGCGAGCATGGCTTCTTCTTCGTCCAGTCACGCTGATTCCAATGGTGGTGGTCAAGGGTTCTAATTTTTCCTTGTTACAAAACCCCTAATTTGAAGCTCTGTAAACCCTAGAAAACAAACATGGCATAATCGCGTACACAGCATAAAAACACAATTGAATCATTGGGTTAGCTTCAGAATAGCATGAGGAATATGAATCAATGAATAAAATGTTATGAAAATGCATAGATTTGAAAACACGATTATGAATTTTTCATGAGATATTTTAAGCTCTGTATACCAATTCCTTAAGCTTTGAAGAATGTTCTTGATTGGGAAATGTTCAGTGATGCTTGAGGAAGCTAATGAGATAAAAATCGTGCCTTGAATCAACCTGCAAAGATGTTTTCAGTTATGAGTTTTTTGCCAAAAATTCCAATTTGTGAATGGAGTTTTCTGAGCAGCTGCGTGTGTTCAAGCATTAGGGTTGTGTTCCTGGCTTATGTATGAATCAATTAGGTTAAGAAAAACAAATCAAATCCCTTGCAATGATGGTTTTGAAGATTTGATTTTCAAGCTTTGTTTTTTCAATCTTTTCCATGCATTTTTGCATCAATTATGATCTAATCAATCCAAATATTTCCTTATTTGGCTAGGCACGAATTATTGAGTATAAAACATGCACAAAAAGATTTAAACTTTAGGTTAAGTATTTTCTATGCATTTAATTTGATTTAAATGAATTATTATTAATAAAAATTCAAATAAATAAATAAAAATGAATAAAAACTTCCCTTTGGGCCAAGTAGTCGTGCACATGTCATGGATGATGAATTATGGAAGAAAAATGGGCCCATTAGCAATTTTAAGTCATTTGAATCAATGTTGACTTTTCAAAATATCCAAAAATTTCCCAACTTTCACAAGGCATAACTTGTTCAATTTTTAAGCTTTTCTCATGTTCTTGGACATTTTGGAAAGGTCTTTGAGTCCTCTAACCAATGTCTTTGGTCCCATGTCATTTTGATTTACCAATATCAAGTTATGGCCTTTGACTTAAAGTCCCTTTTTGTTGACTTTTGAAAATGACCTATAATGTTGACATTGATAACTTTTTGTGAGAGCATTTCTTGGATTTGAAGTATGAAGATGAGTTGTAGGAAATGTCTTTCTCTTAAAAATGAGCTTTGGATGGAATTTTTATGATAATCCATGTGAAGGTTATGCCCTGGTCAATTTACAGTTGACTTTTTCAGCTGTCCAAATAAGGAAACTTTTGCATCTTGATGATTTCTGAGCCAAATTTTGAGAATCATGATCAAGCATTGATCAAATGATGTTTGTGGCTTCAAAATGATATGTTGACCAAAAATTTGAACTTTTGACTGTCAAATGACCATTTTACCCCTACAATTGACTGTAGTGCAATTAGGGTTTTTGACTGTGCAATTTTGTGCTGAATGTCTTGAAACTTGATATGAGGATGCTTGACCATATTTGTAGGCATGTGGGGCTTGATTGGACCTTTGGAAACTTCATTTTCTTGATCAAAGCAAAAACCCTAATCTTGACTATTTAGGAGACCTTTACACTATGCAACCCTTGGGGAATTTTGAAGCTTGACTTGGCAATTTCTTGAAGAATATGGGAGGGCAAATTTTGGGGTACAACAGTTGCCCCTGTTCAATCTTCTTAGACCTGAGGATGCAGATTGGCTGACGTGCCTTTCATAATCCGAGGGTGGAAGATGATTGAACACTAAAGTGCCCAGAAATTTGCGCTCACATAGTAGTGTGATGATGGAATGGGCTTACAGATGCCATTTAGAGATTGGTGAATAGGATGATGGGCTTATAGATGCCATCTGGATGTTGATCGCATAAGAGATTCCTTAGCGAGAACCTGCATATCTGCAAAAGAAAAATGAGTACCTGACACGTTGCAGGAGCTGGTTTTCAGATGCTTGGTATAGATGTGTCCTGAATGGTTACAGGAGCTGAGTCTGGAGCTTCACAAGATGATGGATGAACCAGGGATGGTTACTACCTTAGCATGAACGGTAAGAGAACCTTGGGTGACTTTAACCTCAACAATGCTCGTTGAGAAAATCTTGGTGGGAATTACCATCTTCGTAGTATCGGGAAGGGAACCAATAGGCAATTATAATCTGAAAGAAAACCCTAAAATGGAAATCTCATGCACCGTCGGAGAGAGAACCAATAGGAAATTATAATCTCAAAGAAAAAACCCTAAAATGGAAATCTCATGCACCGTC
Source organism: Vicia faba (assembly GCA_948472305.1). Taxonomy (NCBI): domain Eukaryota; kingdom Viridiplantae; phylum Streptophyta; class Magnoliopsida; order Fabales; family Fabaceae; genus Vicia; species Vicia faba. The sequence goes on from OX451735.1 coordinate 724,467,416, forward strand.
GGAGAGAGAACCAATAGGAAATTATAATCTCAAAGAAAAACCCTAAAATGGAAATCTCATGCACCGTCGGAGAGAGAACCAATAGGAAATTATAATCTCAAAGAAAGCCCTAAAATGGAAATCTCATGCACCGTCGGAGAGAGAACCAATAGGAAATTATAATCTCAAAGAAAAACCCTAAAATGGAAATCTCATGCACCGTCGGAGAGAGAACCAATAGGAAATTATAATCTCAAAGAAAGCCCTAAAATGGAAATCTCATGCACCGTCGGAGAGAGAACCAATAGGAAATTTTAATCTCAAAGAAAACCCTAAAATGGAAATCTCATGCACCGTCGGAGAGAGAACCAATAGGAAATTATAATCTTAAAGAAAAACCTAAAATAACTTCTACTGAGTCTTCATCAGAAAAATCTGTTGGGAGTCGATTTAGTTGGACTAGAGAAGGCCTTGGACTGGATAAGAAATCTTTGGAGTCGATTAATTGAACCGGTCTAGGTCTTAAAAGATGATTGAGAATTTAGCTGAATCCTTCCTGAAAGGTAAAGGTCAGTCATATGCAATGCATGATATGAACCAAGCAATGATGTTCTCAACATAAATGAGATTTGTAAGATGTGATGCGTCTATGCATGCTATAATGATGTATGGAAGTGCGATGTTTATGAATGTTTGTTTTCGTCTAGGAAAGCAAATCCTTGACGGGTGCCGGGAAGTCATATCCTGGGCTGATATTGAAGAATAAGCTTTCGCTTCCGCTGGGGATGATAATTGCAAGAATACCGGTAGGAGAGGATGACTCCGTTGGGGATAAACTTGGCGAATGGAAGATTCTGCGGGGAGAAAAGTACTCTAGCGACCATGCTGGGGAGCGATACTCTGTGGGGAAGAGAGATACTTTGTTGAATTGTTGATACCTTGCTGGGGATACTCTATGCTGTGTTGGAAGTGCTGATAGATTTCGCTGGGGGTAATAGAACATTCGTCGAGGACGCTCTTTCCATGGCTTATGGCTGAGGATAACCCAGTTATATCCTGTTAAGGACATAACTCTTTGAATAAAGCCGGATGACGCGTTCGTGCTCTTGCGAGGATAAGCTTCCAGAATCTACTGGGGATAAGCTTACTGCTTGGGGGGATAAATTCCAACCTTCCTGGGGAACTAGGTTGGACTCTCCTGGGGAGATTTTGGACTGTAATTTTGTAAGTTGAAAGAGGGAACATATGTAGGGTTGCCTGCTGATGAGCTCGTGTAAAACCGCATCTGAAATGGAGAAGGAACCTGTGTAGGGTTACTTTGATGAGTTCGTGTAAAACTTCGTTTTTGGAAAAAGAGAACCTGTGTAGGGTTTCTGGGTGACGAGTCCATGTAAAACTGTATCTTGAAGAGAGGGAACCAGTGTAGGGTTGCTTGATGACGAGTCCATGTAAAACTACGTCTGGAGGAGGAGAACCTGTGTAGGGTTTCTTCGGGGTAAGTTCGTGTAAGACTTCTTGATGAACCGGGGTGAGGTTATCTTGAGCTAAATCCATGTAAGACTTCTGGAGGAACCGGGGTTAGGTCACTGCAGGATAAGTTCGTGTAAAACTTCTTGATGAACCGAGGTAAGGTCATCTTGAGATAGGTCCATGTAAGACTTCTGGAGGAACCGGGGTTAGGTTGCTTGTGATAAATCCATGTAAGATTTCTAGAGGAACCGGGGTTAGGTTACCTTGGGATAAATCCATGTAAGATTTCTAGGAGGAACCGGGGTTAGGTTACCTGGATAAGTTCGTGTAAAAACTTCTGGATGAACCGGGGTAAGGTTACTCGTGGATAAGTTCGTGTAAAAACTTCTGGATGAACCGGGGTAAGGTTACTTGTGGAGGGTGAGTCTGTGTAAGACTTTGTCTGAAAATTGAGAAGGAACCGGTGTAGGGTTGCATGATTTTGATTAAGTGGATGATTGTCCTGTTTTGTTTCGGATGTTAACCCACGATCTGGAATTTGTAAAGGTAGATGGTAATCATCCCTATGTTGATCTTCCCTTTGTACTTTGGTTAACAGAGCAATTGGATCGCCTGGATAACTCATTATTGCCCCTGTTTCAGAGGTGAGGGAAAAGGATACCTGTGTGGGGGATTGACAAATCTTCGGGTAGACAAGTGATGAGATACCGGAACATAGTCGTACGCTTTGATCCCTAACTTTTGCCTGGACAGCCCTTTCGGGTTTTCAGTCCACCGGGATACCCATTTTTGCCCAAGCCGCCTTTTCAGGTTTTCGACTTGCCGGGTGTACATATTTTTTCATTTCATCCCTTCATTTTGCCCGAACCCTTTTGGTTCGTCGGGAAGCCCTAATTTTTGCCTAGGCATGTCAACCTAGCGGGTCTTTGATTATGCGCAGTATTTTTTCGACTAGGTCCACGCTCTCAGAATGTAGGGAGTTGCCCCTGTTGGAAATATTTTGCCATGCCCCAGATAATGGGCAATGCTCCTACTGTGCCCCTTGATTGGAGGTACTTCTGTTCACAAGGTGTTCATCGTGCGAATTTCCCTGCTGTTCAAACAAATAGTCATATGCAAACAAGGTTATTTTAAGAATGCAAAAGCCTATGTCTGTCTTGAATTTTGAAAATGCATTTTTTTTTGTAATACAATGCGGTGTCAACTCAAGATTTTACAGCAAACCTTCAGGAGTCAGGATACCTTCGTAACAGTATGCTTTCGAACTAACCCATGCTTCAGCTAGGACTTTTAAGGGTTGTAACGTGGCCTGGTTCACGGTTTAAGAAACAAAGGATAAAGGCTCAAATTATTTGTACCCACCCGCTCTTCGTGATGTTCTCCAAACCTAAGCTCAGTTGATCATACGTTAGACCTTGTTTGAGTCTTTGTCCTGATATACCAGTGATGGTTCGGATGTTGATAGTTTATTTTGAATAGGCAGTCATTTTTTTTGTTGAGGGTTTGTAGGACCTCTTTCTTTTTTGACTTCGTTATCCCTATTTTTTGCCTGAACTGTTTCTTTTGTGATTACAGTCAGCGGGATGCCCCAGTTTTGTAAGTCTCCTTCATTGGTTTTGACTTTTTTGGGCTTTTCATTTATGATTTTTTTGATAACGACTTCCCGTCTTTATGATTGTTCTGACCCATCACTGTCTTTGTTTTGTAAGGACTTCTTTGGTGCCATTCGTTATGCACTTGGATCAACTGAAATAAACTACCCTGCCCCAGGTTATGATTAAGGGTTTTGAATTTCGAAAAGAAAAACTCCTACTTCTTTGGCTCGGATGGGTTGACGAGGGATTATCATCCTTATAACTCCAGTGTTTAGGGATTGAAACAATGCCTGTACCTTATAAGCGGGGTCCGTTCAAAAGCATACTGTAGTGATTGCGGTATCGTTTTCGTCATCCTCCCTCAAGAGGTTTATAATTTATTAATCAAGAGTTGATCATCACAAAAATATGAAAGCAGTTTTAAGTACAGCAAACATAATTAATTCAAGACAGACATGTGTAATGCATTCATGAAATAAAAGAGTTTAACATGACAATTGTTTATCAAGAAAGGAAAAATACAACTTGAATTCAAATGAACAAAAATCTCTCAATCCTAGCCATGTTTCGGCAAGGGAGCAGTGATCACATTGGGAGTCTCGGCGGGTTCGAATTCAATCTCTTTAGCATCGATCATATTCTGGATCTTGTATTTCAGCGTCCAACAATCCTCAGTATCGTGCCCCGGGCTATCAGAATGATAAGCACACCTTGCTTCTGGGTTGTAGCTTGGAGAGGAGGTCTTGGGGTTTGCAGGAGGGTTGATCACTGCAATCAGGTTCATCTTCAACATGTGCTGCAATGCTTGTGACCATGGCATGTTAATGTTGGTGAATTGTCTTTTAGGCTCGTCCGGCCTTCGCTGGTTTCCCTTTTGTGGTTGGCGGCGTGGTGCAGAACCAGAGATCATGACTGCCCCTGCATGTTGGTCACGGCGACTCTTATGGCTGTATGCAGCATTAGATTCTTTCTTTCCTGTGTAAGGCTTTTTGTGAGTATCAGAAGGTGTGGCCTCTTGAATTTTCCCACTCTTGATACCAGCTTCAATTCTTTCCCCAGTCAGAATGAGGTCGGTAAATCCTACAGATGAATTACCAATGAGATGGTTGAAGAATGGCCCGGATAGGGTCCCCAAGAACATATCAACGAGTTCCCGGTCAGTTAACGGAGGCTGCACCCTTCCAGCAAGGTCTCTCCATCTCTGCGCGTATTCCTTGAAACCTTCACTTGACCCTAACGACATACCCTGGAGTTGGGTACGCGTAGGAGCAAGGTCGGCATTATACTGGTACTGCTTGTAGAATGCAGTGGCTAAGTCTTCCCAGGTACGGATGTTGGCTCCATTCAGTTGATAGAACCAGTCAAGCTGAGTCCCTGAAAGACTTTCCTGGAAAAAGTGGATCCATAAGTTCCTGTCAGCCGTGTAGGGCTGGATCCTCCTCATGTATGACCTGAGATGCAGCTTTGGACAGGATGCCCTGTCGTACTTTGCAAAGGCAGGTGCCTTGAATTTGTGCGGGATCACTACCCCAGAAGACAGACCTAGATCCTCGAAATCCAGGCCAGGCACTTTTTGTATCTCCATAGCACTTAACCGGTCTTCCAACTGTTTGTACTTATCCTCAGCCGGAGGGTACTGCTCGTCGTTGAAATCTGTCTCATCATCGGAGACCACCGGACTGGGAACCCTTTCCTCTTGATGACTGTCTTTCCCCACAGATGGAGTTGTCCTCTCCGCTTCATCCTGCAGGGTGTTCCCAGATCTGCGTCTAGGGCTGAACAAAACAGTCCTCTTCTTCTTCTTTTCCTTCTTCAAGAGCAGAGCCTTCAGATCTTGTTGCCCCTGGGTCAAATTCATGATCAGCTCTTGGAACTGGGCGTTCTGAGCCTGAAGGGCCTTGATGGACTGCTCACTTGAGGATTCAGGATTCATGACGAGACTGCTGAAATAAAAAGCGAAGAAGGTAAGCAACCTGTAGAGAATGGGTACCTGTTATGCAATGATATGTATGATATGCATGCAATGATTTCAAGGACCTCGCGGGATAAACTGAGAAACTTGTTAGAGCTAAAAACTGGTAACTTGATTGAAGAAACTTCCTGTTGTAGAAAATCCTTCTCCAAGGGTCAAAGGCTCACCATATCCAGTGGGTCATAGCCCCTGATAACTTTGGCTAGAGGAAAATAAATCCTCTTTGCCCCTTGCTAGATGTTGGATTCATCATGACCTGCATCACAAGCCCTTGAGATCCTTGAAATGGGTTAGGATGTATGCAATGGTATGATGTTATGGTATGCATGGGATAATGTGAGTAACCCTGTTATGAGTCCCAATTAAGGACTGTAACCAAAACCTGCAAGAAACTTAGGATACCCTGTTATGAGTCCTAATTAAGGACTAAAACAGAACCTGCAAGTAGTTCATGTGTCAGATAAAACATGCAAATAGTCAAGTATAAAGGCACACAAGTCACACAAGAGGACCCTTAGAGTTTAGGCCAGCATGGGGTCTGGGTAGTACCCTCTTGAAGTTGGTGGGCTCAACCTGTCCTATCAAAGTAACCGGGTTCTAAGGGTCCCAATATCACGGGATTGCTTTCATTGTTCATCGTTTCGATTTAGCCACTGAACTGGCGACCGAAATATTCCAGGAAAGCAACCCTCAATTGAGTGTAGTATCGAGTATCAACCAACCTCGGACTGCACCAAAGTCAGTTATCTCACTACCCTAAAGAGGCCAAGATAGTTCAATTAAGGTTCCTAAGGTCTGTTGATGTTTCATGACACCACGCGGAGGCCCCGTACTCTCCTTGACTGAACTCAAGGGTTACCGGTACACACCAAAGTGCCACATCAACGTAGCAGACTGTTTCAACCATGTCGGTATACCCCGCACAGTTCCCTCACAGCCTTGTTGCTACTTTCTAAGAAGGTATCCCCCAGATCCAGGTTAGGATCTATAGAACTCCCAAGACAGTCCCACAATAATAAAGCAAGCAAGTCAATACAATTGAAAACACAGTTATGAACTATCCCTAAGGTACCCCTCACTTTATAAAGATTTCCCCAGCAGAGTCGCCAGTTCTGTGATCAGTGGATCTGGAACTGACTGTTTAACGCTGGTTCGCGAAATGTCGCGGAAGCAAGAGTCGCCACCGTCTTTTATTTTCTCCAAATGGAAAGGACAAAAGCACAGAAAAATTCCTTATAGAGATTGCTCTCGGTTCGGGAGGTAGGTTATAGAAAGGGAAGGTGTTAGCACCCTTTCTATCCATGGTTATCCATGGGCTCTTAGATACTTGCTCATTTGTGTTTTCAAAAATGGTTTGTTTGCTTTTCAACTGTGGGTTTTAAAAAGTTTCTTTGAAAATTCCAGTTCGACTCTTGTATCGGTCCTCAAGAGTGTTTGAAAAATTGCTTTTGAAAGCTTTTTGAAAAGGTGTCGGTGTGAAAAGTATTTTTGAATTTGTTTTGAATTTAGAGCAAGTATCTAGAGTCGTCTACCTACCCTAAGGAATTCGTCTGTGTAAATGTCCTTTAAAGTAGTGCCATCCCACCATTGAGAGGTAGGTAGCACCACCGTTGGAGGTGTTCGGGTCAATTCGAGGTTCGGGACATGGTGATCACCGGAGTAATAGGAAGACACCTTAGAAGCTACCCTCATGCCAGGTTCCCGGATCATGAGGACCTACTAAGACATCCTCTACTCGACGATCACCTTTCGAGGCAAGGCAACATTGAGGCGTACCCTAGGGGTGGTGTGTGCGATTTGTGTGTCGTTTTCATTTGCATTTATCTTATCATGTTATTGGTGTTCTACGCTTGTTTTTATTTTGTCCATACATTCTTTCATGCCATTTGTTAACAGTTAAAATATTTGCGGGAAAGTAAAGATCTAAGCTATTACAAAAGGCGCGGGTCCACATCGCCAAAAGTTTCTCGAACCCGATTTGACAGAAAATAAAGAAATTAAAAGAAAAGTGCGAGAAAATTAAAAGGTTACATGGCCTTGGGAGAGATACATAAATATTATAGAGAAATAAAAATAAATATGAATTAATAAGAATTAAAACGAAATAAGGGCGTTGGACCCTTTTGCAAAAATTAAATTAATGATGAATTAATTAATAAAGAAACAAAAGAAAAGGAGATGTTTTTTGGTTTTTTTTTAGTGTTTTAAGATTTAATATAAAAAGAATTAATTAAAATTAAAATAAGACGCAAACCCTAATTCTAATTATTTTTAATTTATTAAGAAAATATTGAAGTTTTTAACCTAGATTAAACCTAATTTTTATGTACAAATTTAATTATAAAAATAAATAAAATAAATAATATTATTATAAAAAAAGAAAAATTAAAAAGGAATAAAAACATTAATTAAACCTAATTCTATGTTTTTTAGATTTTATTATGAAAAGAATTAAAATTACAACCTAATTTAAAACTAAATTTAATTACATACAAATTTATTCATGGAAAATATTAAAACAAAAATATTTATTGTATTTTTCCTTTTTTCTGATTTTTATTGTATTTTATAATTTTATGAAAATAATAATTAAATTAACAAATAATAATTAAAAGAAGTAAAATAAAAAAAAATATGACAAACCTAGGGGGTTGCAGTCCCCAATATGGAGGTGTGATCTTGAGAAATCTGGCCCAACAAGCATGGTCCGTTTGACTTTTGCTGGACGCGTGTGATGCGTGGACTAGGGTGCATGGTATTCCTCAACTCTGAGCCTTTGATTTGAGCCTGATATGCACGTGGACGGTTTGATCTGGAGGGTGTATGGTACGCCTTGCTATTGAAACTGCATATGAACATATATTGAAAAATAATATTGAGACAATGAAGACCTGGGGTTCGAACCCAGGTCATGTACCTTTCCAACCAACACGTTTGCCACTGAACCAACCCATGTGCGTTTAAAATATAATAACGAATAAACATTATAAAAGAAATAATAGTCAGGGGCCACCAACGCGCGCGAAGTTTGAATTGGCCTATCACCGTTTTCCACGAGGTCGTCTTCCTCATTATTCCTGAAACACAAACATTAGACAACGGTTTTTCACGCGTTCTCCTAGGCCAGCTTTGGAAAAATAGCGATTAGGCCTAGGATGCTCATAAATTGAGCGCGAGCATGGCTTCTTCTTCGTCCAGTCACGCTGATTCCAATGGTGGTGGTCAGGGGTTCTAATTTTTCCTTGTTACAAAACCCCTAATTTGAAGCTCTGTAAACCCTAGAAAACAAACATGGCATAATCGCGTACACAGCATAAAAACACAATTGAATCATTGGGTTAGCTTCAGAATAGCATGAGGAATATGAATCAATGAATAAAATGTTATGAAAATGCATAGATTTGAAAACACGATTATGAATTTTTCATGAGATATTTTAAGCTCTGTATACCAATTCCTTAAGCTTTGAAGAATGTTCTTGATTGGGAAATGTTCAGTGATGCTTGAGGAAGCTAATGAGATAAAAATCGTGCCTTGAATCAACCTGCAAAGATGTTTTCAGTTATGAGTTTTTTGCCAAAAATTCCAATTTGTGAATGGAGTTTTCTGAGCAGCTGCGTGTGTTCAAGCATTAGGGTTGTGTTCCTGGCTTATGTATGAATCAATTAGGTTAAGAAAAACAAATCAAATCCCTTGCAATGATGGTTTTGAAGATTTGATTTTCAAGCTTTGTTTTTTCAATCTTTTCCATGCATTTTTGTATCAATTATGATCTAATCAATCCAAATCTTTCCTTATTTGGCTAGGCACGAATTATTGAGTATAAAACATGCACAAAAAGATTTAAACTTTAGGTTAAGTATTTTCTATGCATTTAATTTGATTTAAATGAATTATTATTAATAAAAATTCAAATAAATAAATAAAAATGAATAAAAACTTCCCTTTGGGCCAAGTAGTCGTGCACATGTCATGGATGATGAATTATGGAAGAAAAATGGGCCCATTAGCAATTTTAAGTCATTTGAATCAATGTTGACTTTTCAAAATATCCAAAAATTTCCCAACTTTCACAAGGCATAACTTGCTCAATTTTTAAGCTTTTCTCATGTTCTTGGACATTTTGGAAAGGTCTTTGAGTCCTCTAACCAATGTATTTGGTCCCATGTCATTTTGATTTACCAATATCAAGTTATGGCCTTTGACTTAAAGTCCCTTTTTGTTGACTTTTGAAAATGACCTATAATGTTGACATTGATAACTTTTTGTGAGAGCATTTCTTGGATTTGAAGTATGAAGATGAGTTGTAGGAAATGTCTTTCTATTCAAAATGAGCTTTGGATGGAATTTTTCTGATAATCCATGTGAAAGTTATGCCCTGGTCAATTTACAGTTGACTTTTTCAACTGTCCAAATAAGGAAACTTTTGCATCTTGATGATTTCTGAGCCAAATTTTGAGAATCATGATCAAGCATTGATCAAATGATGTTTGTGGCTTCAAAATGATATGTTGACCAAAAATTTGAACTTTTGACTGTCAAATGACCATTTTACCCCTACAGTTGACTGTAGTGCAATTAGGGTTTTTGACTGTGCAATTTTGTGCTGAATGTCTTGAAACTTGATATGAGGATGCTTGACCATATTTGTAGGCATGTGGGGCTTGATTGGACCTTTGGAAACTTCATTTTCTTGATCAAAGCAAAAACCCTAATCTTGACTATTTAGGAGACCTTTACATTATGCAACCCTTGGGGAATTTTGAAGCTTGACTTGGCAATTTCTTGAAGAATATGGGAGGGCAAATTTTGGGGTACAACACTTACCATCCTCCAAGCTCGTATAAATCTCTGACGGTAGCTTTGATCGTTGCTCTCGTAGTCGAATACCACTCCTTAGATGAGCATTTTATGTGGGCCATCCCTTCGGGCATAACCAAACTGTCCTAAAGCTAAGCACGGGTTGTAAGTGATACCTCCACTAATGCCAAACAAAGGGACTGTGATACGGTGGGAGAACTAACTTTTGTTTTGCGTTTGATCGCAAATGTTGCAGATAGCAAGAGTCGACACCGACTTTTCTTTTATCCAAAAAAGGGAAAGGTGAAAAAGCACAGGAAAGACCTTTAGAGATATTTTCTTGAGTTCGGGGGGTATATTATGAAAAGGGAAAGTGTTATCACCCCTTTCATCCACGGTTTTCCATGGGCTCTTAGTTTCTTGCTAGATCACTTACTTTGTTTGAAAATATGCTTTGTGTTGTGGGTTTTTTGAAAGTATTTTGAAAAAAATGTCTTTGTAATGGTTCTCGTCTCTATAAAAACGCGTACAAAGTGTTGTCTTTTGAAAATGTTTCAAAATGAGAGTGTTGGTGTATAAAATGTTTTTGTTGTGAGCAAGCGAGCAACTAGGAACAAATCTACCTACTCAAAAGGTCTTAGATGTTCTTTTCCTCCTCCTTTAGATGTTGCTATCTTACCATTGATTTGGTAAGAAGCCTCATCGTTGGATGTGAAGGGATGAGCGTGGGATGTTTGTATAGTTTTAGAAGGCAACCTATGGGACGCTTTAGCAATATCATTTTAGGGACTAGATCGTTTACCGAAGGCAACATCGAGGGTCATCGAGGGACTACGATCTTTTATCGAGGGTCTTTTGCTAAAACGCCCATGTTTGAGGGACATGACTATTTTTCCGATAGGCAACAAGGTGGGATTACCCTAAGGGTACTAGTGTGCAAGTGTGTTTGATTTCATGCATTTAGTCTTGATTAGGGTTATCTATTTGTTGATTTCATATCTTGCCATACACATCCTAATTACTAGCATTTTATATTTGGAAAAGCGTTAAATTGCGGAATTATAAAAGTCCTACGCTATTACAATATTTTAGGGGTGGGGGGTACATATTTCACAAATGGGGGTTGCAAGGATTTAAATCCTATTTAACTATTACAACCATATTAAAATGTACAACGTAAGAAAGAAAAAAGACTTTGTTTAGAAAATGGTTTTTTTTTTGTATTAATGGATTTAAAAAGAGGAAATAAATTAGTTAGTAAAAAGAAAATATTTTCATATCTTTTTTATAATGATAAAAAGAGTATTAATATTGAAAATGATAAAAAGGAAAATAAATGAAAGATAGAAACAACGTGCTACTGCAAGCAAAACAACAAGGATTATAATTTCTAAGGCCAGGCGCGTTGTGACTCAGAAAGGAACGTCAGTGGAATCAGAAGTTCTGGATTGATACACTCTAAGGCCCTGCAAGAAACGTTAGAGGGAAAGGAAACAAAGGTTCTGGGTGGTATTCAGACAGTGAGCTAAAAGTCAGAAGTTCTGTGTTGTGCTAAAATAGTGAGTGAACATCAGAAATTCAGTGTGTTGTCAGCGTGTGAAAATCAAAAATTCTAAGTGTTAAAACAGCGAGTGGAAGCATCAGAAGTTCAATGTGTTTAACAGTAAGAAAGCCTAGAAGTTCTATGTGTTTAACGTGTAGGGAGAACTCAGAAGTTCTGTGCTGTGCTAAAACAGTGAGTGAGCATCAGAAATTCTGTGTGTTAAAATAGTAAGAAAACCTAGAAGTTCTGTGTGTTAAAATAGCAAGAAAGCCTAGAAGTTTTGTGTGTTTAACGTGTAGGGAGAACTCAGAAGTTCTGTGATATGCTAAAACAATGAATGAAAAAACAGGGGTTCTGTGCCACATTTCAACTCCTTCTTCATATTAATCAGCACATCAACAATTTATTCAGTATTTAGCAAACAACAGGTCAGAAAGATAAAAGCACAACAATTTATAGAAGTTCAAATCCCTAATCTAAGCCTAGCCCTAATCAAGAAGTTATGATCCACAATTTTCCTACTTATGCAATGATATGGACAACATTAATACTGTGATATTTACATATTTTAATGATGTTCTGAATGAAAAGATGCAAAGTTAGAAAGACTTACCTTGAACCTAGAGCGTGGGCTTGGAACTTGAACTACTGCCTTCAGATGTTCTGGAATCAGCAAGAGAAACGGAAGAGAATATGCCAAGTTCTTTGACTCAAAGGGAATAACACAAGTTTTGGTTTTCTGTTTGGGAATTCTATATTTTTACGAAGGTTTCACAGTTTTCTTTTCTCTCTTTTGACAATTTTCTCTCTCCAAAAGCCAGCCCCCTGAACGTGTGATGGAGCAAATTATTTATAGATGGGTTTGTTGTGGTTTTGGGGGGAAAACAAATTGGATTCCAACCTTTTTGATATACTGTTTCATTTCTTTTTAATCATATTTTTCGTATGCTAATTTGGTGTAAATATAGGGTTTGAGAAAAATGCAGGCGTGGACTAGATCAACAGCAATTTGGAGTGTTGTGGCAGCTGTGTTGCAGGACTGTGCTACAGCAGTGCAATAGGCTGTTCAAATAAGGTTTTGGGGTTTTGTGATGTTCTGATCGAAGAAGACCAGAATGCAACTCGAAGGGTGATGCTCTGATCGAAGCATATGCTGAAGAGTCATGTTCTAATTGAAGAACTATGTTCTGAACCATGTTTGCAACTTCTGACTGCACTTGCATGGAGGTTGGCTCAGAAGTTCCGAAGTATCATATTCTCTTAACACTTAGAAAATTTTCTAAATGTTTAGAAATTTGATTTTTTCAAAGTAATTTCTGACTTCTGATTTTTTGATGAACCAATTTCATGTCTTGATGAAATATAATTGTTGAAACTTGATTTTTGATCTAAAAGTCAAAGTTTGACTTTTTAGTATGCTTTTGACCATTTTGCCATTGTGAATGATTTTCTTGAAAAGTTGTAATTCAAGACCTGAAACTTGATAGGAGCAAACCTGAGGGTCCAGGATGATCCTTTGAGAAATGAGAGGGAAAATTTTGGGGTACAACAGCTGCCCCTATTCAATCTTCTTACGCCTGAAGAGTTAGATTGGTAGGTCTGCCATTCGTGACTTGAAGGTGGAAGATGATTGAACACTAGAGTGCCCAGAAATTTGCACTCGATGATGTTGTGGTTGATTGTGATACTGGGAATGGGCTTACAGATGCCATTCAGAAAAGATCAGTTGCATAAGAGATTCCTTGGAGAGAATTCCTGTACCTGCTGTTGAGGAGGACTTCACCAGGGAATGTTGATTTATGTCCTGGGAAGTAGAGTCTAGGAGCTTCGATTGTTCATTACTCTACTGGGGAATTAACTCTTGATTGAGGAGGTTAAAGTGGAATTTATACCTGGTCAGGGTCTAGGCTATACAACAACTTACTGGGGAAATGTGAAATCGACCGTATCGGGTCGGGTCCGGGCCTTACAGTGTTGTAAACTATTGTCTGGAGATGAGGGAGAAGGAACCTGGATAGTAGGATTACTTTGAGATGAAAGCCTGGATAGTAGGGCTATGAGAAGGAACCTGGATAGTAAGGTTACTTTTAGATGAAAGTTTGGATAATAGGGCTTATGGGAAGGAACCTGGATAGTAGGTGTTGTACCCCAAAATTTGCCCTCCCATATTTCTCAAAATATTTCAAGAAAAATTCACAAGCCCAACCCGGCGCGTCATATTCAGGTATTCTTTCGCCAAGATATCTCTGATAACGTATTCTCAAATTCAGGTTCGGCTCAAGAGTCATTTCTTTAAAGAAGGTATCCGAATGTGTGAGTTTTCTCGAAGAAATATGGTGAAAAAAGTGCGCTGAAAGTGCAGTTTTACGCGCTAAAAAATTCATAACTTGAAGATCGTGGCTCGTTTTGAACCCGTTCCGGTGGCCAAAATTCCGTCTTGACATTATCTACGTTTTCATGTCTCACGGCTGGAAGCCAATTTCGATCATAAGGTCTTCAAAAATGTGGATTTATCAAGTATTTTCGTGCAGAAAATTTGTGACAGAAGTTTATTTGCGTCATGTTCAAAAAATCATAACTTGGTCGATTTTCATCGTATCGAGCTGGTTCTGGCGCCAAAATTTCACAAATTGAGTTGGCTACATTTTCACAGAAGGTATTGAGTTCAAACGGTATTCAAAAGACCTTCGTTTTTTACTCAGAGTGCGTGACACGCTGAAAATCCTGAATGCTGAATATTATTTCATCTGGGCCGAAACTTCGAAAATTCATAACTCGGTCAATTTTTATCGGATTGGGCTCATATTTTTACACAAGGTCCCTGACTCATAGATCTACAACTTTTCTTCAAAAGTCGATACCAAATTATGCACCGATCAATACCAGTTTTTTATTGAAGAACGTGTCAGAGTCGACACTGGAGCCCAAAATAGGTTTGTCTGAGCTGAAACTTCAAAAATTCATAACTAATTCACCGTTTATCCGATTGAGTCGATTTTCGGACAAGAATTAGTTCTCGATGTCGGCTACATTTTGTTTCACATTTCAACTTCAAAAAATTCACTTAATCCCTGCGATTTAGCCTGGAAAGTGACGAATTCAAGTGAATATTGGAGGCCCAATTGCACATTCAAAGCCCATTTGCTTTACCCTAATTTCCATTATATAATCACCTTCTTTTCACACAAACCAGAAGAAGAGGAAAAGAGAGAAAAAACCTTGCCACAACACTGTTGGAATATCAAACTCTTTCAAGAACCCTAAAACCTTGAAATCCTTATTACAAATCCCTCTCTCACTACAAACAAGCCATCACAGTTATAAACCAATACCTCACTACTTCTTCAGTAAGGATAAGGCTGGCTTGATCTCCATGATCCTAATTTTCCAGTAAGGCATAAAAGCATTCAGGTCACTAATCTTCCAGTAAGGGTAAGATTGATTTGATCTCCATGATCAAAAGGGTATAATCATTCATACATGCCATATTGTGCCTAAACATTAAATTTTTTCATATGTTGGTTTTATTTGAATTTTTATGATTTTATTTAATGTGTTCATGAGGTTCAACACTGCAGATTTAGACAGGATCCCATGCAGGTTCATTAAGGAACGTTGAGGCCAAAAGCCAAATGGCCAAAAGGCCAAAAGCCAAATGGCCAAAACAGAACATTTTACACATGACACCAATACATGGCGAGACAGACATCCTGAGAAGATTAAGGAACGTTGAAGCCAAAACGCAAATGGCCAAAAGCCAAAAGCCAAATGGCCAAAGTAGAACAACTTATGCACGATGAGGCCAGAACACAAATGGCCAAACCACTCCAATTCACCTCCAAAAAGGGGACAGAAACCCCCCAAGGTATTGTATTTTCTTTCTTTTCCTTATTTTATTTATTTCAATTATTTTTTTTTTAATTAATTCCTTTAATTTAACTTATTTTCATAAAATATAAAAAATAGTAAAAAACAGAAAAGTCATAAAAATCAAAATATATTTATTTAATTAATATTTTTTGTAAATAAATTTCACTAATAATTAATTATTTATTTTTATAAATCAAAATTGCATGTAAATAATTAGATTAATTTTAGGTTTAATTTTAACATGTTTTTCTTAATAAATAAAAAAAATTAGAATTAGGGTTAATATTTTAATTTCATTTAATCTTTCTCATAAAAATACATAAAAAACATAAATACCAAAAACTCAAAAAAAAAAAAAATTCTTTTTTCTCTTTAATTTCATTAGTTTAATCATTTAATTTAATTTCATTAAAAAGGGTCCAACGCCCTCGCTTCCAATTTTAATTCCAATTCGCGCATTTTATTTTATTTCTTATAATATTAATGTAATTCTCCCAAAGCCTTGTAAACTCGGACATTTTATTTCTCGCACTTTACTTCTTTATTTTCTGTCAAATCGGGTCCTGGATTAAATTTGGCGATGTGGACCCGTGCCTTTGTAATAGTTTAGAACTTTTAATTTCCGCATCTTTTTAACTGTTAATAAATGCATGCAAGAATGAATGATAAAATAAAAACAAACGCATAGATCACCTTGACATGAATAAGACAAAATAACTGAACATGACACACAAATCACACACCACCCCTAGGGTACGCCTCACTGTTGCCTTGTCTCGAAAGGTGATCGTCGAGTAGAGGATGTCTTAGTAAGTCCTCATGATCCGGGAACCTGGCATGAGGGTAGCTTCTAAGGTGTCTTCCTATTGCTCTGGTGATCACCATGTCCCAAACCTCGAATTGACCCGAACACCTCCAACGGTGGTGCTACCTACCTCTCAATGGTGGGATGGCACTACTTTAAAGGACATTTACACAGACGAATTCCTTAGGGTAGGTAGGTTCTCATAGATACTTGCTCTAAATTTCAAACAAAAATTCAAAAATACTTTTCACACCAACACATTTTCAAAAAGCTTTCGAAAGCATTTTTTCAAACACTCTTGAGGACCGATACAAGAGTCGAACTGGAATTTTCAAAGAAACTTTTTAAGACCCACAGTTGAAAAGAAAACAAACCATTTTTGAAAACACAAATGAGCAAGTATCTAAGAATCCATGGATAACCATGGATAGAAAGGGTGCTAACACCTTCCCTTTCTATAACCTACCTCCCGAACCGAGAGCAATCTCTTTAAGGAATTTTTCTGTGCTTTTGTCCTTTCCATTTGGAGAAAATAAAAGACGGTGGCGACTCTTGCTTACCGCGACATTTCGCGAACCAGCGTTAAACAGTCAGTTCCAGATCCACCGATCACAGTAGGGTTACTTCGAAATGAAAGCCTATATATTAGGGCTTATGGGAAGGAACCTGGATCATAGGGTTACTTCGAAATGAAAGCCTAGATAGTAGGGCTTATGGGAAGGAACCTGGATAGTAGGGTTACTTCGAGATGAAATCCTGGATAATAGGGCTTACAGGAAGGAACCTGGATAGTAGGGTTACTTCGAGATGAAAGCCTGGATAGTAGGGCTTATGGGAAAGAACCTGGATAGTAGGGTTACTTCGAGATGAAAGCCTGGATAATAGGGCTTATGGGAAGGAACCTGGATAGTAGGGTTACTTTGAGATGAAAGCCTGGATAGTAGGGCTTATGGGAAGGAACCTGGATAGTAGGGTTACTTTGAGATGAAAGCCTGGATAGTAGGGCTTATGGGAAGGAACCTGGATAGTAGGGTTACTTTGAGATGAAAGCCTGGATAGTAGGGCTTATGGGAAGGAACATGGATAGTAGCGTTACTCCGCTTGATCATGTAGATTAGTTGACCCGTTTAGTTTTGGGAACTGAATTTTTTTCATTAGCTGTATGTAGATATGACATGTATAATTGTTGGAATTGTTGGTGATAACTGTCTTTCCTGAAAAGATAACAGGGTTAATCATATGGGATGCATGAAATGCATTGTGAGATGACGTTCTCAAAATAAATGAGATTATGCTGTACGTGATATGTATGCGCATGTCATGATGTATGAACATGAGATGTTATCTGTGACATATCCTAGTATGGGAAAATAAATCCCTGACTGTTGCTGGAGAATATAGCATTCCTGACTGTTGTAGAGAACTGTGGTTCTTCTACTTTCGTTGGAGATGGTGAACGGAAATGACTGTGCCGAAGATTTTCTCTCTGTTGTTTGTGGATATTCTGCCAGGGAGAGACTTTGTATGAAAATAACTCTGCGGGAGAATGACTCTATTAAGCTCTGTTGGGGATTGAGCTTCTGTATCCAGAGAAACAAACTCTTCCTGGGGAGATAAAATTTTAGGATGATCCGCTCGCGATTATGAAATTAGGCTGCAGATATAGATGTCAGGTTTCTGGACGACCCTGGCTAGGGAGATTACTTCCCGTTTTGAGAGAACTGACATCAATGCTTTGATTACCTTTACTCTGTGGGGAGTACAGATGTTACAAGGTCGCATGTATTGATTACTGTGCTCCAAAGCTGTCTCTACCCTGGTACCTGCTGGACAGAGTAACTGTCGGGTTTGACATTTCTTATTTTTGCCCCTGTTTCTTAAGTTACGAGCAATTGTCTTTTCGTTTCTTATGTAAATATTTATGAGCATCAATCATATTCAAATGCATATGTCAAGAATAAACCATTGGACGTTCTTGCAAATCAAAACAGAAAAAGAAAAACAAATAGTTTTGTAAATATGGTTTGTATTAATTTTTGAAGTTGGTTTGTAATAGGCGTTTTTGTACAAGGAGACTGACGCTCTAGTAAGAGAACGTCGTCATAAAATAGAAGCTATACAATATTGTGTAAAAAGAAAACAGATATGTACAACAATCCCATTGGGTTCCAATTCTGCTATTGTCGCTATATCTTCGAGCGTCTCATCATTTTGCTGCTTGTCCGAAGCTGACTAGATTGATTGGTGCCGTTCGAGCTTGACAGTTGATACTGAGGTCTGATCGCAAGGTGATCCAATGGGACATAGTGATACGCTTTACATCCCTAACTTTTTCCTGGACCGCCCTTTCGGGTTTTCAGTCCACCAGGATACCCTTTTTTGCCCAAGTCTCCTTTTCAGGTTTTCGACTTGCCGGGTGTACAGATTTTTCATTTTTATCCCTTATTTTTTCCCGAACCCTTTTGGTTCGCCAGGAAGCCCTTATTTTTTCCTAGGCCAGTCGACCTAGCGGGTCTTTTATCATGCATAGTATCTTTTCACTATGTCCGCATTGACAGGGTGAGGAAGGTCATCACCGTCCATGGTGGTCAGAATCATGGCTCCACCCGAGAAAATGTTTTTAATCACAAATGAACCTTCGATTGTGGGAGTACATTTTCCCCTGGGGTCACCTTGCGGCAGTATGATGCGCTTGATCACTAGATCCCCGACTTGATACTCTTGACGTCTGACCTTCTTGTTGAAAGCCTTGATCATCCATTTTTAATATGTTTGACCATGACAAACAACATTAAGTCTCTTCTCATCGATCAAATTCAGTTGGTCAAGTCGAGTCTGGATCCAGTCGTCTTCGTTTAAACCTGTATCTTTCATAATCCTTAAAGAAGGAATCTGGACCTCAATGGGTAGGACTTCCTCCATGCCATATACCAGAGAGTAGGGCGTTTCCCCTGTCGACGTCCGTGCTGAGGTACAGTACCCATGCAGAGCAAATGGTAGCATGTCATGCCAATCTTTGTATGTCCCTTTCATCTTCTGTATAATCTTCTTGATGTTCTTGTTATCCGCTTCAAAAACGCCATTCATCTTCGTCCGATAGGGGGAAGAGTTATGATGTTGTATCTTGAATTGCTTACAGAGTTCGATGATCATCATGTTGTTGAGATTCATACCGTTGTCAGTGATAATTATCTCTGGCACACCATACTGACAGATCAGGTTATGCTTGATAAACCACGCCACAACATTCTTGGTAACAGTAGCAAAGGAGGCCGCCTCAACCCATTTCGTGAAGTAATCGATGGCCACTAGGATGAAGTGATGCCCATTGGAAGCGGTAGGCCTGATTTCTCCGATCATGTCAATGCCCCACATTGCAAAGGGCCACGGAGCTGTCAAGACATTCAAAAGAGCCGGAGGAACATGCACCTTATCAGCATAAATTTGGCACTTATAACAAGTTTGGGAGTGTTGATAACAATCTGCTTCCATAGTGGACCAATAGTATCCTTCCCGTAGGATCTTCTTAGCCATGGTATGTCCATTGGAATGGGTTCCGAAGGTACCTTCATATAGATCTGTCATGATTCTCTCTGCTTCGCTCTTGTCTACACACCATAGTAAGGTAGAGTCATGGTTGCGCTTGTAGAAGATTCCATTACTGAGGAAGAATTTCACAGCGAACCTTCTCAGAAACTTCTTATCATTGACAGATGCCCCTTCGGGATACTCTTGAGTCTCGAGATACTTATTTACTTAATGAAAACAGGGTTTGTCTGCCACCTCTTCAAAATCAATCTCACAGCAATGCGCTGGTTCATCCAACCTTTTAATGGTGATTCAGGGAGCTTCGTTGTCCCACCTAACTTTGAACATAGAAGACATGGTAGCTAGCGCGTCTGCTAACTGATTCTCCTCTCGTGGGAAATGTTCAAAAGTCACCTCGTTAAAGTGTGGGAGAAATGTCAGTACGTGCTCTTTGTATGGGATGAGATTCGGATGCTTCGCATCCCATTCGCCTTTGATCTGACTTATCATTAAGGTTGAATCCCCGAAGACATTTAGGAACTTGATCCTAAGGTCAATAGAGGCTTTGAGACCCATGATGCAGGCTTCATACTCCACCATGTTGTTAGTGCAGTTGAAACATAATCAGGAAGTGAAAGGGGTGTGACAACCCTCAGGGGATATGATTATAGCGTCGATGCCATTACCAAGTGTGTTCGAAGCTCCATCAAAGAACATAGTCAATCGGGATCCTTATTTAGGTCCTTCATCTGGTCCAAGTTCTTCGTAGTTAGTCACCAACATAATGTCCTCGTCCGGGAACTCAAAATTCATGGACTGGTAGTCATCCACGGCCTGATGAGCCAAATGATCAGCCAATACACTCCCCTTGATTGCTTTCTAGGTTGTAATTGTATATCGTATTCGGTTAAGATCATCTGCCATCTTTCTATTCTTCTGGAGAGTGCGGGCTTTTCGAAGATGTATTTGATTGCATCCATCTTAGATATCAACAGAGTAGTGTGGGTCAACATATACTGTCTCAGTCGGCGAGAAGCCCATGCCAAAGCGCAACAAGTTTTCTCGAGCAATGAGTATCTTGTCTCACAGTGCGTAAATTTTTTTCTAAGGTAGTATATTGCGTGCTCTTTCGACAAGACTCGTCATACTTCCCCAACACACACCCCATTGAATTGTCTAGCAATGTTAAGTATAATATCAAAGGTCTTCCTTCAATCAGAGGCATCAGAATTGGCGGTTCTTGAAGATATTCTTTGATCCTTTCGAAAGCAGTCTGGCATTCGTCATTCCACTTTACCATTTGATCTTTCTTCAGAAGCTTGAAGATGGACTCACAAGTAGAAGTCAAGTGTGAAATGAACATGGCGATATAATTCAATCATCCCAAGAAACCTCTAACTTCCTTCTCAGTACGAGGATCCAGCATCTCTTGTATGGCCTTTACCTTTGCTGGGTCTACCTAAATGCCTTTGTCACTGACAACGAAACCCATAAGCTTACCAGACCTTACCCCGAAGGTGCACTTGTTCGGATTCAACCTCAGCTTGTATATCTTCAACCTATTGAACAACCTTTGTAGATGATCAAGATGTTCCTCTTCGGTTTGAGCCCTGGCTATCATGTCATCAACATAAACCTCGACCTCATGGTGAATCATATCATGGAACAAAGCGACCATGGCTCGCTGATAAGTTGACCCAACATCTTCAACCTAAAAGATATCACCTTGTAACAGAAGGTGCCCCACTGTGTGACGAAGGTTGTCTTCTCCATGTCTTCGGGAGCCATCTTGATCTGGTTGTAGCCAGAGAAACCATCCATGAAGGAGAAGATTTTATGCTGCACAGTGTTGTCAACCAGAACAACAATGTGGGGAAGCGGGAAGTTATCCTTGGGGCTTTCCCTGTTCAGATCTCTGTAATCCACACACATCCGTACCTTACCGTCCTTCTTAGGTACCAGAACGATGTTAGCAACCCACTACGGATAGGAGATGACAGCTAAGAACCCCGCGTCGAACTTCTTCATGACCTCTACCTTGATCTTCTCAGACATTTCAGGGTGCATACGACGTACCTTCTGTTTAACTGGAGGATAATCCTCTTTAATTGGAAGACGGTGTACCACGATGTCAGTGTCTAACCCAGGCATGTCTTCATATGACCAGGCAAAAATCTCAATGTAGTCGTGCAACATCTGTATTAACCACTGTTTGATCTTAGCTTCCAGATTTGCACCGATCCTGACTTCTTTTCTATCCACCTCTGTGCCTAAGTTTATTGTCTCAACTGGCTCTTCGTGAGGCTGTATAGCCCTCTCTTCCTATTGTAACAATCTAGCCAGTTCTCCAGGCACCTCACAATCGTCCCCACCTTCGTTCTCGGCTTGGTTGATCGGATTTTCGAAATCATAACTGGTAGTAGCAGAATTGTTATCAATGGGATCCAGAGTGGATATGGATCTGCAGTTTGATACATGAGTGTGTGTAAGAGCATAGCTATATTAATAAAGTAAAAGCAGAAAGGAAAAACAGAGAATGCAAAATTTGTATGCAAGGAACGTCCAATGCTTTATTGATGACATGTGAAATGACATATAATAACACTCATAGATGGAACCAATATGCCTCGGGTAAAGCACACGGCCAAAAAGTTTAAAAATTGTTCATTACAAATTCAGAACACAAGTAAGACAATTACTACGGAATAAAAGAAACTGGAATAAAATCTCTAGCCATCCAGTTATTCGGTCCATCGTTGGTAGTCAGGTAGATCCAGATGTCAATGTCATGTTAATCCGGGTGAACTGCCTTTGTGGTCTTTCCACCCTTTGCTGATTGTTGCATTGTGGGTAAGCCGCAGGCATATGTATCATTACAGCACTTACCGTTGGACGATATTCCATTTTGCTCTGACCTCTCAGACTATAAATGGCACTGGCCTCCTTCTTACCGGTGAAGGGCCTCTTTACTAAACTCGAAGAGGTGTCTTTCTTTATTTTACCGCTCCGGATCCCAGCTTCCACCCTTTCTCCAGTTAAAATCAGCTCAGAGAAACCAGCTGACGAGCTGCCGATCAAATGGTTAAAGAATGGACCAGATAACATCCCAAGAAACATGTCAACCAACTCTCTGTCAGATAAAGGTAGTTGAACTCTCCCATCCAAGTCTCTCCACTTCTGCGCATAGTCCTTAAAGCCTTCACCTGCACCCATGGACATACTCTAGAGTTGAGTACGAGTAGGGGCCAGGTCGGCATTGTATTGATACTGCTTGTAAAAAGCAGCAGCCAAATCCTCCCAGTTTTGGACATTGGTTCCCTCCAATTGGTAGAACCATTCGAGCTGAGTCCCTGACAGGCTGTCTTGAAAGAAGTGAACCCACAAGTTTCTATCAGCGGTGTGGGGCTGGATCTTCCTTACATAGGAACGAGATGAAGCTTTGGGAAAGACACCCCATCATACTTTGCGAAAATTGGAGCCTTAAATTTCTGCGGGATGACCACTCTCAACACCAATCCCAGTTCTTCGAAGTCCAACCCAGGTATTCTCTAGACTTCCATGGCGCTCAGCCGATCCTCTAACTGCTTGTATCTATCCTCAATAGGAGGATATTTCTCATCATTGTAGTCAGTATCATTGTCAGAAACTTCAGGACTAGGGTCCTTTTCCCTTGTCTGCCTCTCTTGATTCTCCCCTTCTTTGGACGAGGAGGTCAGATCGACTGATTGTTTTAGCGCCCCCCCGAATCTTCTGCCTATATTAAGGATACCAGCGGGTTTCTTCTTCTTCTTCTTCTCTTTCAGGATGAGGGCCTTCAGATCCTCATGCCCTTTTTCCAGAGTTATGAACATCTGTTGAAATTGGGCATTTTGTGTCTGAAGATCTTTGATGCTTTGTTCAGAAGACATTTTTGCTGAAATAAACAACGAAGGAGATGAGAAACCCGTAATGGTACCTGCATATGCAATGCTATAGATGATATGCGTATGCAATAATTTCAAGGATTCTTAAAAGCTCAAATTTGCTTAACCAAAAAATAAACACACGTTAATTGTATTTAATGAGTTTGAATTGTTACAAAGAATTCCTTTTAAGCTTACAGTTTAAACAAAACAAAACTCAAAGTAAAAAGAAACTAGGTCTCCCAGGAGCGCATCCTCTTTGCTGCAATGTAGGCGTTTATATTCCTTTCTTCATGAAGTATCCTAGTAATCTCCAGGACCTTTTTCTTGCTGCCATAGAACTGAGCTTCAAACGTGTCACACTCCTCTTTAAGTTGAAACCAAGACTTCTGTAACTCCTCATGATCAGTTGGCATGTCAGGATGATGAACAAGGGAAGTAGTATCTCCTTCAACAACTGGTTCCATAATTATTGGTAGGGTAGCAGGGTAAGGCATCATAAGGCTTTGAGTGCGGGCTCGTACCCATCAGAGATAGGGCTCAAGAGGGATGGAATTCTTGTGCCCCTGTGTCTTGCTCTCAATTTTATGTACCATGCCCCAAGCTTTTATGAACCTTTTGCGGTAACCCTGAGTATCATTCTCATAGTTGAAAGCGATTCCTTGGATAAGCGTATCATGAGGGCCATCCCTCCTTGCATAACCAAACTGCCGCAGTGCCAAACAAGGGTTATAAGTGATTCCTCCCCTAATGCCTAAGAGAGGGACATTATGGAATTCACCACAATGATCGATGATGGTAAGATCTTCTGAGGACCGTGAACACCAATGAATGTCTGAATGTGTAAGGGACATCAGCCTATGAGACCATTCCATACCCTGCTCATTCTTCAAAATAGATCTGGGTAGGTGCGAAATAAACCACCTAGCCAATAGAGGAGTGCAACACAGGAGGGTCCCCCTTCTCCTTAGAGTGCGAGCATACGGAGAGTGCAGAACATCCCCAAGTAATGTAGGCACCAGATTATGAGACAGAAAAACCTTAATCGTATTCACATCTACGAGTTGGTATGCATTAGGGAGAAGTACCATCCCGTAGATGAGGAGTGCCAATACCTCTTCAAAAGCTTATAAATCCAGGGTATCCCAAAAATAGTAAGCCTTCTCGAATAGAAATTTAACCGGGATTCCTTGGACATTTCCTCTAGTTTCCAAATTTGTCATGACATTGGACCATTGTAAGGACAGAGCTCGAGCAATCTCTTCAGGATTTGGTCGTTCTTTCATACCGTTGAAAGGTGACTTATCAAGAATAGGTACCCCTAACAACCGAGAAAATTCCTCCATAGTAGGCACTAGCTGGTAATTCGGGAAGGTGAAGCAGTGGTGCAAAGGGTCATAGAATTGAAATAGAACTTTTAACAATTCTTCATCAGGTTTTGAAGTGACCAAGTTGAGAAACTGACCGTGTTTTTCAGTGAAGGGAGAGCTTTCAGGGATCCTTAATGCCAAATCCTTTAGTTGGAGAGGCACTTTCACAAGGTTAGTCTGGATAGTGTTCCTGCGGGCGGGTGCCATGTCCTATAAAACAAAGCAAAGATGAGCCCTAGAGAATCCTTGAAATGGTTAGTATGACATGTGTGATACGGTGGGAGAACTGACTTGTGTTTTGCGTTTGTATTCGCAAATGTTTCGGTCGAGCAAGAGTCGCCACCGACTTTTTATTTTGTCCTAAGGAAAGGTTAAAAAGCACAGCAAAAACCTTTTGAGATGTTTTCTTGGGTTCGGGGGAGTAGATTATAGAAAGGGAAGGTATTAGCACCCTTTCTATCCATGGTTATCCATGGGCTCTTAGTTACTTGCTTAGATCAACTTGCCTTTTGTTTTCAATTTGTTTGAAATGGTGCCTTGTGTGTGTGTGGGTTTGAAAATATTTTGAAAAGAAGCCAATGTGGTGACAACCTTTGTAATGATCCATGTGGGGATGTATACAAAGATGTACGTCTTTTGAAAAGGTTTTCATTTGTTTTTGAAAGTTGTTTTGAAAGTGTAATGATGTGTGATTTTTGAAAAATAGGCAAGTGTTTTGTTTTGCAAGTTTGATTCAAGTAACTAAGAGGTTATCTACTCCTAAATTTCTCAAAAGATTATTGCTATGTTTTAACCCTTTTAACAAGTTTGTTCCATCATTGTATTTGGTGGACAACCTTATGTTAGGATGTGAAAGGGACAGGCGCGGGTCATCGTTTAGACCATAATTGCAACGGCGTTAAATGTCTTTGGGCAATTTTCTTTAAGGGACTTGATCATTTATTTTTGTTTGTTTTGAAAAGTTTTATCGAGGGACTATGATCATTCAAATTGTTTGCTTTGCCCAAAGAAGTTCAACATACAATATGGCCCATTTATTTGAAGGCAACAAAATGGAGTACCCTAGGGGGTGCAAGTGTGATTTGTGTGTCCATTTTCATGCTTGTTTATCTTGAGATTAGGTCATAACTATTTTTTTCATCGTTTTTTCGCATACAAACCCTAATTCTAACATGTTATTATTAGAAAGCAATAAAGTGCGAAAATAAATTTACTAAGCTATTACAAAACCAAATATGGGAAGGGGGGTACAAATGTTCAAATGGGGATATTGACAAGAATTTAAATCTTAATTATTACATCATTTTTGGATATTTGCAAAGTAAATAAATTGCATAATTAAATGGAAATTAAATAAGTATGCAAAAATGCAAAGAGAAAGTTTTTATATGTATGAGAAAAATATGGTTTATGTAAATAAAAATAAGAAAATAAAAAGGTATTATTTTGAGTATTTTCAACTTTTAGGGCAAAAACCCTAATTTTAAAGAAAATGTATTATTATTTAATTTAATACAAGTATTTATTTATTATGTACAAAAATAAAAATAAAATGGAGTGTATTATGAAAAAGTATTTTTTATATCAAATATTAATAAAAATGAGGAAATCAAGTATTTTTATATTTCAACCTAAATATATTAATAAGCATATATATATATATTAAGTTCTTAAACATGCATTATATACAAAATAATATATATATTTAATATTTTAATAAAATAAATAAAAAAAGTATTTTTATGTGAAATATTTTCAGAAGGTAAATAAAAAGTAAAAAATGTATTTACATTATTTTTTATATTTATTCTAAATAATAATATGTATTTTTATGTATAAACAAAAGAAATAAACAAATAAATATGCAATAAATAAAAAAAATGATGGAAAAAATATTTTCAAAATTTTAATATGCTGAGAAAAAATAAATGGACCAATCAAAAAAAGAAAAAGTCAGAAATCATTAAAAATAAAACAAATGGGCTCAGGGGGTGTAAAAATAAATGTGTGGTGCAAAAAGAAAGATGACACAAGCCCATCCCAATAAGCCTGTCATCTTCAACCTCAGACCACCTCCTTGTTCAAAAAAACACGCGTTTTCTAACTTCTCATTCCTTGATCTTTTGCCAAATCTTCCAACATGAAACCTGTAGAGCTTGAAACCACGGTTCTAGACATATAAAGAAGTCAAGCTAACTCTCAGACATGAGAGAGAATTTCTTCTCTCCCAAATCCTGACCTAAATTTTTATCAATGTTCAGACATAAAATTCTCTAAGCACACGAAATATAAATGAAATCTAATCATATGAGCATGTTCAGGGCTATGATTGTGACATGTTTTCTTCACAAACCTAAAGCTAACAATGTCTAATAAGAGAGATACGCCCCCATGAACTTACCTGTTCAGTTGGAATCGAGCTTTGCAATGGAGGATGTTTCAGAGTGAAATGATGACTTGTATAGCTTCCTTGAAGTGTAAGGATGCTTTTCCAAGTCCTACTTTGTCTTGAAACTCCCTGAATCGAGCTAGTGAACTCCAACTGCAAAACAGAAAATTAAAAATGGTGAAGTGGCTTGGAGGTGTTACAGGTCAGGTTTCAGGTCATGGTCAGCTTGCATAAGTACTAGGGAATGTGTGTGAACTGGTTTTGGCACAAGAACTTGAGGGAAATAGGAGTTAGCAATCAAACTGCAGAGGCAAATCTGTTTTTGCAGTTTGATGGTGTTTTTTGGTTTGAGGATGTTTTAGAGGTCAAGGATTCGTGCAAAAGCTTGGTTGGGATGTTTGGAATGTGTTTGATCAGTTCTCTCTTGTGTGCCTATGCTGAAATGATAGTTGTTACAAGTTATGGAACTTTTCTTCTCTCTTAAGCAACAAAAGCAAGTTTATGGTTTTAGGTCAGTAGGGGGCCTCCTAATGTGCTGCATAATCTTCTCTTGATCAGAGCAACTTGTCCATAATCTTGTGCCAAAAGGATTTAGCTTGTACTTGTTGGATTTCTAATTTGACATAAAGCTAATCTTTTCAAAAATGGAAAGTTCACTTTATCTAGTTTAGGATTAATCTTGCATACAATGCTTGCACTCAAAGAACAACATTTTAACACATTGAATAAGCATTAAATTATTGAGTATGGAATGGTTCAAGGACCTGTAATCAAGCCTAAAGCATGCTGAGTTCAAATTTGCAAAGTTATGGACATGTTTTGATGAAGAATAAAAGTGAATTTTTGCCAACTTGTGAAATTCGAATCTCTCAAGTTATGAGTTTGTTTGATGAGTTCTTGGACATTTTGGAAAGCTTGGAATGTGTACTACAATCCATCTTTGAAATGCAAATTAAAATTCCAAGTGGAAGGGTATGAAAAGTGGCCTTGAAGTGGGGTAGAAAACCTTGTCAAAATAGGTCAAATTTCACTAAGTTAAAAAATGGTTTAGTGCCCTTATTCAAAAAATGGTAACTTGAGATACAAGCTTCAAATGAGAAAACTTTGTGAATCAAAGTTGTAGATTATGCAACAAGCTACAACTTTCATGTTTTGACTTTTGTTTGAATCCAAATGGATCTTGGTGAAAAGATGGGGCAAAGTTGGGAAAAAATTAGGGTTTTTCATAACTTAGAAAAATTCTAAGTTATGAAAAATTCCATTTTCTAACCCTAATTTGCATTTTGTGATTTCTTGGTGAACAAGTTTCATGATTTGGCAAGTTTTGATGAAAAATGAATCTTGACTCTTGATTTTGACCAAAAAGTCAAAGTTTGACTTTTCAGTGTACAGTCAAAATTGATCAATTGACTGGGAAATTCAACTGTCAATTTTGTGTACTTGGGATCTTTTGAGTTTGTTGAGCATGTAAAGATAATTCCAAGGGGTCCTTGAGTCCATATGTGAGCTTGATTTGCCATTGGCTAGGTCAAACAGTCAAAAATTGCCTTTGTGCAGTCAAAACCCTAAAAATGACCATTTTGCCCTTTTGGTGATCTGATCAAATTTCTTGTGGAATTATGATCCAAACTTGATCAAATGGTCCATATGAGTTCATAATGTTGATGTGGGTCAAATTTCATGAGATTTGACTGTCAATTGGCCACAGTTGACTTTTTCCCCAATACAGCTGATTTCTAGGTCAACTGTCCAATTGACTGGGCAAAGATTGGAATCAAGGCTTGAAACTTGGTGAGGATAAACTTGGGAGTCCAACATGAAGCATGAAAGTCATCTTAGGCATTTTAGGTCAAAACATCCTTTGGCAAACACAAACCCTAATTTGAGTCCACAGTGCAAGGAGAAGTCTTAAGTAGAGGAAACCCTAACTGGATCTTGATCTTCAAGGGTCTTGTGATGAGAAAATGTTGGAGAAATGGGAGGGCAAATTTTGGGGTACAACAGTTGCCCCTGTTCAATCTTCTTGGACCTGAAGGGTTAGATTGGCAAGTTTGCCTTTCGTGACTCGAAGGTAAAAGGAGATTGGACACTAGAGTGCCCGGAAATTTGCACTCGCATGCTGGAGTCTCAACAGTGTGATGTCAGGAATGGGCTTATAGATGCCATTTGGAGAGGTGGTGGATAGGGAGATGGGCTTATAGATGCCACCTGGAGGTGTGACAGAACCTTGTCGGGAATGGGCTTATAGATGCCATTTGGAAGTGTCGATCGCATAAGAGATTCCTTAGCGAGAACTTGTATACTTGAGAAAGACGGATGTTTTCCTGGCTTGTTACAGGTGTTTGATCTTCAGTCTCCTTATGCAGATATGCCCTGGCTAGATACAGGAATCGAGTCTACAACTGGTTGCTCACAGATCTGCCCTGGCTGGATACAGGAGTCAAATCTGGAAATAATCGTTAATAGATGTGCCCTGGCTGGATACAGGAATCGAATCTTTGAACTCTTCAGACGTGCCCTGGCTAGATACAGGAATCGAGTCTGGAAACGTGGTCAACAGATGTGCCATGGCTGGATACAGGAATCGAATCTGGAGATGTTGTAATTGATAGATATGCCCTGGCTGGATACAGGAATCGAATCTGGAGATTCTTCAGACGTGCCCTGGCTAGATACAGGAATCAAATCTTTGAACTCTTCAGACGTGCCCTGGCTAGATACAGGAATCGAGTCTGGAAACTAATCACTCTTAGATGTGCCCTGGCTAGATACAGGAATCGAGTCTGGAAACTGATCACTCTCAGATGTGCCCTGGCTAGATACAGGTATCGAATATGGAATTGTGACAGTTGAGGGTAATTGTTTTTTTCCTGAAAAGGCAAAAACGTAAGTTGTATGCAATGTCATGATGTATGAGATGCATGATGTTATACATGAGATGGTGTTGTATGCACTTTATCATATATGTAAGCAAGATGTATGAAAATGTGAAATGTTTATGAATGTAATTTCGTCTTAGGAAAATAAATCCTTGATGAACGGCTGGGGAGTTGCTCTGTGGAAGAGATACTTGGCCGAAGTTTGATGAGAGGCATGTTGAAGACTTTAAGGATGGATTCCGCTGGGGATAATGATGATAAACTCTGCTGGGGATAATGATGATAAACTCCGCTGGGAATTGAAGGAACTTGCCGAGGGCGATCTTCCGTGGTTTTTAGCTGAGGATAACCCAGTTATAAGTCCTTGTGAGGAAATAACTCTAAATAAAACTCGGGAGAGACGTCCGTACTTTGCAGGGGATAAGCTTCCAGAATCTACTGGGGATGAGCTTTAAGACCTGCCGAGGAATGTTGTGCTTTTTCAAGGTTGTCGAGGAGTCAATTCCGCTTGGGGAAAGTATTGCTGAACCTTGTTTTACTCTGCGGGGAGTTGAGATGATTTGGCCACATTCTTCAGTTGAATCTACCTTGGTTCCTTGGCGGACAAAACAACCAGACTGCATTAGACCACTTCACATTGCCCCTGTCTCTGATGCCACCTGTAATCAATCTCTTGTTTCATATGTAAACATTTACGAATCAGCAATTTAATGTCAAATGCATATATCAAAAACGAACATTGGACGTTCCTCGCAAGACAAAACGAAAAAAGGAAAACAATGGTAATTTGTATGGACAAGTGAATTTGTATTGATTTAAACTTTGCCTGTGAATAGGCGTTTTTGTACAAGAGGCTGACATCCTAGTAAGAGGACGCCGCCAAATAACATAGAGTTTACAATTTGAAAAAGGAAACAAAACAGTTATGTGAACAATCCCACTGGGTTCCAACTCTGCTATCGCCTTTATGTCTTCGAACGTCTCATCGCTTTGCTGCCTAGTTTGAAGATGAAGCTGATTGGTCAATGCCGAAATCTGGAGCCAGATAGTTAATGCCGAATTCCGGATGCGAAGCGATCCAATGAGACATAGTGTTACGCTTTTATCCCTAACTTTTTCCTGGACCGCCCTTTCGGGTTTTCAGTCCACCGGGATACCAGTTTTTGCCCAAGCCGCCTTTTCAGGTTTTCGACTTGCCGGGTGTATAGATTTTTTTCATTTCATCCCTTATTTTTGCCCGAACCCTTTTGGTTAGCCGGGAAGCCCTTATTTTTGCCTAGGCATGTCAACCTAGCGGGTCTTTTATTCATGCGTAGTATTTTTTCACTATGTCTGCATTGGCGGGGTGAGGAAGGTCGTCACCATCCATGGTGGTTAGGATCATGGCTCCTCCTGAGAACACACGTTTAACCACAAATGGCCCTTCGTATGTAGGGGTCCATTTGCCCCGGGGATCACTTTGAGGAAGGATGATGCGCTTGATTACCAGGTCCCCAACTTGATACTCTTGTGGTCTGACTTTCTTGTTAAATGCCCTGATCATCCGTTTTTGATACGTTTGACCATGACAGATAGCAGTGAGCCTCTTTTCGTCAATCAGATTTAATTGATCAAGTCGGGTCTGGATCTAATCATCTTCATTCAAGTCTGCATCCTTCATTATTCGGAGAGAAGGTATCTGGACTTC
Source organism: Vicia faba (assembly GCA_948472305.1). Lineage (NCBI taxonomy): Eukaryota > Viridiplantae > Streptophyta > Magnoliopsida > Fabales > Fabaceae > Vicia > Vicia faba. The sequence continues at coordinate 724,499,205 of OX451735.1, forward strand.
AATTGGCAAGACTGCCTCCATGCCATAGACCAGGGAGAAGGGAGTTGCCCCGGTTGACGTCCTTGCTGAGGTGCGGTACCCATGAAGAGCGAACGGTAACATCTCGTGCCAATCTTTATAGGTCACTGTCATCTTCTGCACAATTTTCTTGATATTCTTATTGGCTGCCTCTACAGCCCCATTCATTTTCGGCCGGTAGGGAGAAGAATTGTGGTGCTGTATCTTGAATTGTTCACAGAGTTCAGTGATCATTTTATTATTGAGATTGGTACCATTGTCCGTAATGATTCTTTCCGGGACACCGTACCGACAGATCAGATTATGCCGGATGAAACGTGCCACGACGCTCTTGGTTACTGTGGCGTAGGAAGCTGCCTCAACCCACTTCGTGAAGTAATCGATCGCCACCAAGATGAAGCGATGCCCATTGGATGCCGTCGGTCGGATCTCACCGATCATATCGATGCCCCACATTGCGAAAGGCCAAGGTGCCGTCAGGACGTTCAAAGGGACCGGAGGGATATGCACCTTGTCAGCATAAATCTGGCATTTATGACAAGTTCGGGAGTGTTGGTAACAATCGGCTTCCATTGTGGACCAGAAATATACTGCCCGAAGGATTTTCTTAGCCATGGTGTGTCCACTGGAATGTGTTCCAAATGTGCCTTCATGTACTTCCATCATAATTTTCTCTGCTTCAGCCTTATCTACACAACGTAGCAGAGTTGAATCATGATTCTGTTTGTAGAGAATGCCGTTGCTGAGGAAGAATTTTGCAGAAAACCTCCTCATGAACTTCTTATCATTGACAGACGCACCTTCAGGGTATTCCTGAGCTTCCAAGTACCTCTTCACCTCATGATACCAGGGTTTTTCAATCACCTTCTCAGCCTCCAGCTCACAGCAGTATGCCGGTTCATCCAACTTCCAGATAATGATTCGGCGAGCCTCATTGTCCCATTTAACTTTGAACATTGAAGACATCGTAGCTAGGGCGTCCGCTAGCTGATTCTCCTCTCTAGGGAAGTGCTCAAAAGTTATCTCTTCAAAGTGGGGAAGCAAGGTCGATACATACTTCTTGTAAGGAATAAGATTTGGGTGTTTCGTATCCCACTCGTCTTTGATCTGATTGATCACGAGAGCGGAATCTCCGAAGACACTTAGAAATTTGATCCTTAAGTCGATTGCAGCTTGTAAACCCATGATACATGCCTCATATTCTGCCATGTTGTTGGTGCAACTGAAACATAATCGGGCGGTGAGGGGAGTATGAGTTCCTTTGGGAGATATGATTACAGCGCCGACGCCGTTACCCAAAGCATTGGAGGCTCCATCAAAATGCATAGACCATCGGGATCCTTCCTCAGGTCCTTCATCCGGTCCAGGTACTTCACAGTCAGTTACCACCATGATGTCTTCGTCCGGAAAATCAAAGTTCAATGATTGGTAATCGTCCACAGGTTGGTGTGCCAAATGATCGGCCAGTACACTTCCTTTAATTGCTTTCTGAGTTGTATATTGGATATCATATTCTGTTAAGATCATTTGCCATCTCGCTATTCTTCCGGACAGAGCGGGCTTTTCAAATATGTACTTGATGGGATCCATCTTTGAAATCAATAAAGTAGTGTGAGTCAGCATATACTGTCTCAGCCGGCGAGCAGCCCATACAAGAGCGCAGCAAGTTTTCTCAAGCAGTGAGTAACGAGACTCACAGTCGGTAAACTTTTTGCTCAAGTAATAAATAGCGTGCTCTTTTCGGCCAGACTCGTCATGCTGCCCCAGCACACACCCCATTGAATTGTCAAGCACTGTCAAGTATAGTATCAGAAGTCTTCCTTCCACCGGTGGCATAAGAATGGGTGGCTCTTGGAGATATTCCTTTATCTTTTCAAAGGAGGCCTGACATTCATCATTCCAGCATACTACTTGATCTTTCTTCAGCAATTTGAAGATTGGCTCACAAGTAGCAGTCAGATGTGAGATGAATCGGGCAATGTAATTCAGTCGTCCTAGGAAACCTCTGACTTCTTTCTCTGTTTTTGGAGTGGGCATCTCTTGTATGGCTTTTACCTTGGCAGGGTCCACCTGAATACCTTTATCACTCACAATGAAACCTAACAATTTTCCGGATCTTACCCCAAAGGTGCATTTGTTGGGATTCAATCTCAGCTTGTACAACTTGAGTCGGTCAAATAACTTCCTCAGATGGTCAAGGTGCTCCTCCTCAGTTTGAGACCTTGCAATCATGTCATCAACGTATACCTCAATCTCATGATGGATCATATCATGAAATAAAGCAACCATGGCACGTTGATAGGTTGCCCCAGCATTTTTCAATCCGAATGGCATGACCTTATAACAGAAAGTGCCCCACTGAGTCACAAAGGTAGTCTTCTCCATATCTTCTGGAGCCATCTTGATCTGATTATACCCTGAAAAACCATCCATGAAGGAGAACACCTTGTGTTGAGCTGTATTGTCAACAAGGACATCAATGTGAGGTAGGGGGAAGTCATCCTTGGGGCTGGCCCTGTTCAGATCCCTGTAGTCAACACACATTCTGACTTTACCGTCCTTCTTCGGTACTGGCACCACATTGGCAACCCACTGAGGGTAAGAAGTCACTGCAAGGAACCCGGCATCAAACTGTTTCATAACCTCGGCCTTGATCTTTTCAGACATCTCTGGACGCATCCGTCGGACTTTTTGCTTTACCGGAGGGCAATCTTCCTTGGTTGGCAGGTGGTGAACTACAATGTCGGCATCCAAACCAGGCATATCTTCATAGGACCAGGCAAAAATCTCCATGTAATCTTGTAGCATCTGGATCAATCGTTGCTTCACGCTGGGCTCTAGATTGGCGCCAATCTTGACCTCTTTCCTATCTGTCTCAGTACCCAGGTTAATTGTCTCCACCGGCTCTTCATGTGGTTGAATAGCTCTCTCTTCCTGGAGTAGCAGTCTTGCGAGTTCACCAGGCACTTCGCAATCATCTTCACCTTCATCCTCGGCCAAGTTGATCGGATTTTCGAAGTCATAACTGGAGGTAGCAGAGCTGTTACCAGTGAGATCCAGAGTGGATTGAAACCTGTATAAGTGAGTGTGTGTAAATATAGCTGTTTTGCAATATATAACACAGAAAGGGAAAGAGCACAAGATTTGAAATGCAACAAACGTCCAATGTTTTGATTGATGATATATGAAAATGTCATACAAAAAGCCCTCACAAATGGAGCTACGATGCCCCGGGTAGGACACCGAGCCAACAAAGTTTTAACATATTGTTTGTTACAAATTGGAAATCAAAAGAAATTAATTACTGCGTGACAAATGTGATAGGGGTAAAATCCTTTGCCGTCCAGTTGCTTGGTCCGTCGCTGGTAGTCGGGTAGATCCAGCTGTCAAACTCTGCTTCCTCTACATCCTCCTCAATAGCATTCACCCTTGAGCTGGAGATAAACACCAGAGCCTTTCTGACCTTCTCCTTGCGCACAGCCCTCTGAGCCTCTCCAGTAAAGCCCAGCCCAAACTTGTCATTCTTTTGAGTGAAGTCAGGAAGCTGACCCCAGTTTGCACAATTGCCTTTCTGAACCACAGCCCGGGCATCCCTTAGGGAAGCCATCTTCAAGGAAACACTCTCTTCGACTGTTGTCTCTGCAGCTGCTGAAATTGGATGTACCTCCTCGAAATGCTGAAAGGGGGTTTCAATAAACTCCCCGTCCATCTCAATGTATCTGAAGGAATTCAAATGGCTCACCATATACTCCTCTTCTCCTTGCACAGTGACAATCTTCCCCCTGACAGGGTACTTCAACTTCTGATGCAAGGTAGAGGTTACTGCCCCAGCTTTATGGATCCAAGGTCGACCCAGTAGACAAGAGTACGATGGACGTATATCCATCACATAAAAAGTAGAGTCGAACACCTGAGAGCCCACACGAATAGGGATGTCAACCTCTCCATGAACCATCCTTTTTGAACCGTCAAAGGCCCTGACGATGATGTTGCTGGGCTTCAGTTCCAGGCCTTCATAATCCAAACGGTCTAAAGCCTTTTTCGGTAGGACATTCAAGGAAGAACCAATATCTACCAATACATGCGCCAGAGTAGTGCCCCTGCATTCGATAGAGACATGCAGGGCATCATTGTGGTCTCTTCCCTTCGCAGTCAGGTCAGCATCTGAAAAACCCAAGCCATTGTCTGCTGTCAGATTTGCTACGCAATCAGTGAACTGGACTGCAGATGTCCCCTGTGGCACATGGGCCGTCTTGAGAAATGAGATCAAGGCCTTAGCATGGGCCTCGGAGCATAGCAATAAGGAGAGCATGGAGATCTTGGAGGGCGTATGCCCCAGCTGCTCGACAACATTGAAATCACTCTTCTTTATTATTTTCAGGATCTCCTCCATTTCGTGTTGGGAGGCCTCAGCATTTATAGGTATCAGTGCCTCCATCCGGGCAGGCTCCTCTTCAATCTCTTTGCCCCGAGCATTAGATGACTCGGCAGCAGGGGAAACAACTTGATCAGTAGCAGGAACAGGTAAACTTGTAGGTGTTATAAGGAGGGGTCTTCGAATAGCGGGCGGTGCAATGTCAGGCGAGAAGAGCCTGCCACTGCGGGTGACCTTGGCTGGACCAGTGATATCGCAGATACTGGCGCCAGTGTCGAATTCTTGTTTGATTCCATTTACATATACGTCTGCCCCATAATGCCAGGGGACAGCTTTATCAGATACGTAGGGGAGAGGCCCCGGAACAGTAATAACCACAGGTGCAACAGTCATGATTTGAACAGGCTTCTTCGGGAGAGCCTTGATTGGATTATTGAAGATGGTAACCACGGAAACTTCTTTTACCGAAACCACTTGAACAACAGACTTCTTAAACAAAATCTCCTTACTATCCATTAGGCTTTGGATACCTAACTTTAGCAAGGGACAACCAGATAGGGAAACCGCACAGAACAGGCAACCTTCACTGCAACCCGGAAATAAACCGGCCCGCAGTAGGTTCTTCTTGACAGTCTTCAGAGGGGTAACAACTTCATTTATCGAAACAGCATACAAAACTTCCTCAATGGCATTTACTCTATGCTGGGGCATAGGAGCAGTTACAACATTTGGTCTCTCCGGCGCTTCAAACTGAATCTCCTTTGCGTCGATTAGATCTTGTACTTTGTTTCTCAAGGCCCAGCAATCATCAGTAGTGTGCCCGGGACTATCAGAATGATAAGCACACCGGGCATTTGGGTTATACTTAGGAGACGCAGTGTTGACGACCTTAGGAGCTTCTTTGTGGGTCACCAGGTTGGTGGATAACAGTTGGGGTAAAATTTGAGATAAGGTCATACTCAGTCGAGTATACTGCCTTTTGGGCCTTTCGCTTCTTTGTTGATTGTACTGCTGAGGAGCAGTAACAGGTTTTGAGATGACCAAAGCATTGACGGCTTGGCGACTTTCGGGCTTGACTTGTCTTCTAGTACCATAGACGGCACTTGATTCTTTCTTAAACGGCCTCTTCTCAGCACTTGTGGAGGCAGCCTTTTGTATCTTGCCTGACCTGATGCCAGCTTCAATTCTTTCTCCTGTCAATATCAAATCTGTAAACCCAGCGGAGGAGTTACCAACCAAATGATTGAAAAACGGGCCAGACAACGTCCCTAGAAATATATCAACCAACTCACGATCAGTCAATGGAGGCTGCACCCTGCCAGCCAAATCTCTCCATTTTTGAGCGTACTCTTTGAACCCTTCACCCGTCCCTAGAGACATACCCTGAAGTTGGGTACGCGTAGGAGCGAGATCAGAATTGTATTGGTATTGTCTGTAGAATGCGGTTGCCAAATCTTCCCAGTGTCGGATGCTAGTTCCATCCAATTGGTAGAACCATTCGAGCTGTGACCCCGAGAGGCTATCTTGGAAAAAGTGAATCCAGAGGTTCTTATCTGCCGTGTAAGGTTGGATTTTCCTTACGTACGACCTCAGATGCAGCTTTGGGCAGGAGACCCCATCATACTTGGCGAAGGCAGGCGCCTTAAACTTGTGTGGAATTACTACCCCAGAAGATAACCCCAAATCTCCGAAATCCAGCCCCGGCACGTTCTGAATTTCCATGGCGCTTAAGCGGTCCTCCAATTGCTTGTATCTGTCAGCAGCAGGTGGGTATTGTTCGTCGTTATAGTCCGTCTCGTTGTCGGAGACTGCGGGACTAGGAGCTCCTCCCCCTTGGGGACTGTTTTTCTCAGCAGAAGAAGTAGTTGGATCAGCTTCATTATGGAGTGTGTTCCCAAATCTGCGTCCGGTGTTGAACAACGCAGTCCTCTTTTTCTTCTTCTTCTTCAGGAGTAGAGTCTTCAACTCTTGTTGACCTTGGGCTAGGCTTAGGACCATCTCTTGAAACTGTGCATTTTGGGCCTGAAGGGCCTTGATTGCTTGCTCACTGGACGAGTCTGGATTCATGATGACTGTTCACACAAACAGCGAAGAAGATTAAGCAACCTGTGAAATAGGGTACCTGCTATGCATATGGTGCAATGGAATGCGTATGTATGCAATGCATTCAAGGATTTAGAATATTCAAAATTTGTTGTAGACAAAAAAGAACACACATCATATTAATAAGGAGAAATTCGTTAGTACATAAATGCCCCATGGGCCAAATATTACAAAATGACTCTTCAAGGCAAGAAAGCATTGCGCATCCTCTTTGGTGCGATGTAGGTGTTGAGATTCCTCTCCTCGTGCAGTAGACAGGTGAGTTCCAGGACCTTCTTTTCACTAGCATGTAGACTGGTCTCAAGAGAATTCCGTTCTTCCTTAAGCTGGACCCAGCTCTTCTGCATTTCTTCCCAGGAGGTGGGCATGTCGGGATGTTGAATGGTGTAGGACACCTCTCGTTCCAATACTGGCTCTTTGATCACAGGGAGGACATGAAGATAAGGCATCCCTAACTTCTGGGAGCGGGCGCGTACCCACTTGAGGTAAGGTTCCAACGGGATGGAGTTCCTGTGCCCCAGTGTCTTGCTGTCTATCCTACTTGGCATCCCCCAAGCTCTGATAAATCTCTGACGAAGTCCTTGAGTATCATTGTCGAATTCAAAAACTATGTTAGGAATTAACATGTCATGAGGGCCATCCCTCCGAGCATAACCAAACTGTCTCCAAGCCAGGCATGGGTTGTAAGTAATACCTCCTTTGATTCCAAATAAAGGAACATTAGGGTACTCCCCGCAACGATCAATGATAGTGACGTCCTCCCTGGACCTAGGGCACCAATGTATATCTGCATGCGTGAGAGTCATTAACCGTTGTGACCATCTCAAACCCCGCTCGTTCTTCAAAACTGATTGTGGAAGGTGCGAAATAAACCACCTTCCCAGGAGAGGAGTGCAACACATAAGGACACCCCTTCTTCTCATGGTTCGAGTGTAACATGAGTGAAGGATGTCCCCCAGCAACGTAGGTATAGGATTCCTGGTCATGAAGATCTGGACAGCACTGATATCAACAAGCTGATCTGGGTTAGGGAATAACACCAAACCATAGACAAGGAGGGCCATAATTTCTTCAAAAGCTTGTAGGTCAAGGGAGTTCCAACATTCTTGGGCCTTCTCGAACAGAAACCTGGCTAAGAACCCCTTGATACCACTTCTAACTTCCCAATGTCCCTTGAGGTCAGACGGTTGTAGGTGCAAGGCTTTAGCAATCTCTTCAAGCTTGGGTTCCTTTTCCGTACCGTTGTAGGGTAGTTGATCAAGGATAGGGACCTTCAGAAGTCGGGAGAACTCTTCCAATGTAGGCACCAATTGATAATCCGGAAAAGTGAAACAGTGATGCAGAGGGTCAAAGAACTGGAACAGGACCTTTATCAAATCTTCCTCAATGTTGGTGTTAACCAAGCTGATGAGTCTTCCATGTCTCTCACTGAATGAAGAACCTTCGGGAATCCTGGACATAAGTTCCTTAAGCTGAGGAGGGATCTTTACAAGGCTAATCTGAATTGTCTTTCTGCGAGCAGTTTCCATGTCCTATAAAACAAGAACAAAGATGAAGATTCGAAACCCTTGAAATGGTTAGTCAATGCACATGATGTTGTATGATGTCATGATGTTATGATTAAATACACCACAAATATTCACAAAGGCAAACATGGTAAGGCACACAAGTCACACAAGACAAACCCTTAGGGTTTAGGCCTACAGGGGGTCTGGGTATTACCCTCTTGAAGTTTGGTGGGCTCAACCTGTCCTATTAGAAGTAACCGGGTTCTAAGGGTCCCAATATCACTGGATTACTTTCATTGTTCATCGTTTCGATTTAGCCACTGAACTGGCGACCGAAATATCCCAGGAAAGCAACCCTCAATTGAGTGTAGTATCGAGTATCAACCAACCTCGGACTGCACCAAAGTCAGTTATCTCACTACCCTAAAAAGGCCAAGATGGTTCAATTAAGGTTCCTAAGGTCAGTTGATGCTTCACGACACCACGCGGCGGCCCCGTGCTCTCCTTGACTGAACTCAAGGGTTACCGGTACACACCAAAGTGCCACATCAACGTAGCAGACTGCTTCAACCATGTCGGTGTACCCCGCACAGTTCCCTCACAGCCTTGTTGCTACTTTCTAAGAAGGTATCCCCAGATCCGGGTTAGGATCTATAAAACTCCGATACAAAGCCCACAAATGTAAAAGCAAACAAGACAATCAATTGAAAACAAAGGTGATCTAAGCCCTAAGGTTACTCCACTTTTAAATTGTTATCCCCAGCAGAGTCGCCAGTTCTGTGATACGGTGGGAGAACTGACTTGTGTTTTGCGTTTGTATTCGCAAATGTTTCGGTCGAGCAAGAGTCGCCACCGACTTTTTATTTTGTCCTAAGGAAAGGTTAAAAAGCACAGCAAAAACCTTTTGAGATGTTTTCTTGGGTTCGGGGAGTAGATTATAGAAAGGGAAGGTATTAGCACCCTTTCTATCCATGGTTATCCATGGGCTCTTAGTTACTTGCTTAGATCAACTTGCCTTTTGTTTTCAATTTGTTTGAAATGGTGCCTTGTGTGTGTGTGGGTTTGAAAATATTTTGAAAAGAAGCCAATGTGGTGGCAACCTTTGTAATGATCCATGTGGGGATGTATACAAAGATGTACGTCTTTTGAAAAGGTTTTCATTTGTTTTTGAAAGTTGTTTTGAAAGTGTAATGATGTGTGATTTTTGAAAAATAGGCAAGTGTTTTGTTTTGCAAGTTTGATTCAAGTAACTAAGAGGTTATCTACTCCTAAATTTCTCAAAAGATTATTGCTATGTTTTAACCCTTTTAACAAGTTTGTTCCATCATTGTATTTGGTGGACAACCTTATGTTAGGATGTGAAAGGGACAGGCGCGGGTCATCGTTTAGACCATAATTGCAACGGTGTTAAATGTCTTTGGGCAATTTTCTTTAAGGGACTTGATCATTTATTTTTGTTTGTTTTGAAAAGTTTTATCGAGGGACTATGATCATTCAAATTGTTTGCTTTGCCCAAAGAAGTTCAACATACAATATGGCCCATTTATTTGAAGGCAACAAAATGGAGTACCCTAGGGGGTGCAAGTGTGATTTGTGTGTCCATTTTCATGCTTGTTTATCTTGAGATTAGGTCATAACTATTTTTTTCATCGTTTTTTCGCATACAAACCCTAATTCTAACATGTTATTATTAGAAAGCAATAAAGTGCGAAAATAAATTTACTAAGCTATTACAAAACCAAATATGGGAAGGGGGGTACAAATGTTCAAATGGGGATATTGACAAGAATTTAAATCTTAATTATTACATCATTTTTGAATATTTGCAAAGTAAATAAATTGCATAATTAAATGGAAATTAAATAAGTATGCAAAAATGCAAAGAGAAAGTTTTTATATTATGAGAAAAATATGGTTTATGTAAATAAAAATAAGAAAATAAAAAGGTATTATTTTGAGTATTTTCAACTTTTAGGGCAAAAACCCTAATTTTAAAGAAAATGTATTATTATTTAATTTAATACAAGTATTTATTTATTATGTACAAAAATAAAAATAAAATGGAGTGTATTATGAAAAAGTATTTTTTATATCAAATATTAATAAAAATGAGGAAATCAAGTATTTTTATATTTCAACCTAAATATATTAATAAGCATATATATATATATATATATATATATATATATATATATATATATATATATTAAGTTCTTAAACATGCATTATATACAAAATAATATATATATTTAATATTTTAATAAAATAAATAAAAAAAGTATTTTTATGTGAAATATTTTCAGAAGGTAAATAAAAAGTAAAAAATGTATTTACATTATTTTTTATATTTATTCTAAATAATAATATGTATTTTTATGTATAAACAAAAGAAATAAACAAATAAATATGCAATAAATAAAAAAAATGATGGAAAAAATATTATCAAAATTTTAATGTGCTGAGAAAAAATAAATGGACCAATCAAAAAAAGAAAAAGTCAGAAATCATTAAAAATAAAACAAATGGGCTCAGGGGGTGTAAAAATAAATGTGTGGTGCAAAAAGAAAGATGACACAAGCCCAACCCAATAAGCCTGTCATCTTCAACCTCAGACCACCTCCTTGTTAAAAAAAACACGCGTTTTCTAACTTCTCATTCCTTGATCTTTTGCCAAATCTTCCAACATGAAACCTGTAGAGCTTGAAACCACGGTTCTATTCTGTGATCGGTGGATCTGGAACTGACTGTTTAACGCTGGTTCGCGAAATGTCGCGGAAGCAAGAGTCGCCACCGTCTTTTATTTTCTCCAAATGGAAAGGACAAAAGCACAGAAAAATTTCTTATAGAGATTGCTCTCGGTTCGGGAGGTAGGTTATAGAAAGGGAAGGTGTTAGCACCCTTTCTATCCATGGTTATCCATGGGCTCTTAGATACTTGCTCAATGTGTTTTCAAAATTGTTTGTTTGCTTTTCAACTGTGGGTTTTTAAAAAAGTTTCTTTGAAAAATTTCAGATCGACTCGTACGTCAGAGTGTTTGAAAAGTTTGCTTTGAAAGCTTTTGAAAATGTGTTGGTGAAAAGATTTTTGTTTGTTTTTGAAGAGAGCAAGTATCAATGAGTCGTCTACCTACCCTAAGGAATTCGTCTGTATAAATGTCCTTTAAAGTAGTGCCATCCCACCATTGAGAGGTAGGTAGCACCACCGTTGGAGGAGTTCGGGTCAATTCGAGGTTCGGGACATGGTGATCACCAGAGCAATGGGAAGACACCTTAGAAGCTACCCTCATGCCAGGTTCCCGGATCATGAGGACTTACTAAGACATCCTCTACTCGACGATCACCTTTCGAGGCAAGGCAACAGTGAGGCGTACCCTAGGGGTGGTGTGTGATTTGTGTGTCACGTTCGTTTATATTTATCTTGTCATGTCAAAGTGATCTATGCGTTTGTTTTTATTTAATCATTCATTCTTGCATGCATTTATTTAACAATTAAAAGAAAGTGCGGAAAGATAAAATTTCTAAACTATTACAACAGGCGCGAGTCCACATCGCCAAAATTTCCAGGACCCGATTTGACAGAAAATAAAGAATTAAAGTAAAAGTGCGAAGAAATTAAATTTACACGGCTTTGGGAGAATTACATCAATATTTAAAAGAAGGAATAAATAAAATGCGCGAATTGAATTAAAATTGAAAACGAGGGCGTTGGACCCTTTTGAAGTTAAATTGAAATTAAAAATTAATTAATTATTTATTGAAATAAAAGAAGTGTTTTTTAGGTTTTTTTGTATTTATGAAATAAGAAAATTAAAATTAAAATTAAAAGAAACCCTAATTCTAAGTTATTTTTAATTATTTGAGAAAAATGTTAAAGTTTAACTTAATTTACTAAAGAATTTATGTACATGTTTATTTACAAAATAAATTAGTAATTAATAATAATAATAATGATGAGAAAATTATTTATTAAAAAAAATGATGAAAAAGTTAAAAACCCTATTTCTACATATTTAATTTATTAAGAAAAATATTAAAGTTTTGAAACCTAAATTAATCTAATTAATTGTTTAAAGTTTATTTACAAAAATAATAATAGTGAAATTAATATTAATAAAATAAACATTTTTTTGATTTTTCTGTATTTTTTATTATGAAAATTATTTTAGGAAATTAAAAGAAAACAATTAAAAAACAATTAAAAGAATAAAAAGGAAAAACAAATAAAAATTAAAAATTGAGCAAACCATATGGGGTGTCTGGCCCAAGGGGAGGTTTTTTTGAAGTATTGACTCCTGAGTACCGTGGTCTGCATTCTTTGGCCATTGGATTGAGTTTTATGCATAAGTTGTTCTACTTTGGCCATTTGGCTTTTGGCTTTTGGCCTCAACGTTCCTTAATGAACCGGGGATCCTGTCTAAATCTGCAGTTGAATCTCACGAACACATTAAATAAAATCATAAAATGCAAATAAAGCCAATATATGAAGAAATTTAATGTTTAGGCACAATATGGCACGTATGAATGATTATACCCTTTTGATCATGGAGATCAAATCAATCTTACCCTTACTGGAAAATCAGTGGCCTGAATGCTTTTATGCCTTACTGGAAAATTAGGATCATGGAGATCAAGCCAGCCTTACCCTTACTGAAGAAGTAGTGAGGTGTTGGTTTGTAACTGTGATGGCTTGTTTGTAGTGAGAGAGGGATTTGTAATAAGGATTTCAAGGTTTTAGGGTTCTTGAAAGAGTTTGATATTCTAACAGTGTTGTGACAATGTTTTTTCTCTCTTTTTATCCTCTTTTTTTTTCTCCCTTTTGTTTGTGTGAAAAGAAGGTGATTATATAATGGAAATTAGGGTAAAGCAAATGGGCTTTAAATGTGCAATTGGGCCTCCAATATTCACTTGAATTCGTCACTTTCCAGGCTAAGTCGCAGGGACTTAAGTGCATTTTTTGAAGTTGAAGTGTGAAAACAAAATGTAGCCGACATCGAGAACTAACTCCTGTCCGAAAATCGACTCAATCGGATAAACGGTGAATTAGTTATGAATTTTTGAAGTTTCAGCTCAGACAAACTTATTTTGGGCTCCAGTGTCGACTCTGACACGTTCTTCAATAAAAAACTGGTATTGATCGGTGCATAATTTGGTCTCGACTTTTGAAGCAAAGTTGTAGATCTATGAGTCAGTGACCTTGTGTAAAAATATGAGTCCAATCCGATAAAAATTGACCGAGTTATGAATTTCCGAAGTTTCGGCTCAGATGAAATAATATTCAGCATTCAGGATTTTCAGCATGTCATGCACTCTGAGCAAACAACGAAGGCCTTTTGAATACCGTTTGAACTCAATACCTTCTGTGAAAATGTAGCCAACTCAATTTGTGAAATTTTGGCGCCGGAACCAGCTTGATACGATGAAAATCGACCAAGTTATGATTTTCTGAACATGACGCAAATAAACTTCTGTCACCAATTTTCTGCACGAAAATACTTGATAAATCCACATTTTTGAAGACCTTCTGATCGAAATTGGCTTCCATCCGTGAGAGATGAAAACGTAGATAATGTCAAGACGGAATTTTGGCCACCGGAACGGGTTCAAAACGAGTCACGATCTTCAAGTTATGAATTTTTTAGCGCGTAAAAACTGCACTTTCAGCACACTTTTTCACCATATTTCTTCAAGAAAACTCGCACATTCGGATACCTTCTTTAAAGAATTGACTCTTGAGCCGAACCTGAATTTGAGAATACGTTATCAGAGATATCTTGGGGAAAGAACACCTGAATATGACGCGCCGGGTTGGACTTGTGAATTTTTCTTGAGATGTTTTGAGAAATATGGGAGGGCAAATTTTGGGGTACAACAGTTGCCCCTGTTCAATCTTCTTAGACCTGAGGATGCAGATTGGCTGACGTGCCTTTCGTAATCCGAAGGTGGAAGATGATTGAACACTAGAGTGCCCAGAAATTTGCGCTCACATGTTAGCAGTGTGATGGGGGAATGGGCTTATAAATGCCATTTGGAGATTGCTGGATAGGATGATGGGCTTATAGATGCCATCTGGATGTTGATCGCGTAGGAGATTCCTTAGCGAGAACCTGCATACCTGCAAAAGAAAAATGAGTACCTGACACGTTGCAAGAACTGGTTTTCAGATGGTTGGTATAGATATGTCCTGACTGGTTACAGGAGCTGGATCTGGAGCTTCTGCAGATGATGAATGAACCGGGGATGGTTACTACCTTAGTATGAATGGTAAGAGAACCTTGGACGATTACTACCCCAACAGGAACGCTGAGAGAATCTTGGGTGTCTTCTACTGGGATAAGAATCAGGGAGATCTTAGGGTCGATCTGACTGAACCAGAGAAGGCCTTTGACTGGATAAGCATCAGGAAAATCTTAGGGTCGATTTAACTGAACCGGACAAGGTCTTGGAATATCTTTAACTGGATAAGCATCAGGGAGATCTTAGGGTCGATCTGACTGAACCAGAGAAGGCCTTTGACTGGATAAGCATCAGGAAAATCTTAGGGTCAATTTAACTGAACCGGACAAGGTCTTGGAATATCTTCAACTGGATAAGCATCAGGGAGATCTTAGGGTCGATCTGACTGAACCAGAGAAGGCCTTTGACTGGATAAGCATCAGGAAAATCTTAGGGTCGATTTAACTGAACCGGACAAGGTCTTGGAATATCTTCAACTGGATAAGCATCAGGGAGATCTTAGGGTCGATCTGACTGAACCAGAGAAGGCCTTTGACTGGATAAGCATCAGGAAAATCTTAGGGTCGATTTAACTGAACCAGACAAGGTCTTGGAATATCTTCAACTGGATAAGCATCAGGGAGATCTTAGGGTCGATCTGACTGAACCAGAGAAGGCCTTAGACTGGATAAGCATCAGGAAAATCTTAGGGTCGATTTAACTGAACCGGACAAGGTCTTGAAATCTTCAACTGGATAAGCATCAGGGAGATCTTAGGGTCGATCTGACTGAACCAGAGAAGGCCTTAGACTGGATAAGCATCAGGAAAATCTTAGGGTCGATTTAACTGAACCGGACAAGGTCTTGGAATATCTTCAACTGGATAAGCATCAGGGAGATCTTAGGGTCGATCTGACTGAACCAGAGAAGGCCTTTGACTGGATAAGCATCAGGAAAATCTTAGGGTCGATTTAACTGAACCGGACAAGGTCTTGGAATATCTTCAACTGGATAAGCATCAGGGAGATCTTAGGGTCGATCTGACTGAACCAGAGAAGGCCTTTGACTGGATAAGCATCAGGAAAATCTTAGGGTCGATTTAACTGAACCGGACAAGGTCTTGGAATATCTTCAACTGGATAAGCATCAGGGAGATCTTAGGGTCGATCTGACTGAACCAGAGAAGGCCTTTGACTGGATAAGCATCAGGAAAATCTTAGGGTCGATTTAACTGAACCGGACAAGGTCTTGGAATATCTTCAACTGGATAAGCATCAGGGAGATCTTAGGGTCGATCTGACTGAACCAGAGAAGGCCTTTGACTGGATAAGAATCAGGAAAATCTTAGGGTCGATTTAACTGAACTGGACAAGGTCTTGGAATATCTTCAACTGGATAAGCATCAGGGAGATCTTAGGGTCGATCTGACTGAACCAGAGAAGGCCTTTGACTGGATAAGCATCAGGAAAATCTTAGGGTCGATTTAACTGAACCGGACAAGGTCTTGGAATATCTTCAACTGGATAAGCATCAGGGAGATCTTAGGGTCGATCTGACTGAACCAGAGAAGGCCTTTGACTGGATAAGCATCAGGAAAATCTTAGGGTCGATTTAACTGAACCGGCCTAGGTCTTGAAATATGGTTGAGAATTTCAACTGCATCTTTCCTGAAAGGTAAAGGTCAGTCATATGCAATGCATGATATGGATCAAGCAATGATGTTCTAAATATAAATGAGACTTGTATGATATGATGTGTCTATGCATGTTATAATGATGTATGTGATGTTTTATGTATGTTTTTGTCTAGGAAAGTGAATCCTTGACGGGTGCCGGGAAGTCGTATCCTGGGCTGATGTTGAAGAATAGATTTTGCTTTCGCTGGGGATGATAGCTGCAAGAATACCGGTAGGAGAAGATGACTCCGTTGCGGAATAAACTTGGCAAATGGAGGATTCTGCGGGGAGAAAAGATACTCTAGCGACCATGCTGGGAAGCAATACTCTGTGGGAAGAGGGATGCCTTGCTGAGTGTTGATAGTAGTAATTTGCTGGCGATATCCTTGTTGTACTGAAAGTGTTGATAGACTTCGCTGGGGTAAGAAGACTCTGTCGATGACGATCTTTCCATGGCTTTTGGCTGAGGATAACCCAGTTATATCTGATTAAGGAAATAACTCTTTAAACAAAGCCGGACGACGCGTTCGTGCTTTCGGGAGGATAAGCTTCCAGAATCTACTGGGGATAAGCTTACTACTTGGGGATATGAATTCCAACTTTCCTGGGGAAACTGGATTGGACTCTTCTGGGGGGTTTTGGAACTGCGGGGGAGTGATTCCTTTGAATGTTGGTACACCGCCGGGGAACAATCTTTAGACCAAGACTACCGGAGATGCTTGTTAAGAATATATGTATTGCTGCTGGGGGATGTTGGGATCTGCTGGAGGATACCCAATTTCCTTGAGATTTGATAACTCTGCCTGGAGAAGAATGCACTGTTTTGCTGAATCACTCTCTGGGGAATTAATATGTACTGGTTATATTCTTTAGCTGAACCTACCTTGGTACCTTGGAGAACAGAACAATTAGATTGCTTTTAGACAACTCCTTATTGCCCCTGTTTCTATGGGGGAGGCACATGTGGGATGCTGATAATTGTTTAGGGTCAAACCTTCTTCCGGTAGGCAGGTGACAAGATGACAGGACATAGTCGTACGCTTTGATCCCTAACTTTTGCCTGGACCACCCTTTCGGGTTTTCAGTCCACCGGGATACCCATTTTTGCCCAAGCCGCCTTTTCAGGTTTTCGACTTGCCGGGTGTACAGGTTTTTTCATTTCATCCCTTCATTTTGCCCGAACCCTTTTGGTTCGCCGGGAAGCCCTAATTTTTGCCTAGGTATGTCAACCTAGCGGGTCTTTAATTACGCGTAGTATTTTTTCGACTATGTCCATGCTCTCAGGATGTAGGGAGGTGCCCCTGTTAGAAGTGTTTGCCATGCCATCAGAAGGTGTTTGATCAGACAAGATTCGTTGTTGGAATACCCCAAGTGACTCAGGCGAAGATTTTCCCCAGGCTGTTTGGCCTCGAGAGATTCCCTGAATCTTGATTGGACTGCCCCAGATGATGGACAATGATAATGTCATGCCCCTTGATTGGAAGTGCCTTTGTTCACTAGGCTTCATCGTGCCAATTTCCCTGCTGTTCAAACAAATAGTCATATGCAAACAATGCTATATCAGAAATGCAAAGCTTATGTCTGTCTTGAAGATTTTTGAAAATGCATTCTTTTTCATAAAACAAATGAATGCTTGTAAAACGTGATGTCAACTCCATATTTACCGTAAGCCTTAAGGAGTCAGGATACCTTTCATAACAGTATGCTTTCGAACTAACCCATGCTTCAGCTAGGACTTTTGAGGGTTATAACGTGGCCTGGTTCATGGTTTAAGAAACAAAGGATAAAGGCTCAAATTATTTGTACCCACCCACTCTTCGTGATGTTCTTCAAACCTAAACTCAGTTTATCGTGCGTTAGACTTTATTGCGTCTTTGCTTTGATATACCAGTGACGGTTCGGATACTGACGGTTTATTTTGATCAGGCAGTCATTTCCTCTTTTGTTAAGGATTTGCAAGACCTCTTTTTTTTGATTTTGTTATCCCTGTTTTTTGCCTGAACTGTTCCTTTTTGGAATTACAGTCAGCGGGATGCCCCAGTTTTGTAAGTCTCCTTCATAGGTTTTGACTTATTGGGTTTTTATTTCGAAGGATAATGACTGCCTTTCTTTATTGATTATTCGGAATCATCACTGTCTTTTGTTTTGTAAGGACCTCTTTGGTGCCATTCATTATGCACTTGGATCAACTGAGAGAACTACCCTGCCCCAGGTTATGATTAAGGGTTTTAAATTTCGAAAAGAAAAACTCCTACTTCTTTGGCTCAAAGGGGTTGACGAGGGATTATCTTCCTTATTACTCCAGTGTTTAGGAATTGAAACAATGCCTGTACTTCATCAGCGGGGTCTGTTCAAAAGCATACTGTAAAGATCGTGATATCGTTTTCGTCATCCTCCCTCAAGAGGCTTAGAATTTATTAATCGAGCGTTGATCATCAGAAAAAATATGAAAATAATTTGCATATAGTGAATACGAATATATTGCTTCAAAACAGACATATGCGATGCATTAATGAAATAACGATGTTTAACATGAGTAAATGTTTGAACAAAAGAAATTTACAACTTGAACATTCGAATGAACAACTGTTTTCTCTTCTCAGGGCCTGTTACTTCAACTGGTGAGTCTTGGAGGGATGGTAGAAAAATTCAGCCTGACCATCTTGTGTGAACTCCAATGCCCCTTCATCAATCAGGTCCTGGATTTTGTTCTTCAGAGCCCAACACTCATTTGTATCATGTCCTGGACAGGCAGAATGGTAGGCACACCTTTTATTGGGATCATAATTAGGATGTGCTGTGTTGGGATTCTGGGGATGAGCCCTTAATGTGACCAAATTCAATCTCAACGGGCGTTGTAAAGCTTGAAACAGCGACATGTTAAGCGGGGTGAATTGCCTCCTGGACTTGTCTGGCTGAAGCCGGTGAGGTTGATGCTGAATTTGTGACACTGGAGCCATTTGAGGAGCTCTCCCCTTACCTCCTTGTCTCAAAGGTGGTTGGACGATGACTGGCTCTTTTCCCTTAGATGTTTGCCCCAGTTGGTTATTCTGAAGCAGCTGGTTGATGAGAACACCGAGCTCTTCTTGTCTTTGAGCCAAACCTTGAATGGCAGTCCCCTGCCCCAACATTTGGGCTTTCATTGCATCCATTTCAGCTTGCATATGTTTCAGCCGTTCGTCCTCAGCGCTGTTCCTGACCAAAGTCTCCATGAGAAGTGTCCTTAGCTCCTCCTGCCCCTTGAATAGATTTAGGAGGATTTCCCCGAACCGGGTCTCTTGAGCAGGAAGGTCCTGGTTATCTTGTTGGGAAGCCATTGCTGAAATAAACAGCGGGAAAAGGTAAGTGACCTGCAACAAGGGTACCTGTTATGCAATGATATGTATGTATGCATGCAATGATTTCAAGGACCTCGCGGGGTAGACAAAAAATTTGTTAGCATTTGGATCCGGTAGCTTGATTGAAAGAACTTCATATTGTTGAGAGTCCTTCGTCAAGGGTCAAAGGCTCACCATATCTAGTGGGTCACAGCCCCTGACAACCTTGGCTAGAGGAAAATAAATCCTCTTTGCCCTTTACTGGGATAGTTGATTCACCATGACCTGCATCACAAGCCCTTGAGATCCTTGAAATGAGTTAGGATGTATGCAATGGTATGATGTTATGGTATGCATGGGGTAATGTGAGTAGCCCTGTTATGAGTCCCAATTAAGGACATAAACAAAACCTGCAAGAAACTAGTCTGCAAGAAACTCAGTACATTCTGTTATAAGCCCTGATTAAGGACTATAAACAAAACCTGCAAGAAACTCAATACGCTCCGTTATGAGTCCTAATTAAGGACTATAAACAAAACCTGCAAGAAACTTAGTAAGCCCTGTCATGGGTCCCAATTAAGGACTATGAACAACACCTGCAAGAAGTTCATGTGTCAGATAACAAGCATGCAAGTAGTCAAGTACGAAGGCACATAAGTCACACAAAAGAGCCCTTAGAGTTTAGGCCAGCATGGGGTCTGGGTATTACCCTCTTGAAGTTGGTGGGCTCAACCTGTCCTATTAGAAGTAACCGGGTTCTAAAGGTCCCAATATCACCGGATTGCTTTCATTGTTCATCGTTTCGATTTAGCCACTGAACTGGCGACCGAAATATTCCAGGAAAGCAACCCTCAATTGAGTGTAGTATCGAGTATCAACCAACCTCGGACTGCACCAAAGTCAGTTATCTCACTACCCTAAAGAGGCCAAGATAGTTCAATTAAGGTTCCTAAGGTCTGTTGATGCTTCATGACACCACGCGGAGGCCCCGTACTCTCCTTGACTGAACTCAAGGGTTACCGGTACACACCAAAGTGCCACATCAACGTAGCAGACTGTTTCAACCATGTCGGTATACCCCGCACAGTTCCCTCACAGCCTTGTTGCTACTTTCTAAGAAGGTATCCCCAGATCCGGGTTAGGATCTATAGAACTCCCAAGACAGTCCCACAATAATAAAGCAAACAAGGAAAGCAATTGAAAACACAGTTATGAACTTAGTCCTAAGGTACACCTCACTTTAAGTAAATTCCCCAGCAGAGTCGCCAGTTCTGTGATCGGTGGATCTGGAACTGACTGTTTAACGCTGGTTCGCGAAATGTCGCGGAAGCAAGAGTCGCCACCGTCTTTTATTTTCTCCAAATGGAAAGGACAAAAGCACAGAAAAATTCCTTAAAGAGATTGCTCTCGGTTCGGGAGGTAGATTATAGAAAGGGAAGGTATTAGCACCCTTTCTATCCATGGTTATCCATGGGCTCTTAGATACTTGCTCATTTGTGTTTTCAAAAATGGTTTGTTTGCTTTTCAATTGTGGGTTTTAAAAAAAGTTTCTTTGAAAATTCCAGTTCGACTCTTGTATCAGTCCTCAAGAGTGTTTGAAAAATTGCTTTCGAAAGCTTTTTAAAAATGTGTTGGTGTGAAAAGTATTTTTGATTTGTTTTTGAAATTAGAGCAAGTATCTAGAGTCATCTACCTACCCTAAGGAATTCGTTTGTGTAAATGTCCTTTAAAGTAGTGCCATCTCACCATTGAGAGGTAGGTAGCACCACCGTTGGAGGTGTTCGGGTCAATTCGAAGGTTCGGGACATGGTGATCACCAGAGCAATAGGAAGACACCTTAGAAGCTACCCTCATGCCAGGTTCCCGGATCATGAGGACTTACTAAGACATCCTCTACTCGACGATCACCTTTCGAGGCAAGGCAACAGTGAGGCGTACCCTAGGGGTGGTGTGTGATTTGTGTGTCATGTTCATTTATTTTTGTCTTGTCATGTCAAAGTGATCTATGCGTTTGTTTTAATTTTAGTCATTCATTCTTGCATGCATTTATTAACAGTTAAAAAGATGCGGAAATTGAAAGTTCTAAACTATTACAAAGGCGCGGGTCCACATCGCCAAATTTAAAATCCAGGACCCGATTTGACGGAAAGTAAATAAAGAAATAAAATAAAGTGCGAGAAATAAAATGTCCGAGTTTACAAGGCTTTGGGAGAATTACATTAATATTATAAGAAATAAAATAAAATGCGCGAATTGGAATTAAAATTGGAAGCGAGGGCGTTGGACCCTTTTTAATGAAATTAAATGAAATTAAAAATTAATTAATTATTTATTGAAATAAAAGAAGTGTTTTTTAGGTTTTTTTTTTTGTATTTATGAAATAAGAAAATTAAAATTAAAATTAAAAGAAACCCTAATTCTAAGTTATTTTTAATTATTTGAGAAAAATGTTAAAGTTTAACTTAATTTACTAAAGAATTTATGTACATGTTTATTTACAAAATAAATTAGTAGTTAATAATAATAATAATAATAATGAGAAAATTATTTATTAAAAAAAATGATGAAAAAGTAAAAAAAACCTAATTTCTACATATTTAATTTATTAAGAAAAATATTAAAGTTTTGAAACCTAAATTAATCTAATTAATTGTTTAAAGTTTATTTACAAAAATAATAATAGTGAAATTAATATTAATAAAATAAACATTTTTTGATTTTTCTGTATTTTATATTTATTATGAAAATTATTTTATGGAATTAAAAGAAAACAAAAAAAAAAAAAAAAGGAGAAAAAAGAAGGAGAAAAAAAGAAAAAAGAGGGAAGAAAAAAAGAGAGAAAAAAAACCTTGCCACAACACTGTTGGAATATCAAACTCTTTCAAGAACCCTAAAACCTTGAAATCCTTAGTACAAATCCCTCTCTCACTACAAACAAGTCATCTCAGT
The DNA here is from genome assembly GCA_948472305.1 of Vicia faba. Classification (NCBI taxonomy): domain Eukaryota; kingdom Viridiplantae; phylum Streptophyta; class Magnoliopsida; order Fabales; family Fabaceae; genus Vicia; species Vicia faba. The sequence goes on from OX451735.1 coordinate 724,521,362, forward strand.
TACAAACCAACATCTTATTACTTCTTCAGTAAGGGTAAGGCTGGCTTGATCTCCATGATCCAAAGGGCATAAAAGCATTCATGTCATTACTTTTCCAGTAAGGGTAAGGTTGATTTGATCTCCATGATCAAAAGGGTATAATCATTCATACATGCCATATTGTGCCTAAACATTAAATTTCTTCATATATTGGCTTTATTTGCATTTTATGATTTTATTTGATGTGTTTGTGAGATTCAACACTGCAGATTTAGACAGGATCCCAGGCAGGTTCATTAAGGAACGTTGAGGCCAAAAGCCAAATGGCCAAAAGCCAAAAGCCAAATGGCCAGACTAGAAAAACTTATGCATGACACCAATACATGGCGAGGCAGACATTAAGCCAGAGATTAAGGGAACGTTGAAGCCAGAACACAAATGGCCAAAAGCCAAATGGCCAAAGTAGAACAACTTATGCATGAAACTCAATCCAATGGCCAAAGAATGCAGACCACGGTACTCAGGAGTCAATACTTCAAAAAACCTCCCCTTGGGCCAGATACCCCCTATGGTTTGCTCAATTTTTAATTTTTATTTGTTTTTCCTTTTTATTCTTTTAATTGTTTTTTAATTGTTTTCTTTTAATTCCATAAAATAATTTTCATAATAAATATAAAATACAGAAAAATCAAAAAATGTTTATTTTATTAATATTAATTTCACTATTATTATTTTTGTAAATAAACTTTAAACAATTAATTAGATTAATTTAGGTTTCAAAACTTTAATATTTTTCTTAATAAATTAAATATGTAGAAATTAGGTTTTTTTTACTTTTTCATCATTTTTTTTAATAAATAATTTTCTCATCATTATTATTATTATTATTAACTACTAATTTATTTTGTAAATAAACATGTACATAAATTCTTTAGTAAATTAAGTTAAACTTTAACATTTTTCTCAAATAATTAAAAATAACTTAGAATTAGGGTTTCTTTTAATTTTAATTTTAATTTTCTTATTTCATAAATACAAAAAAAAACCTAAAAAACACTTCTTTTATTTCAATAAATAATTAATTAATTTTTAATTTCATTTAATTTCATTAAAAAGGGTCCAACGCCCTCGCTTCCAATTTTAATTCCAATTCGCGCATTTTATTTTATTTCTTATAATATTAATGTAATTCTCCCAAAGCCTTGTAAACTCGGACATTTTATTTCTCGCACTTTATTTTATTTCTTTATTTACTTTCCGTCAAATCGGGTCCTGGATTTTAAATTTGGCGATGTGGACCCGCGCCTTTGTAATAGTTTAGAACTTTCAATTTCCGCATCTTTTTAACTGTTAATAAATGCATGCAAGAATGAATGACTAAAATTAAAACAAACGCATAGATCACTTTGACATGACAAGACAAAAATAAATGAACATGACACACAAATCACACACCACCCCTAGGGTACGCCTCACTGTTGCCTTGCCTCGAAAGGTGATCGTCGAGTAGAGGATGTCTTAGTAAGTCCTCATGATCCGGGAACCTGGCATGAGGGTAGCTTCTAAGGTGTCTTCCTATTGCTCTGGTGATCACCATGTCCCGAACCTTCGAATTGACCCGAACACCTCCAACGGTGGTGCTACCTACCTCTCAATGGTGAGATGGCACTACTTTAAAGGACATTTACACAAACGAATTCCTTAGGGTAGGTAGATGACTCTAGATACTTGCTCTAATTTCAAAAACAAATCAAAAATACTTTTCACACCAACACATTTTTAAAAAGCTTTCGAAAGCAATTTTTCAAACACTCTTGAGGACTGATACAAGAGTCGAACTGGAATTTTCAAAGAAACTTTTTTTAAAACCCACAATTGAAAAGCAAACAAACCATTTTTGAGAACACAAATGAGCAAGTATCTAAGAGCCCATGGATAACCATGGATAGAAAGGGTGCTAATACCTTCCCTTTCTATAATCTACCTCCCGAACCGAGAGCAATCTCTTTAAGGAATTTTTCTGTGCTTTTGTCCTTTCCATTTGGAGAAAATAAAAGACGGTGGCGACTCTTGCTTCCGCGACATTTCGCGAACCAGCGTTACGTCAGAGTGTTTGAAAAGTTTGCTTTGAAAGCTTTTGAAAATGTGTTGGTGAAAAGATTTTTGTTTGTTTTTGAAGAGAGCAAGTATCAATGAGTCGTCTACCTACCCTAAGGAATTCGTCTGTATAAATGTCCTTTAAAGTAGTGCCATCCCACCATTGAGAGGTAGGTAGCACCACCGTTGGAGGAGTTCGGGTCAATTCGAGGTTCGGGACATGGTGATCACCAGAGCAATGGGAAGACACCTTAGAAGCTACCCTCATGCCAGGTTCCCGGATCATGAGGACTTACTAAGACATCCTCTACTCGACGATCACCTTTCGAGGCAAGGCAACAGTGAGGCGTACCCTAGGGGTGGTGTGTGATTTGTGTGTCACGTTCGTTTATATTTATCTTGTCATGTCAAAGTGATCTATGCGTTTGTTTTTATTTAATCATTCATTCTTGCATGCATTTATTTAACAATTAAAAGAAAGTGCGGAAAGATAAAATTTCTAAACTATTACAACAGGCGCGGGTCCACATCGCCAAAATTTCCAGGACCCGATTTGACAGAAAATAAAGAATTAAAGTAAAAGTGCGAAGAAATTAAATTTACACGGCTTTGGGAGAATTACATCAATATTTAAAAGAAGGAATAAATAAAATGCGCGAATTGAATTAAAATTGAAAACGAGGGCGTTGGACCCTTTTGAAGTTAAATTGAAATTAAAAATTAATTAATTATTTATTGAAATAAAAGAAGTGTTTTTTAGGTTTTTTTGTATTTATGAAATAAGAAAATTAAAATTAAAATTAAAAGAAACCCTAATTCTAAGTTATTTTTAATTATTTGAGAAAAATGTTAAAGTTTAACTTAATTTACTAAAGAATTTATGTACATGTTTATTTACAAAATAAATTAGTAATTAATAATAATAATAATGATGAGAAAATTATTTATTAAAAAAAATGATGAAAAAGTTAAAAACCCTATTTCTACATATTTAATTTATTAAGAAAAATATTAAAGTTTTGAAACCTAAATTAATCTAATTAATTGTTTAAAGTTTATTTACAAAAATAATAATAGTGAAATTAATATTAATAAAATAAACATTTTTTTGATTTTTCTGTATTTTTTATTATGAAAATTATTTTAGGAAATTAAAAGAAAACAATTAAAAAACAATTAAAAGAATAAAAAGGAAAAACAAATAAAAATTAAAAATTGAGCAAACCATATGGGGTGTCTGGCCCAAGGGGAGGTTTTTTTGAAGTATTGACTCCTGAGTACCGTGGTCTGCATTCTTTGGCCATTGGATTGAGTTTTATGCATAAGTTGTTCTACTTTGGCCATTTGGCTTTTGGCTTTTGGCCTCAACGTTCCTTAATGAACCTGGGATCCTGTCTAAATCTGCAGTTGAATCTCACGAACACATTAAATAAAATCATAAAATGCAAATAAAGCCAATATATGAAGAAATTTAATGTTTAGGCACAATATGGCACGTATGAATGATTATACCCTTTTGATCATGGAGATCAAATCAATCTTACCCTTACTGGAAAATCAGTGGCCTGAATGCTTTTATGCCTTACTGGAAAATTAGGATCATGGAGATCAAGCCAGCCTTACCCTTACTGAAGAAGTAGTGAGGTGTTGGTTTGTAACTGTGATGACTTGTTTGTAGTGAGAGAGAGATTTGTAATAAGGATTTCAAGGTTTTAGGATTCTTGAAAGAGTTTGATATTCTAACAGTGTTGTAACAATGTTTTTTCTCTCTTTTTCTCCTCTCTTTTTTTCTCCCTTTTGTTTGTGTGAAAAGAAGGTGATTATATAATGGAAATTAGGGTAAAGCAAATGGGCTTTGAATGTGCAATTGGGCCTCCAATATTCACTTGAATTCGTCACTTTCCAGGCTAAATCGCAGGGACTTAAGTGCATTTTTTGAAGTTGAAGTGTGAAAACAAAATGTAGCCGACATCGAGAACTAACTCCTGTCCGAAAATCGACTCAATCGGATAAACGGTGAATTAGTTATGAATTTTTGAAGTTTCAGCTCAGACAAACTTATTTTGGGCTCCAGTGTCGACTCTGACACGTTCTTCAATAAAAAACTGGTATTGATCGGTGCATAATTTGGTCTCGACTTTTGAAGCAAAGTTGTAGATCTATGAGTCAGTGACCTTGTGTAAAAATATGAGTCCAATCCGATAAAAATTGACCGAGTTATGAATTTCCGAAGTTTCGGCTCAGATGAAATAATATTCAGCATTCAGGATTTTCAGCATGTCATGCACTCTGAGCAAACAACGAAGGCCTTTTGAATACCGTTTGAACTCAATACCTTCTGTGAAAATGTAGCCAACTCAATTTGTGAAATTTTGGCGCCGGAACCAGCTTGATACGATGAAAATCGACCAAGTTATGATTTTCTGAACATGATGCAAATAAACTTCTGTCACCAATTTTCTGCACGGAAATACTTGATAAATCCACATTTTTGAAGACCTTCTGATCGAAATTGGCTTCCATCCGTGAGAGATGAAAACGTAGATAATGTCAAGACGGAATTTTGGCCACCGGAACGGGTTCAAAACGAGTCACGATCTTCAAGTTATGAATTTTTTAGCGCGTAAAAACTGCACTTTCAGCACACTTTTTCACCATATTTCTTCAAGAAAACTCGCACATTCGGATACCTTCTTTAAAGAATTGACTCTTGAGCCGAACCTGAATTTGAGAATACATTATCAGAGATATCTTGGGGAAAGAACACCTGAATATGACGCGCCGGGTTGGACTTGTGAATTTTTCTTGAGATGTTTTGAGAAATATGGGAGGGCAAATTTTGGGGTACAACATAGACATATAAAGAAGTCAAGCTAACTCTCAGACATGAGAGAGAATTTCTTCTCTCCCAAATCCTGACCTAAATTTTTATCAATGTTCAGACATAAAATTCTCTAAGCACACGAAATATAAATGAAATCTAATCATATGAGCATGTTCAGGGCTATGATTGTAACATGTTTTCTTCACAAACCTAAAGCTAACAATGTCTAATAAGAGAGATACGCCCCCATGAACTTACCTGTTCAGTTGGAATCGAGCTTTGCAATGGAGGATGTTTCAGAGTGAAATGATGACTTGTATAGCTTCCTTGAAGTGTAAGGATGCTTTTCCAAGTCCTACTTTGTCTTGAAACTCCCTGAATCGAGCTAGTGAACTCCAACTGCAAAACAGAAAATTAAAAATGGTGAAGTGGCTTGGAGGTGTTACAGGTCAGGTTTCAGGTCATGGTCAGCTTGCATAAGTACTAGGGAATGTGTGTGAACTGGTTTTGGCACAAGAACTTGAGGGAAATAGGAGTTAGCAATCAAACTGCAGAGGCAACTCTGTTTTTGCAGTTTGATGGTGTTTTTTGGTTTGAGGATGTTTTAGAGGTCAAGGATTCGTGCAAAAGCTTGGTTGGGATGTTTGGAATGTGTTTGATCAGTTCTCTCTTGTGTGCCTATGCTGAAATGATAGTTGTTACAAGTTATGGAACTTTTCTTCTCTCTTAAGCAACAAAAGCAAGTTTATGGTTTTAGGTCAGTAGGGGGCCTCCTAATGTGCTGCATAATCTTCTCTTGATCAGAGCAACTTGTCCATAATCTTGTGCCAAAAGGATTTAGCTTGTACTTGTTGGATTTCTAATTTGACATAAAGCTAATCTTTTCAAAAATGGAAAGTTCACTTTATCTAGTTTAGGATTAATCTTGCATACAATGCTTGCACTCAAAGAACAACATTTTAACACATTGAATAAGCATTAAATTATTGAGTATGGAATGGTTCAAGGACCTGTAATCAAGCCTAAAGCATGCTGAGTTCAAATTTGCAAAGTTATGGACATGTTTTGATGAAGAATAAAAGTGAATTTTTGCCAACTTGTGAAATTCGAATCTCTCAAGTTATGAGGTTGTTTGATGAGTTCTTGGACATTTTGGAAAGCTTGGAATGTGTACTACAATCCATCTTTGAAATGCAAATTAAAATTCCAAGTGGAAGGGTATGAAAAGTGGCCTTGAAGTGGGGTAGAAAACCTTGTCAAAATAGGTCAAATTTCACTAAGTTAAAAAATGGTTTAGTGCCCTTATTCAAAAAATTGTAACTTGAGATACAAGCTTCAAATGAGAAAACTTTGTGAATCAAAGTTGTAGATTATGCAACAAGCTACAACTTTCATGTTTTGACTTTTGTTTGAATCCAAATGGAGCTTGGTGAAAAGATGGGGCAAAGTTGGGAAAAAATTAGGGTTTTTCATAACTTAGAAAAATTCTAAGTTATGAAAAATTCCATTTTCTAACCCTAATTTGCATTTTGTGATTTCTTGGTGAACAAGTTTCATGATTTGGCAAGTTTTGATGAAAAATGAATCTTGACTCTTGATTTTGACCAAAAAGTCAAAGTTTGACTTTTCAGTGTACAGTCAAAATTGATCAATTGACTGGGAAATTCAACTGTCAATTTTGTGTACTTGGGATCTTTTGAGTTTGTTGAGCATGTCAAGATAATTCCAAGGGGTCCTTGAGTCCATATGTGAGCTTGATTTGCCATTGGCTAGGTCAAACAGTCAAAAATTGTCTTTGTGCAGTCAAAACCCTAAAAATGACCATTTTGCCCTTTTAGTGATCTGATCAAATTTCTTGTGGAATTGTGATCCAAACTTGATCAAATGGTCCATATGAGTTCATAATGTTGATGTGGGTCAAATTTCATGATATTTGACTGTCAATTGGCCACAGTTGACTTTTTCCCCAATACAGCTGATTTCTAGGTCAACTGTCCAATTGACTGGGCAAAGATTGGAATCAAGGCTTGAAACTTGGTGAGGATAAACTTGGGAGTCCAACATGAAGCATGAAAGTCATCTTAGGCATTTTAGGTCAAAACATCCTTTGGCAAACACAAACCCTAATTTGAGTCCACAGTGCAAGGAGAAGTCTTAAGTAGAGGAAACCCTAACTGGATCTTGATCTTCAAGGGTCTTGTGATGAGAAAATGTTGGAGAAATGGGAGGGCAAATTTTGGGGTACAACAGTTGCCCCTGTTCAATCTTCTTGGACCTGAAGGGTTAGATTGGCAAGTTTGCCTTTCGTGACTCGAAGGTAAAAGGAGATTGGACACTAGAGTGCCCGGAAATTTGCACTCGCATGCTGGAGTCTCAACAGTGTGATGTCAGGAATGGGCTTATAGATGCCATTTGGAGAGGTGGTGGATAGGGAGATGGGCTTATAGATGCCACCTGGAGGTGTGACAGAACCTTGTCGGGAATGGGCTTATAGATGCCATTTGGAAGTGTCGATCGCATAAGAGATTCCTTAGCGAGAACTTGTATACTTGAGAAAGACGGATGTTTTCCTGGCTTGTTACAGGTGTTTGATCTTCAGTCTCCTTATGCAGATATGCCCTGGCTAGATACAGGAATCGAGTCTACAACTGGTTGCTCACAGATCTGCCCTGGCTGGATACAGGAGTCGAATCTGGAAATAATCGTTAATAGATGTGCCCTGGCTGGATACAGGAATCGAATCTTTGAACTCTTCAGACGTGCCCTGGCTAGATACAGGAATCGAGTCTGGAAACGTGGTTAACAGATGTGCCATGGCTGGATACAGGAATCGAATCTGGAGATGTTGTAATTGATAGATATGCCCTGGCTGGATACAGGAATCGAATCTGGAGATTCTTCAGACGTGCCCTGGCTAGATACAGGAATCGAATCTTTGAACTCTTCAGACGTGCCCTGGCTAGATACAGGAATCGAGTCTGGAAACTGATCACTCTTAGATGTGCCCTGGCTAGATACAGGAATCGAGTCTGGAAACTGATCACTCTCAGATGTGCCCTGGCTAGATACAGGTATCGAATCTGGAATTGTGACAGTTGAGGGTAATTGTTTTTTTCCTGAAAAGGCAAAAACGTAAGTTGTATGCAATGTCATGATGTATGAGATGCATGATGTTATACATGAGATGGTGTTGTATGCACTTTATCATATATGTAAAGATGTATGAAAATGTGAAATGTTTATGAATGTAATTTCGTCTTAGGAAAATAAATCCTTGATGAACGGCTGGGGAGTTGCTCTGTGGATGAGATACTTGGCCGAAGTTTGATGAGAGGCCTGTTGAAGACTTTAAGGATGGATTCCGCTGGGGATAATGATGATAAACTCCGTTGGGGATAATGATGATAAACTCCGCTGGGAATTGAAGGAACTTGCCGAGGGCGATCTTCCGTGGTTTTTAGCTGAGGATAACCCAGTTATAAGTCCTTGTGAGGAAATAACTCTAAATAAAACTCGGGAGAGACGTCCGTACTTTGCAGGGGATAAGCTTCCAGAATCTACTGGGGATGAGCTTTAAGACCTGCCGGGGAATGTTGTGCTTTTTCAAGGTTGTCGAGGAGTCAATTCCGCTTGGGGAAAGTATTGCTGAACCTTGTTTTACTCTGCGGGGAGTTGAGATGATTTGGCCACATTCTTCAGTTGAATCTACCTTGGTTCCTTGGCGGACAAAACAACCAGACTGCATTAGACAACTTCACATTGCCCCTGTCTCTGATGCCACCTGTAATCAATCTCTTCTTTCATATGTAAACATTTATGAATCAGCAATTTAATGTCAAATGCATATATCAAAAACGAACATTGGACGTTCCTCGCAAGACAAAACGAAAAAAGGAAAACAATGGTAATTTGTATGGACAAGTGAATTTGTATTGATTTAAACTTTGCCTGTGAATAGGCGTTTTTGTACAAGAGGCTGACATCCTAGTAAGAGGACGCCGCCAAATAACATAGAGTTTACAATTTGAAAAAGGAAACAAAACAGTTATGTGAACAATCCCACTGGGTTCCAACTCTGCTATCGCCTTTATGTCTTCGAACGTCTCATCGCTTTGCTGCCTAGTTTGAAGATGAAGCTGATTGGTCAATGCCGAAATCTGGAGCCAGATAGTTGATGCCGAATTCCGGATGCGAAGCGATCCAATGAGACATAGTGTTACGCTTTTATCCCTAACTTTTGCCTGGACCGCCCTTTCGGGTTTTCAGTCCACCGGGATACCCGTTTTGGCCCAAGCCGCCTTTTCAGGTTTTCGACTTGCCGGGTGTATAGATTTTTTTCATTTCATCCCTTATTTTTGCCCGAACCCTTTTGGTTCGCCGGGAAGCCCTTATTTTTTCCTAGGCATGTCAACCTAGCGGGTCTTTTATTCATGCGTAGTATTTTTTCACTATGTCTGCATTGGCGGGGTGAGGAAGGTCGTCACCATCCATGGTGGTTAGGATCATGGCTCCTCCTGAGAACACACGTTTAACCACAAATGGCCCTTCGTATGTAGGGGTCCATTTGCCCCGGGGATCACTTTGAGGAAGGATGATGCGCTTGATTACCAGGTCCCCAACTTGATACTCTTGTGGTCTGACTTTCTTGTTAAATGCCCTGATCATCCGTTTTTGATACGTTTGACCATGACAGATAGCAGTGAGCCTTTTTTAGTCAATCAAATTTAATTGATCAAGTCGGGTCTGGATCCAATCATCTTCATTCAAGTCTGCATCCTTCATTATTCGGAGAGAAGGTATCTGGACTTCAATTGGCAAGACTGCCTCCATGCCATAGACCAGGGAGAAGGGAGTTGCCCCGGTTGACGTCCTTGCTGAGGTGCGGTACCCATGAAGAGCGAACGGTAACATCTCGTGCCAATCTTTATAGGTCACTGTCATCTTCTGCACAATTTTCTTGATATTCTTATTGGCTGCCTCTACAGCCCCATTCATTTTCGGCCGGTAGGGAGAAGAATTGTGGTGCTGTATCTTAAATTGTTCACAGAGTTCAGTGATCATTTTATTATTGAGATTGGTACCATTGTCCGTAATGATTCTTTCCGGGACACCGTACCGACAGATCAGATTATGCCGGATGAAACGTGCCACGACGCTCTTGATTACTGTGGCGTAGGAAGCTGCCTCAACCCACTTCGTGAAGTAATCGATCGCCACCAAGATGAAGCGATGCCCATTGGATGCCGTCGGTCGGATCTCACCGATCATATCGATGCCCCACATTGCGAAAGACCAAGGTGCCGTCAGGACGTTCAAAGGGACCGGAGGGATATGCACCTTGTCAGCATAAATCTGGCATTTATGACAAGTTCGGGAGTGTTGGTAACAATCGGCTTCCATTGTGGACCAGAAATATCCTGCCCGAAGGATTTTCTTAGCCATGGTGTGTCCACTGGAATGTGTTCCAAATGTGCCTTCATGTACTTCCATCATAATTTTCTCTGCTTCAGCCTTATCCACACAACGTAGCAGAGTTGAATCATGATTCCGTTTGTAGAGAATGCCGTTGCTGAGGAAGAATTTTGCAGCAAACCTCCTCATGAACTTCTTATCATTGACAGACGCACCTTCAGGGTATTCCTGAGCTTCCAAGTACCTCTTCACCTCATGATACCAGGGTTTTTCAATCACCTTCTCAGCCTCCAGCTCACAGCAGTATGCCGGTTCATCCAACTTCCAGATAATGATTCGTGGAGCCTCATTGTCCCATTTAACTTTGAACATTGAAGACATCGTAGCTAGGGCGTCCGCTAGCTGATTCTCCTCTCTAGGGAAGTGCTCAAAAGTTATCTCTTCAAAGTGGGGAAGCAAGGTCGACACATACTCCTTGTAAGGAATAAGATTTGGGTGTTTCGTATCCCACTTGTCTTTGATCTGATTGATCACGAGAGCGGAATCTCCGAAGACACTTAGAAATTTGATCCTTAAGTCGATTGCAGCTTGTAAACCCATGATACATGCCTCATATTCTGCCATGTTGTTGGTGCAGCTGAAACATAATCGGGCGGTGAGGGGAGTATGAGTTCCTTTGGGAGATATGATTACAGCGCCGACGCTGTTACCCAAAGCATTGGAGGCTCCATCAAAATGCATAGACCATCGGGATCCTTCCTCAGGTCCTTCATCCGGTCCAGGTACTTCACAGTCAGTTACCACCATGATGTCTTCGTCCGGAAAATCAAAGTTCAATGATTGGTAATCGTCCACAGGTTGGTGTGCCAAATGATCGGCCAGTACACTTCCTTTAATTGCTTTCTGAGTTGTATATTGGATATCATATTCTGTTAAGATCATTTGCCATCTCGCTATTCTTCCGGACAGAGCGGGCTTTTCAAATATGTACTTGATGGGATCCATCTTTGAAATCAATAAAGTAGTGTGAGTCAGCATATACTGTCTCAGCTGGCGAGCAGCCCATACAAGAGCGCAGCAAGTTTTCTCAAGCAGTGAGTAACGAGACTCACAGTCGGTAAACTTTTTGCTCAAGTAATAAATAGCGTGCTCTTTTCGGCCAGACTCGTCATGCTGCCCCAGCACACACCCCATTGAATTGTCAAGCACTGTCAAGTATAGTATCAGAGGTCTTCCTTCCACCGGTGGCATAAGAATGGGTGGCTCTTGGAGATATTCCTTTATCTTTTCAAAGGCGGCCTGACATTCATCATTCCAGCGTACTACTTGATCTTTCTTCAGCAATTTGAAGATTGGCTTACAAGTAGCAGTCAGATGTGAGATGAATCGGGAAATGTAATCTAGTCGTCCTAGGAAACCTCTGACTTCTTTCTCTGTTTTTGGAGTCGGCATCTCTTGTATGGCTTTTACCTTGGCAGGGTCCACCTGAATACCTTTATCACTCACAATGAAACCTAACAATTTTCCGGATCTTACCCCAAAGGTGCATTTGTTGGGATTCAATCTCAGCTTGTACAACTTGAGTCGGTCAAATAACTTCCTCAGATGGTCAAGGTGCTCCTCCTCAGTTTGAGACCTTGCAATCATGTCATCAACGTATACCTCAATCTCATGATGGATCATATCATGAAATAAAGCAACCATGGCACGTTGATAGGTTGCCCCAGCATTTTTCAATCCGAATGGCATGACCTTATAACAGAAAGTGCCCCACTGAGTCACAAAGGTAGTCTTCTCCATATCTTCTGGAGCCATCTTGATCTGATTATACCCTGAAAAACCATCCATGAAGGAGAACACCTTGTGTTGAGCTGTATTGTCAACAAGGACATCAATGTGAGGTAGGGGGAAGTCATCCTTGGGGCTGGCCCTGTTCAGATCCCTGTAGTCAACACACATTCTGACTTTACCGTCCTTCTTCGGTACTGGCACCACATTGGCAACCCACTGAGGGTAAGAAGTCACTGCAAGGAAACCGGCATCAAACTGTTTCATAACCTCGGCCTTGATCTTTTCAGACATCTCTGGACGCATCCGTCGGACTTTTTGCTTTACCGGAGGGCAATCTTCCTTGGTTGGCAGGTGGTGAACTACAATGTCGGCATCCAAACCAGGCATATCTTCATAGGACCAGGAAAAAATCTCCATGTAATCTTGTAGCATCTGGATCAATCGTTGCTTCACGTTGGGCTCTAGATTGGCGCCAATCTTGACCTCTTTCCTATCTGTCTCAGTACCCAGGTTAATTGTCTCCACCGGCTCTTCATGTGGTTGAATAGCTCTCTCTTCCTGGAGTAGCAGTCTTGCGAGTTCACCAGGCACTTCGCAATCATCTTCACCTTCGTCCTCGGCCAAGTTGATCGGATTTTCGAAGTCATAACTGGCGGTAGCAGAGCTGTTACCAGTGAGATCCAGAGTGGATTGAAACCTGTATAAGTGAGTGTGTGTAAATATAGCTGTTTTGCAATATATAACACAGAAAGGAAAAGAGCACAAGATTTGAAATGCAACAAACGTCCAATGTTTTGATTGATGATATATGAAAATGTCATACAAAAAGCCCTCACAAATGGAGCTACGATGCCCCGGGTAGGACACCGAGCCAACAAAGTTTTAACATATTGTTTGTTACAAATTGGAAATCAAAAGAAATTAATTACTGCGTGACAAATGTGATAGGGGTAAAATCCTTTGCCGTCCAGTTGCTTGGTCCGTCGCTGGTAGTCGGGTAGATCCAGCTGTCAAACTCTGCTTCCTCTACATCCTCCTCAATAGCATTCACCCTTGAGCTGGAGATAAACACCGGAGCCTTTCTGACCTTCTCCTTGCGCACAACCCTCTGAGCCTCTGCAGTAAAGCCCAGCCCAAACTTGTCATTCTTCTGAGTGAAGTCAGGAAGCTGACCCCAGTTTGCACAATTGCCTTTCTGAACCACAGCCCGGGCATCCCTTAGGGAAGCCATCTTCAAGGAAACCGTACTCTCCTTGATTGACTCAAGGGTTACCGATACCAACCAAAGTGCCACATCAACGTAGCTACTGCTTCAACCGTGTCGGTATACCCTGACAATTCCCTTATAGTTTATTACTACTTACCTAAAAGGTGTCCCCAATTCCGGGTGTAGGATTTTTAACAGTAACCCAAACAGGGACCCGAAATGTAAAACATACAAGTCAAACAATGAAAGCCAGTAGATGTGATCTAACCCTAAGTGTGATACGATGGGAAGAACTGGCTGTTTTTTGGAATGCTTGTTTGCGTTTTGCATTTGTGTTTGCAAAATGTCGCGGTAAGTAAGAGTCGCCACCGACTTTTATTTTATCCAGCAAGGAAAGGAAAAAAGCACAGAAAAATTCCTTTTTCGAGATATTACTCGGGTTCGGGGGGTAGATTATAGAAAGGGAAGGTATTAGCACCCTTTCTATTCATGGTTATCCACGGACTCTTAGGTACTTGCTCAATTGTTTTCAAAATTGCTTTCTTTGTGCTTGTGGGTTTGAAAAAAGTTTTTATTTGAAACTTCGATTTAACTCTTGTTTCTTTCCCCAAGAGCGTATGAAGTGTTTTTTTTTGAAAACTTTGTTCGAAAAGGAGTGTAAGTGTGAAAAAGGTTTTGTTTTTGAAAGAGCAAGTATCTAAGAACCATCTACCTACTCGAAAAAAGAATCGTTCTATGCTAATATCCTCTAGACAATGCTATCCTACTATTGATGAGTAGGTAACACCGTCGTTGGATTTTGAGGGTCAATTCGAATGAGGGACTTACAGTCACCAAAGCAATGTTAGGACGCCTTAGCGGTAACCCTAATGTCTTAGATCATTTGTTTGAGGCAACAATATCCGAGGCAACCATTTCGAGGCGACTATGATCTTTTAGACAAGAGGGCGACCTCTAAAATGACCTATACTCAATGACCGCGTATGAAGGCAACCAAGTGGGGTGTACCCTAAGAGTGCGCATGTACGAGTGTGTCGTTTTCAGTTTATTTTTATCTTTGTACATGTTAAGGGTGATCTAATTTGATTTTAAGATTAACATTCAGTCTTGTCATGCAACCCTATTATCAAACATCTAACAATTATAATTTACGGAAATAAAATGCAGAATTTAAATTACAAGGCGTCGGGTATTTACATCGCCAAAGACAAACCCTTTTGAAAAATAAAATAAAGCGATAAAAATAATTAAATATCCTATTAACTATTACAATCCGTAAGCAGATACATTATTGGATAAAAAAGAGTAAATCGCAGTGCAAAATTAAATCAGACGTATGACTAGGGTTTTGACCCTTTTGGTTAAAGAAGAAATCTTGTTGTTTTTATTTAAAGGAAAGAAATTAAACCTAAATTAATTACTAAATTAAATTAATGAATTAATTAAATGAAAAATAAATTATTTTTGGAGTTTTGATTATTTAGGAAAGAAATAATAATAATTAAATTAATGGTTAAAAACTAATTAAGTCTAATTAATTTTATTTATTTTACAAAAGGAATTAAAGTTTTCTAATTAAAACCTAATTAATTAATACATTTATTAAGAAAAATAAAAGTTTAAAATTTGATTTGAAATAAAAAAAAAATTTTTTTTGGTGATTATATTTAATAAAAGAGGAATTTTGTGATTGGTTAGTAAATTAAATAAAAATAATAAAACAATTAAAATAAAATAAAATAAGTGAAAGAGAGAGTTTGGGCCTGAATTATAGGGGTGCTGGTAGCAATTTTGTGGCACAATACTGCTGGCCTTGTTGACTTTCTGGGATCCAGTATGCACGCTTGGACTTGGCCTATGGTGGACCTCCAATCATGGGCCACCAGATCTGGCCTTTGCCATCTGGTATTTGGATGGATGAAGGCGCATGGTAAGCTGCACGCTTGAGCAAGCATATGAATATCTGAAAAACAATGAGAAAATGCAAAGTGCTGGAGGCAGGGATCGAACCCCTGACCTCCAGCGTTGGAAACCTTTGAAGCAGACATGGCAATCGCTGGGGCATGTTTGCTGTTTGTTAATAATAACTCAAATAATATATTATATAGAAAAATCAAATCAGATGCAAAAAAAAAAAACAAAAAAAACGCGCGCGATTTTGAATGGACTTATGGGAGAACGACAACTCATCATCTCCTTCCTCCAAAACCTGCAAATATTACCTGTAGATTTTTATCCGCAGCTAAAAGCGCAACATCATTCAAAAATCCTCCTCAGGCTTTGAAAATAAACTCTAAGGCTAGGGTTGAGTTCGTCTCAACCCCCTGGACACAACCATGTCCATCTTGTAGCTTAATTTCTCCTGAAAAGAAAACCCCCAAAAACGTCCAAGAAACCTTAACTATGGTGTTTTTCAAAACAGGTTAGATAAACGAAATTAAATGATGCCAAAAGTTCACAAATGATATGAGGATTACAAATATGCAGTTATCTCATTAAAATGATGCCAAAATGAGCCAAATCAAATTCAAGAATAGGGAGGAGTTATGTGACACTTACAGTGTGTTATGGAGTCTGAAGATGCTTGGTTTTGATCCAGGTGGCTTGAGTGAATGCCCAGGAAGCGATTGGGACAAGTCTTGGCCTTTGAAAATGCCTCTAACCTGGATTTCGACTTCTCACTTTTTTGTGATTTTTTTCTTTTTGTTCTGCCTCTCTCTGCACTTTTCAACCCTGATTTTCGTGCCCTTTTCTTCCTTAGGTAATGATCAATATATTAGGGTAAGAAACATGGACTAAATCTTTCCCTATCAATGCATATGAATTTGATTTGATCTCTATTTTAAAACCTTCCAAATTTGTCCAATTTCAATCTTTTGCACATGATTTGGTTTGATTCGAATTTGATGATGATAATGATTGTAATCAAAGCCTTAAATGGCCAAAAATTCTTGTGTTATCAAAGTTTTGGATTTTTTATGATTTTATTTGATTTAAAATAAATAAATTCAATTTAAAATCAAATTAAATAATAAAAATGAAATATGGGCTCATGGCTGAAGCTAGGACACGTGGGCAACTATGCAAGCTCAAATCAAGTGGAAAAGAATGGGCCCATTTGACAAAATTTGAAGTTTTGGGGATAGTTGACTTTTGGCAATTTTGCAAAAAAGTCCAACTTCAACAATGCATAACTTCTTCAATGTTGAACTTTTGAAGGTGTTCTTGGACTTTTTAGAAAGCTTGAGATGTCCTCTAACCAACTCTTTTGGTCTCATCTCATTTTGATGTTCCATGCTCAAGTTATTAGCTTTGGAAAAAAAGGTGTTTTTGTTGACTTTAAAAAATGACCTATAATGTCCAAATTCATAACTTCTCGTGAGTGCATCTTTTGATCTTGGCGTATGAAGATGGATTGTAGGAAATTTCATCCTCTTAAAAATGATCTATGGATGGGTCATTTATCATAAAGTATGAGAAATTTATGCTTGGTCAAAGTTGAGTTGACTTTTTCTACAAAACCCTAATTTAGCAACTTTTGAGTCTTGATGAATTTTGAGCAATCCTTGATGAATTAAGATCAAACCTTGATCAAATGATGAAATATCCTTAAAAATTATAATGTTGACAAAAAATCTTGAAGTTTGACTGTTTGTAGGTCACAGTTGACTTTTGCCCTAACACCGTCGATTTTTGGACCTTTGAGCAATTGACTGAGCAAAATTCCTCTGCAAGGCTTGAAATTTGACATGGATGATCTTGATAACATATTAGGACATTGGGGAGCACTTGAGGTCATTTGGATTCAAGTATCTTGATGAAACACAAAACCATAATTTGGGGTTGACTGCCTTAGGAGATCGCTTGTCTGACAAACTCTTGAGCAAACTTGAGCAACTTGGAGATTTTTCTTGCAATGCCTTGAGAAATATGGGAGGGCAAATTTTGGGGTACAACAGCTGCCCCTGTTCAATCTTCTTAAACCTGAGGATGTAGATTGGCTTTCATGCCTTTTGTGATCCGAAGGTGGAAGATGATTGAACACTAGAGTGCCCAGAAATTTGCACTCGCATGAAGTGGTATCAGCCTTGTGATGTTGGGAATGGGCTTACAGATGCCATTTGGAGATTGTTGGCAGGAGGATGGGCTTAAAGATGCCATCTGTAGGAGTGTCGATCGCATAAGAGATTCCTTAGCGAGAGCTTGCGTACCTGTTGTTGTGGAAGATTCCGCTTGGGGAAGTCTGATCTTTGTTGAGATTTAGGGACTTGTCTGTACCTCAACTGAGAGAACATCTCTGCTGAGTTTTAAGAACTTGTCCATAATTCAACTGAGGGGGAAACATCTTCATCGAGATTTAGGAACTGTCTGTAATTCAACCGAGGATAATTCTATTGAGATTTAAGAACTCGTCCATACATCGACGGAGGAAAATTGTCGAGATTTAGAACCTTATCTGTAATTCAACCGAGGGTAATTCAGTTGAGATTTAAGAACCAGTCAGAACTTCGACTGAGGGAAACATCTTCATCGAGATTTAGGACTTGTCTGTAATTCAACAGAGGATAATTTTGTTGAGATTTAAGAACTCGTCCATACTTCGACGAAGGAAATTTGCCGAGATTTAGAACCTTATCTGTAATTCAACTGAGGATAATTCAGTTGAGATTTAAGAACCGGTCAGTACTTCGACTGAGGGAAACATCTTCATCGAGATTTAGGACTTGTCTGTAATTCAACCGAGGATAATTCTGTTGAGATTTAAGAACTCGTCCATACTTCGACGGAGGAACTTTGCCGAGATTTAGAACCTTATCTGTAATTCAACCGAGGAAAATTCAGTTGAGATTTAAGAACCGGTCAGTACTTCGACTAAGGGAAACATCTTTATTGAGATTTCAGACTTGTCTGTAATTCAACCGAGGATAACTTTGTTGAGATTTAAGAACTCATCCATACTTCGACGGAGGAACTTTGACGAGATTTAGAACCTTATCTGTAATTCAACCGAGGATAATTCAGTTGAGATTTAAGAACCGATCAGTACTTCGACTTTGTGAAAGCTTCATAGCTGAGAATTTAACCGCATTTTACATGAAAGGTAAAGGTTAGCTGCATGTAATGCATGATATGTATCAAACAATGATGTTCTCAAAATAAATGAGATTGGTGTTGTATGATGCGTATATGCATGTATCATGATATATGAAAGTGTAATGTTTTTGGCTGGGGAAAATAAATCCCAGATAACTGCTGGAGAAAAAGAGTTAAATTCTTCGTTTCCGCTGGAGATAGTGGATGAAGATGATTGTGAGAATAAACCTGCAGGAGAGGATAACTCCGTTGGGGAATAAACTGGTGAGGAGATTACTCTGTGGGGAAGAGATATTCTGCTGAGGATTCCACCGATAAATTCCACTGGGGATGAATTACCGTTGCTGGTGATACTGAATCCTGTTGGGGATTGACTTCTTGTTTGTGAAGGGAAAGAACTCCGTTGGGGGATGATCTTTCAATTGCGGCTTCACTGGGGATAACCTTTTAGACTCTTATGGGGATAATCCTTTGAACTTGCTGGGGACAATCTTCCAAAGTTTACTGGGGATGATTCTCCTAGCTCTACTGGGGAAGCTTTTCAGACCGCGCTGGGAAAAATTTCAAACTCCACAAGGGATATTTTGGATTCTGCTGGGGAATATTCTTATACTCCGCTGGGGAATATTATTATACTCTGATGGGGAATATTAAGACCTTTCAGTGCTGATGGTAAATAAAACTCTAATTGGGGAGAATATTACCGATTCATTTACAGTTGCAAGCCTCAGCTGGGGAGAGTTAACATTACTGTCTTACTCTGTGGGGAATGAATGCATCTCAACCATACTCTTCAGCTGAATTTACTTTGTACCTGGTGGACGGAGCAACTGTACAGTTTGGATAATTCTTATTTTCCCCTGTTTCTGATATTACAAGTAATGGTCTTTTGTTTCGCATGTAAATATTTATGAGCAGCGATTAATGTCAAATGCATATATCAAAAATGAACATTGGACGTTCTTTGCAAAACAAAACAGAAAAAGGAAAAGCAGTTTGAAATTTCTCTGAAAATGAATTGTATTAATTTTGAAGTTTGGCCTTTAAATAGGTGTTTTTGTACAAGAGGCTGACGTCCTAGTAGGAGAACGCCGCCGAATAAATAGAATTTACACGATTTGTGAAAAACTAAACAAAACAGCTATGTGAACAATCCCACTGGGTTCTAACTCTGCTATTGCCTTTATGTCCTCGAGCATCTCATCACTTTGCTACTTGGTTAAAGGTATATCAGATTGATTAGTGCCGTTCGAGCTTGATATTCGATACTGAAGTCTGGTTGTAGGTGATCCAATGAGACATAGTGTTACGCTTTAATCCCTAACTTTTGCTTGGACCGTCCTTTCGGGTTTTCAGTCCACCGGGATACCCTTTTTTGCCCAAGCCGCATTTTCAGGTTTTCGACTTGCCGGGTGTACAATTTTTTTTAAATATTTTCATCCCTTATTTTTTCCCAAACCCTTTTGGTTCATCGGGAAGCCCTTATTTTTGCCTAGGCTAGTCAACCTAGCGGGTCTTTGATCATGCATAGTATTTTTTCACTATGTCTGCATTGATGGGGTGAGGAAGGTCGTCACCATCCATGGTGGTTAGAATCATGGCTCCTCCTGAGAAAATGTTCTTAACCACAAATGGCCCTTCGTAAGTAGGGGTCCATTTTCTCCTGGGATCACCTTGAGGTAGTATGATGCGCTTGATAACCAGGTCCCCAACTTGATACTCTTGTCGTCTGACTTTCTTGTTAAATGCCTTGATCATCCGCTTTTGATACGTCTGACCATGACAAATAGCAGTAAGTCTCTTTTCGTCGATTAAGTTTAACTGATCAAGCAGAGTCTGGATCCATTCATCTTCTCTTAAACCTGCATCCTTCATAATCCGAAGAGAGGGTATCTGAACTTCAATGGGCAAGACTGCCTCCATGTTATAAACCTAGGAATAGGGTGTTGCCCCTGTTGACGTCCGCGCTGAGGTACGGTACCCATGCAGAGAAAACGGTAACATCTCGTGCCAAGCTTTATATGTCCCCGTCATCTTCTGCACAATCTTCTTAATGTTCTTATTAGCCGCTTCAACAACCCCATTCATCTTCGGTCGGTAGGGAGAAGAATTGTGATGTTGTATCTTGAACTGCTTGCAGAGCTCAGTGATCATCTTATTATTGAGATTTGTACCATTGTCTGTAATGATCCTCTCTGGTACACCATATCGACAAATCAGATTGTGCTGAATGAATCGTGCCACGACGTTCTTGGTCACTGTAGCAAAGGAAGCTGCTTCAACCCACTTTGTAAAGTAATCAATCGCTACCAGGATGAAACGATGCCCGTTGGATACTGTAGGTCTGATCTCACCGATCATATCAATGCCCCACGTTGCAAAAGGCCAAGGTGCCGTCAAGACATTCAGAGGTACTGGAGGTATGTGCACCTTATCAGCATAGACTTGGCACTTGTGACAGGTCCGAGAATGCTGATAACAGTCGACTTCCATTGTGGAAAAATAATATCCTGCCCGAAGGATTTTCTTTGCCATGGTGTGTCCACTGGAATGAGTCCCAAAGGCACCTTCATGTAACTCTGCCATGATTCTTTCTGCTTCGTCCTTGTCCATACATCGCAGTATGGTTGAATCATGGTTACGCTTGTAAAGGATGCCATTGCTGATGAAGAACTTCGCTGCGACCCTCCTCAGAAACTTCTTGTCATTAACAGATGCACCCTCGGGGTACTCCTGAGCTTCAAGATACCTTTTCACCTCATGAAACCAGGGTTTATCTGTTACCTCTTCAGTCTCAATGTCACAATGATGTGCAGGTTCGTCCAACCTTTCAATGATAATCCGGGGAGCTTCGTTGTCCCAATTGACTTTGAACATAGAAGACATCGTAGCCAACGTGTCCGCCAACTGATTCTCCTCTCTAGGGAAGTGTTCAAAGGTTATCTCTTTGAAATGTGGGAGCAATGTCAACACATACTCCTTGTAAGGAATAAGATTTGGGTATTTCGTATCCCACTCGCCTTTGATCTGACTGATCATTAGAGCGGAATCTCCGAAGACACTCAAGAACTTAATTTTTAGGTCAATAGCTGCTCGAAGACCCATAATGCATGCTTCATACTCCACCATGTTGTTGGTGCAGTTGAAACATAGTCGGGCAGTAAACAGAGTATGAGAGCCTTTATGAGATATGATCACGGCGCCGATGCCATTACCCAAAGCATTCGAAGCTCCATCAAAGTACATAGACCATCAGGATCCCTCCTCGGGTCCTTCATCTGGTCCAGGTGTCTCACAATCAGTTACCAACATGATACTCTCATCCGGGAATTCGAAGTTCATAGACTGGTAATCATCCACTGCCTGATGTGCCAAATGGTCTGCCAACACACTTCCTTTGATTGCTTTTTGGGTCGTATATTGGATGTCATACTCAGTCAAGATCATCTGCTATCTTGCTATTCTTCCGGACAAGGCAGGCTTCTCGATGATATACTTGATTGGATCCATCTTCGATATCAATAGAGTAATGTGAGTCAGCATATACTGTCTCAGCCGGTGAGTAGCCCATGCTAAAGCGCAGCAAGTTTTCTCAAGCAACTAGTATCGGGTCTCACAGTCAGTAAACTTTTTGCTAAGGTAATAAATAGCATGCTCTTTTTGGCCAGACTCGTCATGTTGACCCAACACACACCCCATTGAGTTGTCGAGTACTGTCAAGTACAAGATCAGAGGTCTCCCTTCAACTGGAGGCATCAGAATAGGAGGCTCTTGGAGATATTCTTTGATCCTTTCAAAAGTGGCCTGACATTCATCGTTCCATCTTACCACTTGATCTTTCTTTAGTAGCTTGAAGATTGGGTCACACGTAGCAGTTAGGTGTGAGATGAATCGGGCAATGTAGTTCAGACGTCCCAGAAATCCTCTGACTTTTTTTTCTGTTCGGGGAGCTGGCATCTCCTGTATAGCCTTCACCTTTGCAGGATCCACCTGAATGCCTTTATCACTTACGACGAAACCCAACAACTTACCAGATCTCACCCCAAAGGTGCACTTGTTCGGGTTTAACCTCAGCTTGTACAACTTCAACCTGTCAAATAACTTCTGAAGGTGGTCAAGGTGTTCTTCCTCAGTCTGGGATCTTGCAATCATGTCGTCGACGTATACCTCAATCTCATGATGGATCATGTCATGGAACAAAGCGACCATGGCGCGCTGATACGTTGCCCCATCATTCTTCAATCCAAAAGGCATGACCTTATAGAAAAAGGTACCCCATTGAGTAACAAAGGTTGTCTTCTCCATGTCTTCGAGAGCCATCTTAATATGATTATAACCGGAGAAACCATCCATGAAGGAGAAAACCTTATGCTGTGCGGTGTTGTCATCCAAAACGTCGATATGAGGTAGAGGGAAATCATCTTTGGGGCTCGCCCTGTTCAGGTCCCTATAGTCAACACACATTCGGACTTTACCATCCTTCTTCAGCACTGGGACCACGTTGGCCACCCAATGTGAGTAAGAAGTAAATGCTAGAAAACCAGCGTCAAAATGCTTCATCACTTCAGCCTTGATTTTCTCAGACATCTCTGGGCGCATTCGACGAACCTTCTATTTTACTGGAGGATAGTCTTCCTTGGTAGGCAAGCGGTGAACCACAATATCGGTATCCAACCCAGGCATATCTTCATAAGACCAGGCAAAGATATCAATGTAGTCACGAAGCATCTGAATTAAGCGTTGCTTAACACTAGCTTCCAGATTTGCATCGACCTTGACCTCTTTCTTGTCTACCTCTGTACCCAGATTTATCGTTTCCACTGGCTCCCCATGCGGCTGAATGACCCTCTCTTCTTGAAGTAACAGCCTAGCAAGTTCACCCGGCACTTCGCGATCATCTTCACCTTCGTCTTCGGCCAAGTTGATCGGACTCTCAAAGTCATAACCGGAAGTAGCAGAGTCGTCATCAGTGGGATCCAGAGTGGATGTAGACCTGTGTATGTGAGTGTGTGTAAAATAGCTATTTTGCAAGATAGAAAAAGAAAAAACAAAGAGCACAAAATTTGAAATGCAAGAAATGTCCAATGCTTTTATTAATGATATATGTAGATGACATACATAAAGCCCTCACAAGTAAAGCCACGGTGCCCCGGGTAAGACACCGGGCCGTATAGTTTAAAAATTGCCTGTTACAAATTCAAAACAAAAGTCTCATTACTGGGTAATAAAAGAAATTGGCACGAAGTCTTTTGCCATCCAATTTCTTAGTCCACCATCGGTAGTAGGATAGATCCAACTGTCGAACTCAGATTCTTCAACATCGTCTTCAATGGCATTCACTCCTGAATTGCTGATAAACAGGGGAGGTCTTCCAGTCCTTGCACTCTGAACAACCCTTTGAGCTTCTGCAGTGAAACCCAAACCAAACTTGTTAGTCTTATGTGCAAAATCATGGAGTCAGCCCCAATTTGCACACCCACCTTTCCCAACAGCAGCCCGGGCATCCTTGAGGGAAGCCATCTTCATGGAAGGGTCTTCAGTAACAGATTCAGCCGATGCCAGTGTTTGGGGAACCTCTTCAAAATGTTGAAACGGAGTCTCAATGAACTACCCGTCCATCTCTACATATCGGAAAGAGTTGGGGTGGCTCACCATGTACTCCTCCTCCCCTCGTACCGTAACAATTTTCCCTTTGACTAGGTACTTCAGCATCCGGTGGAGCGTAGAAGTGATTGCCCCAGCTTTGTGGATCAATGGGCGACCCGACAAACAAGAATAGGATGGCCGAATGTCCATCACATAAAAAGTAGACGCAAATATCTGAGAACCATCCTTCATTGGAATATCCACTTCTCCATGTACCATTATCTTTGACCTATCAAAGGCCCTTACAATAATGTTACTTGACTTCAACTCTAAACCTTCATAGTCTAACCGGTCTAGAGCTTTCTTAGGTAAAACATTCAATGAGGAACCAATATCCACCAATACATGAGCAAGAGTAGTGCCCCTGCATTCGATGGAGACATGCAGGGCATCATTGTGATTCTTCCCCTTAGCAGGCAAGTCGGCGTCAGAGAAACCCAACCCATTATCAGCAGTCAGACTAGCCACGCAATCTTTAAACTGATCAGCTAATGTTTCTTGCGGTACGTGTGCAGTCTTTAGGAAAGCAATCAGAGCCTTGGCATGGGCTTCTGAGAAAAGTAACAGAGACAACATAGAGATTTTGGATGGGGTTTACCCCAGCTGCTCGACTACATTGTAGTCGCTCTTTTTGATGATTTTCAAAATCTCCTCCATCTCTTGTCTAGAGGCTTCAACAGTAATTGCTTCGGTACCTGCATCCGGGCAGGCTCATCAGTGGTCCCTTTGCCCCGAGCATCAGATGACTCGGCAACAAGGGTAAGAATTTGAACAAGAATAGTATTAGGTGCACTAACATGTGTAATGACAACAGGCGTCCGAAGAACTAGTGGAGAGATCTCGGGGGAGAAAAGTCTTCCGCTGCGGGTGACTTTGGCAGGTCCAACAATATTGTTGACGTCAGTATCAGCCTTTTCAGCACTCAAGTCTTGCTTAACTCCGTGATAGTAAACGTCGGCCCCGTAGTGCCATGGGACAACTCTATCTGATGTATAGGGGATAGGCCCAGGAACAGTGATGATCAATGGTGCGATTCTTGGAACAAATGTAATTCTAACATGCTTTCTTGAGGAAGCCTTAGAAGAATTGTCGAAAGTGGTGATTATAGCAACTTCTTCAACAGGAACCAAAGGAATAACAGTCTTCTCAAACAAAATTTCTTTATTATCCATCAGACGTTGGACACCTGACTTCAAAATATGGCAACCGGTAGGTAGGACGACACACATATGGCGACCTTCACCACAACCCGAAAATAAACCGGCTAACATAAGGTTCTTCTTCACAGTCATCAATGGAGTAACAATGTCTTTCACAGAAACCACAAACGAGTGTTCTTCTATAGAATTCACTCCATGCTTGGGCATAGGAGCAGTCACAACATTAGGTCTTTCAGGCGCTTCGAACTGAATTTCCTTAGCATCAATTAGGTCCTGTACTTTGTTTTTCAAGACCCAGCAGTTATCCGTATCATGCCCCGGGCTATCAGAGTGAAAAGCACATCGGGAATTTGGATCGTACATCGGTGATGTTGTGTTGGGATTCTTCGGGGCCTCCCTCGGAATCACCAAGTTAGTCTTCAATAACTGCGGCAGAATTTGGGATAAAGTCATGTTGAGCTGAGTGAATTGCCTTTGCGGTCTCTCGGCCCTTGGCTGATTATTGCACTGAGGAGCGACATCAGGTCTTGATATAACAACCGCATTAACAGCTTGGCGGCGTTCAGGTTTATTATGGCTTTTTGAACTGTAAATAGCACTGGACTCCTTCTTAAAAGGCTTCTTCTTGGCACTAGACGAAGCACCCTTCTGTATCTACCGCTCTTGATACCAGCCTCAATCCTTTCCCCGGTCATAATCAGATCTGTAAACTCGGACGATGAACTTCCAATCAGATGGTTGAAATACGGACCAGACAAGGTCCCCAAAAACATATCCACTAGCTCCCTATCAGCAGCAAGGTCCCTCCACTTCTGAGCATAATCTTTGAAACCTTCGCCCGCACCCATAGACATACCCTGGAGTTGGGTACGCGTGGGAGCAAGGTCGGCGTTGTATTGGTACTGCTTGTAGAAAGCAGCAGCCAAGTCCTCCCAATTATGGATACTAGCTCCTTCCAGCTGGTAAAACCACTCAAGTTGAGTCCCTGAAAGACTGTCTTGAAAGAAGTGGATCCAGAGGTTCTTGTCAGCGGTGTATGGCTGAATCTTCCTAACATACGAACGGAGGTGCAGTTTTGGACAAGAAACCCCATCGTATTTAGCAAAGGCTGGTGCTTTGAACTTGTGGGGAATCATCACCCCAGATGACAAACCTAGGTCACCAAAGTCCAACCCAGGGACCTTCTAAATCTCCATCGCACTTAATCGGTCTTCAAGCTATTTATATCTATCCTCGACAGGAGGATATTGATCCTCGTCAAAGTCAGTCTCGTGGTCAGACACCACAGGGCTAGGCACCCTCCTTTCTTCTTGGTTTTCTCCCCCTCCAGATGAGTGGGATAGATTGACTTCATCTCACAGCCTGTTTCCAAACCTGTGACCCATGTTCAGGAGGACTGTCTTCTTATTCTTATTCTTCTTCTTCTTCTTCTTCTTCTTCTTCTTCTTCTTCTTCTTCTTCTTCTTCTTCTTCTTCTTCTTTTTATCCTTCAAGATAAGGGTCTTCAGATCTTGCTGACCGTTAGCCAAATTCATGAACATTTCCTGAAATTGAGCGTTTTGAGCTTATAGTGCCTTGATAGCTTGATCAGTTGATGTTTCAGAAGACATGATGCTGAAATAAACAACGAGGAAGATAAGAAACCTGTAATGGGTACCTGTTATGAGGTGCATGGAATGAAATGCGCATGATATGATTTCAAAGACTTTAGAGATTCAAATTTGCAAACCAAAACGAAACACACTTTTATTAGATAAACTTTGAATTCAAATGTTCAACAAATGCCTTTAAGGCGTTACAAAAAGGGAAATACTGAAAAGTAAATCAAAACTAGAAATAATCAAAAGACATCAGCGCTCCCACTGTCGTTTGCCTTTGGTGCTGACATAGTCATTGAGGATCTGCTCATTCTCTAACTGCCTTGTCAACTTCTGGATCTTCCGCTCTTGCTCGTGATACCTTTCTCTATAAGTATCCCGCTCTTCTCTCAGCTGCATCCACGATCTCTTTAATGCCCCAATGTCGGTAGGCATGTATGGATGGAGGATGGTAGGAGGAACCCCTCTTCATCGGCAACTTTAACAATTATAGGCAAGACAACTTTGTACGACATTCCCAGCTTTTGGGCACGGATTCGAACCCATAAGAGATATGGCTCCATTAGAAGCGAAGTCTTCATACCCAACTCGTGCGGATCAGACCTGTGTACTCTATCCCAAGCTCATATGAACATGCGGCGTTGCTCATCACTATCCCCTTGGAAGTCAAAGACAATGCTCGGCATCAGTAACTCATGAGGTCCTTCCCTCCTAGCTCGCCAAAAATGACATAAGGCCAAACACGGATTATAGGTAATTCCTCCATGGGTTCCTAGCAGTGGAACATTGGGGTACTCCCCACAGCGATCAATAATAGCCACATCTTCCATACCCTTAATAGTCCAAATGATGTCATTATGAGAGAGAGACATAACCCTGTAGGCCCAGCCCATGCCTTCATTGTTCTTCAAAACTGATTTAGAGAGGTGAGAAATAAACCACCTCGCCAGCAATGGTGCACAGCACATAAGGGTTCCCCGTTTTCGAGCAGTACGGGCATAAAGAGAGTGCGGAATGTCACCCAAGAGAGTGGGTACAGGATTACGGGAAATGACGATCTTCACCGCATTCACGTCAACAAAGGAATCAAAGTTAGGAAACAACACCAAACCATATATGAGAAGAGCCATAATGTCTTCAAATGCCTGGAAGTCTAGACTATCCCAGAACTGATTAGCCTTACCAACCAAGAATTTAGTCAAGAAGCCCTTTGTCCCACTTCTAGTCTCCCAGTTTGACATTACCTCAACCTTTGTCAGATGAAGGGCTGAAGCAATCTCTTCCGGCCTAAGGATCTTCTCCCAACCTGTAAATGGGGTCTTCTCTAGAATGGAGATACCCAGTAGATCAGATAACTCTTCCAAGGTAGGGACCATGTGGTAGTCCGGAAAAGTAAAGCAATGGTACAGTGGATCAAAGAACTGGACTAAGACACTCATCATCTATTCATCCATCTTGGAGGTGACCAACCCAAGGAGGTGCCCATGCCTTCTGATAAAGGAAGAAGTATCTGACACCTTTGCAATCAATTCCTTAAACTGAGTGGAAATCTGGACAAAGTTGATCCGAATAGTGTTTCTACGCATGGGTGCCATGACCTACAAAATAGAACAAAGATGAATCCCCTCTGTCTTTGAAATAGGTTAGTCTTGATGCAAGATGCATGCAATGTCATGATGCATGATGTTATGATAGAAACACAGCACAAGTATCCACAAACAACAAACATGGTAAGGGCACACAAGTCACATATATAGCCCTTAGATTTCAGGCTGGCAAGGAGTTTAAGAATTACCCTCTTTCAGTTTAGTTGGTTCAAACCTGTCCTAAATTAGTAACCGGGTTCTAGAGGATCTCAATATCACTGACCACCCTCGATCGGTCATAATTCCAGTTTAGCAACCTTTTCTTGCGGCCAGAATCATCGCGAGAGTTTGGTCTCAATGAGTGTAGCATAATGCTACTGTTCTATGGCCAAGTTGGTCAATTAAAGGTGCTAAGGTCAGTTGGTGCTTAATGACCCCTTAGAAGACCCATATTCTCCTCGTTGCGCCACAAGGGATATTGGTACAAACTAAAGTGCCACACCAACGTAGCTACTGCTTCAACCGTATCGGTCTATGCTGTACAATTCCCTCACAGTTTATTGCTACTTACCTAAAAGGTATCCCCCAGATCCGGGTTAGGATCTATAGTAACTCCGATTCAACCCACAAAGATAAAGCATACAAGTCAAGCAATTGAAAACATTATGAACTATTCCTAAGGTACACCCCACTTATAAGATATCCCCAGCAGAGTCACCAGTTCAGTGATACGGTGGGAAGAACTGACTGTTTTTTGGAATGATGGTTTGCATTTTGCGTTTTTGTTCGCAAAATGTCGCGGTAAGCAAGAGTCACCACCGACTTTTATTTTATCCAACAAGGAAAGGAAAAAAGCACAGAAAAATTCCTTTTTCGAGATATTTCTCGGGTTCGGGGGGTAGATTATAGAAAGGGATGGTATTAGCACCCTTTATATCCGTGGTTATCCACGGGCTCTTAGGTACTTGCTCAATTTTTTTCAAAATTGCTTTCTCTGTGCTTGTGGGTTTGAAAAAAGTTTTTATTTGAAACTTCGATTTAACTCTTGCTTCTGTCCTCAAGAGCGTATAAAGTGTTTTTTTTTTGAAAACTTTGTTCGAAAAGGAGTGTAAGTGTGAAAAAGGTTTTGTTTTTGAAAGAGCAAGTATCTAAGAACCATCTACCTACTCGAAAAAAGAATCGTTCTATGCTAATGTCCTTTAGACAATGCTATCCTACTATTGATGAGTAGGTAACACCGTCGTTGGATTTTGAGGGTCAATTCGAATGAGGGACTTATGGTCACCAAAGCAATGTTAGGACGCCTTAGCGGTAACCCTAATGTCTTAGATAATTTGTTTGAGGCAACAATATCTGAGGCAACCATTTCAAGGCGACTATGATCTTTTAGACAAGAGGGCAACCTCTAAAACGACCTACACTCAATGACCGCGTACGAAGACAACCAAGTGGGGTGTACCCTAAGAATGCGCATGTGCGAGTGTGTCGTTTTCAGTTTATTTTTATCTTTGTACATGTTAAGGGTGATCTAATTTGATTTTAAGATTACCATTCAGACTTGTCATGCAACCCTATTATCAAACATCTAACAATTATAATTTGCGGAAATAAAATGCAGAATTTAAATTACAAGGCGTCGGGTATTTACATCGCCAAAGACAAACCCTTTTGAAAAATAAAATAAAGCGATAAAAATAATTAAATGTCCTATTAACTATTACAATCTGTAAGCAGATACATTATTGGATAAAAAAGAGTAAATTGCGGTGCAAAATTAAATCGGACGTATGACTAGGGTTTTGACCCTTTTGGTTAAAGAAGAAATCTTGTTGTTTTTATTTAAAGGAAATAAATTAAACCTAAATTAATTACTAAATTAAATTAATGAATTAATTAAATGAAAAATAAATTATTTTTGGAGTTTTGATTATTTAGGAAAGAAATAATAATAATAATAAAATTAATGGTTAAAAACTAATCAAGTCTAATTAATTTTATTTATTTTACAAAAGGAATTAAAGTTTTCTAATTAAAACCTAATTAATTAATAAATTTATTAAGAAAAAAAAAGTTTAAAATTTGATTTGAAATAAAAAAAAAATATTTTTTGGTGATTTTATTTAATAAAAGAGGAATTTTGTGATTGGTTAGTAAATTAAATAAAAATAATAAAACAATTAAAATAAAATAAAATAAGTGAAAGAGAGAGTTTGGGCCTGAATTGTGGGGGTGATGTTAGCAATTTCGTGGCCCAATACTACTGGCCTTGTTGACTTTCTGGGATCCAATATGCACGCTTGGACTTGGCCTATGGTGGATCTCCAATCATGGGCCACCAGATCTGGCCCTTGGCCATCTGGCATTTGGATGGATGAAGGCGCATGGTAAGCTGCACACTTGAGCAAGCATATGAATATCTGAAAAACAATGAGAAAATGCAAAGTGCTGGAGGCAGGGATCGAACCCCTGACCTCCAGCGTTGGAAACCTTTGAAGCTGACATGGCAACCGCTGGGGCATGTTTGCTGTTTGTTAATAATAACGCAAATAATATATTATATAGAAAAATCAATTCAGATGCCAGAGAAACAAAAAAAAACGCGCGCGATTTTGAATGGACTTATGGGAGAACGACAACTCATCGTCTCCTTCCTCCAAAACCTGCAAATATTACCTGCGGATTTTTGTCTGCAGCTAAAAGTGCAGCATCATTCAAAAATCCTCCTCAGGCTTTGAAAATAAACTCTAAGGCTAGGGTTGAGTTCGTCTCAACCCCCTGGACACAACCATATCCATCTTGTAGCTTAATTTCTCCTGAAAAGAAAACCCCCAAAAACGTCCAAGAAACCCTAACTATGGTGGTTTACAAAACAGGTTAGATAAACGAAATTAAATGATGCCAAAAGTTCACAAATGATGTGAGGATTACAAATATGCAGTTAACTCATTCAAATGATGCCAGAATGAGCCAAATCGAATTCAAGAACATGGAGGAGTTACATGACACTTACAGCGCGTTATGGAGTCTGAGGATGCTTGGTTTTGATCCAGGTGGCTTGAGTGAATGCCCAGGAAGCGATCAGGACAAGTCTTGGCCTCTGAAAATGCCTCTAACCTAGATTTCGACTTCTCACTTTTTTGTGATTTTTTTTTCTTTTTGTTCTGCCTCTCTCTGCACTTTTCAACCTTGATTTTCGTGCCCTTTTCTTCCTTATGTAATGCTCAGTATATTAGGGTAAGAAACATGGACTAAATCTTTCCCTATCAATGCATATGAATTTGATTTGATCTCTATTTTAAAACCTTCCAAATTTGTCCAATTTCAATCTTTTTGCACATGATTTGGTTTGATTCGAATTTGATGATGATAATGGTTGTAATCAAAGCCTGAAATAGCAAAAAAATCTTGTGTTATCAAAGTTTTGGATTTTTTATGATTTTATTTGATTTAAAATAAATTCAATTAAAAATCAAATTAAATAATAAAAATGAAATATGAGCTCATGGCTTAAGCTAGGACACGTGGGAAACTATGCAAGCTCAAATCAAGTGGAAAAGAATGGGCCCATTTGACAAAATTTGAAGTTTTGGGGATAGTTGACTTTTGGCAATTTTGCAAAAAAGTCCAACTTCAACAATGCATAACTTCTTCAATTTTGAACTTTTGGAGGTGTTCTTTGACTTTTTAGAAAGCTTGAGATATCCTCTAACCAAACCTTTTGGTCTCATCTCATTTTGATATTCCATGCTCAAGTTTTAAGCTTTGGAAAAAAGGTGTTTTTGTTGACTTTCAAAAATGACCTATAATGTCCAAATTCATAAATTCTTGTGAGTGCATTTTTTGATCTTGGGGTATGAATATGGATTTTAGGAAATTGCATCCTATTCAAAATGAGCTTTGGATGTATAATTTCTCATAAAGTATGAGAAAGTTATGCTTGGTCAAAGTTGAGTTGACTTTTCCTACAAAACCCTAATTTAGCAACTTTTGAGTCTTGATGAATTTTGAGCAATCCTTGATGTATCATGATCAAACCTTGATAAAATGATGAAATATCCTTCAAAATGAGAATGTTGACAAAAAAATTGAAATTTGACATGGATGATCTTTATAACATATTAGGACATTGGGGAGCACTTGAGGTCATTTGGATTCAAGGATCTTGATGCAACACAAAACCCTAATTTGGGGTTGACTACCTTAGGAGATAGCTTGTCTGACCAACTCTTGAGCAAACTTGAGCAACTTGGAGATTTTTCTTGCAATGTCTTGAGAAATATGGGACGGAAAATTTTGGGGTACAACACTAAGGTAACCCCACTTTTTTAGAATACTCCCCAACAGAGTCGCCAGTTCTGTGATACGGTGGGAGAGCTGACTTTTGTTTTGCGTTTGATTGCAAATGTTGCGGATAGCAAGAGTCACCACCGACTTTTCTTTTATCTAAAAAATGGAAAGGTGAAAAAGCACAGGAAAGACCTTTAGAGATATTTTCTTGAGTTCGGGGGGTAGTTTATGAAAAGGGAAGGTGTTAGCACCCCTTTCATCCATGGTTTTCCATGGGCTCTTAGTTGCTTGCTAGATCACTTGCTTTGTTTTAAAATATGCTTTGTGTTGTGGGTTTTTTGAAAGTATTTTGAAAAAAAAGGTCTTTGTAATGGTTCTCATCTCTATAAGAACGCGTACAAATTGTTTTATTTTGAAAATGTTTCAAAATGAGAGTGTTGGTGTATAAAATGTTTTCGTTGTGAGCAAGCGATCAACTAAGAGCAAATCTACCTACTCAAAAGGTCTTAGATGTTCTTTTCCTCCTCCTTTAGATGTTTCTATCTTACCATTGATTTGGTAAGAAGCCTCATCATTCGATGTGAAGGGACGAGCGTGGGATGTTTGTATAGTAATAGAAGGAAACCTATGGGACGCTTTAGCAATGTCGTTTTAAGGACTAAATCGTTTACCAAAGGCAACATCGAGGGTCATCGAGGGACTACGATATTTTATGGAGGGTCTTTTGCTAAAACGCCCATGTTCGAGGGACATGACTATTTTTTCGATAGGCAACAAGGTGGGATTACCCTAAGGGGGCTAGTGTGCAAGTGTGTTTGATTGCATGCATTTAGTCTTGATTCAGGTTATCTATTTGTTTATTTCATATCTTACCATACACATCCTAATTTCTAGAATTTTATATTTGGAAAAGCGTTAAATTGCGGAAATATAAAAGTCCTACGCTAATACAATATTTTAGGGATGAGGGGGGGGGGGGGGGTACATATTTCACAAATGGGGGGTTGAAATAATTTAAATCCTATTTAACTATTACAACCATATTAAAATGTACATCGTAAGAAAGAAAAAGGACTTTGTTTAGAAAATGTTTTTTTTCGTCTTAATGGATTTAAAAAGAGGAAATAAATTAGTTAGTAAAAAGAAAATATTTTCATATATTTTTTATATTGATAAAAAGAGTATTAATATTGAAAATGATAAAAAGGAAAATAAATGAAAGATAGAAACAGTGTGCTGCTGCAAGCAAAACAACAAGGATCAGAAGTTCCAAAGCCATGCACATTGTGACTCAGAAAGGAACATCAGTGGAATCAGAAGTTTTAGATTGATACACTCTAAGGCCCTGCAAGAAACGTTAGAGGGAAAGGAAACAAAGGTTTTGGGTGGTATTCAGACAGTGAGCTAAAAGTCAGAAGTTCTGTGTTATGCTAAAATAGTGAGTGAACATCAGAAATTCAGTGTGTTGTCAGCATGTGAAAATCAGAAATTCTGAGTGTTAAAATAGCGATTGGAAGCATCAGAAGTTCGGTGTTCTTAACAGTAAGAAAGCCTATAATTTCTGTGTGTTTAACGTGTAGGGAGAACTCAGAAGTTCTGTGCTGTGCTAAAACAGTGAGTGAGCATCAGAAGTTCTGTGTGTTAAAATAGTAAGAAAGCCTAGAAGTTCTGTGTGTTAAAATAGTAAGAAAGCCTAGAAGTTCTATGTGTTTAACGTGTAGGGAGAACTCAGAAGTTCTGTGCTATGCTAAAACAATGAGTGAAAAAACAGGGGTTATGTGCCACATTTCAACTCCTTCTTCATATTAATCAGCACATCATCAATTTATTCAGTATTTAACAAACAGCAGGTCAGAAAGATAAAAGCACTACAATTTATAGAAGTTCAAATCCCTAATCTGAGCCTAGCCCTAATCAAGAAGTTTTGATCCATATTTTTCCTACTTATGCAATGATATGGACAACATTAATACTGTGATATTTACATATTTTAAAGATATTCTGAATGAAAAGATGCAAAGTTAGAAAGACTTACCTTGAACCTAGAGCGTGGGCTTGGAACTTGAACTACTGCCTTCAGATGTTCTGGAATCAACAAGAGCAACAGAAGAGAAAATGCCAAGTTCTTTTACTCAAAGCGAAGAACAAAAGTTTTGGTTTTCTGTTTGGGAATTCTGGATTTTTATGAAGGTTTCACAGTTTTCTTTTCTCTCTTTTGACAATTTTCTCTCTCCAAAAGCTAGCCCCCTGAACGTGTGATAAATCAAATTATTTATAGATGGGTTTGCTATGGTTTTGGGGGGAAAAACAAATGGGATTCAAACCTTTTTGGTATACTGTTTCATTTCTTTTTAATCATAGTTTTTGTATGCTAATTTGGTGCAAATATATGGTTTGAGAAAAATGCAGGCGTGGACTAGATCAGCAGAAATTTGGAGTATTGTGGCAGCTGGTTGTAGGATTGTGCTACAGCAGTGCAACAGGCTGTTCAAAAAGGTTTTGGGGTTTTGTGATGTTCTGATCGAAGAAGACCAGAATGCAACTCTAAGGGTGATGCTCTGATCGAAGAATATGCTGAAGAGTCATGTTCTGATTGAAGAACTATGTTCTGAACCATGTTTGCAACTTCTGACTGCACTTGCGTGGAGGCTGGCTCAGAAGTTCTGAATTATCATATTCTCTTAACACTTAGAAAATTTTCTAAATGTTTAGAAATTTGATTTTTTCAAAGTAATTTATGACTTCTGATTATTTAATGAACCAATTTCATGTCTTGATGAAATATAATTGTTGAAACTTGACTTTTGATCTAAAAGTCAAAGTTTGACTTTTCAGTGTGCTATTGACCATTTTGCCCTTGTGAATGATTTTCTTGAAATTCAATACTTGAAACTTGATAGGAGCAAACCTGAGGGTCCAGGATGATCCTTTGAGAAATGAGATGGAAAATTTTGGGGTACAACAGGGACATTAGGGAATTCCCCATAATGGACGATGATAGTAACATTCTCCAAGGATCGAGAACACCAATGAACATCTGAATGTCTGAGCGCCATCGGCCTATGGAACCACCTCAAACCTTGCTCGTTCTTCAACACAGATCGGGGAAGATGTGAAATAAACCATCTTGCCAAGAGAGGAGTGCAACACATGAGGATTACTATCTTCCTCATAGTGCGAGAGTGAAAAGAATGTAGGATATCCCCCAACAAAATAGGCACCAGATTGCAAGACATGAAGATTTTGACAGCATTTACATCTATGAGTTGATCAGGTTTTGGAAATAAAACCATCCCATATATGAGAAGGGCCAAGATTTCTTAAAAATCTTGTAAGTCCAAAGAGTTCAAACAATCTTGAGCTTTCTCGAACAAGAACTTGGCTAAGAAACCTTTGACACCACTCCTTGTTTCCCAATTAGTTGTGATATCAGATTGTTGCAAGTGTAATGCTTGGGCAATCTCTTCAGGTTTTCGATCTCTTTTCGTACCGTTGAAGGGTATTTGATTGAGAATGGGAATTCTCAAGAGTTGATAGAATTCTTCCAAAGTTGGTATAAGCTGATAATTAGGGAAATTGAAGCAATGGTGTAGAGGATCAAAGATTTGGAAAAACACCTTCATCATATCTTCATCAGTGTTGGAGGTAACCAAGTTTAGGAGGCGACCATGTCTTTCGATGAATGGAGAATTCTCAGGAACCCCTGATGCTAACTCTTTGAGTTGAGGAGGAATTCTTACGAGATTGACTTGGATAGTGTTCCTGCGGAGGGAAGCCATGTCCTACAAAACAGAACAAAGATAAATCCCAAAAATCCTTGAAATGGTTAGTGAGAATAAGTATGATGTTATGATGTTTATGATGTCATGTAAAAGTAAGTATATACAAACAAGGCAAACAAGTCCTTAGGTTTATGCTTGCATGGAGTCTCATTGGTAAGTACCCTCTTGAAGTTTAGTTGGCTCAAACCTGTCCTAGAAACAGTAATCGGGTTCTAAGGGATCTCAATATCACTATCGGGTATTGTTTCAGCGCAAGCCTCTTTCACGGAGACCGAAATATCCCAAGAAGTTAAATCTCAATGAGTGTAGTATCGAGTATCAACCAACTTCGGACTATACCAAAGCCGTTTATCTCACTACGTCCCAATGGCCAAGTTGGTCAAGTAAAGGTTCTAAAGTCAGTTAGTGCTTCATGACACCACACATCGGCCCCATATTCTCCTTGACTACTCAAGGGCTACCGTGTTAGAACATAGTTTGATTCTACAACCCTTAATTAGAGTTTTGATGATAACAAAATACAAAGAATAAATAAATTGTAAGATTTATATATAAGACAAATATGCTTCTTAAAATTATGTTTTGTATATACAGAAGTTCTGATGGAATCAACATCAAAAGATCAGTAACATGTGCTACACGCTGAAGCTACCAGATTATACGCCGGAGCTTGATGACCAAAATCTGCGCATAAACATATACACTCTGACTCTGATCCAAGATCTCTACCAAGTCATCAGCACTCAGAAGCGTTATTATAAACTAAGAATACTCTAAAGCGTTACTAAGTATTCAAGACAGAATTTAATGCTAACGGCTCTTTTCAGACAAGATCTTCTCAAAAAGGAAAGTGCGTTATTATCATTAAAATGGCTTTATGGACAACGTCTCTGCCTTGCCTATATAAACAAGACTACCTGAGAAAAGACGCACGCATGCACTCACATATTTTGCCAAGCCTTCAAAATCACGCTTACTCAAACGCTTTAGCAATTCAGTTTTATTCCAAGCTTAAATTGTGTAATTATCACAGTTGTGATATATTGTTTTATTAGAAAACGTTAAACACATTCTTGTTCAATTATTTGTAAGAGATTTCCTTGAGATAAATCGGTTTGTGGTTATACTCAAGAAGGCTTTAACAGTTGTTAAAGTAGCTGTGTAATCCTTGAATATAGTGGATTAAGACCTCGTTGGAGAGAGGCGAAATCACCTTGACGGGTGGACTGGAGTAGTTTGAGATCAAACGAACCAGGATAAAAATACTGTGTTGTCTAAGCATTTGTTTTAAGTTTTACAATTCAACCCCCCTTCTTGTGTTTTTCACATCTTCATACCGGTACCCACAAATGTGTCACACTAACAATGAAGAAAGAGACATATTCAGTGGAAAACCTCCAGTCTTTGATGGAGAGAACTTTGACTACTGGAAAGACAAAATTGAGAGTTTCTTTCTGGCCCATGATGTTGATCTGTGGGACATGGTGACTGATGGATACACGCACCCAATGGATGGAAGTGGTCAGAAGATTGACAGGAAAACGATGACTGATCAGCAAAAGCGTGAGTTCAGAAATCATCATAAGGCCAGAACAATTCTTCTCAGCGCCATCTCTTATTCAGAATATGAGAAGATATCAAACAGAGACACTGCAAAGAATATGTTTGACTCTCTAAGAATGACGCATGAAGGCAACATTCAAGTCAAAGAAACCAAAGCCCTTGCACTCATTCAGAAGTATGAGGCATTCAAGATGGAAGAGAGTGAATCAATAGAAACTATGTTTTCAAGATTTCAAATTCTTGTTGCTGGTCTAAAAGTTCTTGATAAAGGGTATTCTACTGCTGATCACGTTAAGAAGATCATAAGAAGCTTGCCAAAACAATGGAGGCCAATGGTCACATCGCTTAAGCTAGCCAATGATCTCAACAAAATCTCTCTGGAGGAACTTGTCAGCTCCCTCAGAAGTCACGAGATAGAGCTATAAGCAGATGAACCTCAAAAGCAAGGTAAGCCATTAGCTTTAAGATCTAATAGAAAATATGACTCCAAAGTTTTGCAGGCTGTGGAAGAAACCTCTGATGGGTCCTCATCAGAAGAAGATGAACTATCTCTCCTCTCTAGAAGGGTGAACAAATTGTGGAACCAGAGGCAATGGAAGTTCAGGAATCCCAGAAGATCAGAAAATCAGAATGAATCTTTCTCCAGATACAGAAGGTCAGAATCCTCCTCTAGACACAGAAGATCTGAAGGTTCTTCAGGAAACAGAAAGCTAAACAACAAAGACATCATCTGCTATGAATGTAACGAGCAAGGGCACTACAAAAGTGATTGCCCAAAGCTTCAGAAGGAAAAGCCCAAAAAGAAGATTGGAAAGGAAAAGAAGAAAAGTCTCATGGCTACATGGGATGATTCTGACACATCTGAAGCTGACTCAGAATCAGATGATGAAAGAGCAAACATAACTCTCATGGCAAACATAACAGAAGACAGTGAAGCTTCTGAGTCAGAATCTGAATCAGATACAAAAGAGGTATTCCCTGACTTTACTATAAACTTTACTAAGGCTGAACTAGCTGAAAGCCTTAATGAAATTCTGGAAAGATATCAGCAGATCAGAGTCAAATTCAGAAACCTGAAAAGGAATCTTGCTTCTGACTCTGATAAGACTGAGAGTCTCAAATTGGAGAATTCTGAGTTAAAAGATAAAATTTCAAAATTAGAAAACCAATTGCAAAACTCTCAGAAGGAAACAATCCCTGAAACTCCCAGCAATGCTGATGAGATCATCAAGGAGTATGATCACAACTTTCAGAAGTTTCTAGCTAAAAACATAGACATAAGCAAAATGGCTTCAATGATCTATGGAGTTAGAAGAAATGGCAGAAAAGGGATATGATATCAAGGTAAGGTACCTACACTAAAAAATGCCATGGATTTAGTTATAAAACGTACTCCACTTGATTCACACTTTATATATGGGCACACACATGACATAAAATATATAAGCAGTGATTACTCTGTCAAACCAAAAGTCAACCATAGTTTTGGTAAAACTAACAAATCAGGACCCAAGAAAATGTGGGTACCTAAGGATAAAATAATACATGTGGCAGATATCTTTAGCAGCAAAGCAAAAATACCAATCATGGTACCTGGACTCTAGCTGCTCAAGACACATGACGGGAAGAAGGCATATGTTCCAAAGCCTGGAACTTAAGCCTGGAGGCCACATAGGTTTTGGAGGCAATCAGAGAGGAAAGATCATTGGCTCTGGAACAGTAGGTAATGGAAATCTTCCCTCTATAAGTAATGTTTTACTAGTTGATGGATTAATGCATAATCTGTTATCCATAAGTCAATTAAGTGATAACGGTTATGATATAATCTTCAATCAAAATTCATGCAAAGCTGTTAGTCAGAAAGATGGGACTATCCTATTTAATGGAAAGAGGAAAAACAACATTTATAAAATAAAACTTTCTGAACTAAAAAATCAGAATGTAAAATGTCTATTGTCTGTTAACAACGAGCAATGGATCTGGCACAGAAGATTAGGAATGTTAGTATGAGAAGAATATCTCAGATTAACAAACTCAATTTGGTCAGAGGACTTCCTAACCTGAAGTTCAATTCAGATGCTCTGTGTGAAGCATGTCAGAAAGGCAAGTTTGCAAAACTAGCTTTCAAATCCAAAAACGTTGTTTCCACCTCCAAGCCATTAGAACTTCTGCACATTGACTTATTTGGACTAGTTAAAACTGCTTCAGTCAGTGGAAAGAAGTATGGGTTAGTAATCGTAGATGACTATAGCAGATGGACATGGGTAAAGTTCTTAAGGCACAAGGACGAGTCACACTCTGTGTTTGTTACCTTCTGCAACCAAGTTCAAAATGAAAAT
The DNA here is from genome assembly GCA_948472305.1 of Vicia faba. Classification (NCBI taxonomy): domain Eukaryota; kingdom Viridiplantae; phylum Streptophyta; class Magnoliopsida; order Fabales; family Fabaceae; genus Vicia; species Vicia faba. Next base: position 724,561,727 of record OX451735.1, read on the forward strand.
GATCTTAGAATCGTCAAAGTCAGAAGTGATCATGGTGGAGAATTTGAAAACAAAGATTTTGAGTTATTCTTTAATGACAAAGGCATTCTGCATGATTTCTCTTGTCCTAGAACTCCCCAACAAAATGGAGTTGTAGAACGAAAGAACAGAACATTGCAAGAAATGGCCAGAACCATGATCAACGAGACTAACGTTGCTAAGATCTTCTGGACAGAGGCAATAAACACAGCGTGTTACATTCATAATAGAATCTCCATAAGACCTATTCTTGAAAAGACTCCATATGAATTGTGGAAGAACATAAAGCCCAACATTTCTTACTTTCACCCATTTGGATGTACATGTTTGATTCTGAATACAAAAAATTATTTGAACAAGTTTGACTCTAAAGCACAAAAGTGTATTATGTTAGGATATTCTGAATGCTCAAGAGGGTACATAGTATACAATACAGAAACACAGATTGTGGAAGAGTCAATCAGTGTTCGTTTTGATGATAAGCTTGACTCTCAAAAGTCAAAGCAGAATGAATTCCTTGCACGTATGGAAGTTGAACTCACAGGTACTGAAGATAAATCATCAGAAGCTCTCAACAAAGACACTCCCTCAACATCAGAAAGAGTCACTGCAAGCAATCCAGCACCTTCTGTTGATCAACTCCAGAAAAGACCATCCAGAAGCAGCATGGATCACCCAGAAGAAACAATCTTAGGAAGAAAGGAAGATCCAATCAGAACAAGATCTAGCTTCAGAAACTCTGAAGAATCCCTCATGGGACTGGTTTCTCTAATTGAAACAACAACAATTGATGAAGCACTTCTGGACAATGACTGGATTCTAGAAATGCAAGAGGAGCTAAATCAATTCACAAGAAATGACGTATGGGATCTAGTTCCCAAACCAAAAGGATTCAACATCATTGGTACAAAATGGGTGTTCAGAAACAAACTGAACGAACAAGGTGAAGTCATCAGAAACAAAGCACGACTGGTAGCACAAGGTTATAGTCAGCAAGAGGGGATAGACTATACAGAAACCTTTGCTCCAGTCGCCAAGTTAGAATCTATCAGACTCTTAATCTCATTTGCTGTTAATAAAGGCATCACTCTGTATCAGATGGATGTTAAGAGTGCATTCTTAAATGGCTATATAGAAGAAGAGGTATATGTGCACCAACCCCCTGGTTTTGAAAGTGAAATTCCTGGTATGTCACAGACTCAGGATGTCTAATGGAATGTTAAGACATCTGATCTGACATTAAGTGCTGTACAGGTAGAATAGGCTGTACTTTTGATATCTGTTCTACAACAGACACTGAACTATCATACCAGAACCTGCAACACCTTTGACAAACGCAGGTTCTGATTTACAGAGGTTCAGAACAGTCAAGGTTAATCATATACATTGATGTCACGAAGAATGCTGTGACATCAAACAAATAACCAATGCAGAAAGTAAATAACACACAGAATTGTTCACCCAGTTCGGTTCAACCAACCTACATCTGGAGGCTTCCAAGCCAGGGATAAAGTTCACTATTAGTAGTATCAATTCAAAGACCCTACAGCCAACACACCCGTTGACAGTCTTTTCACTTAATCACTACCCAATGACACTTTTACCTAAGATCCAATCCTAGATATGAGACCCCTCTCACTCCCCCTCAATCACCGCAGTGATAACTTTCTACAGTACATAAACTGTTCAGAAGATACACTTCCATTACACATCTTGATCATGCTTAAAAGCTTCAATCAAGTACAATGCATACATCCTCTAACCTACAGGTTTCAAGGAGTATGGTGACCATCCCACAGCCCGGGTGGTTCACAACAAAACTAGCCCTAAATGATTACATCTTGTCAATACATGACCTGCACTCAATTAGGTTACAATACTTCTATTTATAACCCTTTTTACCCAACTGGATTTGGGCCTTCATATGACAGCAATGCAGCTTTAACGACCTGCATAAAGTAAGCAGAAAACTTCTGCTGTAAGTTAGGTCTTCAATCGAGCTTTTCTCCTTATCCTTAGCTTCTGATTGAATCTTCTAGGGCTCCACATATGCCTTCAATTTTCGCTACTTGTTATGCATTCTATTTGGCAGAATATTCTGCATAACTTCAGGAACAGAACTGCATCAGACTTGATAGTTCAGTAGCTTGATGTCTGGTATGATGTTATGACATCTCTTGAGACATGTTGTTCCAGATGTTGATTCAACACAACATGTTTAGGCATTTACAATAGGATTTTCAGGCTGTTCCTATTGTACATTACATTACATTATTGTTGTTACTATTTGTTTTACAAGAAATGAGCCAATCCTAAACGAAGGCACTTACAATCTCCCCCTTTGGCAAATTTTGGCTAAAACAAATACAACAATAAAAAATAAAAGTGTTCAGGATACACACAGAAGGATGTCTTGACATTGATCTTGACATCTTTGGTTGTAACCACACTAACCATCCAGGACCTCTTGAAGCACAGGAGGAAGAGGATGCACCTCATTCCCTTTTAGACCACGAACCATTTCTTGTCACTGGTGGTGGAGAAAGAGGTCCGTGGGAGATAAACTATCCTTTCAGAGGCATCCGAGAACCCTTAAGGAGTGACCAGAATATCTCCCTTGTAACTCAGAACACAGGTCACAACTGTGTTCATAACTCAGATCACAAGTCACAAAGAAATTCACGCCATTTGAATTTCTGCTGAATTTGTGACAAGTCTTTGTGATCAAAATTTTGAGTAGCTGCTGCAACGAGGACAATGTCAAACAATACTCCTTTCTCCCCCTTTTTGGCCAAAAATTGACAAAGAAAGCCCTCACAAAACCAGATCCAAGAACAGTTTTCCCAGATCCGTACAAACCCCATGATGGTTGTGAGAGAAAATAATGTGTGACAGGAGGTTATATAAGGAGATAACAGGTTCAAGAAGATGGTAATATAAAATCTTGGTCAAGGATACCTGTTAAAGTTGTTGCATATTTCAGACTGACTGTGCATGAAATTTGGACGCATTTGTTTGTTTCTGCCAAAAGAACCAGTCCTAATACATGCATAAGTTTAGGTCAAAGCAATTCCTGAATAAAATCATCCTTTGACCGACTTTTAAGGCTGAAGATTTATTCCTTCTGGGAAACAGAATACCAAATATAGCTCCTGAATAGCTACAATTACGTGGTGAAGTTATTTTCCACGTATTCTTCTTGATTTCCCCAAGGTTGCAATGTCGTTGGTAATGTCATGACACTTACTTAGACATTACCTTACATTCTTCAACAACATCAGCCTTCTTTTTACTTCTCTCAGTTAGGCATAGAGAAGGACACTTTAAACAGCTAGTAGCAAGAGACTAGTAGCATTAAGCATGGCCATCAATCATGCTTTCTTAAGTGTTGCTGAGATCCAACACAATTACTTTCTACCTTCTTCCAGAAGACTCCAAAATGCTTCACAAGACATCACAGATTAGTTCTAATACACCAAATTTAGATGCCACTTCTATTTCTTGTAGTAAAAGAACCCCTTGAACATATGCTGAATATATCAGATTTCTTAATCTGATTTACTTCTTCTGATCTTCAGATTAAGTCCAACAATACATATACAAAGTCTCCCTTCAATGTATATTGTAATTGGGGAAATTGCAACACTCAGTGACTCCCTTTGTTAAGGCCAATCAAAACAGTAGCGTGGAAACCAGTAGCACTAGCTCTGAGGTGGTAACTTCAAGCACTCTGAACTAGTCTTAGAATAGTAAGGACATCTCTGATTCACGCCCTTGCACTTCCACACTTATCATGACTCTCTGGATGGCTGAGAAATCATGTAGCCATAGTCTGAAACCAACCTCCAACCTTCTTAGTGTGCTTACAAGCTTTACTAAGATTCAGACTTTCTAGAAGGATTATCCTTTAATCAAAAAGTTGATCATGTCATCCTTCTGTATAATATATTTACTAGTAGTTGCTGATACTAGTAAATTCTTCAGACCACAACAGTAGTTATGCATTGTTAAGCATACTACTCTTAAACACAAGTAGAATCTACTTATTCCAAACCAACAATAGAACTGCCACTTCTGAATGAGGCAGACTTCTAACAATAATGATGTTACAGCATGAACCTATCTGCTTGGGTTCTGAAGTTAACATCCAGGGGATTGATGCCCTTTTATATTCCCCATATGAAAGGTATGATCTTCATCTTCAGCAATAATTACTCACCAGAATACCCTAGAGAGAAATAAACTCTCTACCAAGTTCTGAGAAATAGGTTCAGAATACAGCCTTGCATGCATATTATACAAACACTTAGTCTCCCATCAAAGTGCTTATATATATCTTTATGCAAGATCCTAATGAATACTTAGTCTCCCGTCAAAGTATTCATTATTAGTTAGATTATGCCATCTTCTCAAGGTAGGATAATTATTCTAACAATCTTCTGCTCCATGCATGGAGAACCAACTGGTCCTTACAAGCTTCCTTTGCTGAAGAGGCCCTTCGTTTGAGATGATGTTGCAACATCAGATCTGACATTGATCTCAACCATATGAGCCTGGCTTATACTATGGTTTTGGATGAACATCCATAGCAATCAAAGCACACTTTTCTTACATCCTTTATGATCAGACCCACAACAACCACATAACCATGCAGCAACTAGCATGTATCACCTTCACCTTGTCTGTTGACCCTTGAACAGTACAAAGGAGTTAATTGTACCATACTCCTGTAGACAAGAGCAGACCAAGTTGTTCTATTATGAACTCAAGTAAAAAGAGGATCTTCTCAGGAACCCATGATCTTTTGAAGATAACTCCTCCTTGCTACATACAACTAACAAGTTCATCCTAGGTGATGGGGATGACTTGTCAAAGTGCAGATATCCACCATTTGACATTGGTGAACAACACTTTGGTCCAGGATGTCAAGACATTTTGTATGACATGTCTTCAAAGATCTTCAGGTTAAGGACTCCCCCTGAAACTCAGCTCAGATCTTTGTAGAGAATTATGTGAATTCTCCTTCACATGCTGCAGTTTATGTGATTGGTAGACATAGCCTGTTCTATTCCTATCCTCCTTGGAAATCACTAAGATCATGAGAAATAAACTCAAGCATCTTATAGAACAAGGTAAGATGAACTCCCTTTCACATCAGCTTGATCATACTACTGCCTCTGAACAAAATGTTATCCAACTTCCCTCTTTATGGATACATTGTTGAGCTCTTTACTTTAGACACATAGAAAGTACTCTTTATTTGGAATTTGCCACAGGTTTTAAATTAAGAGTCCTTAGTTTGCTTGCTGTACAAGTTTCAGATTGCCACATATTTATCACATAAATATTCTGCTCCCATCATTTATTCAGTTAGAATTATCTAATCACACTAGAGGATCCTGACTGATTACTTCTTCATACTTGCTAAGCATATTTACTTGGCTGAAGACACAGAAATGATGCGCAGCACATATACTCCCTTAAACTCACAACTGGAGTAGATGACCTGTTGATCGTGTCCTGATCAATTATTTCAAAACAGATGTCTCCTCTTCCAGATCAGGAGTAGGTTCCAAACATATGTACTCACATTACATGTGTTTAGCACCCAGAACATCTGTTCTTCAACTGGCAGTTGCATGATGTTCTACCATCCTTAAGAACATCAGTTCCATCTCCTTGGAACACATCATCCTTGATAATCTTCAAGGTCTTCAAGCAGCTTGCAGATGTATATGAGAATCATTGATCAATTGATACTCATCAACACTAATAATAAAAGCCTTTATGAGTGGACTTGAGGAAATCTCAAGTATCTTTGACATTATTGATAGATTGAAAAATTTTCTTACAAATTCTGTTGAAAATAATAACCCTAGAGTTCTTCTTTCACTTCAGGGGTTGTATCAGAAGCTATGCAGCGGAATAGCAGTACTTCAACAGAACTTACACAATGCTTACTCCATATAGCAAGCATGACCCATAAGTATTGAAAATAAATCAATCCTACAAGTTGTTTGCTTCTTCACCAAGCAACTTTCTAGACCCAACTCTACAGATGATACCTTATCAATATCTTCACTCCCGCATGAAGGTTTTGATAATATTCTTCTCTGTGCTGAATACAGGTTGAACAATGCACTCCATGAGGTCTTTGAATTTGTTCAAACACTTTCATCTTCCTTCAACATAGCTGATCAGATTGATCTAGTTTCTCCCAAATTGGTCCATCCTCCACTCCTAGGGACCAAACAATATGAACACTACTAGTTCAAACAATATTCTACCTTGTACACAACCGGAAAGTATCCCCCATGGATCTCATCCAGAGACAGACAGGATGCCTGCTCTGATACCAATTGAAATTCCTGGTATGTCACAGACTCAGGATGTCTAATGGAATGTTAAGACATCTGATCTGACATTAAGTGCTGTACAGGTAGAATAGGCTGTACTTTTGATATCTGTTCTACAACAGACACTGAACTATCATACCAGAACCTGCAACACCTTTGACAAACGCAGGTTCTGATTTACAGAGGTTCAGAACAGTCAAGGTTAATCATATACATTGATGTCACGAAGAATGCTGTGACATCAAACAAATAACCAATGCAGAAAGTAAATAACACACAAAATTGTTCACCCAGTTCGGTTCAACCAACCTACATCTGGAGGCTTCCAAGCCAGGGATAAAGTTCACTATTAGTAGTATCAATTCAAAGACCCTACAGCCAACACACCCGTTGACAGTCTTCTCACTTAATCACTACCCAATGACACTTTTACCTAAGATCCAATCCTAGATATGAGACCCCTCTCACTCCCCCTCAATCACCGCAGTGATAACTTTCTACAGTACATAAACTGTTCAGAAGATACACTTCCATTACACATCTTGATCATGCTTAAAAGCTTCAATCAAGTACAATGCATACATCCTCTAACCTACAGGTTTCAAGGAGTATGGTGACCATCCCACAGCCCGGGTGGTTCACAACAAAACTAGCCCTAAATGATTACATCTTGTCAATACACGACCTGCACTCAATTAGGTTACAATACTTCTATTTATAACCCTTTTTACCCAACTGGATTTGGGCCTTCATATGACAGCAATGCAGCTTTAACGACCTGCATAAAGTAAGCAGAAAACTTCTGCTGTAAGTTAGGTCTTCAATCGAGCTTTTCTCCTTATCCATAGCTTCTGATTGAATCTTCTAGGGATCCACATATGCCTTCAATTTTCGCTACTTGTTATGCATTCTATTTGGCAGAATATTCTGCATAACTTCAGGAACAGAACTGCATCAGACTTGACAGTTCAGTAGCTTGATGTCTGGTATGATGTTATGACATCTCTTGAGACATGTTGTTCCAGATGTTGATTCAACACAACATGTTTAGGCATTTACAATAGGATTTTTAGGCTGTTCCTATTGTACATTACATTACATTATTGTTGTTACTATTTGTTTTACAAGAAATGAGCCAATCCTAAACGAAGGCACTTACAGAAAGTTCCAAAAATCCAGAATATGTTTTCAAACTAAAGAAGTCACTATATGGTCTGAAACAAGCTCCCAGAGCTTGGTATGAAAGACTAAGTAACTTCCTGTTAGAAAAGGAATTCACCAGAGGGAAAGTGGACACCACCTTGTTCTGTAAGACAATTAAGAATGACATTTTAGTATGTCAGATTTATGTTGATGACATCATATTTGGATCCACTAAACCCTCTCTGGGAAGAAAGTTTGCTAAATGTATGCAGGCAGAATTTGAGATGAGCCTAATGGGGGAACTAAAATTCTTTCTGGGCATTCAGATTAATCAAACCCCAGAAGGAACTTACATTCATCAGAGCAAATATGTCAGAGAACTTCTGAAGAAATTTGATCTCTCAGAATGTAAGCCATCAAAGATTCCAATGCATCCCACGTGCATTCTGGAAAGAGAAGAGGTAAGTAAAAAGGTAGAACAGAAGGTCTACAAAGGTATGATTGGTTCTCTTCTCTATCTGACGACTTCAAGGCCTGACATTCTATTCAGTGTTTGCATTTGTGCTAGATTCCAATCAGATCCTAGAGAATCTCACTTAACAGCAGTTAAGCGAATTTTCAAGTATCTGAAAGGTACTACTTTCTGGGTTTGTTTTATAGAAAATCAAGTGATTACAGTTTGATAGGATACTGTGATGCTGATTTCGCTGGAGACAGAGTAGAACGTAAAATCACTTCTGGAAGCTTCCAGTTTCTGGGAGAAAATATGATCTCATGGTCCAGCAAAAGACAATCCACAATAGCTCTATCAACAGCAGAAGCTGAATACATAGCAGCAGCTGGATGCAGCACACAAATGCTCTAGATGAAAAGTCAACTTGAGGACTTCAAGATATTTGAGAGTAACATCCTTATCTTCTGTGACAATACTTCTGCTATTTGCCTTAGTAAAAATCCTATTTTGCATTCTAGGGCTAAGCATATAGAAATAAAACATCATTTTATTAGGGACTATATTCAGAAAGGGATTCTAAATTTAAAATTTATTAACACATACCATCAATGGGCTGATATCTTTACAAAACCAGTTTCTGAAGATAGGTTCAACTTCATTCTGAAACATCTCAGCATGAAGCTCTGCCCAGAATAAAACTGTTTTGATTCCATATCTTAACCTTCAGAACTTTGTTTATTTTTCGTGAACTACTGACCAATCTTTCTTCAGAACTTTAGAAGCACAAATTATATCAGAACCTATCACAATCAAGGATAGAAATGTGATGTTCACTCAAGCAAAACAAATGTCACCCTTCAGTTACTTTCTGAGGCTGAACACACGTTCAAGCTTCTGAAAGGTCAAAAGCGTTGATTGGTTGCATTGAGACACATGTCATGGGTAACCGTTCCAATATCTTTCTGAATCCCCCTAAATCAGCTATCATTAAATGCTCATAATCATTATTAATTTCTCTCTCTTGCCGTTTATATTTTCAAAATTGTTTAGAAATCTATTTAAACACATTTCTCACCATTTACACTCTTTTACCTTCACTTTCATTTTCTCTACAAACTTATTGTTTTCAGTTTGCATCCTTTCTCAAAAACCCTTTCAATTTCTTCTCAAAACCTTCGTGTGAACATGGCTTCCTCAAGCATTCCTATTTCCAGTTCTCAGAAATCAGATTCCATTGAACAATACGAAGAACCCTACAGAACCCTTCTCACACCCATCAATAATCTAGAAGTTCTTTCAGAATTGATCGTGGATTTCAACATTCTTCAAGAGAACGGGTTTAATCTCTCTGAAGAGGTTAAGGCTCAAGGCTGGGAAAGATATTTTGACCGTCTGGTGGGTCAAACATTCCCAATTCTGGTAAAGGAGTTTTGGATTCATGCTTCATCTTCTAACCATCAAGTTACTTCATACATTATGGGGAAGAAGATAGTTATTACTGATGACCTCATTGCAAGATTAATAGGCTACAGTGGTGGCGGTGTATGTTGCATTGACATGGCTGAAAGATGCGCTGATGCTGCCCTAATTGCTAGAGAAATCTTCACTCTGGGTCTTCCCTCCAGAAAGATAAGGGATTTAAAAGACCATCACAGAATATGGGCCAAGATCATTCTGGGATGCATAAACCACAGGAAGCCTACCAGCTCTCCTGACTACATCAATATTGATCAGCAATTTCTGATCTACTTCATCTCTCAGAAGATTAAGGTAAATCTGGCTCATCTGCTGTTTAACCATCTAAGGACCAGTGTTAAAGAAACCAGAGAAGAGGAGCGCACAAAAAGGGACTGGATACCCCTAGGAAGACTTATATAAGATATTCTAACAGAGAATAAGCTGATTGATCATCTTACAAAGGCTCGGGAAATCAACTCTTTGGAAGCTACTATTGGCAAACCGCTGAATGCAAAGAATCTGAAGAAAATGAAGTTGATTGAGAACATCAAGAAGGAACCCAGCGTCACTCCTTTTGCAGCAATCTCCAGCAGAAGAGTCCCTCTGGATAACTTTCCTCTGTTCTCAAAGATTGACTATAAACCTGATATAATAGTCAGATATCTAGATGCTTGCAAGGCAGACGACACAGCACCAAATTTGAACATTCAGGATCTGCAGCAGAAGGCTCCAGAAGTTGTGCTGAAGAAAACCAAGAAAAGGAAAGTTGTAGCAGAAGGATCATCTCAGCGGACTCCTAAAAAGAAAGGTAATCCTTCTTCTGTAACTGTTTTAAATTCAATTCCCACTCAATCAGAAAACCCCACACCACAAACTTTTGACGACTTTGACATTGAATTTGACCCCTCTGAATCCTTAACTCTTAGAAGATCTCGCTCCCAACCTCCAAATCCAAATATTGAAGCAACCCAACAAGAACTTGCAAAAGTTCTATCTGATATAGATACCTTTGACCAACATACTTCTGCTCCCATGCCAGAAAATCCAAACCCTAAAACCACCACAGAAGCACAACCTGAAATTCCCCTCTCACCACAACCAGAAATTCCTCTCTCTCCACAACCAGAAATCCCACTACATCCATCTCCTCAACCAGAAATTCATCCACCTTCTCCACAACCTGAACCATTTCAACCAGAAGTTCAAACTTCTGAGACTCAACCTTCTGAATCCTGTGAACCAGAACCTCATAACGATTAATCAAACCAAACTGTTGATTCTGATACCATTCTCATTCCTGGAATCACAAAACCTCTGGCCATTCATATGCCCCTTGGTACCATTCTGCATATTCCCCAAATTCCCTCCTCACTAGAATCAACTCCACAAAATTCCCCAACAAGTCCAATAATTATTCCTGAGTCTCCCACTCCCTCACCAAAGAACAATCCAGATGACCACAGCAAGACTGTCATTGATTTAATGTTTTTTGAATGTCTTGCTGCCATAACCCACAAAACAGTTATCCCAAAACCAAAACCATCTGAACCCTCTCCAGATGTTGGTACCAGATTATTGACTTTTGAAACAGAAGTACAAAAGTGGACCACTTCTCTGAAACAAGCTAGTCTTGAGCTGATTGATCCTGCTGCATCAGACTACCTTTGGTCAAAGTTCAGAAGATAGGTATGTTCTGAAACTCACAAGTTGCAAGAAAAGAGCTACGGACAAGCTCAACAGAACTTCAGCAATCTGCTGAAAGAAATTGAAGATCCAGTTCTGAGCCAGCTGCTTAAGGAAGAAGTTCTACCTCTGGACATTGCTCCCTGGTCTGAACATCGTCCAGCATCCAAAGTTCAACCAGAGTCAGAAGATCTCAATCTGATTCCTGCTGAAGCACTGAGTCAAAAAGAGGATATTGCAGAAAGCTCTGAGAAGCATCCAGTTTCTGAAGATCCTCAAGCTTCCTCCCTTGACAGGCAGACTCTAGAAGACCTGAAAAGATCTGATATGTTGATGAATGAAACAATGGATAAACAGGACGACAAAATTGAGGAAATCAAGAGCATGTTAACCCAGCAACAGGAAACCAACATCCAGATCAAGAGCTTGTTGGAAACCTTGTTCACGCGTCTACCTCCTCCCTCTTAGAATTTCCTTATCTTTAAAACTTGTTTATCTGTAATTTTCTTACATTGTTCTGAACTTATCATTGCTTCTGGTTTTAAATATAAACGCATTTTAGCTCTGATCTTATGTTCTTTTTGATAACTGACAAAAAGGGGGAGAAAGAATGATATTTTTCAATAACGGATTACTGAGACATAAGTCTCAAACATTCTGATCTACTTAAATTTTTTCTCTTCTGAAAAGCTTGAACAGGTACAAAACTCTGAGGAAAGATACAGTAAGGTTCTGATGCTCAAAGACTCATGGAATTAAAGGGAAGTAATCAACTCAGGGGGAGTTTTCTCTTCTTAATTCTATACTTTTTATTCTTTATTTTTAATTGAAAAATCTGGTTTTTGTCATCATCAAAAAGGGGGAGATTGTTAGAACATAGTTTGATTCTACAACCCTTAATTAGAGTTTTGATGATAACAAAATACAAAGAATAAATAAATTGTAAGATTTATATATAAGAGAAATATGCTTCTTAAAATTATGTTTTGTATATACAGAAGTTCTGATGGAATCAACATCAGAAGATCAGTAATATGTCAGCATCAGAAGATCAGTAACATGTGCTACACGCTGAAGCTACCAGATTATACGCTGAAGCTTGATGACCAGAATCTGTGCATAAACATATACACTCTGACTCTGATCCAAGATCTCTACCAAGTCATCAGCACTCAAAAGCGTTATCATAAACTAAGAAGACTCTGAAGTGTTACTAAGTATTCAAGACAGAATTTAATGCTAACGACTCTCTTCAGACAAGATCTTCTAAAAAAGGAAAGTGCGTTATTATCATTAAAATGGCTTTATGGACAACGTCTCCGCCTTGCCTATATAAACAAGAATACCTGAGAAAAGACGCACGCATGCACTCATATATTTTGCCAAGCCTTCAAAATCACGCTTACTCAAACACTTTAACAATTCCGTTTTATTCCAAGCTTAAATTGTGTAATTATCACAGTTGTGATATATTGTTTTATTAGAAAACGTTAAACACATTCTTGTTCAATTATTTGTAAGAGATTTCCTTGAGATAAACCGGTTTGTGGTTATACTCAAGAAGGCTTTAACAGTTGTTAAAGTAGTTGTGTAATCCTTGAATATAATGGATTAAGACCTCGTTGGAGAGAGGCGAAATCACCTTGACGAGTGGACTGGAGTAGTTTGAGATCAAACGAACCAGGATAAAAATACTGTGTTGTCTAAGCATTTGTTTTAAGTTTTACAATTCAACCCCCCTTCTTGTGTTTTTCACATCTTCATACCGGTACCCACAAATGTGTCACACTAACATAGCTATTGCTTATACCATGTTGGTATATCCCACACAATTTCCACAATGTATTTCTACTTACCTATAAGGTATCCCAAATCCGAGTAGAGGATTAAAACAAGCCAAAACAAGGAACCAAAATGTAAAGCAAACAAGTCAAATAATGAAAGCAAATAAAGGTGATCTAGCCCTAAGGTAACCCCACTTTTAAGTTTGTCCCCAGCAGAGTCGCCAGTTCTGTGATACGGTGGGAGAACTGACTTGGGTGTTTTGCGTTTGATCGCAAATGTTGCGGTTAGAAAGAGTCGCCACTGACTTTTCTTTTATCCAAAAGGAAAGGATGAAAAGAACAGGAAATACCTTTGAGATTGTTTCTTGAGTTCGGGGGGTAGATTATGAAAAGGGAAGGTGTTAGCACACTTTTCATTCATAGTTATCTATGGGCTCTTAGTTGCTTGCTATATCACTTACTTTTAATTGAAAATGTGCTTTGTGTGATTTTTGAAAGTATTTTGAAAAGGCGCCTTCGTTTAGGCAAACTTTGTAATAGTTCTCGTTTGTAAGAACGTGTACAAAGTGTTAGGCTTTTGAAAATATTTTATGTTTGGAAAATGTTTTGAAAGTGTTTTTGAAAGTGTTTGGTGTTTGTTTTGAAAATAAGCAAGGATGTTTGATTTGAAAATGAGAAAGCAACTAGGAATAATCTACCTACTCAAAAGTCTTAGTTCATTTCTTTCTTTCCTTTGATATTGCTATCTTACCATTGATTTGGTAAGAAGCCTTATCTTTGGATGTAAATGGACGGGCGTGGGTCATTGTATAGCCATGATAGCAATGCTGTGAGATACCTTAGCATTTCTCTTTGAGAGACTAAGATCATTTTGAAAGGCAACATTGATAGGTCATCAAGGGATTATTATCTTGTATTTTTTTTATTTGTTTTTGCTAAGATATCCCACATGCATAACATGGCCATTTTGGTAAGGCAACAAAGTGGAATTACCCTAAGGGTGCAAGTGTGCAAGTGTGTTTGATTTACATGCAATGTTTATCTTGAATTAGGGTTTGCTACTTGTTGGTTTTTATTCTTGCCATACAAACCCTAATTTACTAGCATTTATATAAAGCGATAAATTGCGGAAAGTAAAATTACTACGCTATTACATCATTAGGGGAGGGGGTATACAAATTTACAAATGAGGATTTTGCAAGAAAATTAAACCTAATTATCTATTACAACCATATTGAATAATATACAAGAATTGAATAAATAATGTACAAGGATATAAATGGAAAAAGAAAATGATTTTTATTTGGTTTTTAATGAAAGGGTTTTAACCTAAAAAAATGATTACTTAAAATTAAACAAAATTAAACTTAAACTAATTAAGAAAGAAAATAAGTTTGAAATATTTTTAGGATTTTTTATGAAAAAAGTTTTAACTTAATGAAAATAATATGAAAATTAATAGTTAAAAGAAACCTAAATTCTAAGTTAATTTTAGTTTAAAATAAAATGAAATAATAATTAAACCTAAATCTAAATGTTAATTATTTAAGAAAAAAGAAAATAATTTGTTTAAGAAAATGTTTTTTGTCTTTTTGTTTTATAAAGAAAATAAAATAAATAAGTGTGAAAATAATAATAAAATATTTTTTGAATTTTTTATTAATAAAAATAAAAATAATAATAATAATAATAGTAATAATAATAATAATAAATAATATAATAAAGAAAAAAAAGAAACAAAAAAAAGTAAAAATAAAAATGAAATAATAAAGAAAATAATTGGGTCAGGTTTGTGAAGCAGGTATGGGGGGTTAAGAGTCCAAAAAAATGAAAGGCCCAAAACTGAAAGCCCAAGCGCTACTGGCTGGAAAAAAGAGAGAAAATGTGAAAAATAAAACAAAAGATAGCACTGGGTGTTGAATCCATGACCTCTCACATGTACGCGTGCTACCTTTGCCACTTGGGTGGCTGTACATCCGGTAACATAAACAAAACAAATAATACATAACACAAGTAATGCCCTGAATATGACTTCATCTTCAACCTCTAGCCTGAACATTTGTAACTTCACCATTTCTCAACAAAGATGAAATATGCAAACATGAAAGTTGCTTCATTTTTCCATACGAATCCAATCATGTAAATATCATGAGCTATAAATCAAAGATGAATGAGAATTTCTAAAAGTACCAAATTCTGACCTAATTATTTTCAGAGATTCAAACCTAAAATTCTCTAAGCTTAATCAATATAAATGAAATCTATGGACATGTACAGTTTCAGGGAAATAATGTCTATATTTTATCTTCACAAATGCAAGCCTAACAATGCCTAAATGAGAAGATAGAAGTTAAAAAAATGTACCTCAAAACTGGAAATCGTGAAATGAGTTTGAGTTGCTTTCAAGGAGTTGTGATGATCATGTTAGCTTCCTCAAGTTTCGAGGAAGCTAATGCAATGGTTAGCTTGAGCAATGGATGGCTGGAATGGTCTGGAGAAGTCAACTTGCAATACTCTGTTTTTGGTTATGGAGTTTGATGCAAATGATGTTACAGTCGTGCAACATGGACAAGGATAAGTTATATTTGATGTATAGGAGCTTTAGGAACCAAAAGGCCAAGAAACGCACGAGGGAAATGTGAGTTACAAGTTCAAAGTAAGAAACTGTTCAACAATGGTGTTTTTGAATTTTTTTTGGCTTGAGTGAGTTTGGGAGAGTTTCAGGGTGTCTTAGCTCACAAATAGTGCCTCTATTTATAAGCAACAAGTTTGGAGACTTGTATCTGATCAAAATTCAAAAATCACATGTTTGTGGCTTTTTGCTTGATTTTGAAGAAAGCTTGAGAAATGTGGTTCCAATGCACAAGTACCTGGCTTATAGGGTGTCTTAGAAGCTTTAAACATGTTGCTCCTGATCATACATGTTGTGTGTGTTCAGAACAACAAGTTAGAGGCTCAAGAAGAGTGGACTTTGTGCATACCAAAATTGCAATGTTGTCTTTCTTCCTAAAATGGTATTAAGCATGGGCAATACATTGAATGCTTGAATTAAAGCTTCTAGCAGCTGTGCAAAACATTAATTATAGAGTGACAAACAAGTTTGAGGTCTGCAAAGCAAAGATTATGCAGCCTAGCATTAAGATTGAATTATGTCTTCATCAAGAAATGACTTGTAATTCAAGAATGAAACCCTAACTTCTTGCCTTCGATTCTCATTTATCAAGTATGATATAAATGAGTTCTTTGACATTTTGAAAAGATTGTAACATCCTCTACTACCTCTATGTTGGACATTTTTGAAGATTCATCTTGGAACTATGTGAAAAATTGCCATGAAGTTAGGTCAAAATCTTGCCTAAACTAGGACAAAATTTCACTAAGTTTTTCAAGTTTCATGAACATATCTTCTTAAAATCATAACTTGAAATCCATGAATTTCTATAAAAAAATTTTGTTCTACAATGTTTTAGATCTCATTGAGATCTACAAATTTCATGTTGGAAGTTTCCTTTGAATCATGGTGAAAATTTGGCTCAAAGTTATGAAAAAAATATGAATTTTCCAACACTTAGAAAAATTTCAAAGTTTAGAAATTTTGACTTTTCAAAATGAAATCTTGACTTTTTGATTTCTTGATGAACAAGTTTCATATTTTGACATGTCTTGATGAATTGTGATCTTTAGAACTTGATTTTGACCAAAAAGTCAAAGTTTGACTTTTCAGTGTACAGTTGATTGAAATTCATCTGTCAACCAATTGATCTTGAGGAATGTTTTGAGCAATTCCATTAGGTCAAAATGAATTATTTTAAACCTTGAGATCATAACTTAAACCAATCAATCATTTGATAGGTCAAAAATCAGAAATTGCACCTTCTCAGTCAAAACCCTATTTTTGACCATTTTCCCCTTTTGATGATCTAATCAAATTTCTTGAGGAATTGTGGTCCAAACTTGATAAAATGACATATATGAGTTCATAATGTTTATATAGATAAAAAATTATGAAGTTTGACTGTAAATTGACCATAATTGACTTTTTCCCCAATACAGCTGATTTTAGGTCAACTGATCAATTGATTGAGCAAAAATGTGATCCAGACTTGAAACTTGTCATGAGCAATCTTGAGGGTCCAAAATAATCCATGAAAGTCATATGGGGCATTAAAAGTCCATTTGTCCTTGTGCAAACTCAAACCCTAATTTTCAGTTATCGGTGCTTGAGGAGGTGTCTTGAGCTGATCAACCCTTGTGCAGTATTGAACTAAAGGAGATCTTGTGAGAAATTACTTGAGAAATGATAGGGAAAATTTTGGGGTATAACAGGAAGCATCTCCTAAATATATGTATAGCGTGACAAGTGCATATGCTCCCCTGTAAAATCTACCACATCCTTCCAAGTTCCTAAATAGTGGTAAATACTTTGCCTCTACAAGATTAAAAGTCTTGTCGACAAGAATGATGCTACCTAACAAAAACATCATATAGGCTCTAACAACATAGTTAAATTTACTAGCAGCTCGATGACGCACAAATATCAACTTAAACTAATCCAACCTATAATAAGGACCCCTACAAGTACTAATCTCCTCAGTTGCTTCCTCCAAGGAAACCCCAATCAGATCAATAGCTAGACTAATAACATCAGTATTAGTGAAGCCTTCTTCAGGGTCAACCAAGTCACCCCTAACTGGTATGTGAAGAAGACATAAAACATTACCCAAAGTAATGGTCATCTCTCCAAATGGAATATGAAATGATGATGTTTCTAGATTCCATCTCTCTACAAAGGCCTATACTAGGTTTTGATCTATCCTCGACAAACTGGTTCTCTGAAGAGAGGATAGCTTAGAGTCAATAAACCAAGCCTCTATCACTAATGGAAGAATGTGTGGAACCCATCATATTAATTTGTCGTCATGTGAAACAACCTTTAAATCTTTCTTCAGATTGCTCTCCTTAAAACAATTTATGGCATAAATGTTATAAAATATAGACATAATTAATCCAGGGGTCCTTTAAGTTATTTTATTGTAACGGGTTGATCCTGTAAGTTTTTTTTGTAAAACTTGGTCCTTTAAGTTTTTTTGGTTGAATTAGTATATTACTTTATATTTTTTGGATGCTACTTAATGTATTTAGGATGATAATATATGAATTTTGTTGCAACTTTTTGTACCCCAAAATTTGCCCTGTCATTTTATCAAGATTCTCCTCACAAGACTTCTTGGACTCAAGACCAGATTAGGGTTTGCTCAGCTCAAGACCTCATCTTGCACTGATGACTTGAAATTAGGGTTTGAGTTTGCACAGGGATTTTTGGACTTCCAATGCCTCATGTGACTTTCATACTTCATGTTGGACCCCCAAGATTGCTCATACCATGTTTCAAGCCTTGAATCACTTTTTTGCCTAGTCAATTGGACAGTTGACCTAAAAATCAGCTGTATTGGGGAAAAAGTCAACTGTGACCAATTTACAGTCAAACCTCATAATTTTTGATCCACATCAACATTATAGACTCATATGAACCATTTTATCAAGTTTGGACCACAACTCCTCAAGAAATTTGATCAGATCATCAAAAAGGCAAAATGGTCAAAATTAGAGTTTTGATTGTAGAAGGGCAATTTTTGATTTTTCACCTAGACAATGACCAATTGGGTTCAAACATGGTTTCAAGGACTCAATGGCACCATCTTGACCTAATCACAAGGTTCAAAGGATCTCAAATGCATTGGATTGACAGATGAATTTTCCAGTCAACTGATCAAAAATCAACTGTACATTGAAAAGTCAAACTTTGACTTTTTGGTCAAAATCTAGTGCCAAGGGTAATTTTTCATCAAGATGTGTCAAAACATGAAACTTGCTCACCAAGAAACCTAATTTTGGAAATTAGGGTTTAAAATGGAAAATTTTCATAACTTAGAAATTTTCTAAGTTATGAAAATTTCTTATTTTTTCCCAACTTTTCCCAACTTTTTCACCATGGTGCATTTGGATTCAAACAAAACTTCCAACATGAAAGTTGTAGTCCTCCATTAAATCTACAACTTTTATTCACAAAGTTTTCCTAAAAGATGCTTGTATCTCAAGTTGTGATTTTGTGAATAAGGGTCCAAAAACTTTTTAACTTAGTGAAATTTTGCCCTAGTTTAGGCAGATTTTTGACCTAACTTCATGGCAACTTTTCACCTAGTTACAATTGGAATCTCAAAATGCATTTCAAATATAGATTGTAAATCATGTTACAAGAGTTCCAAAATGTTCAAGAACTCTCCAAGATCATTTATGGTTAGGGAGAATTGAAGAAATGAAAATGGCCATTTCTCACTTTTGTCCATGGCATTTTGCACAAGGTTACAACTTGAAAATCTGTCCTAAGCATGCTTGTACTTGTTTTAAAGGTCCTAATCCTTTCCACACTCCTTAATTTAATGCAAATACATTGGATAATGGCTTTGTTCTGAGCTATGGAACTTTGCACAATGAATTAACCCATTTATGGCATAAAGGTAACAATACCATTTCCATAAAGCTTGCTTTTTTGCAACTTTGTATTCCTTGAGCATTGAATCTGATCTTTGGCCACAATCAAGATCCACAAACTTGAGTCAAATTAAACCAGCTATGCTCAGACCTCAAGCTAGCCTGTACAGGCTTTGAGCTTTGTCAACTCACTTTTGCTTCAAAAGAAAGTAAGCTTACAAAAAGTCCATAACTTGAGTATCTGTTAAAACCAAGTTTGCCTATCATTTGAAAGAACTCCAGCATATTGTAACAAGCCAATACACGAGCTCATAGCATTGCAAACACCCTAAAAACACCAAAATCACCATTTCTGCCCAAAACAGGGCAGCCTCTGCAGATCACTAGCCAAAACAAATTTAACTCGTGCATTTTTTATTTCAAAGCTTCAAACACATTCCATATATCACACCTTAGCTGTCCAAACCTTTCTCAAGCAACTATAACCCCTGTCTCGTGCGTCACCATTTTCAATTTCTGAGTTTTCAGGTTGACTTCTACAAGGAGATTCAAGCCATTTAAAAGCAAGCTGAGCATTGGGAAAGGTTGAAGGAACATCAAGCAAGCTTACACGACCTTCAAGCCTCACTCAAAGTTGCTGCATTGCCATAACCAAACTCAATTGAACAAGGTAATTTTCAAAGTTCTATCTCCTTATTTAGGCATCATTAGGTTTAGGTTTGTGAAGCAAAAATGTACTCCTTAAGTTCCTTGAGCTGTACATATGCGTAGATTTCATTTATATTAACTGAGCTAGGAGTATTTGATAGTTGAAGTTACTGAAAAAACTAGGTCATAATTTAGGGCCATTGAAATTCTCTCTGATCTTTGAGAGTTAGGCCAAGTTTTTTATATCATTGAAATCGTGACTAAAAATGCTACAAGTTTCATGTTGTAAGATTTTGTTTTTGAGCAAAGAATAGCAAGAACAGGTTTAAACAGAACCAGGGCGCGCACGCGTGTACAGAGGTCAGGGATGAAGTGAAGTGGGCCTGGCGCTTGGGCCTGTCTCTTTTGGCACCCCCCTTTTACTTTCTGCACCCCCTTGGCCCATTTTCTATATTTTTGCATATTTTTCATTTTATTTATATTTTCTGACTTTATTTATTTTTTCTAAACATTATAAAATCATAAAAAAAATTTCTTAAATTTTTTCATTTTATTTTATTATTTTTTATTATTTTTAGGGCATAAAAATAGTTTATTAGGTTAAATATAATTTATTTTCTTAAATAAAATTGTAAATAATATTAAAATACTTATATATTTTTATTTTTATTATTTATACATATAAAATAATATTTTCATACATTATTCATTTTTTTAAACATTTTGTACATATTATTATTATTTTTCTTGATTAAAAATAAATAATATAGAATACTTTCTATTAAATAAAAAATTAGGGTTTTCACCCTTTCAAAAATAATCATTTTATTTTCTTATTTTTAAGACATAAATAAATTCATTTTTACATACATAAAAATTAATACAAAAACATTTTGTATATTTAAAATTGATTCCACATTTAAATACTTGTTTATTTATTTATTGTTGTATAAATTCAATTGGGTTGTAATAGTAAATTAGGGTTTTATTTTGTGCAAATACCCCCTATTCAAACTTGTACCGATAATAATGTTGTAATAATCTAGATTTACTTTACGCATTTTATTGCTTTCATATACCATGATAGTAAATTAGGGTTTTGTATGCAAAAGACCAAAAATCAAAACAAATAGCATGACTTAATACAAGACAAAAATGCATGAAAAATGACAACACAATGCACACAAGCACCCCTAGGGTTTCATCCACTTTGTTGCCTTAAAATGGCCATGGTATACATGCTAGGTATCTTGGCAAAATCAATCAAAACAAAAAGATCATAGTGCATCGATGACGCTATCTTGGTTGCCTAAACAAAAAATGATCTTAGTCCCTAAAACTTGCTAAGATACATAGCACCATTGTTATCATGGTCATACGATGATCCACGCCCGTCCCATTTAACATCCAAATATAGGGTTGTTTACCAAATGCAATGGTAAAACAACAATGTCAAAGGAATAAAAATGTGTAGGAAAGATTTTTGAGTAGGGTAGATAACTCCTAGTTACTTGATATCTTTCAAACAATCCTTGCTATTTTCAAACAAACACATACACAATTTCAAAACATTTCCAAACAAACTTTCAAACATTGAAACATTTTTCAAAATACAAACACCTTTGTATACATTCAAAAAAGAATCATTACAAAGGTTGCCTAAACGATGGCCTATTTTCAAAATACTTTCAAAACCACACATAAAGCACCATTTCAAACAATTGAAAAGCAAAAGAAAGTGATCTAAAACAAGTAACTAAGAGCCCATGGAAAACCATGGATGAAAAGGGTGCTAGCACCTTCCCTTTTCATAATCTACCCCCCGAACCCAAAAACAATCTCAAAGGTCTATCCTGTTCTTTTTTACCTTTCCTTTTGGATAAAATAAAAGCCGGTGGTGACTCTTGCTAAACCGCAACATTTGCAAACACAAACGCAAAACCTCAAGTCAGTTCTCCTACCGCATCACAGAACTGGAGACTTTGCTGGGGATTACTATAAAAAAAGTGGGGTTACCTTAGGGTTTTAGATCACCTTTACATGATTATCTTGCTTGACTTGATTGCTTTACATTTAGTTCTATTGTTTGGGTTTGAATCCTCTACCCGGATTTGGGAAACATTCATAGGTAAATAGCAATACGTTGTGGAAATTGTGCGGGGTATACCGACATGGTTGAAGCAATAGCTATATTAGTGCGACATATTTGTGGGTACCCGTAGCCTTTGAGTTAATCAAAGAGAATACGGGGCCGCTGATTGATGTCATGAATCACTAATGGACTTTTAGAACCTTTACTTGACCAACTTGGCCTTTTAGGATGTAGTGAGATGACCGGCTTTGGTGCAGTCTGAAGTTGGTAGATACTCGATACTACACTCATTGAGGGTTGTTTTCTTGGAATATTTCGGTCGCCAGTAAAGTGGCTAAACTGAAACAATGAACACAGAAAACAATCCAGTGATATTGAGCTCCTTAGAACCAGGTAACTATTTCTAGGACAGGTTGAGCGAACTAAACTTCAAGAGGGTACTTACCTATGAAACCCCATGCAAGCCTGAAACTAGGAACTTGTACGATTTGTTTGTACATATATACTTGTGCATAACATCATGGACATCATGAAGCATCATATGCATCCACTAACCATTTCAAGGATTTGAATTTTCATCTTTGTTTGTTTTATAGGTAATGGATTCACTTTGCAGGAAAACTATCCAAGTCAACCTTGTAAAAATTCCTCCTCAACTCAAGGAGCTAGCTTCAAGGATTCCTGAGAATTCTCCATTCACCGAGAGGCATGGTCGTCTTCTCAACTTAGTCAACACCAACACTGAGGAGGACATGCTGAAAGTTCTCTTCCAGTTATTTGACCCTTTGCATCATTGCTTTACATTTCCTGACTACCAACGTGTTCCTACTTTGGAGGAATTTTCTCAACTCTTGAGGATTCCTGTTCTCAATCAACTACCCTTCAACGATACGGAAAGAGATCCAAAGCCTGAAGATGTTGCTCAAGTCTTACACTTGCAACCATCTGATATCATAGGCCATTGGGAGACTAGAAGTGGTGTCAAAGGTTTCTTGTCAAAGTTTCTATTTGAAAGGCCCAAAGTTGCTGGAATTCATTGGACTTACAAGCTTTTTAGGAGATTGTAGCTCTTCTCATATATGGGATGGTCTTGTTCCCTAACCCTGAGCAACTCATAGATGTGAGTTGTGTCAAAATCTTCATGGCTCGCAACCCTCTGCCTACATAGCTTGGGGATATCCTCCACGCTTTTCACACTCGTACAATGAGGAAAAGAGGTGTTCTCATGTGTTGCACTCCTCTACTGGCAAGATGTTTTATTTCTCATCTTCCCCAATCAATCTTGAAGAATGAGCAAGGTTTGAGGTGGTCACAGCGATTGATGACTCTTACACATTCATATGTTCATTGGTGTTCTCGATCCAGAGAAAATGTTATCATTATTGACCGTTTAAACTGGGACTTGAAAAGGTTGGTCGAGGAGATAGCTGTCCTGGCTGGTTTCAGGTATTAATCTCTGACCTGAGAAAGAAAGATAGTTTTCCTGGCTTGTTACAGGTATTAATGTTCAATATCTTCATGCAGATAATTTTCCTGGCTTGTTACAAGTGTTAATCTACAATCAGTCGTCCACAAATAGTTTTCCTGGCTTGCTACAGGTATTAAACTAGGACTTGAAAAGGTTGGTCGAGGAGATAGCTGTCCTGGCTGGTTTCAGGTATTAATCTCAGACTTGAGAAATAAAGATGGTCTTCCTGGCTTGTTACAGGTATTAATCTTCAATCTCTTCATGTAGATAATTTTCCTGGCTTGTTACAGGTATTAATCTACAATCAGTCGTCCACAGATAGTTTTCTTGGCTTGCTACAGGTATTCAACTGGGACTTGAAAAGGTTGATGGTAGCCATCTTTTAATTGACCTTTTCCTGAAAAAGGTAAACGTTAGCTGTATGAAATGTCATGATGTATGAAATGCATGATGTCATGATGTTCTCAAAAATAAATGAGATTGTGTTGTATGCACTTTATCATGTATGTAAATAGGAGGTATGCAATGTGAAATGTTTGCGAATGTATTTTCGTCTGGGAAAATAAATCCTTGACAAATGTCGGGGAGTTTGTTAAATCCTGGACTGCTGTTGAAGAGTATGTGTGTCTTCAAACTTTGCTTAGAATGTTTCTGATGGGGATGACGAACGAAGATGGTTGTGAGAATAAACCTGTAGGAGAAAATAACTCCGTTGGGGAATAAACATGGTGAAGAGATTACTCTGCGGGGAATTACTCTGTGGGGAAGGGATACTTTGTTGAGATTTTAATGATAAACTCGGCTGGGGATTCTGTTGATAAGCTCTGTTGGGGATTTTGATGATGAACTCCGCTGGGGATAGAAGGAACTTCGCTGGCGATGATCTTTCAGTTGCAACTTGCTGAGGATAACCCGGTTAGACTCTTGTGAGAATAACCTCTGAATTTGGCTGGGGAGACTTATTTGTGCTTCGCAGGGGATAAGCTTCCAGAATCTACTGGGGAAGATGATTCAACTCCATTGGGGAAAATTTTTTAGACTGCGCTGGGGAAATGGCTCCACTGGGGGTATCTTGCATTCTGCCGGGGAACATTATTATATTCCGTTGAGGAATATTAAGACTTCCAGGGATACTCTTATGCTTGCTGGGGAATATCCTTATACTCCGCTGGGGAATATTAAGACCTTTTGGGGATACCCAACCTTTTTAGGGCTGATGGTAGACCAACCCTGCTTGGGGAGAGTATTGCTGATTCGTTCATAGTTGCAAGTCTCAGCTGAGAGAGCTATCATTACTGTCTTACTTTGCGGGGAGTGAAATTATCTTAGCCATATTCTTCAGTTGAATATATACCTTGGTACCTGGTGGACATAGCAACTTGTACAATTCAGACAATTCTTATTTGCCCCTGTTTTTTGCGGGAGAAGGTGCCTACAGAGGCCCTGTGGATTGAGTATTATCCCCACCTATGAGGTGCTTGGTATCTTTCGATTGAAATGACAAGTCTTCTTCTGGTAGGCAAGTGACGAGATGACGGGACATAGTCGTGCACTTTGATCCCTAGTTTTTGCCTGGACCGCCCTTTCGGGTTTTCAGTCCATCGGGATACCCCTTTTTGCCCAAGCCGCCTTTTCAGGTTTTCGACTTGTCGGGTGTACAAACTTTTTCATTTTCATCCCTTATTTTTGCCCGAACCCTTTTGGTTCACCGGGAAGCCCTTATTTTTTCCTAGGCTAGTCAACCTAGCGGGTCTTTGATTCACGCGCGGTATTTTTTTACTATGTCCATTCCCTCAGGATGTAGAGAGGTGTCACTGTCGGTAGTATTGTGTTGCCATACTACCAGAAGATCTTCGTTTGATCATGCAAAATTCGTTGCTGGAATTCATGTCCAATGCCCCAATTGATTCTGATGGAGATTTTCCCCTGGCTATTTGGCATTTTGAGAGATTCCTTGAATCTTGACTTGACTGCCCCAGATGATGGACAATGATCATGCCATGCCCCTTGATTGGAAGTGTTTTTCCACTTGAGGTGATCCTTTTTTATTGAAAAGGTTTCTTTGTTCACTAGATATTCGTCGTGCGAATTTCTCTGCTATTTGAACAAATAGTCATATGCAAACAATATTATTTTAAGAATGCAAAGCTTATGTCTGTCTTGAAGTTTTTGAAAGTGCATTTTTCACTAAAACATGCAAATTTTGTAAAATGTGATGTCAACTCAGGATTTACAGCAAGCCCTACAGGAGTCAGGATACCTTTTGTAACAGTATGCTTTTGAACTAACCCATGCTTCAGCTAGGACTTTTTAAGGGTTATAACGTGACTTGGTTCACGGTTTAAGAAACAAAGGATAAAGACTCAAATTTTATTTGTACCCACCCATTCTTCGTGATGGTCTTCGATCCTAAACTCAGCTAATCGTGCATTAGATCCCGTTTGAGCCTTTGCTCTGATATTCCAGTGATGGTTCGGATACTGACAATTTATTTGAATAGGCAGTCATTTTTGTTGAGAGTTTTTAGGACATCTTTTTGATTTTATTATCCCTGTCTTTTGCCTGAACTGTTTCTTTTTGTATTTACAGTCAGCGGGATGCCCCAGTTTTGTAAGTCTCCTTCATAGGTTTTGACTTAATGGGCTTTTATTTCTGAGAGATAATGACTTCTTGTCCTTACAATTATACGGAACCAACACCGTCTTTTGTTACGGAAGGACTTCTTTGATGCCATTCATTGTGCACCTGGATCAACTGAGAAAACTACCCCGCCCCAGGTTATAATTAAGGGTTTTAATTTGTGAAAAGAAAAACTCCAACTTCTTTGGCTCAAAGGGGTTGACGAGGGATTATCTTCCTTATAACTCCGCTGTTTAGGATTTGAAACAACGCCTGTACATCGTCATCAGGGTCTGTTCAAAAGCATATTGTAGAGATTTTGGTATCATTTTCGTCATCCTCCCTCAAAAGGCTTAGAATTTTTTAATCGAGAGTTGATCATCACAAAAAAATGAAAGCAATTTGAATATAGTGAAATACAAATGGATTGATTCAAAACAGACATATGCAATGCATTGATAAAGTAACAAAGTTTGACATGAATAAATGTTCGAACAATCAAAATAAAATTACAACTTGAAAATTCTAATGAGCAAAAAGTCTTCTCGTCTCAGTACTTGTCACTTCAAATGGTGAACCTTGGAGGGATGGTAGAAGAACTCAGCCTGACCATCTTGTGTGAATTCCAATGCTCCTTCATCAATCAGGTTTTGAATTTTGTACTTCAACTTCCAACAGTCGTCAGTATCATGCCCCAGACTGTTAGAATGGTATGCACACCTTTCATCAGGATTGTAGTTGGGTGAAGAAGTCTTAGGATTCGGATGAGGTCCTACCAACGTCACCAGATTCAATCTCAACAGGTGTTGCAAATCTTGGGACAGCGGCATGTTGAGCTTGGTAAACGGCCTCTGATTAACCCGTTGTTTATGGCAAGGTTGTTGTTGGACCCGAGTTATAGTAGCAATTTGGAGAGTTCCATTCTTCACCATACCAAACTCTTGTCTTCTTGGAGGCTGATTAATGATTTGATCCCCAGCCTTGACCGTTTGCTTCATACTGTTGTATCTGTCTTGATAAAGCTGGTTGATCATGGTTCTCAACTCTTCTTGTTCTCGAGCTAAGCCTTGGATAAGAGCCATCTTCCCCAACATCTGGGTTTTCATGGTACTGAACTCAGCTTGCAGTTGTTCCAGTCGTTCGTCCTTATTGTCTTCAGGACTTTTCTTGACCAAATTCCCCATGAGGAGTGTTCTCAACTCTTCCTTCCCCTTGGATAGGTTTAGGAAGATTTCCCTGAACTGAGTCTCTTGAGTACGAAGATCTTAGTTGTCTTGTTGGAGAGCCATTGCTGAAATAAACAGCGAGAACATGAGAGACCTGTACTGGAAGACCTGTTATGCAATGATATGTATGATATATGTATGCAATGTTTTCAAGGATCTCGCGGGGTAAACAAGAAACTGTTAGAATTTGAATCTTGTAGCTTTGATTGAAGGAACTTCATGTCGTTAAGAGTCCTTCTTCAAGAGTCCAGCTCACCATATCGAGTGGGTCATAGCCCCTGACTCAAGTTGTCGTGTTTTGATCTCTAGACGACATTGGCTAGAGGAAAATAAATCCCCTTTGCCCCTCGCTGGACATTTGAGATCCTTGAAATGGTTAAGGAAATGTTAAGGCATGATGTTATGATGTGTATGCTATGCGTTTAAGCAAAAGTGTGAAGTGATGTAAGTAAACCCTGCAATAAATCCAAATTATCGAATAAGGACTGTAAAAAAAACCTGCAAGGAACTCATGTTGTCAGATAACAAGAATGTGCAAGTAGTTCAAGTTTGAAGGCACACAAGTCACACAAACAACCTTAAGTTTAGACTGGCATGGAGTTTAGGTATTACCCTCTTTCAGTTTCAGTTGGTTAAGACCTGTCCTAAAAAATAGTAACCGGCTTCTAGAGGATCTCAATATCACTGACTACCCTCAATCGGTCATAATTCCAGTTTAGCAACCTTTTCTTGCAGCCGGAATCATCGCGAGAGTTTAGTCTCAATGAGTGTAGCATACTGCTACTGTTCTATGGCCAAGTTGGTCAATTTAAGGTTCTAATGTCAGTTGGTGCTTAATGACTCCTTAGAAGACCCATATTCTCCTCGTTCCAACACAAGGGATATCAATACAGACTAAGGTGCCACACTAACATAGCTACTGCTTCATCCGTGTCGGTCTACGCCGGACAGATCCCTCACAGTTTATTTCTACTTACCTAAAGGGTATCCCCAGATCTGGGTTAGGATCTATAGAACTCCGATACAAGCCCACAAAATTTAAAGCATACAAAGCATACAATTGAAAACACAAGTGATCTAATCCTAAGGTACACCTCACTTATAAGATTATTCCCCAGCAGAGTCGCCAGTTCTGTGATCGGTGGGAATGAGAATTGACTGTTTTGGAATGCTGGTTCGCGTTTGCATTTATTTTCGCAAAATGTCGCGGTAAGCAAGAGTCGCCACCGTCTTTTATTTTATCCAACAAGGAAAGGACAAAAGCACAGAAAAATTCCTTTTCGAGATATTTCTCGGGTTCGGGAGGTAGATTATAGAAAGGGAAGGTGTTAGCACCCTTTCTACCCATGGTTATCCACGGGCTCTTAGGTACTTGCTCACTATGTTTTCAAAAGTTTGCTTTTCTTTGTGATTGTGGGTTTGAAAAGAGTTTTTGTTTTAAAAGGGGTGTAAGTGCAAAAAGTTTTGTTTTGTTTTTAAAAGGAGCAAGTACTTAAGAACATCTACCTACTCAAAAAGGAATTAGACTGTGCAAGTGTCCTTTAGACAATGCTATCCCACTATTGAGGAGTAGGTAGCATCGTCGTTGGAGTTTTCGAGTCAATTCGATTTAAGGGACGTGTGGTCACTAAAGCAATGTTAGGACGCCTTAGTGGTAACCCTAATGTCTTAGATCATTTTATCCAAGGCAACCGTTTCGAGGCAACTTATGATCTTTGGACAAGAGGGCGACCTCTAAAACATCCTATACTTAATGACCACGTTCGAGGAAACCAAGTGAGGTTTACCCTAAGAGTGACATGTGCGAGTGTATTGTTTTTTCCAGTTATATTATCTTTGTATATTTAGGTGTGCTACCGTTTGTTTTCAGATCTTGTCATG
Organism: Vicia faba; assembly: GCA_948472305.1. Lineage (NCBI taxonomy): Eukaryota > Viridiplantae > Streptophyta > Magnoliopsida > Fabales > Fabaceae > Vicia > Vicia faba. The sequence continues at coordinate 724,591,049 of OX451735.1, forward strand.
CAATCCTAGTTAGCATACATCTAAACAGTTAATATATGTATAGGAATTTAAAGTGCGGGAATTGTAAATCCTACGCTATTACAAGGCTTCGGGGAGGGGGATTATTTACATGTCCAAAATTGGGGGGAATAAAGCAGTAAAGCGTAAAAGTCTTAGTTAAGCTATTACAAACCAGTAGGAAGTTACAAAAAAATAAACGCGCGCGAATCTGAAAATAATCTCTAAAAATCCTAAGAATAAAATCTTTTTGTTGTTTTATTTTATTTTGGGAAAATGATCTAAATCTTCTTAATTTTAGCTTTGAGAAAATGTTAAGATAATTAAATGATTAATTAACAAAGTTAATTTAATAGAAAAAACTAGCCTAATTTTTTTGTGGTTTTTCTTTTCAGTTGATTTTATATTGATTAAAAAAAAGAAATAAAATAGTCAAAACAAAGATGAAATCGAAGGAACAGACAGTAAATCAAGAAAGGTAAAATTCTGGAGGCCTGTATCGAAAGAGGTGTGGGCTGTCTTTCGATCCAGTGAAGAGGCTTGATCAAAGGTGCACAAGGGGCTTCACTTTGAGGGTGTTCGATCTGGATATGTCATCCTTCGATCTGGGAACCCTGGATCCAGTTCGAAGCTAAGCTGCTAAGCTTCGAAGCTCTGAACAAGATTCTGAGAAGATATTTCCTGCAAAATGAGACAAATGTTAAAGATCCAGGGGGGACTTTACCCCCCCTGATTCGAATCTCCTCCCAATTCGAATCCTTCCTCAATTTGAATCTGCTGAATCTGGGCCTGGGTTTGTTTTATCCTGAGATTCGAAGGAGAAACTTAGATTGTGCCCCAGCAATGGCACGATCTCATCTTTGCGCTTCAACTTACATGCAACATAATCAGTAATAACAAGAATACATATGCAATGTGTATTTAAATGTCATGAAGGTGCAATTTTGGTTTTGCAAACCCTTACCAATTAAAGATGTATGATTTGTGGCTCTGGGTGTGGAGATGTTCGCTGAATGGCTGCTTTGGCTTGGATTACTTATGAAAATGCTGATAACCTTTGGTGGGTTTGTGGGCAGCGTATCTCCAAATCCTCCCTGTTTCTTTTTCTCCCTTTTTTCGTTCTCTTGGCACTGTATGCTGGCCCTTGTATTTATAGGAGTATGATGGTCTAGTAACGACAAGAGACAACCAATTAAACAGGCCTTTAAAGCCATGAGACAAGAATCAGACATATTAAAAGAAGATTTCCTTTTTTGAAATATTCATGTCTCTTTGGAATCTTGAATGAACCTGGACACCTTTGATTTTTGAATGCCTCCAGGCCATGCTCTTCGATTGGTCTTGAGTTGCCTCCTTCGAATGGACTTCTTATGTGCCCTTCGAATGGGCCTTCTGAATGCTTCTTCAAATGGACCTTTTGAATGTTCTTCGAATGACCCTTTGAATGCTTCTTCAAATGGACCTTTACATGTTCTTCGAATGAGTAATTTACATGTTCTTCGAATGAGCCTCTTGCCTGGTGTGCTGGCAAGTTGAGAGGCCTTTTCCTTTGTGAATCAAAACAAACTTGTAGGAGATTCTTGCCTCTTGAGTTGAAGGTAAGCCTGAAGTAGTTAATGCATAGTCGAAGCATTATGAAATTGACTTGATCGAAGGGGTCCAACGCTCAATCGAAGACTTGCACACCAAATCTTGATCGAAGGGTTCCAAACACCTAATCGAAGCTTACTAATCAAAACCTGATCGAAGAGTGCCAAATTTCCAATCGAAGACTGGTGAGTCAAGCCTATATCGAAGTATTTTGGATACCCAATCGAATACTTTTCCCATATGCTAATCGAAAGACACTTTGTTCATCTTCAAAAAACTTTATTTTCGTTAGGCAAATGTTTGTGACCAACCATGTAAGGGAAGACTTTTGAAAACATGAGAGGGCAAATTTTGGGGTACAACAAACCCTAAGTTAAGTATTAGGCTTACCTCTCCACAGTGAACCTTGTCGCATCAACTCCTCTTCCGTCTTTCTGGTTCGCCTTCCTAATCTTCCTCTTTTCCTCTCTGTTTTGCAGGTACGATGGATGATGATGGCAAAGATGCGGCCACGAGAATGAAGGTGTGGCGGCAGCGGGAGACTGATCTTGTTCTTTCTGTTTTCGTCCTCCAATCCCCTCCTCTCTATCTCTTAGAATTGCTAGGTTTATATAGGTTAGTAATTTAGACAGATTAGGAAATTTTCTATTGATTAGGCGTTACAATTGTTGATTAGGGTAGATTTTTTGAAATTATTGTTAGATATATAAGTTTTAGGAAAGATTGAAGATTGTAATTGATTCGTATTTTTTAGAAGAAACCCATATTTGATTTGATTAGAAATTAGAGATTGTATTATTAGGGTTTCTGTATTCATCAATGTATTCAGACGATTTTACTTGTATATTCTTATCAATCATCATCAATAAAAAATCTTCTAATTTATTTGTTTCGATTCATTCCGGAATTATGGATCTGGGACTCTTTTTCAGTTGTCTTAGTGAAGAAGAAAAAACAGTAAATCAGGCCGCCTCTTGTGTTTTTTTAGAACTTAGGGTTTCTCTTATAATTTTGACCCAAAAGTCAACAAAATAATTATTTCTAATAATAATAATGAATAAAAATAATAGTAGAAATAAAATTAATACTAATGTAATAACAATAATTAGCCAGATAATTATAATGAAAAAACCAAATGGACTAAAGAAGAAAAATGGGCCAACTTTTAAGAATTCTCCAAAAATGCTCAAAAATAGTAAAATAGGATTTTAGAGGGTGATATGGACTTGTTGTACCCCAAAAGTTTCTCTCTCATTTTACTCAAGGCATGCCCATTGAGTTCCCCAAATTTCCCAAGGATGACCAAGAATTAACCAGACAAATTCTCCTCCAAAGGCAATGAACCTCTGACTAGGTTTTCAAATTTCATCAAGATATGAGAGCTCCAATGGTCTCAAATTCATTCCATGGTGTTGTACCCCAAACTTTTGCCCTCCCTTTTCCACAAGAAATCACAACCTCAGGGTTTTCTCTGATTTTTAAGATTGACTCAAGAATCGATAAGACAGATCTTTCTTTGGCAGTAATCCAGGATTAGGGTTTGCGCTCGCATTTCTCAGAAGAAACTGAATCCTCATAAATTCAGTTGATTGTTACATAATTTTTACGCTTGTTCAAGATTACCGGTTGTTTCTCAAAACCTAAATATCTGGGATAGGAGCTGAGACTTTTGTGTGGAACCTTGAAGGCATTTGCTTGATCAGTGGAGTGAAAGGTTTATGGAATGCTTGTTTGTTTAACTGTACAATGCATATGTTAATTGGAATACCAGGCGTATTGTGATTAATGCAAGGTTAAAAGACGGCAAAGTTTGTTGATTATTTATTTCATCTGGATTAAAGTTATTGGGATACATTTCCAGTTATTTTAATTTAAGAGTCTTAAATAATTAAATAGACAGTACAAGGAAAGATTGGAATATTTGACAGTAGAAAATTCTTTTTGGATAAAGACTCTTATTTATTTCAAGTATTGTTACAAACTTTATTCGAATATTGTGAATTTACAATTTACAGTATTTACAATAAAATTTGTTTACAATAAATGAAAAGATGAATCTAAGCCTAATCAACTAAAGGTCTTTGACTTTTACTGCGTCCTCCGTTATCCAACTGGTACTTACCTGCAAAAGACAAAGAAAAAGAAATCAGTGTAATTAACTGAAAAGAATTTTCAAGCAGATAAATAAAAAATCATCATTAAAGTCTACTGGCCGGAATCAGAAATACTATGTTCATCATGTTTCATTTTCCTCTCTGCAAATCACAAGAAGATTTCTCATCTCGGTTCACAGAGAGAAAAATAAAATATATAAAATTGCAAGCATACAAGTTATTCAAAATGCAAAGGCACAAGGCTGCACACAAGGCAAAGCAAATTAAATTCCAAACTTCATTAGTCAACCAAAGGCAGAAGGTTGCACACAAAGTAAACTGAGCTGCCAAACTAAGTTTCAAAATGCATTAACCAAGCATGTCAAAAACTAAGTTGCAAAACTGTCACAGCAAGTACACAAAGCTGTCCAAGAAAGTACACAAAGCTGTCCAAGAAAGCACACAATGCAGGAAATATGGAAACAAGTACAATAATGCAGGAGATGTACCAAGTTACAAGCAAGAGAGCTTGTCCTAGCCCTCATCATGTTCTGGCCAGCAGCTTTTCAGAATAAAATAGAATAAGCAATCAAAAGTGCTTTTATGGAGAGAGAAAGAGAGTGAAGTGAGAGTTTGCAGTTTTGGAAGGCTGTAAAAGGCAATAAGAAAACAAATAAATAACAGGTCTAACAGTCCAGCAGATAGAGGAGAGAGCCCAAAAAAACTACAAGTCCAAAACCTGTTTAAAACTCATCAGTCTGCTTACCAAAAACTTCCCAACGGTAACAAAAACAAGCAAACCTATAGCCTGCCTTACCAAACACAAGCAAACCTGCTTAAACAGCAAGCCTGCCTCCAAACTCAAAAGCTTGTCAAGTAAGCCCAAAAACCTGCTAAAACTGCATCGAGCTTGCTTCTAAAACTAAAACTCACAAAAAACCAAAACACAGAGCAAAACTGCTAAGCCTCCAAAATCACAAACATGAGTTACAAACTTGAAAACCTGCAAGCTCAAACCAAAACCTGAAACCTGCAGTAAATACAAACTGCAATTTTCCAAACATACAGTCCAAGCCAAAACTTATTCACCAACAAATCAAACTACACAACAAACTTGTGAAACAAGCTCAACAAACATACAAAAAAGGCCACAAACTGCAATAACCCTGCTTGCTCAACAAAAAGCAAAACAAAAACATTGTTTTTGAGTGTTCACATCATCCTCAACCATAAAATATGAATGTTCAGAAAGAGGAAGACACTAACACCAAGATACAGTAGTTTCAGAAAATGCTTTCATCCTTAAAAAGAAGAGGGGGAGAGAAGCAAAGGAGCAAAAGTCTCAGAATATACATTCATCATCAACAGAAATCAAGCTCAGTTCAAAACTAGAAGTTCTCAGAATAGGTTTTCATCATCAAACAATCAGTAATCAACAAAACCAAATCAACAATAGCTAATCTCAGAACCATTTCATCATCAAATATCCAACACCCAAAGAAGAGGAAGAGGTCCAGAAGTGAAAAAAGGAGCAATAGTTTTCAGAAACGAAATCATCATCAAACATCAATGAAAGTTCAAACAATATAGTTTTCAGAAACGAAATCATCATCAAACGTCAATGAAAGTTAAAACAATATAGTTCTCAGAACAAAATCATCACCAACGAATCATCTAATCAAAAGCACAACAGAAATACCAGAAGCCCAAAGCAATCGTCACGCTCCTCCTCCGCCTAGCCTCCTGGGAGTGCCACCGGCCAACTCACCATCCTTCTCCTTCCATTTTACACAACAAGGCGTTCAAGGTACGTTCCTCAGGCTTTTACTACATGTAAACATCACAACCACCATAAATGAAAACATGCAAGAGCAAAATGAAAACATAACTGTAAAAAACCCTAAAACGGATTAACAATTCGTACCGTACATTCAAGATCCTGGACCGCCGTGAAGAGAGATGGAGGTGAGATAGGGCGATGCTCCGGTGGCCAAGGCAGGAGAGGAGGAATCGGTTGTTCATGGCTGAGAACGAGGAAGAGAGACGAAGAAGATGAGAGGAGCGGCGCCGTTAACTCAAAACTGAAAACCCTAATTTCTGGATACACTGAATTAACCCTAACAAAAGTTGTGCAACCCACATGGGCCTTCGTCCAAACAAAACCCTTAAGCCCATTATATGTTTCAGCGCATACCCCCTCCTTTTCCTCTCTTCTTGCCATTTTGTTCTTCTTTTGGGCCATCTAAGAACACATTCTTAAGCCCACCCTTTTTTTTATTTAAACTCTTTTCTTTTCTTTAAACTAATACTTTTGTTTATCACTTTCTTTTCATTTTTTATAAATCTAATTCTTTTTCTTTTTTTTTGTTAAATAAAAATATATTAAATTTTTGTATAAATTTTCTTAATAATTTTCCTTAATAATTATTACATTTAATAAACATACATAAATAATAAAACTTTAACTTAAATAATTTTTCCTAATCAATAAAAAACACAAAAAATAAGTAAATACTTAATTTTCCTTAGGTTAAATTTTTATTTTGATCATTTGTAAATAAATACACGCATCTCATATTTCTTTGATTTTCATTATCTTATACTTTGTTATAATACGACAGTTCGATTTGGTTGTAATATATATACTTGGACATTATTATTCTGATAAGACTCATCCCCATTTGTAAACATTTGTACCCCCATCCCCGGATACTGTTTTGTAATAACTTAGACTTTAAATTCCCGCAATTTACCGCTTTCAATATACTGTATAGTAATTAGGGTTTGTATGCGAAGATTCAAAATCAATCGCTAGATGACCTAATACAAGATAAATGCATGAAAATAAATACACAATTCACACTTGCACCACTAGGGTAACCTCGCTTGTTTCCTTGGAAAATGCAATCATGTCCCTCGAGTATGAGACACTCTAGCAAATGCCCCTTCAATAAACAAAGATTGTAGTCCCTCGATGACCCTCTATGTTGCTTTCGATAAAATGATCTCGTCCCTTACAAAATTGCTAGAGCGTCTCACAAGTTGCCTTCAATGATTGTATGCGATGACCCGCACCTGTCCCGTTTAACATCCTAACACAAGGTTGTTCATCAAATACAATGGTGAAACAACACTGTTAAAAAGGGTTAAAAACATAAGAAAGATCTTTGAGTAAAATATGGTAGACAACTCTTAGTTACTTGATCAAAATCTTGCAAAACATTCTTGCCGTTTTTAAACACACTTCACAACACAACTTCAAAAAAAATTTCAAAACAACTTTCAAAACATTGAAATATCTTTTCAAAAAGACACACACCTTTGTATATATTCAAACAAGAATCATTACAAAGGTTGCCTATACAAGGCATCTTTTTCAAAACATTTTCAAAATCACACACACAAAGCACCATTTCAAACAATTGAAAAGCAAAGGCAAGTGATCTAAACAAGTAACTAAGAGCCCATGGATAACCATGGATGAAAAGGGTGCTAGCACCTTCCCTTTTCATAATCTACCCCCCGAACCCAAGAAAACATCTCAAAGGTCTTTCCTGTGATTTTTGACCTTTCCTTTAGATAATATAAAAAGTCGGTGGCGACTCTTGCTAAACCGAACAAGTGCGAATACAAACGCAAAATCCCAAGTCAGTTCTCCCACCGTATCACAGAACTGGCGAATCTGCTGGGGAATATCTGAAAGTGGAGTTACCTTAGGGTTTTAGATCACCTTTACATGCTTACCTTGATTGCTTTGATTGCTTTACTTTTTGGGTTCCTTGTTTGGGTTTGTTTTAAATCCTACACCCGGATTTGAGGGCACCTTTTAGGTAAGTAGCAATAAACTGTGAGGGAACTGTGCGGGGTATACCGACATGGTTGAAGTAGTAGCTACGTTAGTGTGACATATTTGTGGGTACCGGTAGCCTTTGAGTCAATCAAAGAGAATACGGGGCCGCTGAGTGATGTCATGAAGCACTAATGAACTCTTAGAACCTTACTTGACCATCTTGGCCTTTTATAGGAGTAGTGAGATGACCGGCTTTGGTGCAGTCCGAAGTTGGTAGATACTCTATACTACACTCATTGAGGTTTGATTTTTTTGGGATATTTCGGTCTCCATTAAAGAGGCTTGCGCTGAAACAATGCCCAAGGAAGCAAACCAGTGATATTGAGCTCCTTAGAACTCGGTTTCTATTTATAGGACAGTTTGAGCCAACTAACTTCAAGAGGGTACTTACCTACAAACCCCATGCAAGCCTAAACCTAAGGACTTGTCTTCTTTGTGTGAATATGATTACCTGTATATACACTTGCTTACTTTTGCATACCTGTACATAACATCATAACATCATACCATAGCATTTTCAATAACCATTTCAAGGATCTCAAGGGTCTTTTGATGCAGGGTCATGTTGAACCAGACATCTACCAAAGGGCAAGAGGATTTTCCTCTAAACGAACACCGTCAAAGATCAAGTGCAACAACTTGAATCAAGGGCTATGACCCACTTGACATGGTGAGCTTGATTCTCGTGGAAAGAGATCCACCGATACAAAGTTCTCCAATCAAAGATGTTGATCGAAGTTAAACCTTTAACATTTTCTTGTTTTTATACCGCGAGATCCTTGAAAACATGCATCCACATATCATGCATCGCATCATGACAGGTTTCTCCCATATAGGTCTCCTTATCTTCCTACTATTTATTTCAGTAAGGTGGATATGGAACAAACAGTGAAAGATCTCCAAGCTCAAAACGCTCAATTCCAACAAATGCTTCTGGCTATGGGTAAAGGGCAAGAGGATCTGAAAGCTCTCCTTCTCAAAGACAAGAAGAAGAAGTCCAAGAAGACAGTAGGCGTCCTGAACTTGAGAAGAAGACCTAAAACCCTAGATCTTTCAAATCCATCCAACATGGGGGGTAATCTTGAAGAAGATAACAATTTGGAGATTGATGAAGTTGAAGCTGACTATTCCGAGGAACAATACCCTCCCGCTTATGACAAATATAAACAGTTGGAGGATCGCCTCAGTGCTATGGAGATTCAACAAATACCTGGCTTGGATTTAGGAGACATGGGTTTAGTTTCTGGGTTGGTCATCTCGCCAAAGTTCAAAGTCCCTACCTTTGCCATGTACGATGGAGTCTCTTGCCCTAAGATGCACTTAAAGTCTTATGTCCGCAAAATCTAACCATACACAACTGATCCAAAGCTTTGGATCCATTTCTTCCAAGAAAGCCTGACAGGGACTCAACTCGAGTGGTTTTATCAATTGGAGAGTTCTCGCATCCACACTTGGGAGGAGTTAGCTGTTGCTTTTTACAAACAGTATCAGTACAATGCTGATCTTGCACCAACTCGTGTGCAATTGCAGAACATGACCATAGGTTCCGACGAGAACTTCAAGGGATACAATCAAAAATGGAGAGATCTGGCTGGTAGGGTACAACCTCATTTAACTAACAGGGAGCTGATTGACATCTTCATGGGAACTTTGACAGGGCCTTTCTTTAAACACTTGATCGGAAGCTCTTCAGCCGGATTCACCGAGCTAATACTGACCGACGAAAGGGTCGAAGCTAGCATCAAAAGTGGGAAGATTCAAGAAGAAACATATTTTGATGATCAGAAAAAGCCTTTTAATGGGAAGAAAGAGTCCAATGTAGTGACCAGTCAAAAGAGTCGTCATGACCAACACGTAGGAGCAATCTTAATCTCTAATCCTACGCCTGCTCAACAAAGGCAGGGGCATCAGCGTAAGGAGGTTGCGGCTAAAAGACAATACACTAAGATCAACATGTCGCTGGATCAAGCGCTACAACACCTGTTGAAGGCAGAGCTGATTACGTTAAAGGCTCCTCATCCGAACCCTAAGACCTCTTCTCCCAACTACAACCCGAAAGCAAGATGTGCTTATCATTTTGGTAGCCCAGGATATGACACAAACAACTGTTGGGCTCTGAAGAACAAGATTCAAGACTTGATTGATGCCAAGGAGATCAAGTTTGACCCACCAGAGACCCCAAATGTGATCACTGCTCCTATGCCAAATCATTGAGAATGTCTTTGTTTCATTTGAATTTTCAAGTTGTAATTTCTTTTGTTATTCAAACAATTATCTATTAATGTCAAACTCTGTTTCATTAATGCATTGCATATGTTTGTCTTAAATTCATCCATTCGTTTTCACTATATTTGAACTATGCTTTCTACTTTCTGTATGACATTTAACTCTTGCAAAAAGCTACAAGCCTTTAGAGGGAGGATGACGAAACAATACCATAATCTCATACAGTATGCTTTTGGACAGACCTTGCTGACGATGTACATGCGTTTCTTTCAAATCCTAAACACTGGAGTTATAAGGAAGATAATCCCTAGTCAACCCCTTCGAGCCAAAGAAGTAGAAGTTTTCTTTTTTAAACACAAATTGAAACCCTTGATTAAACTTGGGGCAGGGTAGTCGCTCAGTTAATTCAAAAGATGCGCATTGAAGTCGCAAACTCTCAGTTCGTAATACAACGAAAAACATCAAAAACATTCCTTTGGAACTAAAAGACAGTGATGGTTCTTTATCTCATAGGTAGTCATTATCTATCAAAAAAGAAAATCCCACTGAGTCAAAACCTACAAAGGAGACTTGCGAAAGTTGGGGTATCCCGCTGACTGTAATCTCGAAAATAAGAACGGTCAGGAAAAATTAGGGATAAGAACAAAAAAAAGAGGAAAGAGGTCACTACAAATCCTCAACAACATGAAAAATGTTGCAAAAAATGACTGCCTTCCAACAAATTCAACTTGTGTGAACCATCACCAAAAACATCGTTCCAGACTCATTTGGAGTTCAAATGCACAATTAACTGAGTTTAGGATTGAAGAACATCATGAAGAGCGGGTGGGTACAAATATACTTTGAGATTTTATCCTTTGTTTCTTAAACCATGAACCAGGCCACGTTACAACCCTTCAAAAGTCCTAATTGAAGCATGGGTTAGTTCGAAAGCATACTGTTACAAAAGGTATCCTGACTCCTGTAAGGCTATGCTCTAAATCTTGTGTTGAATTTGTCTTATAAAAAGTTTTCTGCTAAAAAACGCATTTTTCAAAACTTGGAGACAAGCATAAAATTTGCATTTATTTGAATATCATTGTTTGCATATGGCTATTTGTTTGACAGCGAAGAAATTCACACAGTGAATGTTCCGGTGAACGAAAGCTCTCTCAGTGAACAAAATCGCTTCAAGTGGGATGACACTCCCGTTGCAAAAATCTCCTATCAGCAAAGGGGGACTTGGTTTGGTATCATCCAGTAAACCTGGGGCAGTCCAGTCAAGATTTCAAACAAATCTTTCAAAGTCCAAGTAAACCTGGGGCAGTCCAGTCAAGATTTCCAGAAATCTCTCAAAAGCAGAGTAACCTGGGACAAATCTCCTTCTCCACCATTTGGGGCATTAAACGTCAATCTCATCAAAGGGTCGCGTACAGTCCAAACTTCCTGGCAGTGCCACAAACATTTGATACTAGGGGTAATGATGAATCTCTCCAAAATCCTTCTGAAAAGGAATTCAAGCATCCTCGAGAAGTTCATCACCTCTCTAGAAGACCAGCGGTCATGGGTTTATTTCCCCAACATTTGTCAAGGATTTATTCTCCAAAATAAATTACATTTCAGATTGATCGGTCGTTAAAAATTTCCTTCATCACCTGCTGGAAGTTACGGTTGTCATCAAAGATTCCTTCATCACCTGTTGGAAGTCACGGTCGTTAAAAATTTCCTTCATCACTTGTTGGAAGTTACGGTCGTCATCAAAAATTTCCTTCATCACCTGCTGGAAGTTACAACCTTCATCAAAGATTCCTTCATCACCTGTTGGAAGTCACGGTCGTTAAAAATTTCCTTCATCACCTGCTGGAAGTTACGGTCGTCATCAAAGATTCCTTCATCACCTGTTGGAAGTCATGGTCATTAAAAATTTCCTTCATCACCTGCTGGAAGTTACGGTCGTCATCAAAAATTTCCTTCATCACCTGCTGGAAGTTACGGTCGTCATCAAAGATTCCTTCATCACCTGTTGGAAGTCACGGTCGTTAAAAATTTCCTTCATCACCTGCTGGAAGTTACGGTCGTCATCAAAGATTCCTTCATCACCTGTTCAAAGTCACGGTCGTTAAAAATTTCCTTCATCACCTGTTGGAAGTTACGGTCGTCATCAAAGATTCCTTCATCACCTGTTGGAAGTTACGGTCGTCATCAAAGATTCCTTCATCACCCGTTGGAAGTCACGGTCGTTAAAAATTTCCTTCATCACCTGTTGGAAGTTACGGTCGTCATCAAAGATTCCTTCATCACCTGTTGGAAGTCACGGTCGTTAAAAGATTCCTTCATCACATGTTGGAAGTTACGGTCGTCAAAGATTCCTTCACTAACCTTTTCAAGTTCCAGATTAATACCTGTAACAAGCCAGGAAAACTATCTGTGGACGACTGATTGTAGATTAATACCTGTAACAAGCCAGGAAAACTATCTGTGGACGACTGATTGTAGATTAATACCTGTAACAAGCCAGGAAAACTATCTACATGAAGAGATTGAAGATTAATACCTGTAAAAAGCCAGGAAAACTATCTTTCTTTCTCAAGTCAGAGATTAATACCTGAAACCAGACAGGACAACTATCTCATCGACTAACCGTTTCAAGTTCCAGGTTAATACCTATAACAAGCCAGGAAAACTATCTGTGGACGATTGATTATAGATTAATACCTGTAACAAGCCAGGAAAACTATCTACATGAAGAGATTGAAGATTAATACTTGTAACAAGCCAGGAAAACTATCTTTCTTTCTCAAGTCAGAGATTAATACCTGAAACCAGACAGGACAACTATCTCATCGACTAACCGTTTCAAGTTCCATGTTAATACCTGTAACAAGCCAGGAAAACTATCTGTGGACGACTGATTGTAGATTAATACCTGTAACAAGCCAGGAAAACTATTTGTGGACGACTGATTGTAGATTAATACCTGTAACAAGCCAGGAAAACTATCTACATAAAGAGATTGAAGATTAATACCTTTAATAAGCCAGGAAAACTATCTTTCTTTCTCAAGTTAGAGATTAATACCTGAAACCAGACAGGACAACTATCTCATCGACTAACCTTTTCAAGTTCCAGATTAATACCTGTAACAAGCAAGGAAAACTATATGTGGAATATTGATTGTAGATTAATACCTATAACAAGCCAGGAAAACTATCTGTGGACGACTGATTGTAGATTAATACGTGTAACAAGCCAGGAAAACTATCTATATGAAGAGATTGAAGATTAATACCTGTAACAAGCTAGGAAAACTATCTTTCTTTCTCAAGTCAGAGATTAATACCTGAAACTAGACAGGACAACTATCTCATCGACTAACCTTTTCAAGTTCCAGATTAATACTTGTAACAAGCCAGGAAAACTATCTGTTGACGACTGATTGTAGATTAATACCTGTAACAAGCCAGGAAAACTATCTACATGAAGAGATTGAAGATTAATACCTGTAACAAGCCAGGAAAACTATCTTTCTTTCTCAAGTCAGAGATTAATACCTGAAACCAGACAGGACAACTATCTCATCGACTAACCATTTCAAGTTCCAGGTTAATACCTGTAACAAGCCAGGAAAACTATCTGTGGATGATTCATTGTAGATTAATACCTGTAACAAGCCAGGAAAACTATCTACATGAAGAGATTGAAGATTAATACCTGTAACAAGCCAGGAAAACCATCTTTCTTTCTCAAGTCAGAGATTAATACCTGAAACCAGACAGGACAACTATCTCATCGACTAACCATTTTAAGTTCCAGGTTAATACCTGTAACAAGCCAGGCAAACTATTTGTGGACGACTGATTATAGATTAATACATGTAACAAGCCAGGAAAACTATCTACATGAAGAGATTGAAGATTAATACCTGTAACAAGCCAGGAAAACTATCTTTCTTTCTCAAGTCAGAGATTAATACCTGAAACCAGACAGGACAACTATCTCATCGACTAACCTTTTCAAGTTCCTGATTAATACCTGTAACAAGCCAGGAAAACTATCTGTGGACGACTGATTGTAGATTAATACCTGTAACAAGCCAGGAAAACTATCTGTGGACGACTGATTGTAGATTAATACCTGTAACAAGCCAGGAAAAATATCTACATGAAGAGATTGAAGATTAATACCTGTAACAAGCCAGGAAAACTATCTTTCTTTCTCAAGTCAGAGATTAATACCTGAAACCAGACAGGACAACTATCTCATCGACTAACCTTTTCAAGTTCCAGATTAATACTTGTAACAAGCCAGGAAAACTATCTGTGGACGACTGATTGTAGATTAATACTTGTAACATGCCAGGAAAACTATCTACATGAAGAGATTGAAGATTAATACCTGTAACAAGCCAGGAAAACTATTTTTCTTTCTCAAGTCAAAGATTAATACATGAAACCAGACAGGACAAATATCTACTCGAGCAGTTCGAATAATTCAACCTTTATATCACATCATCCATATCCCCAGCAAGTTATCTTAAAGCCTGGATTCGACCAGATAACAGTTAACCGTTAACAGAATGAAGATTCTCATTCTCAAAGTGGCATACGACTTGATTTCTGAACTTCTTCCAAACAGGAATAAGCCCCTCCAACAGGATAGCTACTTCTCAATAGTATGACTATTCCCCACAGAGTTCTTACTCCCTAATAAAATCAAGACTCTCATCCTTGATTCTCCGGAGCTTTCTTTACTCTCAGCCTGAATTTGTCAGAATTTCAAATCCCCTGTGTGATCGGTGGATCTGGAACTGACTGTTTAACGCTGGTTCGCGAAATGTCGCGGAAGCAAGAGTCGCCACCGTCTTTTATTTTCTCCAAATGGAAAGGACAAAAGCACAGAAAAATTCCTTATAGAGATTGCTCTCGGTTCGGGAGGTAGGTTATAGAAAGGGAAGGTGTTAGCACCCTTTCTATCCATGGTTATCCATGGGCTCTTAGATACTTGCTCAATGTGTTTTCAAAATTGTTTGTTTGCTTTTCAACTGTGGGTTTTAAAAAGTTTCTTTGAAAAAAATTTCAGATCGACTCGTACGTCAGAGTGTTTGAAAAGTTTATTTTGAAAGCTTTTGAAAATGTGTTGGTGAAAAGTATTTTTGTTTGTTTTTGAAAAGAGCAAGTATCCTTGAGAACCTACCTACCCTAAGGAATTCGTCTGTGTAAATGTCCTTTAAAGTAGTGCCATCCCACCATTGAGAGGTAGGTAGCACCACCGTTGGAGGTGTTCGGGTCAATTCGAGTTTTAGGGACGTGGTGATCACCAGAGCAATGGGAAGACACCTTAGAAGCTACCCTCATGCCAGGTTCCCGGATCATGAGGACTTACTAAGACATCCTCTACTCGACGATCACCTTTCGAAAGGCAACAGTGAGGCGTACCCTAGGGGTGGTGTGTGCGAATCGTGTGTCATGTTTCAGTTATTTGTCTTTTGTCATGTCATTGTGATCTACGCTTGATTTTAATTAAGACATTCATTCTTGCATGCTTTTTAACAGTTATCATGTTTGCGGGAAAATAAATCTAAGACTATTACAAATGGCGCGGGTCCACATCGCCGAAATTAAACCGGACCCGATTTAGCGGAAAATAAATAAAGCGGAAAAATAAAGTGCGAAAAGTAAAATTACAAGGCTTTGGGAGAGATACAAAATTATAATAAATGACATAAAGTAAATATGCGCAATTAAATTAAAACAATACTAGGGCGTTGGACCCTTTTGCAAACAATTAAAATTAATAAGGAAATTAAAATTAAATGTTTTTGTTATTTTGTGTTTTTTTTTAGATAAAAGAAAAAAAAAAGAAGGAATTAATTAAAATTGACTAACCCTAATTCTATTGTTTTTTTAAGTTTATTATGAAAATATTGACTTTTAACCTAATTTAACTCTAAATTAATTGATGTACAATTTTTAATTTATGAAAATAAATAAATAATATTATTATTCTGAAAAAAAAAGGAAAAATATTAAAAGGAATAAAAATGAGCAATTAACCTAATTCTATTTTTTTGGATTTTTTTGTTATGGAAAAAATATAAATTAAACCTAATTTGAAATTAGTTTATTTACATGCTAATAAAATAAATATTATTTTTTGGTCTTTTCTGATTTTTATATTTTTGTAAAAATAATTACTGAATTAAAATAACAAAAATAAATAAAATAATAATCAAAAGGATATAAGGAAAATAATGAAATTAGCAAACCAGGGTGGGGTGTAGTCCCAAAATTGGAGGTCAAAATTAGTGGAATCTGGCCCAATAAGCATGGCCCTCGTTGACTTTGCCAGTTGTGTGCTAACGCGTTGACTTGCCTTATAGTGGACCTTCAATATCAGCCCTTGATCTATATCCATTAGGCATGTGCACGCTTGGATGAGGGGACATATGGTATGTCTGCATTACTGAAGCTGCATGGGATTTATAAGTGAAAAATAATATTGAATTTTTGCCAGACCTGGGACTTGAACCCAGGTCTTTGATGTTACCAACACGTATCCCTGCCACTGAGCCATCACGTTCTAATTAATATATTATAGCAAGTAAATAATAAAAAGCAAAATTGGTTAGTGGCCCCTAAAAGCGCGCGAGATTTTGAATTGGCCTGTCCCATTATGACACGACATCATCGTCTTCGTCTTCCTGAAACACTAAACATATTGGCAACGGTTTTTGAAGCGTAGCATTAGGCTAGCTACCAGAAAATAGCGACTAGCGCTATGGCATATATAAATTGATCGCGACCCCATGAATCTCTTCGTCTTGAGGTACTGAATCCAACCATGGCATTCATGAGTCCTAATTTTTCCTCTACGCAAAAGCCCTAATTCCAGAAACCTGCAACCCTAGAATTCTCGCATGGCAGATTCAAATATATGGCACAAAAATGCAATCAAATGTATCAGTTAGTTTAGAAACATCATTATGAATATGAATACATAAATAAAAATGCAAAAATATGCTTGAATCATGCTATACGATTTTAGAAGTTTTGAGGTACAGTTTGACTTAGGGGTACCAATTCAGGGCGTTTTGGTTGATGTTAGTGATTGAGAATCGTTCAGTGATGTCTCAGGATGATGATAGAACAAGAATTGGGGCTTGAATCGAACTAGAACCCTGATTTCAGATTTGAGCTTTTTGAGAATTTTTGCAAGTTTGTATATTGATTTTCTGCGCAGCTTGGAGTCTTAGGCCATTAGGGTTATGATTCTGAGTATGTATAGAGGCTTTTAGGTCAAAAATATCAATCAAATCTTCTTCATTCAATGGTTTTTGCAAATTGATTCTTCAAGATTTTTTCATATCTTTTTTCATGGTTTTTGGTTCAATCATGCTCAAATCTCATCAAAACTTGCCTAATTGGGATATGCACGTGATATTGAGAATAAACATGCATGAAAAGATTTTTTTAGGTCAAGTTTGATATTTTTCATGTATTAAAATAATTTAAATGAATTAATATTAATATATATTCAAATAAATGATTAAAAAATGAGAAAATACTTCCCTTTGGGCCTAATGGTCGTGCATAGGCTTGGCATGAAGAAACTTGGAAGAAAAATGGGCCCATTAGCAAATTTAGGCCTTTTGAAGTAATGTTGACTTTCAAAAATTCCCAAAAATTCCCCAACTTCCACAAGGCATAACTTGCTCAATTTTTAAGCTTTTCACATGTTCTTGGACATTTTGGAAAGGTCTTTGAGTACTTTAACAAATGCCTTTGGTCCCATGTCATTTTGATTTACCAATCTCAAGTTATGGCCTTTGACTTAAAGTCCCTTTTTGTTGACTTTTGAAAATGACCTATAATGTTGAAATTGATAACTTTCTGTGAGAGCATTTCTTGGACTTGGAATATGAAGATGAATTGTAGGAAATGTCTTTCTCTTCAAAATGAGCTTTGGATGGAATTTTTTCTGATAATCCATGTGAAAGTTATGCCCTGGTCAATTTCAGTTGACTTTTTCAGCTGTCCAAATATAGCAACTTTTGCATCTTTGATGATTTCTGAGCCAAATTTTGAGAATCATGACCAAGCATTGATCAAATGATGTTTGTGGCTTCAAAATGATATGTTGACCAAAAATTTGAACTTTTGACTGCCAAATGACCATTTTGCCCCTACAGTTGACTGTAGTGCAATTTAGGGTTTTGACTGTGCAATTTTGAGCTGAATGCCTTGAAACTTGATATGAGGATACTTGACCATCTTTGTGGGCATATGAGACTTGATTGGGCCTTTGAAAACTTCCTTTCCTTGATCAGAACCCAAACCCTAGTTTTGACTGTATAGGAGATCTTTGACTGTGCAACCCTTGGGGAATTTTGTGACTTGGCTTAGCAATTTCTTGAAGAATATGGGAGGGCAAATTTTGGGGTACAACAGTTGCCCCTGTTCAATCTTCTTAGACCTGAGGATGCAGATTGGCTGACGCGCCTTTCGTAATCCGAGGGTAGAAGATGATTGGACACTAGAGTGCCCTAGAAATTTGCGCTCACATAATGGCAGTGGAATGGGAATGGGCTTATAGGTGCCATTTGGAGATTGCCATAGGGTGATGGGCTTATGGATGCCATCTGGATGTCGATCGCGTAGGAGATTCCTTAGCGAGAACCTGCATACCTGCAAAAGAAAAATGAGTACCTGACACGTTGCAGGAGCTGACTTTAGATGCTTGGTATAGATGTGTCCTGACTGGTTACAGGAGCTGAATCTGGAGCTTCAAACGCTGATGAATGAACCAGGGATGGTTACTACCTTAGCATGAATGGTAAGAGAACCTTGGGCGACTTTAACTTCAACAACGCTCGTTGAGAAAAATCTTGGGTGTCTTTAACCTCAACAACGCTTGTTGAGAAAAATCTTGGGTGTCTTCTACTGGAATAAGAATCAGGGAGATCTTAGGGTCGATCTGACTGAACCAGAGAGGCCTTTGACTGGGTAGGAATCAGGAAAATCTTAGGGTCGATTTAACTGAACCGGTCTAGGTCTTGAAATATCTTCAATTGGATAAGCATCAGGGAGATCTTAGGGTCGATCCGACTGAACCAAGAGAAGGCCTTTGGCTGGATAAGCATCAGGAAAATCTTAGGGTCGATTTAACTGGACCGGTCTACGTCTTGAAATATCTTCAACTGGATAAGCATCAGGGAGATCTTAGGGTCGATCTGACTGAACCAAGAGAAGGCCTTTGACTGGATAAGCATCAGGAAAATCTTAGGGTCGATTTAACTGAACCGGTCTAGGTCTTGAAATATCTTCAACTGGATAAGCATCAGGGAGATCTTAGGGTCGATCTGACTGAACCAGAGAAGGCCTTTGACTGGATAAGCATCAGGAAAATCTTAGGGTCGATTTAACTGAACCGGACAAGGTCTTGAAATATCTTCAACTGGATAAGAATCAGGGAGATCTTAGGGTCGATCTGACTGAACCAGAGAAGGCCTTTGACTGGATAAGCATCAGGAAAATCTTAGGGTCGATTTAACTGAACCGGACAAGGTCTTGAAATATCTTCAACTGGATAAGAATCAGGGAGATCTTAGGGTCGATCTGACTGAACCAGAGAAGGCCTTTGACTGGATAAGCATCAGGAAAATCTTAGGGTCGATTTAACTGAACCGGTCTAAGTCTTGAGACGTGATTGAGGATTTCAACTGCATCTTTCCTGAAAAGTAAAGGTCAGTCATATGCAATGCATGATATGGGTCAAGCAATGATGTTCTCGATATAAATGAGACTTGTATGATGCAATACATTATGCATGCTATAATGATGTATGTGATGTTTTATGTATGTTTTCGTCTAGGAAAGTAAATCCTTGACGGGTGCCGGGAAGTCGTATCCTGGGCTGACGTTGAAGAATAGATTTTGCTTCCGCTGGGGATGATAACTGCAAGAATACCGGTAGGAGAAGATGACTCCGTTGCGGAATAATCTTGGCAAATGAAGGCTTCTGCGGGGAGAAAAGATACTCTAGCGACCATGCTGGGAAGCAATACTCTGTGGGGATAGAGATGCTTTGCTGAATGTTGACAGTAGTTTGCTGAGGATACCCTTGTTGTATAGGAAGTAGCTGCTGAACTTCGCTGGGGTAAGAAGACTTTGTCGACGACGCTCTTTCCATGGCTTTTGGCTGAGGATAACCCAGTTATATCCTATTGAGGAAATAACTCTTTAAATAAAGCCGGACGACGCGTTCGTGCTCTGCGAGGGGATAAGCTTCCAGAATCTACTGGGGATAAGCTTATTGCTTGGGGATATGACTTCCAACTTTGCTGGTGAAGCTGGATTGGACTCTTCTGGGGGAGGTTTTGAACTGTATCGGGGAAGTGACTCCACTGAATGTTGATATACCGCCGGGGAACAATCTTTAGACCAAGACTGCCGGGGATGCTTGTATACTGCTGTTGGGGAAGTATTTGAGATCTACGGGAGGATACTCAATTTCCTTTGATATTTGATGATAGCTTGGAGAAGAATGTATTGTTTTGCTGAACCACTCTCTGGGGAATTAAGATACCCTTGGCCGTGTTCTTTAGCTGAACCTACCTTGGTACCTTAGAGGATAGAACAATTAGACTGCTCAGACAACTCTTTATTGCCCCTGTTTCTAGTGTCACCTGCAATTAGTTCCTTTGTTTCGTATGCAAATATTTATGAGTTAGCAAATTATTGTCAATGCATACATCACAAATTGAACCTTGGACGTTCTTCGCAAAACAAAACAGAAAAAATGAAAACACTTGGCACGTTTAACTGAAAATATATTTGTATTGATTTTGAATGGCCTGAAAATAGGTGTTTTGTATACAAGAGGCTGACGTCCTAGTAAGAGGTACGTCGCCGAGCAAAAGAGTTTATACAAGTTTTGTACAAAAGAAAATAAAACAGCTGTGTGAAAGATGAATGATCCACCGAGTTTCAACTCTGCTATTGCCTTTATAACTCCGAGCGTCTCATCACTTGATGACCTTGGTTGAAGGTGAAACTGACTAATCGATGCCGTCTGAACTTGATGTAGATACCGGATTCTGGATGCAAAGTGATCAAATGAGACATAGTATTACGCTTTTATCCCTAATTTTTGCCTGGACCGCCCTTTCGGGTTTTCGATCCACCGGGATACCCATTTTTGCCCAAGCCGCCTTTTCAGGTTTTCGACTTGCCGGGTGTACAGATTTTTTCATTTTCATCCCTTCATTTTGCCCGAACCCTTTTGGTTCGACGGGAAGCCCTAATTTTTGCCTAGGCATGTCAGCCTAGCGGGTCTTTTTTTTATGCGTAGTATTTTTTAACTATGTCTGCATTGGCGGGGTGAGGAAGGTCGTCACCGTCCATGTTGGTTAAGATCATTGCTCCTCCTGAGAACACATGCTTAACCACAAATGGCCCTTCATATGTAGGGGTCCATTTGCCCCTTGGATCACTCTGAGGAAGGATGATTCTCTTGATAACCAGATCCCCAACTTGATATTCCTGTGGCCTGACCTTCTTGTTAAATGCCCTGATCATTCGTTTCTGATACGTCTGACCATGACAGATAGCCGCAAGTCTCTTCTCGTCAATGAGGTTGAGCTGATCAAGTCGTGTCTGGATCCAATCATCTTCGTTCAGATTTGCATCCTTCATTATCCGGAGAGAGGGGATTTGTACTTCGATTGGCAAGACTGCCTCCATGCCATAAACCAGAGAGAATGGTGTTGCCCCGGTTGACGTCCTGGCTGAGGTACGGTACCCATGTAGAGCGAATGGTAACATCTCGTGCCAATCTTTATATGTCACTGTCATTTTCTGCACGATCTTCTTGATGTTCTTATTTGCCGCTTCTACAGCCCCATTCATCTTCGGTCTGTAAGGAGAAGAATTGTGGTGCTGTATCTTGAACTGTTCGCAGAGCTCAGCAATCATCTTATTGTTCAGATTGGTACCGTTGTCCGTAATAATCCGTTCAGGGACGCCGTATCGACAGATCAGATTGTGCCGAATGAACCGTGCCACAACAGTCTTGGTTACCGTAGCATAGGATGTTGCCTCAACCCACTTCGTAAAATAATCAATCGCTACTAGGATGAAGCGATGTCCATTGGATGCCGTAGGTTTGATTTCGCCGATCATGTCTATGCCCCACATTGCAAATGGCCAAGGCGCAGTCAGAACATTCAGGGGAACCGGAGGAACATGCACCTTATCCGCATAAATCTGACACTTGTGGCATGTCCTGGAGTGTTGGTAACAGTCAGCTTCCATTGTGGACCAATAATATCCTGCCCGTAGGATCTTTTTAGCCATAGTATGCCCACTAGAATGCGTACCAAAGGTCCCTTCATGTAGCTCCTCCATGATTCTTTCTTCTTCAGTCTTATCCACACAACGCAGTAAGGTTGAATCATGGTTTCTCTTGTACAAGATGCCGTTGCTAAGGAAGAATTTTGCTGCGAACCTCCTCAGGAATTTCTTATCATTGACAGATGCCCCTTCAGGGTATTCCTGAGCTTCCAGATATCTCTTCACTTCGTGGTACCAAGGCTTCTCAGTTACCAATTCAGTTTCGAGATCACAACAGTATGTCGGTTCGTCCAGTTTCCAGATGATGATCCGGGGAGCTTCATTATCCCATTTAACCTTGAACATTGAAGACATTGTAGCTAACGCGTCCGCTAACTGATTCTCTTCTCTTGGAAAGTGCTCGAAGGTTATCTCTGTGAAGTGGGGAATCAGGGTCAACACACATTCTCTGTAAGGAATCAGGTTTGGATGTTTCGTATCCCACTCTCCTTTGATCTGATTGATCACAAGAGCGGAATCTCCGAAGACACTGAGGAACTTGATCCTTAAGTCGATCGCAGCTTGAAGACCCATGATGCACGCCTCATACTCCGCCATGTTGTTGGTACAGTTGAAACATAGTCGGGCAGTGAGTGGAGTATGAGTACCTTGTGGAGATATGATTATGGCGCCGATACCATTTCCCAAAGCATTGGACGCTCCGTCAAAGTGCATAGACCATCGGGATCCTGGTTCAGGTCCTTCATCCGGTCCAGGTACTTCACAATCAGTCACAATCATGATACTTTCATCCGGAAACTCGAAGTTCATGGACTGATAATCATCTACAGCTTGATGAGCCAGGTGGTCTGCCAATACACTTCCCTTGATGGCTTTCTGGGTTGTGTACTGAATGTCGTATTCCGTCAAGATCATTTGCCATCTTGCAATTCTCCCAGACAGAGCAGGCTTTTCGAATATGTACTTAATAGGATCCATCTTTGAGATCAACAAGGTGGTGTGAGTCAGCATATACTGTCTCAGCCGGCGAGCAGCCCATACCAAAGCGCAGCAAGTTTTCTCAAGCAGTGAGTTTCGGGTCTCACAGTCGGTAAACTTTTTGCTAAGGTAATAAATGGCATGCTCTTTTCGGCCAGACTCGTCATGCTGCCCCAGCACACACCCCATTGAGTTGTCAAGCACTGTCAGATATAGTATCAGAGGTCTCCCTTCAACCGGTGGCATAAGGATGGGTGGTTCTTGGAGATACTCTTTGATTCTGTCGAAAGCAGCCTGACATTCATCGTTCCAACGTACTACCTGATCTTTCTTCAGCAGCTTGAAGATTGGCTCACAGGTAGCAGTCAGATGAGAGATGAATCGAGCGATGTAATTCAGGCGTCCTAAAAAGCCTCTGACTTCCTTCTCTATCTTAGGAACTGGCATCTCTTGAATAGCTTTGACCTTAGCGGGGTCCACTTGAATACCTTTATCGCTGACCACGAAGCCTAGCAACTTCCCAGATCTTACCCCGAAGGTGCACTTGTTCGGGTTCAATCTCAGCTTGTACAGTTTCAACCGATCGAACAACTTCTGCAGATGATCTAGGTGCTCTTCCTCAGTCTGGGACCTAGCGATCATGTCGTCCACATACACTTCGATCTCGTGATGGATCATGTCATGAAATAAGGCAACCATGGCACGTTGGTAGGTTGCCCCAGCATTCTTTAATCCGAACGGCATGACCTTGTAACAGAAGGTGCCCCACTGAGTAACAAATGTAGTCTTTTCCATGTGTTCAGGTGCCATCTTGATCTGATTGTAGCCTGAAAAGCCATCCATGAAAGAGAATACTTTGTGCTGAGCTGTATTATCAACAAGGACATCAATATGAGGTAAGGGGAAGTCATCCTTGGGGCTGGCCCTGTTCAGATCCCTGTAATCTACACACATTCTGACCTTACCGTCCTTTTTAGGTACCGGCACCACATTAGCAACCCACTGAGGGTAAGAAGTCACTGCAAGGAACCCGGCATCAAACTGCTTCATAACCTCGGCCTTAATCTTCTCGGACATCTCTGGACGCATCCGACGAACCTTTTGTTTAACTGGAGGGCAGTCTTCCCTAGTCGGCAAGTGATGAACGACAATATCGGTATCCAACCCTGGCATGTCTTCGTAGGACCAGGCAAAGATCTCCATATAGTCATGCAGCATCTTGGTTAACCGTTGCTTCACGCTGAGCTCTAGGTTAGCACCAATCTTTACCTCTTTTCTGTCTGTTTCAGTACCCAGGTTTATGGTTTCCACTGGCTCTTCATGGGGTTGAATTGCCCTCTCTTCTTGAAGCAACAGTCTTGCAAGCTCGCCAGGCACTTCGCAATCATCTTCACCTTCGTCTTCGGCTAAGTTGATCGGATTTTCGAAGCTATAATTGGCATTAGCAGAGCTGTTATCAGTGAGATCCCGAGTGGATTGGAACCTGTATGAGTGAGTGTGTGTGTAAATACAGCTGTTTTGATAATTATGTAAAGGAAAGGAAAGATAGAAAAGGAACACAATATTTGCAATGCGAAAAGTACGTCCAAGATTTTCATTCATGATGTATAAAATGACAGTTTGTATGCCCTCACAAATAGAACCACGGTGCCTCGGGTAAGACACCGGGCCATAGAGTTTATCATTGTTTATTACAAAATAACAAAACATGGGAATTCATTACTTAGTAACAAAAGAAACAGGGAGATTGTCCTTTGCGCTCCAATTGTTAAGTCCACCATCAGCAGCCGGGTAGATCCAGCTATCAAACTCAGCTTCATCAACTTCCTCTTCATCTCCAATAGCATTTATCCCATGAGTAGGCAGGGGAGCTGTCACCACATTAGGCTTGTCAGACGCCTCAAACTGTACCTCCTTAGCGTCAATAAGGTCCTGCAGCTTGTTCTTTAACGCCCAACAGTCATCAGTAGAGTGTCCCGGGCTTTCTGAATGGTAAGCACAACGAGCATTCGGGTTGTACTTGGGGGATGCAGTATTTGGAAACTTCGGCGCCTCCCTGACAGTCACTAAATTAGTTGCGAGCAACTGTGGCAGGATCTGCGACAAGGTCATGTTTAAACGGGAGAATTCTCTCCGGGGTCTTTCCACCTTCTGAGTATTGTTTGGCCGGGGAGCGGCAGCAGGCTTAGCAATCATTACCGCACTGACAGATTGGCGGTGTTCATTTCTTTCTGATCTCCTAGAACCGTACACGGCACTAGACTCCTTTTTAAACGGTTTCTTTTCTGAACTAGAGGATGATGCCCCCTTTGCAATCTTCCCAGATTTCAGCCCAGCTTCAATCCTTTCTCCAGTCAAGATTAAATCAGTGAAACCAGCAGAAGAATTCCCAATGAGATGGTTGAAGAATGGCCCAGATAGGGTCCCCAAGAACATGTCAACCAACTCCCGATCAGTCAATGGTGGCTGCACCCTGCCAGCCAGGTCTCTCCACTTCTGAGCGTACTCTTTAAAACCTTCGCTTGCGCCTAACGCCATACCCTGGAGTTGGGTACGTGTGGGGGCAAGGTCGGCATTATACTGATACTGCTTGTAGAAAGCAGTAGCCAGCTCCTCCCAGTTACGAACTTTGGTCCCGTCCAGCTGATAGAACCATTCGAGATGAGTCCCTGAAAGACTCTCCTGGAAGAAGTGGATCCATAGATTCTTGTCCGCAGAGTACGGCTGAATTTTCCGAACATAGGACCTTAAGTGCAGCTTGGGACAAGACGCCCCGTCATACTTCGAGAAGGATGGTGCTTTGAATTTATGCGGGATAATCACACCAGTCGACAAACCCAGATCTCCGAAATCCAGCCCAGGTGCCTGTTGCACCTCCATAGCCTTCAACCTGTCCTCCAGTTGTTTGTACCTGTCATCTGCAGGAGGGTACTGCTCCTCATCAAAATCTGTCTCGTTGTCGGAGACGACCGGACTAGGAACCTTTACTTCTGCCTGAGAAGGACTCCTGCCAACAGAAGAACCAGCCTCTTCATGCTGCAGAGTATTACCCAACCTTCGGCCCGAGTTGAACAGAACAGTTCTTCTCTTCTTCTTCTTCTCCTTTTTCAGGAGCATAGTCTTCAGTTCTTCTTGGCCTTTAGCTAGACCCATGATTAGTTCTTGAAACTGCGCATTCTGCGCCTGGAGAGCCTTGATTGATGTCTCTGTTGATTCAGATCCGGGATTCATGATGCTGAAATAAACAGCGAAGAACTGTAAGCAACCTGAAAAGAGGAAAAACCTGCTATGCACATGATGTATGAAATGCGTATGCAATGCATTCAAGGGTTCGAAAGTTCAAATTTGTTGTAGACAAGAAAAGAACACACGTTATCATTAAAGAAATCATTGTTTAATACATCAAAGCCTCATGGGCAAAAAATACAAAAATCAAGTCAATCCCAAAATACACTGCGCATCCTTTTCGGAGCTATGTAGGTGTTGAGATTCCTCTCCTCATGCAACAGGCGAGTGAGCTCCAGGACTTTCTTTTCACTGGCATGCAGACTAGTCTCAAGAGAATTCCTTTCCTCCTTAAGCTGGATCCAGCTCTTCTGCATCTCTTCCCCGGATGTGGGCATATCAGGGTGCTGAATAACATGAGACACTTCTCCTTCCAAGACTGGTTCCTTGATTACCGGGAGCATGTGAGGATAAGGCATCACTAACTTCTGGGAGCGGGCTCGTACCCACTTGAGATAAGGCTCCAAAGGGATGGAGTTCCTGTGCCCCAGTGTCTTGCTGTCTATCCTACTAGGCATCCTCCAGGCTCTGATAAATCTCTGACGAAGTCCTTGAGTATCACTGTCGAAGTCAAAAACTATGTCAGGAATCAACATGTCATGAGGACCGTCCCTCCGAGCGTAACCAAACTGTCTCCAAGCCAGGCATGGGCTATAAGTAATACCTCCTCTGATTCCAAGTAAAGGAACATTGGGGTACTCTCCGCAACGATCAATGATAGTGACATCTCCTCTGGATCTAGGACACCAATGTATATCTGCATGTGTAAGAGTCATCAACCGTTGTGACCATCTCACACCCCGCTCATTCTTCAGGACTGATTGGGGAAGGTGCGAAATAAACCACCTTCCCAGGAGAGGAGTGCAACACATAAGGACACCTCTTTTTCTCATGGTTCGAGTGTAACATGAGTGAAGGATGTCCCCCAGCAATGTAGGTATAGGATTTCTGGACATAAAGATCTGAACGGCACTGATATCAATGAGCTGATCTGGATTAGGGAACAATACCAAACCATAAACAAGGAGGGCTACCACTTCTTCAAAAGCTTGCAAGTCAAGGGAGTTCCAACATTTATGGGCCTTCTCAAACAGAAACCTGGCCAAGAACCCTTTAATACCACTTCTGACTTCCCAATGTCCCTTGAGGTCAGATGACTGTAGGTGCAAGGCTTTAGCAATCTCTTCAAGCTTAGGTTCCTTTTCTGTACCGTTGAAGGGTAGCTGATCAAGGATAGGGATCTTCAGGAGCCGGGAGAACTCCTCCAATGTAGGTACCAACTGGTAGTCCAAGAAGGTGAAACAGTGATGCAGAGGGTCAAAGAATTGGAACAAGACCTTAATCATATCTTCCTCAATGTTGGTGTTGACCAAGCTGATGAGGCTTCCATGCCTGTCACTGAATGAAGAGTTCTCGGGAATCCTGGATATAAGTTCCTTAAGCTGAGGAGGGATCCTTACAAGATTGACCTGAATTGTCTTTCTACGAGCAGTTTCCATGTCCTACAAAACAAGAACAAAGATGAAAATCCGAACCCCTGAAATGGTTAGTCAATGCATATGATGCTGGATGATGTCATGATGCTATGATTAAACACACCACAGATATTTACAAAGACAAACATGTAAGGCACACAAGGC
The DNA here is from genome assembly GCA_948472305.1 of Vicia faba. Lineage (NCBI taxonomy): Eukaryota > Viridiplantae > Streptophyta > Magnoliopsida > Fabales > Fabaceae > Vicia > Vicia faba. The sequence continues at coordinate 724,619,037 of OX451735.1, forward strand.
ACACAAGACAAGCCCTTAAGGTTTAAGGCCAGCATGAGGTCTAGGTATTACCCTCTTGAGTTGGTGGGTTCAACCTGTCCTAATCAAAGTAACCGGGTTCTAAGGTTCCCAATATCACGGGATTGCTTTCATTGTTCATCGTTTCGATTTAGCCACTGAACTGGCGACCGAAATATTCCAGGAAAGCAACCCTCAATTGAGCGTAGTATCGAGTATCAACCAACCTCGGACTGCACCAAAGTCAGTTATCTCACTACCCTAAAGAGGCCAAGATAGTTCAATTAAGGTTCCTAAGGTCTGTTGATGCTTCACGACACCACGCGGAGGCCCCGTACTCTCCTTGATTGAACTCAAGGGTTACCGGTACACACCAAAGTGCCACATCAACGTAGCAGACTGTTTCAACCATGTCGGTATACCCCGCACAGTTCCCTCGCAGCCTTGTTGCTACTTTCTAAGAAAGGTATCCCCCAGATCCGGGTTAGGATCTATAGAACTCCCAAGCAACCCACAATAATAAAGCACACAAGGAAAACAATTGAAAACATAGTTATGAGCTAGCCCTAAGGTACACCTCACTTTAAGTTTTTCCCCAGCAGAGTCGCCAGTTCTGTGATCGGTGGATCTGGAACTGACTGTTTAACGCTGGTTCGCGAAATGTCGCAGAAGCAAGAGTCGCCACCGTCTTTTATTTTCTCCAAATGGAAAGGACAAAAGCACAGAAAAATTCCTTATAGAGATTGCTCTCGGTTCGGGAGGTAGGTTATAGAAAGGGAAGGTGTTAGCACCCTTTCTATCCATGGTTATCCATGGGCTCTTAGATACTTGCTCAATGTGTTTTCAAAATTGTTTGTTTGCTTTTCAACTGTGGGTTTTAAAAAGTTTCTTTGAAAAAAATTTCAGATCGACTCGTACGTCAGAGTGTTTGAAAAGTTTATTTTGAAAGCTTTTGAAAATGTGTTGGTGAAAAGTATTTTTGTTTGTTTTTGAAAAGAGCAAGTATCCTTGAGAACCTACCTACCCTAAGGAATTCGTCTGTGTAAATGTCCTTTAAAGTAGTGCCATCCCACCATTGAGAGGTAGGTAGCACCACCGTTGGAGGTGTTCGGGTCAATTCGAGTTTTAGGGACGTGGTGATCACCAGAGCAATGGGAAGACACCTTAGAAGCTACCCTCATGCCAGGTTCCCGGATCATGAGGACTTACTAAGACATCCTCTACTCGACGATCACCTTTCGAAAGGCAACAGTGAGGCGTACCCTAGGGGTGGTGTGTGCGAATCGTGTGTCATGTTTCAGTTATTTGTCTTTTGTCATGTCATTGTGATCTACGCTTGATTTTAATTAAGACATTCATTCTTGCATGCTTTTTAACAGTTATCATGTTTGCGGGAAAATAAATCTAAGACTATTACAAATGGCGCGGGTCCACATCGCCGAAATTAAACCGGACCCGATTTAGCGGAAAATAAATAAAGCGGAAAAATAAAGTGCGAAAAGTAAAATTACAAGGCTTTGGGAGAGATACAAAATTATAATAAATGACATAAAGTAAATATGCGCAATTAAATTAAAACAATACTAGGGCGTTGGACCCTTTTGCAAACAATTAAAATTAATAAGGAAATTAAAATTAAATGTTTTTGTTATTTTGTGTTTTTTTTTAGATAAAAGAAAAAAAAAAAGAAGGAATTAATTAAAATTGACTAACCCTAATTCTATTGTTTTTTTAAGTTTATTATGAAAATATTGACTTTTAACCTAATTTAACTCTAAATTAATTGATGTACAATTTTTAATTTATGAAAATAAATAAATAATATTATTATTCTGAAAAAAAAAAAGGAAAAATATTAAAAGGAATAAAAATTAGCAATTAACCTAATTCTATTTTTTTGGATTTTTTTGTTATGGAAAAAATATAAATTAAACCTAATTTGAAATTAGTTTATTTACATGCTAATAAAATAATTATAATAAAATAAATATTATTTTTTGGTCTTTTCTGATTTTTATATTTTTGTAAAAATAATTACTGAATTAAAATAACAAAAATAAATAAAATAATAATCAAAAGGATATAAGGAAAATAATGAAATTAGCAAACCAGGGTGGGGTGTAGTCCCAAAATTGGAGGTCAAAATTAGTGGAATCTGGCCCAATAAGCATGGCCCTCGTTGACTTTGCCAGTTGTGTGCTAACGCGTTGACTTGCCTTATAGTGGACCTTCAATATCAGCCCTTGATCTATATCCATTAGGCATGTGCACGCTTGGATGAGGGGACATATGGTATGTCTGCATTACTGAAGCTGCATGGGATTTATAAGTGAAAAATAATATTGAATTTTTGCCAGACCTGGGACTTGAACCCAGGTCTTTGATGTTACCAACACGTATCCCTGCCACTGAGCCATCACGTTCTAATTAATATATTATAGCAAGTAAATAATAAAAAGCAAAATTGGTTAGTGGCCCCTAAAAGCGCGCGAGATTTTGAATTGGCCTGTCCCATTATGACACGACATCATCGTCTTCGTCTTCCTGAAACACTAAACATATTGGCAACGGTTTTTGAAGCGTAGCATTAGGCTAGCTACCAGAAAATAGCGACTAGCGCTATGGCATATATAAATTGATCGCGACCCCATGAATCTCTTCGTCTTGAGGTACTGAATCCAACCATGGCATTCATGAGTCCTAATTTTTCCTCTACGCAAAAGCCCTAATTCCAGAAACCTGCAACCCTAGAATTCTCGCATGGCAGATTCAAATATATGGCACAAAAATGCAATCAAATGTATCAGTTAGTTTAGAAACATCATTATGAATATGAATACATAAATAAAAATGCAAAAATATGCTTGAATCATGCTATACGATTTTAGAAGTTTTGAGGTACAGTTTGACTTAGGGGTACCAATTCAGGGCGTTTTGGTTGATGTTAGTGATTGAGAATCGTTCAGTGATGTCTCAGGATGATGATAGAACAAGAATTGGGGCTTGAATCGAACTAGAACCCTGATTTCAGATTTGAGCTTTTTGAGAATTTTTGCAAGTTTGTATATTGATTTTCTGCGCAGCTTGGAGTCTTAGGCCATTAGGGTTATGATTCTGAGTATGTATAGAGGCTTTTAGGTCAAAAATATCAATCAAATCTTCTTCATTCAATGGTTTTTGCAAATTGATTCTTCAAGATTTTTTCATATCTTTTTTCATGGTTTTTGGTTCAATCATGCTCAAATCTCATCAAAACTTGCCTAATTGGGATATGCACGTGATATTGAGAATAAACATGCATGAAAAGATTTTTTTAGGTCAAGTTTGATATTTTTCATGTATTAAAATAATTTAAATGAATTAATATTAATATAAATTCAAATAAATGATTAAATAATGAGAAAATACTTCCCTTTGGGCCTAATGGTCGTGCATAGGCTTGGCATGAAGAAACTTGGAAGAAAAATGGGCCCATTAGCAAATTTAGGCCTTTTGAAGTAATGTTGACTTTCAAAAATTCCCAAAAATTTCCCAACTTCCACAAGGCATAACTTGCTCAATTTTTAAGCTTTTCACATGTTCTTGGACATTTTGGAAAGGTCTTTGAGTACTTTAACAAATGCCTTTGGTCCCATGTCATTTTGATTTACCAATCTCAAGTTATGGCCTTTGACTTAAAGTCCCTTTTTGTTGACTTTTGAAAATGACCTATAATGTTGAAATTGATAACTTTCTGTGAGAGCATTTCTTGGACTTGGAATATGAAGATGAATTGTAGGAAATGTCTTTCTCTTCAAAATGAGCTTTGGATGGAATTTTTTCTGATAATCCATGTGAAAGTTATGCCCTGGTCAATTTCAGTTGACTTTTTCAGCTGTCCAAATATAGCAACTTTTGCATCTTTGATGATTTCTGAGCCAAATTTTGAGAATCATGACCAAGCATTGATCAAATGATGTTTGTGGCTTCAAAATGATATGTTGACCAAAAATTTGAACTTTTGACTGCCAAATGACCATTTTGCCCCTACAGTTGACTGTAGTGCAATTTAGGGTTTTGACTGTGCAATTTTGAGCTGAATGCCTTGAAACTTGATATGAGGATACTTGACCATCTTTGTGGGCATATGAGACTTGATTGGGCCTTTGAAAACTTCCTTTCCTTGATCAGAACCCAAACCCTAGTTTTGACTGTATAGGAGATCTTTGACTGTGCAACCCTTGGGGAATTTTGTGACTTGGCTTAGCAATTTCTTGAAGAATATGGGAGGGCAAATTTTGGGGTACAACACCCTGCAGATCGAAGATTCTCGTTCTTGGCTTCTCAACGCCAATTCCCCAAGCAGAATGAAGACTTTCATTCTTAAATCCTCAGAGTTTCCAGATATTCCCCGGCGAAGATCTTCTCAAAACAGGAATCCCCAGTAGATTGGCATACAACCCAAACTCCTGATTTCCCCAACAGTGGTCCCATGACTTCTCATTTTCAACAATCAAAGGATTTTCAATCCCCGACAGCAGTCAAGGATTTACTTTCCCTGACGGCAGTCAAAGATTTTATTATCCCCAGCTACCCAGGATTTATCTTCCTCAACAAGACGGCTAATCAACTTACATGCGCATTCATTACATTCATATATCATAAGCATTAATATAACACATACATTGCATCATACAACATAACTTTGTGTTTCAGCTAATATTTACCCTTCGCAGGTTAAGTTTAGCAAGTTTCAAGCTTCAAGGATTTCTGAAAACAGTTTACGGAAGCTCCAAACACGGATGCTAATCTATTGCTTATTCAGACCCCCGGTTCAGAGATGCTCCAAACACGGATACCTTTCTGATACTCACACTCTCACCTACAACATATAGTTCAACAAACATTCTTGGATGGCATCTGTAAGCCCATCTCCGACAAGATTCGGTCACATCTCCAAATGGCATCTTTAAGCCCATTCCCTCAACTATGCTTTGACGAGTGCAAATTTTTAGGCACTCCAGTATCCAATCATCTTTTACCTTCGAGTCGCGAACGGAAAAATTTCCAATCTAACTCTTCAGGTTCAAGAAGATTAAACAGGGGCAACTATTGTACCCCAAAATTTGCCCTCCCTTTTCCACAAGAAATCACAACCTCAGGGTTTTCTCTGATTTTTAAGATTGACTCAAGAATCGATAAGATAGATCTTTCTTTGGATGTAATCCAGGATTAGGGTTTGCGCTGTGTTGTACCCCAAAATTTGCCCTCCCATATTCTTCAAGATTTGGCAAGATCAAGCTTCAAATGGATTAAGGATTGCACAGTGCAAGCACCCTCCGAACACAGTCAAAATTAGGGTTTTGGTTCTTACAAGGAAGTTGAGATTTCCAAGGGTCCAATCAAGTCCCATATGCCTATATACATTGTCAAACACCCATATGTCAAGTTTCAAGACTCACAGCATCAAGTTACACAGTCAAAAGCCCTAATTGCTTCACAGTCAACTGCAGGGGTAAAATGGTCATTTGATAGTCAAAAGTCAAACGTTTTGGTCAACATCTTATTTTGAAGCCACAATCATCATTTGATCAAGTCTTGATCATGATTCCTCAAGCATGGCTCAAAAAGTCTCAAGAATCAAAAGTTTCTATTTTTGGACAGTTGGAAAAGTCAACTGCAATTTGACCAGGGCATAACTTTTTCATGGTTCATCAGAAAAATCCCATCCAATTCTCATTTTGAAGGGGATGACATTTCCTACAACTCATCTTCACACTCCAAGTCCAAGAAATGCTCTCACAAAAAGTTATCAATTTCAACATTATAGGTCATTTTCAAAAGTCAACAAAAAGGCACTTTAAGTCAAAGACCATAACTTGAGATTGGTAAATCAAAATGCCATGGGACCAAAGGCATTGGTTAGAGGACTTCAATACCTTTCCAAAATGTCCAAGAACATGTTCATAGCTTCAAAATTGAGCAAGATATGCATTGGAGAAGTTGGGAAATTTTTGGGAACTTTCAAAAGTCAACTTTGCCTAAAACACTTCATTTTTGCTAATGGGCCTCAAATTCCTTCTTGAATCTTTTCCCAAAGCCTATGCACGACCCATTGAACTTAAAATGATTTATTTTCTTATTTTTAATTAATTAATTGAATTTTTATTAATATTAATTCATTTAATTGATTTTAATTGTAGGAAAATTAAAAAGATATGGTTTTTGGATCTTTTGTGAAGCAAATCTGATTAGGGCAAGCTGGCAATCTCGTTTCTCAATCAAAAAGGCAAAATCATCCATGTTTGGAAAGTTTTATCAATCAAAAAAGTTGGAAAAGATTTGATTAAAATCAAATATTGAAAACATAATTTCATGGACTTTTGGGCCAAGATTTACCCTAGTTTTGATTCCAATACATATGCTGAAGCCAACCCTAGTGTTAACAACGTGAAATTGCTGCAAGAATACCATAACCAAACTCTAAAAAAAATTCAAGAAATAGTGTGAAACTGAATTCTTATTGGCAGCGCAATTCAAAGCCTAAAAAAGATTCAAACACCTTGCCTGAGTCTCCAGGAATCCATTGCCATCAAGAACAAGTCCAAATACGCAAAGAATCGAAGAACACAAGTCACTCGGTTTGCATAATTTTCCAAACCTGCATATCATAATTCATGCGTTTTTAATCCATTTTCTTGATTGGTTTGTGTTGTTAGGAACATTCTGAAGCTAATGGGATAGTTTAATTGTGTTGAAACTTCCTGAATCGAAATCCACCATGGGAGATATCTAGGGTTTCGAAGCTTGAAAATTAGGGCTTTGCGCATAAGGAAAAATTGGATCTTGAGACAAGCATGGTTGAATTCGTCAAGGCCAGACGAATTCAACCAAACCCTCGCGCTCTTTTTATATCATCCATAGCTCTAATCGCTATTCTTGGCACTTTTGTTTTGTGGGGGTTTAAAACCCCCGCTATCTGTTTGATATTATTGCAGGTAAACGAAGAAGATGGTGAGCTGGCCAAACGCTAGTGGATCATTCAAACATGGCGCGCGCTTTTTGTTTTCCCAGCATAGTTATTACTTTTCATATATTATTTTTATTGGTTATTATGTTTACAAACAAATGCAGATGGCGTAGTGGTTGGATACGTGGCTAGCAAACACTGGGACCTGGGTTCGATTCCCAGGTCCCCCATATAATTCTTGATATTTTTTCTAAAGCAATCTCATGCAGCGCTTGTACCAAAATTCCACCATGCACGCCCATCAATAGCTTGCCATGTGGCTTCAAGCACCCATCCAGTGGCCAGGAGATGAAGCCCATAATACTCCCCAGTCAAACAGCATGCACGTGATCATGAAAAGTCAATCAGGCTTAGAGTTCTTGGGCCAGAATTGCTCACAAAAACCTCCATATGGGCCATCTTACCCCCCTTGGTTTGCAATTTATTTTCTTTTCTTTTAAGTTTCTTTTAATTGTTTTAATTATTATTATTAATTCACCACAAATTAATTTTTCCTAATAAAAATCAGAAAATCAAAATTGTAAATATATTTTAATTATTTATTAATTTCACCATTAACTTATTTTTGTAAATAAATACTAATAACTAACTTAGCTTAATTTAGGTTTAAATTTTAATCCTTTTTCTTAATAAATAAAATTGCATAGAATTAGGTTTTGACCTTTTTTTTAATCATTTTCTTATTATCATCATTAATTATTATTATTTTTGTAAATAACATGTAAATTAAGTAATTAGTTTAAATTAGCTTAACTTTAACATTTTTTAATAATTAAAATAGACTTAGAACTAGGGTTTTCTTTTGACTTTTAATTTATTTTATTTTCATTAAATACAAAAAACACAAAAAAATATCTTTCTTGTAAATAATTAAATAATTAATTAAATAATTAGGTTTAATTTTAATTTAATGCAAAAGGACAAAAAAGCTCATAATTTCTCAAAAGGGTCAAAACCCTAAGGACGTCCAGTTTAATTTCTATTTGCGCATTATTTTCGTATTGGATTATTATGTAACTATTTCTGGAATGTAATAGTAATTAGGTTTATTGCTTTCTTTACTTTCCGCACTTTATCAAAACGGGTCTTTGTTTTTTGGCGATGTATAGACCCGCGCCTTGTAATAGCGTAGCTTTACCTTTCCGTATTTTATTTTCCGCAAACCTAACTGCTAAATTGCATGAAAGAATGTATGATAATTAAAAATAACTCGTAGCTCACAATTGCATGATCAAAGATAAACGTTAACATGAAAACAACACATAAAGCACATGCCACTTCTAGGGTACGCCTCACTCGTTGCCTCGAAAGTGGTCGTCATGTATAGGGTGTTTTAGCGGTCGCCCTTATGTCTAAGATCCAGTTGCCTCAAAACGGTTGCCTCGGATTAAAAAGGATCTAGGACATTAGGGTTACTTCTAAGGTGTCCTACTATTGCTTCGGTGACCATACTGTCCCTCAATCGAATTGACCCGAACACCTCCAACGGTGGTGCTACCTACCTCTCAATGGTGGGATGGCACTACCTTAAGGACTTTTACACAGCCTAATTCCTTAGGGTAGGTAGATGACTCATGGGTACTTGCTCTCTTCAAAAACAAACCAAACATCTTTTCACACTGACACTTTCAAAATTTTTCAAAACAAATTTTTCAAACACTCTTGAGGACAGATACAAGAGTCACTCAGAAATCTTTCAAAAATGAAACTTTTTTCAAACCCACTGACATTTGAAAAGCAAACATCTTTTGAAAACATAAGAGCAAGTACCTAAGAGCCCGTGGATAACCACGGATAGAAAGGGTGCTAACACCTTCCCTTTCTATAAATCTACCTCCCGAACCGAGAAACATTCTCGAATAAGGAATTTTGCTGTGCTTTTGTCCTTTCCATGTCGGAGAACATAAAAGACGGTGGCGACTCTTGCTTACCGCGACAGTTCGCGAACCAGCTTTAAACAGTCAGTTCTATTTCCACCGATCACAGAACTGGCGACTCTGTTGGGGAAAACTTAAAGTGAGGTGTACCTTAGGATTAGACCACTCTTATGTTTTCAATTGTATGTCCTGATTGCTTTATTATTATGGGCATTGTCTTGGAGTTTCATAGATCCTAACCCGGATCTAGGGATACCCTTTTAGGTAGCATAAGCTGTGAGGACCTGTCCGGCGTAGACCGACACGGGTGAAGCAGTGGCTACGTTGGTGTGGCACCTTGGTCTGTACCGATATCCCTTATGTTGCAACAAGGAGAGTATGGGTCTTCTGAGGAGTCATTAAGCACCAACCGACCTTAGAACCCTAATTTGACCCAACTTGGCCATAGAACAGTAGCAGTATGCTACACCCATTGAGGCTAAACTCTCGCGATGGTTCTGGCCGCAAGAAAAGATTGCGACGCTGGAGTTATGACCGATTGAGGGTAGTCATTGATATTGGGATCCTCTAGAACCCGGTTACTTTTGATAGGACAGGTCTTAACCAACGAAACTGAAAGAGGGTAGTACCTGAACTTCATGCTGGCCTAAACTCTAAGGGCTGTCTTATGTGACTTGTGTGCCTTATCATGTTTACCTTTGTGAATATTTGTGGTGTGTTTTACCATAACATCATGCCATCATACCATTGCATGCATCCTGCATAAGGACTGACCCATTTCAAAGACAAGAGGGTTTCATCTTTGCTCTGTTTTGTAGGATATCATGATGCCTGTGCGAAGGAACACCATCCGACTTAACTTTGTTCACCCACCTGAGTTGCTTGAAGAATTGGCTAGCAGAATTCCAAACACTACGTCCTTCATCCAGAGGCATGGTTCTCTTCTCGGTTTAGTCATTGCAAAGTGGGACCAACAATTGATGAGTGTCTTGACCCAGTTTTATGATTCCTTGTATAATTGCTTCCCCTTTCAAGACTTCCAGCTGGTCCCTACCCTGGAAGAATTCTCTGATTTGTTTGGTATCCCTATCTTGGATCAGACTCCCTTCACTGGTTGGGAAAAGACTCTTAGGCTTGAGGAGATTGCTGCAGCCCTTCCCTTGACCAACAAGGAGGTAATGGACAACTGGGTAGCTAGAAGCAGAGTTAAGGGCTTCTTGGCCAAGTTTCTGATTGGTAAAGCTAACAGTTTCTGGAATGACTTAGACTTCAGGGCGTATGAAGACATTCTGGCTCTCTTAATCTATGGCCTAGTTTTGTTTCCTAATCCTGATAACTTCATTAACGTCAATGCCATAAGGATCTTCATGTCTCAGAACCCTGTGCCCACTCTCTTGGGTGATATTCTGCAACAACTCTATGCTCGTACTGCCCGAAGATGAGGAACTCTGTGGTGTTGTACTCCTTTGTTAGTGAGGTGGTTTATTTCTCACCTCCCTAAGTTTGTGCTGAAGAACAAAGAAGGAAGGGGATGGGCTCATAGGTTAATGTCTCTCACTGATAATGACGTCATTTGGACTCTCAGAGGTTTGGATGAGGTAGTTGTTATTGATCGTTGCGGATAATATCCAAATGTTCCTTTGATTGGTACCCAAGGAGGGATCTCTTATAATCCATGTCTAGCTCTCCGTCAGTTTGGAAGAGCCAGAAGAGCAGGGCCTCATGAGATGTTGGTGCCTCACATCAGTTTTGAGTTTCAGGTAGATAGTGACGAGCTGTGTCGTAGATTCATCAAGGCTTGGGACAGAATTCACAAAGCTGACCTACATGAGTTGGGACCGAAGACTTCTCTACCTATGGAACCCTACTACAAATGGGTCCACATCCGTGCTCAGAAGTTAGGTATGCCATACGAAGCTGTCAGACCCATCATTCTTGAATTTCCTGATAGAGACGGGGTTCCTCCAACTGTTCTCCCTCCTCAGATACCTACTGATGTTGATACACTAAAGAGGTCTTGGGCGCAACTACAAGAAGAGCGGGATTCTTATCGGGAAAAGTTCAAAGAACAAGAACAGAAAATCCAGAAGCTGACAAAGCAGTTGGAGAACGAGCGTGCCCTGAATGACTATATCTGTACTGAGAAGAGGAGACCATGGGAGCATTAATGGGCTTTGGATATTTCTTTTACAACTTTATTTCCTTTTCAGTATTTTCATTCTTGTAACGCCTAAGGGCAATTTTCTTGAACAATTTAAATTCCAAGTTTAAATCTAATAAAGTGTGTTCCTTTGGTCTACAAAGTTGATTCCCGATTGTCTTTGAAAACATAATTCATACGCATTTCATTCATCATGTGCATCACAGGTACCCTTTTCCTACAGGTTGCTTAATCTTCTTCGCTGTTTATTTCAGCAGTCATCATGAATCCTGAATCATCTACTGAGCAATCCATCAAGGCCCTCCAGGCTCAGAATGCCCAGTTCCAAGAGTTGATCATGAGTTTAGCCCAAGGTCAAGAGGAATTGAAGGCTCTGCTGGTAAAGAAGAAGAAGAGAACTGTACTATTCAACACTGGACGGAGGTTTGGCAATACACTGCAAAATGAGGCTGATCAAGCTGGTTCTTCTGTAGGGAAAGGCAGTCCCCAAGGGGGGAGGGTTCCTAGTCCTGTGGTCTCCGACAACGAGACAAATTTCAATGATGAGCAGTACCCTCCTGCTGAAGACAGGTACAAGCAGTTAGAGGATCGTCTGAATGCCATGGAAATCCAACAGGTGCCTGGGTTGGATTTTGGAGATCTGGATTTATATTCTGGGGTGGTGATCCCACATAAGTTCAAGGCACCCTCTTTCGCACAGTATGACGGGGATTCCTGCCCTAAGCTACATCTCAGATCTTATGTGCGGAAGATCCAACCGTATACTGCAGACAAGAACTTATGGATCCATTTCTTCCAGGAGAGTCTTTCAGGGACTCATCTCGAATGGTTCTATCAGCTGGACGGAACCAGCATTGTAACTGGGAGGACTTGGCTACTGCATTTTATAAGCAGTATCAGTACAATGCCGACCTCGCTCCTACACGTACCCAACTCCAGGGTATGTCGCTAGGATCGGGAGAAGGTTTTAAGGAGTACGCACAAAAGTGGAGAGACCTGGCTGGCAGGGTGCAGCCACCGTTGACCGACCGTGAACTCGTGGACATGTTCTTGGGGACCCTGTCTGGGCTGTTCTTCAACCACCTGATTGGTAATTCTTCTGCAAGGTTTACAGACCTCATTCTGACGGGTGAAAGGATAGAAGCTGGTATGAAATCGGGGAAGATACAGAAAGGTGCATCCTCAAGTTCTGAAAAGAAGCCTTTCAAGAAGGAAGCCAGTGTTGTGTATGGTCCCAGAAGGCAAAATAAACCGGAACGCCGCCAAGCTGTCAACGCGGTGGTAATTTCAAAGTCTGCTTCCGCTCCTCGGCAACCTAACCAACCAAGGGGTGAGAGACCCAGAAGAGAATACACTCGGCTTAGTATGACCTTGTCTCAGATCTTGCCGCAACTGCTGTCAACCAACCTGGTAACTATCAGAGAAGCTCCGAAGGTGGTAAACACAACATCTCCGAAGTATAATCCCAACGCTCGCTGTGCTTATCACTCTGATATCCCGGGACATTCCACTGATGATTGCTGGGCTCTAAGGAATAAGGTTCAGGACCTTATTGATGCTAAGGAAATACAGTTTGAGGCGCCCGAAAGGCCCAATGTTATGACTGCTCCCATGCCCCAGCATGGAGTAAATGCTATTGAGGAAGACCTGTATGTAGTCTCTGCGGATGAGATTGTTACTCCGTTGCTGTCCGTCAAAAGGAACCTGTTGCTAGCCGGTTTATTTCCGGGTTGTAGCAAGGGTTGCCTTCTATGTGCTGTTTCACCTACTGGTTGTCAGTTGCTGAAGTCAGGCGTCCAAAACCTGATGGATAGCAAAGATATCTTGTTCAAGAAGACTGATGTTCCTACTGTCCCTACTGAAGAAGTGTCCGTTGTCACCATTTTCAACAATCCTACCAAGGCTCCCCCGAGGAAGCCCGTCAAAATCATGTCTGTTGCACCTATCATCATTACTGTTCCGGGGCCCCTCCCCTATAAATCTGACAAGGCTGTCCCGTGGCACTATGGGGCAGACATTTATGTGCTCGGGGTGAAGCAGGAGTTCAACACTAGTACCGGTATCAGTAACATCACCGGTCCTGCTAAAGTTACTTGCAGTGGCAGGCTCTTCTCGCCTGACATCGCGCCACCAGCCATCCGAAGACCTCTTATCATCACGCCTACAAGTGCGCTTGTTTCCCCTCCTGATCAAGTTTCTACCCCTACTGCCGAGTTACACTCGGGGCAAAGGGATTGCTGATATGCTTGCCCAGATGGAGGCACCGAAGACTGTTAGTGTTGAAGCCTCCCAGCAAGAGATGGAAGAGATTCTCAAGATTATCAAGAAGAGTGATTTCAACGTAGTTGAACAGCTGGGGAACACCCCCTCTAAGATCTCTATGCTATCACTGTTGTTGTGCTCAGAGGCCCATGCCAAGGCCCTGATATCCTTCCTGAAGACGGACCATGTGCCACAAAAAACGTCTGCTGATCAATTTACTGATTGTATGGCCAACTTGACCGCTGACAATGGGTTGGGTTTCTCTGATGCTGATGTGACCGCTAAAGGAAAGAACCATAATGATGTCCTACATGTCTCCATTGAATGCAGGGGCACTACTCTTGCACACGTGTTGGTAGACATTGGTTCTTCACTGAACGTATTACCCAAGAAGGCCTTAGACAGGTTGGATTGTGAGGGTTTGGAGTTGAAGCCTAGTAACATCATTGTCCGAGCTTTTGACGGGTCGAAGAGGATGGTACATGGTGAAGTAGATATTCCGATCTGGGTCGGTTCTCAAGTCTTTGATTCAACATTCTATGTGATGGACATCCGACCATCCTATTCTTGTTTGCTGGGTCGTCCTTGGATTCACAAGGCTGGAGCTGTGACCTCCACTCTACATCAAAAGCTTAAGTACCCGGTCAGAGGGAAGATTGTTACGGTGCAGGGGGAGGAAGAATACATGGTTAGCCATCTCAACTCATTCTGGTATATAGAGATGGACGGGGAGTTCATTGAGACCCCCTTTCAACACTTTGAAGAGGTGCCTCCTGTTAGAACAATGTTTGAATCTACTACCCTATGTTTAAGTTTTGATGATAACAAAATGAAAAGATATATTATTTATATGATTCATGTATGAACTATTTGCTGCCTAAATTATTACGTTCTGATTTGCAGATACTCTGATAGGTATAAGCAAGATCACACCTAATCAGCATCAGAAATTTGGTTCTTGACATCAGCATCAGAAGTTGCTATATCAGAATACCAGAATCAGAAGATCAACTCACGTGTATGCTGAAGCTTGATGAACAGAACTGCGCTCAACACTCTGATAAATAAAACAACAGTTCATCAGCAGTTAAGCAGAGTCAGAATGAGCCAAGCCAGAACATGCTTTAAGTAAGCAACGGTACTGTGCATTGAAAGCGTATTATTACCAACGGCCTCATTCCAGACAAGATCTGCTCGATAAGGAAAGTTTGTTATTAGCATTGAATCAAGAATATTGCTCCAACGTTCAAGAATCTCAGTGCTATATAAACAAGAATATGAAGATTGAATTGGCTAATGCTCTCCAACATCTTACACGCCTAAAAGCTAATTATAATCTTCCTTCTCCCAGTTTGCTAATCACTATACATCTTCTTACTCAATCCTTGTTTTAGCAATCTAGTTTCATAAGCTTAAAGTTGTGTATACATCACAGTTGTGATACAGTTTTGTTGAAAACATTCACACACTTAGATTTATCTTCTTTGTAAGAAAGTATTTCCTTGACAAACCGGGTTGTGGTTTGCATCAAGAAGGCTTTAGCAGTTGTTAAAGCAGTTTGTAATATTCAGTTGAATATAGTGGATTAAGACCTCGTTGGAGAGAGGCGAAATCACCTTGACGGGTGGACTGGAGTAGTTTGAGATCAAACGAACCAGGATAAAAATATCTTGTTCATTGCATTGATTTTCAGTTTTACAATTCAACCCCCCCCTTTCTTGTGTTTTTCACTACTTCACCTCCAACATTGGCAGCAGCAGAAACAGTGACTGAAGAAGACTCTCCTTTGAAGATGGCTTCCTTGAAGGACGCCCGGGCTGTGGTTGAGAAGGGTGAGTGCGCAAACTGGGGTAGGCTTCCTGATTTTACTCCAAAGACTGACAAGTTTGGGCTGGGTTTCACTACAGAGGCTCAGAGGGCTGTACGTAAAGAAAGGATTGGAAGACCTCCCGTATTCATCACCAACCCGGGAGTGAATGCTATTGAAGGCGATGCGGAGGAATCTGAATTTGATAGCTGGATCTACCCAACGACCGACGGTGGACTGAACAATTGGACTGCCAAAGATTTCATACCTATTACTTTTGTTACTCAGTAATGAACTCCTTTGTTTTTAAATTTGTAATGAACAATAATTTGAAACTTTATGGCCCGTTGTCTTACCCGGGGCACCGTGGCTTCATTTGTGAGGGCTTATTACTTGTCATTTCCATATATCATGAATAAAAACATTGGACGTTTTTCGCATTTCGAATCTTGTGCTCCCTTTCTTTCTTTATATATTGCAAAACAGCTATATTTACACACACTCACCTATACAGGTTTCAATCCACTTTGGATCTCACTGGTAACGACTCTGCTACTGCCAGTTATGACTTTGAAAATCCGATCAACTTAGCTGAAGACGAAGGTGAAGATGATTACGAAGTGCCTGGTGAGCTTGCAAGACTGTTACTCTAGGAAGAGAGGGTCATTCAGCCACATGAAGAGCCAGTGGAAACGATAAATCTGGGTACTGAGACAGACATAAAGGAAGTCAAGATTGGCGCCAATCTAGAGCTCAGCGTGAAACAGCAGTTGATTCAGATGTTGCATGATTATATGGAAATCTTTTCCTGGTCTTACGAAGACATGCCTGGGTTGGATACCGACATTGTGGTTCATCACCTGCCTACCAAAGAAGACTGCCCTCCGGTTAAACAGAAGTTCCGCCGTATGCGTCCAGAGATGTCCGAGAAGATCAAAGCTGAGGTTATGAAACAATTTGATGCCGGGTTTCTAGCAGTGACTTCTTACCCTCAGTGGGTTGCCAATGTGGTTCAGGTGCCGAAGAAAGATGGTAAGGTCCGAATGTGTATTGACTACAGGGATCTGAACAGGGCGAGCCCCAAGGATGACTTCCCCTGCCTCATATCGACGTTCTGGTTGATAATACTGCTCAGCACAAGGTGTTCTCCTTCATGGATGGTTTTTCAGGTTATAATCAGATTAAAATGGCTCCTGAAGATATGGAAAAGACTACCTTTGTTACTCAGTGGGGCACCTTCTGCTACAAGGTCATGCCTTTTGGGTTGAAAAATGCTGGGGCAACCTACCAACGTGCCATGGTTGCTTTATTTCATGACATGATCCACCATGAGATAGAGGTATACGTCGACGATATGATTGCAAGGTCTCAAACTAAGGAGGAACACCTTGACCATCTGCAGAAGCTGTTTGACCGTCTGAAGTTGTATACGCTGAGGTTGAATCCGAACAAGTGCACCTTTGGGGTAAGATCTGGAAAATTGCTAGGCTTCGTCGTAAGCGACAAAGGTATTCAAGTGGACCCTGCCAAAGTAAAAGCCATACAAGAGATGCCAGTTCCCAAGACAGAGAAAGAAGTCAGAGGCTTTCTAGGACGACTGAACTACATTTCCCGATTCATCTCGCACCTAACTGCTACTTGTGAACCAATCTTCAAGCTACTGAAGAAAGATCAAGTAGTACGTTGGAACGATGAATGTCAGGCCGCTTTCGACAGAATCAAAGAGTATCTCCAAGAACCACCCATTCTTATGCCACCGGTTGAAGGGAGACCTCTAATCTTATACTTGACAGTACTCGACAACTCAATGGGGTGTGTGTTGGGGCAACATGACTAGTCTGGCCGAAAAGAGCACGCCATTTATTACCTTAGTAAAAAGTTTACCGACTGTGAGACCCGATACTCACTGCTCAATAAAACTTGCTGCGCTTTGGTATGGGCTGCTCGCCGGTTGAGACAGTATATTCTGACTCACACTACTCTGTTGATTTCAAAAATGGATCCAATAAAGTACATATTCGAAAAGCCCGCCTTGTCCGGAAGAATAGCAAGATGGCAGATGATCTTGACAGAATATGACATCCAGTACACGACTCAAAAAGCGATCAAGGGAAGTGTATTGGCAGACCATTTGGCACACCAGGCAGTGGATGATTACCAGTCAATGAACTTTGAATTTCCTGACGAGAACATCATGGTAGTGACTGATTGTGAAGTACCTGGACCGGATGAAGGACCTGAGGAAGGATCCCAATGGTCTATGCACTTTGACGGAGCCTCCAACACTTTGGGTAACGGTATCGGCGTTGTGATCATATCCCCAAAAGGCACTCATACTCCACTTACTGCCCGGCTATGTTTCAACTGCACCAACAACATGGCGGAGTATGAGGCGTGTATCATGGGTCTTCAAGCTGCAATTGACTTAAGGATCAAGTTTCTGAGTGTCTTTGGAGATTCCTCTCTCGTGATCAATCAGATCAAAGGCGAGTGGGATACGAAACACCCAAATCTTATTCCTTACAAAGAGTGTGTGTTGACATTGATCCCCCATTTCACGGAGATAACTTTTGAACACTTCCCAAGAGAGGAGAATCAGTTGGCGGACGCGCTGGCTATGATGTCTTCTATGTTCAAAGTCAAGTGGGACAACGAGGCTCCCCGGATCATTATCTGGAGACTGGATGAACCTGCATATTGTTGTGATCTTGAGACGGAAGAGGTAACTAAAAAACCCTGGTATTATGAGGTGAAGAGGTACCTGGAAGCCCAAGAATACCCCGAGGGTGCATCTGTCAATGACAAGAAGTTTCTGAGAAGGTTCGCGGCAAAGTTCTTCCTCAGCAACGACATTTTATACAAGCGAAACCATGATTCAACCTTACTGCGTTGTGTGGATAAAACGGAAGCAGAAAAGATCATGGCAGAACTACATGAAGGTACCTTCGGAACATATTCCAGTGGACACACCATGGCAAAGAAAATCCTTCGGGAAGGATATTTCTGGTCCACAATGGAAGCCGACTGTTACCAACACTCTCGGACATTTCATAAGTGCCAGATCTATGCTGATAAAGTGCACGTTCCTCCAGTCCCTCTGAATGTCCTGACTGCACCTTGGCCTTTTGCAATGTGGGGCATTGATATGATCGGCGAGATCCAACCTACGGCATCCAACGGGCATCGCTTCATCCTGGTGGCGATCGATTACTTTACAAAGTGGGTTGAAGCAGCTTCCTACGCTACCGTAACCAAGAACTTCGTGGCATGGTTCATTCGACACAACCTGATCTGTCGATACGGCGCCCCAGAAAGGATCATTACGGACAATGGTACCAATCTTAATAACAAGATGATCACTGAGCTCTGCGAGCAATTCAAGATATAGCACCACAACTCTTCTCCCTACCGGCCGAAGATGAATGGAGCTGTCGAAGCAGCTAATAAGAATATCAAAAAGATTGTGCAGAAGATGACAGTGACCTATAAAAATTGGCACGAGATGTTACCATTTGCTCTTCATGGGTACCGTACCTCAGCAAGAACGTCAACCGGGGCAACCCCCTTTTCCTTGGTCTATGGCATGGAGGCAGTCTTGCCGATTGAAGTCCAAATATCCTCTCTCCGGATAATGAAGGATGCAGGTTTGAGAGAAGATGACTGGATTCAGACTCGACTTGATCAATTAAACCTAATTGACGAAAAGAGACTCACTGCTATTTGTCATGGTCAAACGTATCAAAAATGGATGATCAGGGCATTTAACAAGAAAGTCAGACCACAAGAGTATCAAGTTGGGGACTTGGTAATCAAGCGCATCATTCTTCCTCAAAGTGATCCCAGGGGCAAATGGACCCCCACATACGAAGGGCCATTTGTGGTTAAACATGTCTTCTCAGGAGGAGCCATGATTCTAACCACCATGGATGGTAAAGACCCGCTAGGTTGACACACCTAGGCAAAAGTAAGGGCGTCCCGACGAACCAAAAGGGTTCGGGCAAAATAAGGGATGAAAAATGAAAAAATCTGTACACCCGGCAAGTCGAAAACCTGAAAAGGTGGCTTGGGCAAAAATGGGTATCCCGGTGGACTGAAAACCCGAAAGGGCGGTCTAGGCAAAAGTTAGGGATTAAAGCGTAATACTATGTCTCATTGAATCACCTTGCATCCAGAATCCGGTATCAACCATCAGGTTCAGACGACATCGATCGATCAACTTCATCTTCAACTAAGCAGCCAAGTGATGAGACGCTCGAAGATATAAAGGCGATAGTAGAGTTAGAACCCAGTGGGATTATTCTTTTCACATAGCTGTTTTGTTTTACTTTTTCACAAAATTGTATAAACTCTGTTTGTTCGGCGGCATTCTCTTACTAGGACGTCAGCCTCTTGTACATAAACGCCTATTTACAGGCAAATTCAAAAATCAATACAAATTCACGTTTCAGATAAATTGCCAATTATTTTCCTTTTTCTGTTTTGTTTTGCAAAGAACGTCCAATGTTCATTTTTTATATATGCATTTGACACTATTAGCTAACTCATAAATATTTTCATGCGAAACAAAGGACTAATTACAGGTGACATCAGAAACAGGGGCAATAATGAGTCGTCTAAGCGATCTAGTTGCTCTGTCCACCAAGGTACCAAGGTAAGTTCGGCTGAAGAATGTAACCCAGATACCTTCACTCCCCACCGAGTAAGATGAGACTCAACAATACTCTCCCAAGCAGTTGGTCTCCAATCAGCCCTAAAAAGGCACAATATCTCCAGCAAGTCAGCAACACTCTCCCCGAGCAGAGTTAGTCTACTGTCAGCCTTAAGGAAGTTGGATGATCCCCAGAAAATCTCAATATTCCCCAACGGAGTATACAAACATTCCTAACAAGCATCCCCGACAATCTTGATCTAAGATTGTTCCCCGGCGGAATACCGGACATTCAGTGGAGCCATTCCCTAATACAGTTCAAAAGATCCCCCCAGGAGAGTTGAATCAATCTCCCCAGTAGGAAGCTTATCCCTAGTAGATTCTGGAAGCTTATCCTCTGCAGAGCACGAGCGCGTCTCCCCGGCTTTATTCAAAGGTTATTTCCCCACCAGGATATAACTGGGTTATCCTCAGCCAATTGCCACGGAAAGATCGTCCCCGACGAAGTTCTTTCTATCCCCCAGCGGAGTTCATCAAATCCCCAACATAACTCATCAATGGTATCCCCAGCGGACTTATCATCAAAATCTCAGCAAAGTATCTCTTCCCACAGAGTATTTCCCCGCAGAATAATCTCTTCAACAAGTTTATTCCCTCAACGGAGTCATCTTCTCCTAACAGGTTTATTCTCGCGACCATCATCCCCAGCGGAGACGAAGAACTCTACTCTTCAACAGCAGCCCAGGATTCAACGAACTTCCCGGCATCAGTCAAGGATTTATTTTCCTAGACAAAAATACATTCATAAACATCACATCTTCATACATTATAGCAGGCACATATGCATCATGAACATACAATCTCATTTATTTTGAGAACATCATGCATTTCATACATCATGACATTGCATATAACTGATGTTTTGCCTTTTCAGGAAAAAGGTCAATACAAAGATGCTTACAATCAACTGTCGCAATTCCGGATTCGATACCTGTATCTAGCCAGGGCATATTTGTGAGCGATTACTTGTGGATTCGACACCTGTATCTAGCCAGGGCATATCCGCATGAAGAAATTCCGGACTCGATTCATGTATCCAGCCAGGGCACGTCTGAAGAGTTTGAAGATTCGATTCTTGTATCCAGCCAGGGCATATCTGTTGACGACTAATTCCAGATTCGATTCCTGTATCCAGCCAGGGAACGTCTGAAGAGTTTGAAGATTCGATTCCTGTATCCAGCCAGGGCATATCTGTTGACGACTAATTCCGGACTCGATTCCTGTATCCAGCCAGGGCACGTCTGAAGGGTTTGAAGATTCGATTCCTGTATCTAGCCAGGGCATATTTGTTGACGAATAATTCCAGATTCGATTCCTGTATCCAGCCAGGGCACGTCTGAAGACTTTGAAGATTCGATTCCTGTATCCAGCCAGGGCATATCTGTTGACGACTAATTCCAGACTCGATTCCTGTATCCAGCCAGGGCACGTCTGAAGAGTTTGAAGATTCGATTCCTGTATCCAGCCAGGGCATATCTGTTGACGACTAATTCCAGATTCGATCCTTGTATCCAGCCAGGGCACATCTGAAGAGTTTGAAGATTCGATTCCTGTATCCGGCCAGGGCATATCTGTTGATGACTAATTCCAGATTCGATTCCTGTATCTAGCCAGGGCACGTCTGAAGAGTTTGAAGATTCGATTCCTGTATCTAGCCAGGGCATATCTGTGAGCGATTGTTTGTAGATTCGATACCTATATCCAGCCAGGGCATATCTGCATAAAGAGTTTGAAGATCAACCCCTGTAACAGGCCAGGTAATTATCTTTCTTTCTCAGGTACGCAAGTTCTCGCTAAGGAATCTCTTACGCGATCGACACCTAGATGACATCTATAAGCCCATCCACATACCAACAGTCTCCAAATGGAATCTATAAGCCCATTCCCGACAAGGTTCTGTCACACCTCCAGATGGCAACTATAAGCCCATCCTCCTATCCACCATCTCCAAATGGCATCTGTAAGCCCATTCCCGCCATCACACTGCTGATATTCTACTATGCGAGTGCAAATTTCTGGGCACTTTAGTGTTCAATCATCTTCCACCTTCGGATTACGAAAGGCACGCCAGCCAATCTACATCCTCAGGTCTAAGAAGATTGAACAGGGGCAACTGTTGTACCCCAAAATTTTCCCTCCCATATTCTTCAAGATTTGGCAAGATCAAGCTTCAAATGGATTAAGGATTGCACAGTGCAAGCACCCTCCTAACACAGTCAAAATTAGGGTTTTGGTTCTTACAAGGAAGTTGAGATTTCCAAGGGTCCAATCAAGTCCCATATGCCTATATACATTGTCAAATACCCATATGTCAAGTTTCAAGACTCACAGCATCAAGTTGCACAGTCAAAAGCCCTAATTGCTTCACAGTCAACTATAGGGGTAAAATGGTCATTTGACAGTCAAAAGTCAAAAATTTTGGTCAACATCTTATTTTGAAGCCACAATCATCATTTGATCAAGTCTTGATCATGATTCCTCAAGCATGGCTCAAAAAGTCTCAAGAATCAAAAGTTTCTATTTTTGGACAGTTGGAAAAGTTAACTGCAATTTGACCAGGGCATAACTTTTTCATGTTTCATCAGAAAAATCCCATCCAATGCTCATTTTGAAGGGGGTGACATTTCCTACAACTCATCTTCACACTCCAAGTCCAAGAAATTCTCTCACAAAAAGTTATCAATTTCAACATTAAAGGTCATTTTCAAAAGTCAACAAAAAGGCACTTTAAGTCAAAGACCATAACTTGCGATTGGTGAATCAAAATGAAATGGTACCAAAGGCATTGGTTAGAGGACTTCAAGACCTTTCCAAAATGTCCAAGAACATGTTCATAGCTTCAAAATTGAGAAAGATATGCATTGGAGAAGTTGGGAGATTTTTGGGAACTTTCAAAAGTCAACTTTGCCTAAAACACTTCATTTTTGCTAATGGGCCTCAAATTCCTTCTTGAATCTTTGCCCAAAGCCTATGCACGACCCATTGAACTTAAAATGATTTATTTTCTTATTTTTAATTAATTAATTGAATTTTTATTAATATTAATTCATTTAATTGATTTTAATTGTAGGAAAATTAAAAAGATATGGTTTTTGGATCTTTTGTGAAG
Source organism: Vicia faba (assembly GCA_948472305.1). Lineage (NCBI taxonomy): Eukaryota > Viridiplantae > Streptophyta > Magnoliopsida > Fabales > Fabaceae > Vicia > Vicia faba. Next base: position 724,641,967 of record OX451735.1, read on the forward strand.
CAAATCTGATCAGGGCAAGCTGGCAATCTCGTTTCTCAATCAAAAAGGCAAAATCATCCATGTTTGGCAAGTTTTATCAATCAAAAAAGTTGGAAAAGATTTGATTAAAATCAAATATTGAAAACATAATTTCATGGACTTTTGGGCCAAGATTTACCCTAGTTTTGATTCTAATACATATGCTGAAGCCAACCCTAGTGTTAACAACGTGAAATTGCTGCAAGAATACCATAACCAAACTCTAAAAAAAATTCAAGAAATAGTGTGAAACTGAATTCTTATTGGCAGCACAATTCAAAGCCTAAAAAAGATTCAAACACCTTGCCTGAGTCTCCAGGAATCCATTGCCATCAAGAACAAGTCCAAATACGCAAAGAATCGAAGAACACAAGTCACTCGGTTTGCATTATTTTCCAAATCTGCATATCATGATTCATGCGTTTTTAATCCATTTTCTTGATTGGTTTGTGTTGTTAGGAACATTCTGAAGCTAATGGGATAGTTTAATTGTGTTGAAACTTCCTGAATCGAAATCCACCATGGGAGATATCTAGGGTTTCGAAGCTTGAAAATTAGGGCTTTGCGCATAAGGAAAAATTGGACCTTGAGACAAGCATGGTTGAATTCGTCAAGGCCAGACGAATTCAACCAAACCCTCGCCCTCTTTTTATATCATCCATAGCTCTAATCGCTATTCTTGGCACTTTTGTTTTGTGGGGGTTTAAAACCCCCGCTATCTGTTTGATATTATTGCAGGTAAACGAAGAAGATGGTGAGCTGGCCAAACGCTAGTGGATCATTCAAACATGGCGCGCGCTTTTTGTGTTCCCAGCATAGTTATTACTTTCCATATATTATTTTTATTGGTTATTATGTTTACAAACAAATGCAGATGGCGTAGTGGTTGGAGACGTGGCTGGCAAATACTGGGACCTGGGTTCGATTCCCAGGTCCCCCATATAATTCTTGATATTTTTTCTAAAGCAATCTCATGCAGCGCTTGTACCAAAATTCCACCATGCACGCCCAACAATAGCTTGCCATGTGGCTTCAAGCACCCATCCAGTGGCCAGGAGATGAAGCCCATAATACTCCCCAGTCAAACAGCATGCACGTGATCATGAAAAGTCAATCAGGCTTAGAGTTCTTGGGCCAGAATTGCTCACAAAAACCTCCATATGGGCCATCTTACCCCCCCTTGGTTTGCAATTTATTTTCTTTTCTTTTAAGTTTCTTTTAATTGTTTTAATTAATATTATTAATTCACCACAAATTAATTTTTCCTAATAAAAATCAGAAAATCAAAATTGTAAATATATTTTAATTATTTATTAATTTCACCATTAACTTATTTTTGTAAATAAATACTAATAACTAACTTAGCTTAATTTAGGTTTAAATTTTAATCCTTTTTCTTAATAAATAAAATTGCATAGAATTAGGTTTTGACCTTTTCTTAATCATTTTCTTATTATCATCATTAATTATTATTATTTTTGTAAATAACATGTAAATTAAGTAATTAGTTTAAATTAGCTTAACTTTAACATTTTTTAATAATTAAAATAGACTTAGAACTAGGGTTTTCTTTTGACTTTTAATTTATTTTATTTTCATTAAATACAAAAAACACAAAAAAACATCTTTCTTGTAAATAATTAAATAATTAATTAAATAATTAGGTTTAATTTTAATTTAATGCAAAAGGACAAAAAAGCTCATAATTTCTCAAAAGGGTCAAAACCCTAAGGACTTCCAGTTTAATTTCTATTTGCGCATTATTTTCGTATTGGATTATTATGTAATTGTTTCCGGAATGTAATAGTAATTAGGTTTATTGCTTTCTTTACTTTCCGCACTTTATCAAAACGGGTCTTTGTTTTTTTGGCGATGTATAGACCCGCGCCTTGTAATAGCGTAGCTTTACCTTTCTGTATTTTATTTTCCGCACTCCTAACTGCTAAATTGCATGAAAGAATGTATGATAATTAAAAACAACTCGTAGCTCACAATTGCATGATCAAAGATAAATGTTAACATGAAAACAACACACAAAACACATGCCACTTCTAGGGTACGCCTCACTCGTTGCCTCGAAAGTGGTCGTCAAGTATAGGGTGTTTTAGCGGTCGCCCTTATGTCTAAGTTCCATTTGCCTCGAAACGGTTGCCTCGGATTAAAAAGGATCTAGGACATTAGGGTTACTTCTAAGGTGTCCTACTATTGCTTCGGTGACCACACTGTCCCTCAATCGAATTGACCCGAACACCTCCAACGGTGGTGCTACCTACCTCTCAATGGTGGGATGGCACTACCTTAAGGACTTTTACACAGCCTAATTCCTTAGGGCAGATAGATGACTCATGGGTACTTGCTCTCTTCAAAAACAAACCAAACATCTTTTCACACTGACACTTTCAAAAGTTTTCAAAACAAATTTTTCAAACACTCTTGAGGACAGATACAAGAGTCACTCAAATCTTTCAAAAACGAAACTTTTTTCAAACCCACTCACATTTGAAAAGCAAACATCTTTTGAAAACATAAGAGCAAGTACCTAAGAGCCCATGGATAACCACGGATAGAAAGGGTGCTAACACCTTCCCTTTCTATAAATCTACCTCCCGAACCGAGAAACATTCTCGAATAAGGAATTTTGCTGTGCTTTTGTCTTTTCCATGTCGGAGAACATAAAAGACGGTGGCGACTCTTGCTTACCGCGACATTTCGCGAACCATCTTTAAACAGTCAGTTTTATTTCCACCGATCACACGCTCGCATTTCTCAGAAGAAACTGAATCCTCAGAAATTCAGTTGATTGTTACATCATTTTTACGCTTGTTCAAGATTACCGGTTGTTTCTCAAAACCTAAATATCTAGGATAGGAGCTGAGACTTTTGTGTGGAACCTTGAAGGCATTTGCTTGATCAGTGGAGTGAAAGGTTTATGGAATGCTTGTTTGTTTAACTGTACAACACATATGTTAATTGGAATACCAGGCATATTGTAATTAATGCAAGGTTGCGAGACGACAAAGTTTGTTGATTATTTATTTCATCTGGATTAAAGTTATTGGGATACATTTCCAGTTATTTTAATTTAAGAGTCTTAAATAATTAAATAGACAGTACAAGGAAAGATTGGAATATTTGACAGTAGAAAATTATTTTTGGATAAAGACTCTTATTTATTTCAAGTATTGTTACAAACTTTATTTGAATATTGTGAATTTACAATTTACAGTATTTACAATAAAATTTGTTTATAATAAATGAAAAGATGAATCTAAGCCTAATCTCCTAAAGGTCTTTGACTTTTACTGTGTCCCCCGTTATCCAACTGGTACTTACCTGCAAAAGACAGAGAAAAAGAAATCAGTGTAATTAACTGAAAAGAATTTTCAAGCAGATAAATAAAAAATCATCATTAAAGTCTACTGGTTGGAATCAGAAATGCTATGTTCATCATGTTTCATTTTCCTCTCTGCAAATCACAAGAAGATTTCTCTTCTCGGTTCACAGAGAGAAAAATAAAATATATAAAATTGCAAGCATACAAGTTATTCAAAATGCAAAGGCACAAGGCTGCACACAAGGCAAAGCAAATTGAATTCCAAACTGCATTAGTCAACCAAAGGCACAAGGCTGCACACAAAGTAAACTGAGCTGCCAAACTAAGTTTCAAAATGCATTAACCAAGCATGTCAAAAACTAAGTTGCAAAACTGTCACAACAAGTACACAAAGTTGTCCAAGAAAGTACACAAAGTTGTCCAAGAAAGAACACAATGCAGGAAATATGGAAACAAGTACAATAATGCAGGAGATGAACCAAGTTACAAGCAAGAGAGCTTGTCCTAGCCCTCATCATGTTCTGGCCAGCAGCTTTTCAGAATAAAATAGAATAAGCAATCAAAAGTGCTTTTATGGAGAGAGAGAGAGAAAGAGAGTGAAGTGAGAGTTTGCAGTTTTGGCAGGCTGTAAAAGGAAGTAAGGAAACAAATATATAACAGGTCTAACAGTCCAACAGATAGAGGAGAGAGCCCAAAAAAACTGCAAGTCCAAAACTTGTTTAAAACTCATCAGTCTGCTTACCAAAAACTTCCCAACGATAACAATAACAAGCAAACCTATAGTCTGCCTTACCAAACACAAGCAAACCTGCTTAAACAGCAAGCCTGCCTCCAAACTCACAAGCCTGTCAAGCAAGCCCAAAAACCTGCTAAAACTGCATCAAGCCTGCTTCTAAAACTAAAACTCACAAAAAACCAAAACACAAAGCAAAACTGCTAAGCCTCCAAAATCACAAACATGAGTTACAAACTTGAAAACCTGCAAGCTCAAACCAAAACCTGAAACCTGCAGTAAATACAAACTGCAATTTTCCAAATGTACAGTCCAAGCCAAAACTTATTCACCAAAAAATCAAACTACACAACAAACCTGTGAAACAAGCTCAACAAACAGACAAAAAAGGCCACAAACTGCAATAACCCTGCTTGCTCAACAAAAAGCAAAACAACAACATTGGTTTTCAGTGTTCACATCATCCTCAACCATAAACTATGAATGTTCAGAAAGAGGAAGACAATAACACCAAGATACAGTAGTTTCAAAAAATGCTTTCATCCTTAACAAGAAGAGGGGAAGAGAAGCAAAGGAGCAAAAGTCTCAGAATATACATTCATCATCAACAGAAATCAAGCTCAGTTCAAACCTAGAAGTTCTTAGAATAGGTTTTCATCATCAAACAATCAGTAACCAACAAAACCAAATCAACAATAGCTAATCTCAGAACCATTTCATCATCAAATATCCAACATCCAAAGAAGAGGAAGAGGTCCATAAGTGAAAAAAGGAGCAATAGTTTTCAGAAATAAAATCATCATCAAACATCAATGAAAGTTCAAACAATATAGCTTTCAGAAAAGAAATCATCATCAAACGTCAATGAAAGTTCATACAATATAGTTCTCAGAACAAAATCATCATCAACGAATCATCAAATCAAAAGCACAACATAAATACCAGAAGCCCAAAGCAATTGTCATGCTCCTCCTCTGCCTAGCCTCCTGGGAGCGCCACCGGCCAACTCACCATCCTTCTCCTTCCATTTTATAGAACAAGGCGTTCAAGGTACGTTCCTCAGGCTTTTACTACATGTAAACATCACAACAACCATAAATGAAAACATGCAAGAGCAAAATGAAAACATAACTGTAAAAAACCCTAAAACAGATTAACAATTCGTACCGTACATTCAAGATCCTGGACCGCCGTGAAGAGAGCTGGAGGTGAGATATGGCGATGCTCCGGTGGCCAAGGCAGGAGAGGAGGAATCAGTTGTTCATGGCTGAGAACGAGGAAGAGAGATGAAGAAGATGAGAGGAGCGGCGCCGTTAACTCAAAACTGAAAACCCTAATTTCTGGATACACTGAATTAACCCTAACAAAAGTTGTGCAACCCACATGGGCCTTTGCCCAAACAAAACCCTTAAGCCCATTATATGTTTCAGCGCATACCCCCTCCTTTTCCTCTCTTCTGGCCATTTTGTTCTTCTTTTGGGCCATCTAAGAACACATTCTTAAGCCCACCCTTTTTATTTATTTATTTAAACTCTTTTCTTTTCTTTAAACTAATACTTTTGTTTATCACTTTCTTTTCATTTTTTATAAATCTAATTCTTTTTCTTTTTTTTTTTGTTAAATAAAAATATATTAAATTTTTGTATAAATTTTCTTAATAATTTTCCTTAATAATTATTACATTTAATAAACATATATAAATAATAAAACTTTAACTTAAATAATTTTTCCTAATCAATAAAAAACACAAAAAATAAGTAAATACTTAATTTTCCTTAGGTTAAATTTTTATTTTGATCATTTGTAAATAAATACACGCATCTCATATTTCTTTGATTTTCATTATCTTATACTTTGTTATAATACGACAATTCGATTTGGTTGTAATATATATACTTGGACATTATTATTCTGATAAGACTCATCCCCATTTGTAAACATTTGTACCCCCATCCCCGAATACTGTTTCGTAATAACTTAGACTTTAAATTCCCGCAATTTACCGCTTTCAATATACTGTATAGTAATCATGGTTTGTATGTGAAGATTCAAAATCAATCACTAGATGACCTAATACAAGATAAATGCATGAAAATCAATACACAATTCACACTTGCACCACTAGGGTAACCTCGCTTGTTGCCTCGGAAAATGCAATCATGTCCCTCGAGTATGAGACACTCTAGCAAATGCCCCTTCAATAAACAAAGATCGTAGTCCCTCAATGACCCTTGATGTTGCTTCCGATAAAACGATCTCGTCCCTTACAAAATTGCTAGAGCGTCTCACAAGTTGCCTTCAATGATTGTATGCGATGACCCGCGCCTGTCCCGTTTAACATCCTAACACAAGGTTGTTCATCAAATACAATGGTGAAACAACACTGTTAAAAAGGGTTAAAAACATAAGAAAGATCTTTGAGTAAAATAGGGTAGACAACTCTTAGTTACTTGATCAAAATCTTGCAAAACATTCTTGCCGTTTTCAAACACACTTCACAACACAACTTCAAAAAAAATTTCAAAACAACTTTCAAAACATTGAAATATCTTTTCAAAAAGACACACACCTTTGTATATATTCAAACAAGAATCATTACAGAGGTTGCCTAGACAAGGCATCTTTTTCAAAACATTTTCAAAATCACACACACAAAGCACCATTTCAAACAATTGAAAAGCAAAGGCAAGTGATCTAAACAAGTAACTAAGAGCCCATGGATAACCATGGATGAAAAGGGTGCTATCACCTTCCCTTTTCATAATCTAACCCCCGAACCCAAGAAAACATCTCAAAGGTCTTTCCTATGCTTTTTGACCTTTCCTTTGGATAAAATAAAATGTCGGTGGTGACTCTTGCTAAACCGAACAAGTGCGAATACAAACGCAAAATCCCAAGTCAGTTCTCCCACCGTATCACACATGGTCCTAATTTTCCTTCAAGTTTGTCCATGACAAATTTCATTTCCTTGCACAACAAGTTTGCTCAGTCAACTGCTCAAATGCCTGAAAATCAACCGCATTAGGTCAAAAGTCAATTGTGGCCTATATACAGTCAAACTTCAAGATTTTTGGTCAACATAAATATTTTGAAATAATATCCATCATTTGATTAAGGTTTGATCATGATTCCTTAAGAAATTCTCCTAATTCATCAAAAGTCAAAAATTGATAATTAGGGTTTCTATAGGAAAAGTCAACCAAACTTTGACCATGCATAACTTTCTCATACTTTACCATAAATTTTTACAACAAAGCTCATTTTGAAGAGAATCCAATTCCCTACAATTTTTCTTCATCCCTCAAGTCCAAGACAATTTCTCTTCATCCCTCAAGTCCAAGAAATGCACCATTTGAAAGATATAAGCTCAGACATTACAGATCATTTTCAGAAAGTCAACAAAAGCCACTTTTTGCCAAGACCTTTTACATCAATATAACATCTTCAAATGAAAAATTTATCAAAATAGGGATTGAAGTAGATATCTTGGGATTTCCAAAAAGTATAATATCATCATCATGAGATAAATATTGAGCAAGTTATGGCTTTCCCAATTTGGGAAAATTTTGGAAATTTCAAGAATGGTGCATTGAGCAAATTTGAATTTTTGAGTCAATGACCTAACTTTTTAACGTTCAAATATTTTCCTGAGTTTATAGAGGACCTCTAATATTATTTTTGCATGGCCTTGAATTTTCTACCTATTTTTTACATATTTATTTTAATTTATTTCAAATAAATATAAAATAAATTGTACAAAATGTTTGGAGATGGGCCTTGAGCTTTGGGCTGATGATTTGGCCTGCCTAGAAGCGCATAATTTCGTGCCAAAGTGTCCAGGTACATTCAAGCATGGAAAGGGCAAGATTTTCATGTTTTGGAAACTATTGAATTTGTTTGATTTTCACATAAAAGCATGGCATTATGTTGAAGATTCTTGCCATGAAAGCTTGTCCTCATTCCTCTCTATATAAACAAGCACCTAGCAAGCATCAAGAGACATATACATAGCCCTAGAAAGTCCCATGATTTTGCAAAAAAAAATTGAAAGTTGTCAAACTCGAATTTTAAGTTCTAGCCTCCCTTAGTCTAAATCAAGGATCCTAATCCACTCCTGGAGGTTCCCTGAAGCTGTCCCAACCATTACCAGTTCCTCAAACACCACGAAGCAGCCCAACCAACTTGAACGACTTGCAATCTTTTCAATTTTCATTTTTCTTGATTCGTTTGATATAAATATAATCTGACCATGCATTTCTGATTGTTTGAGCATTTGCAAGCTTCCTACAAGGTTGGATTGAGTTTTTGATGCAGGAACCGTGCGTTACCATTTTTAGGTTTAAAGCTTAGAATTTGGTTTTTTTACGTTAGCCTAAATTAGGCTTAACCAGGGGCACCATCATGTTCAGGAGGGTGAGTCCAGTCGATCCATAGCCTCACATATCATTTATATTGCGAATTGTGCTTGTTTCAGGATGCAGGGGCTATAATGACAAGCATAGAACTGTCACTATAGGTCTTATAACCCAAGACGACGGAGGGAGGTTAGGGACGAAGCGTGGCAGCCCTTCATTGTCTCATTCAAACTGCACGCGTTTTTATTTAATTTATCAGATATTGACGTGCTTTTGTATTTAATATTTTGGTTTTGTTTTATATAATGAATGATCAGTAGCTCAGTTGGTAAACAGGTGTGTTTGTGAGGGAGAGGACCTGGCTTCGAGTCCCAGGTCCAACGTTTTTTCATTTTCTTAATATATTTCTGCAGATTACATGCCTGGTGCCTCCAGGAGTATACCATATTCCCCCAAGTCACACTCATTAGATCCTGTCTGATCCAAATCCAAGGGCGACTAGCGCGTAGATCACCATATTCCCTCAAGACATGTTTACACAGAATCAGGCGTAATCTTGGGCCTTCGCATCTTGGGCCGGCAAATTTCAATTGCAACCCCCTATTCTCTTTTTAGCATTCAGGCCCATTTGGACATTTTTGTTTTGTTTGTACGTTTTTTTACTATTTTGTTTTCCTTTATTACTTAATTAACTAAATAATATAAAACTCACAAAAAAATTAGGTTTAGACATTTTTAATTAAATAATTAATTTCTTAATTAATTAATTAATTGAATTCTAACTATTTTCTTAATTTAAAATAAGATAGAATTTAGGACTTAATTTAATTTTGATATTTATTTTCATAAATAAATAAAAAACACAAAAAGTTTAGTTTATTTTCTAAATAGACTTTAGGAACTAATTTAATTTTTCTCTTAAATCAAAAATAAAGAAAAGATTTCTTATTGCCTTAGGTTCTTAGAAATATTTTCTAACCTTTTACGCATTATTATCTTTTCGCATTTTTCTCTATTGTAACTTCCTTCTGGATGTAATAGACTATAACTAGGTTTTATTTTCTGCTTTTAATTTTTGTACTCCTAGTTTTGTACATTGTAAATACCACATCCCCAAAGCCATGTAATAGTCTAGACTTTTACTTTCCGCACTTTTACATTTCCTGCAAAATATAAACTGCTAGTAATTAGGATTATATGGAAAGCTTAAAATTAAAGTATTAGTAAACCCTAATTTACAAAGATAAATGAACTGAAATCAATCAATTGCATATATACACCTCTAGGGTATGCCCACTTTGGCTGCCTTTCGGAAAATAACAGTCATGTCCCTCGAGAATAGGGAATCTTTAGCAAAGACCCTTTGAATCAAAAGATCATAAGTCCCTCGATGACCCTACAGTGTTGCCTTTCGGTAAATGATCTAGTCCCTTAAGCAAAATTTCTAAAGTGTCTCTACATGTTGTTGCCTTTATGACTGTACGTCCCTTTGATTGTCCCTCAAACATCCAACGATGGGGCTACCTACTCACTAATAGTAGGATAGAAATGTCTAAAGGATAGGAGGAAAAGAACAAACCTTTTTCGAGTATAAAAGTAAATAGTTGTTAGAAGTTTGCTCAAAACAACTTTTTACACCTACACAAAAACATTTAAAAAAAACAATTTTCAAAAATATTTGCTTTGTTAACACTCTTGAGGACTGATACAAGAGTTAAACACAAAGCAAATTGCCGCACTAAGGTATTTTAAACACATAAATCATAAAGCAATTTTAAAAATGAGTAAACCTCTAAGAGCCCGTGGAAAACCACGGATGGAAAGGGTGCTAATACCTTCCCTTTCCATAATTTACCCCCCTTACTCAGAAACTCTCGAAAAAGGTCTTTTTTGTTCTTTTCACCCTATCCTTTGTTGGATAAAAGAAAATTTGGTGGCGACTCTTGCTTACCTCACATTTGCAAATACAAAATGCAAACCGGTATAATTGTCGGTTCTTCCACCGTATCACAGAACCAACGACTCTGTTGGGGAATAAAAAAGTGGGGTTACCTTAGAGTTTTAGTTAACCATTTTAAATGCTTTACTGTGTGTTTGCTTGCTTTATGTTTGATGGTTTGTTGGGGTATTATTGTAAATATCCTACACCCGGATCTGGGGCACCTTATTAGGTAAGTAGCAATAAATCATAGAGGTTGTACGGTGTAGACCGATACGAATGAAGTGGTGGCTACGTTAGCGCGATAATTTGGATTGTACTAATGTTCCTTGAGTAAGTAAAGAATAACATTAGGCTTCCTCATAGTGTCACTAAGTGCTAACTTACCTTTAGAACCTTTAATTGGCCCATCCTAGCCATTAGAAAGTAGTGAGATAGCCGACTTTGATTCCGACCGAAGATTGGTTGATACTCGATACTACACTCATTGGGATTGGACTTTCTGGATTTTTTGGTTGCAATACTTCGGTGCGTGAACTGAAATAATTCCTAATGGAAAGGTCAATGATATTGAGACTCCTTAGAACCCGGTTACTATTAATAGGACAGGTTGAGCCAACTGAACATTTAAGAGGGTACTTACCTTAAACTCCATGCAAGCCTTTGAACCTAAGGTCTATTGTGTGATTTTCTTGTATTTATCTGTGATTTAAGCATAATCATGACATCATAAACATCTCGACATTCATATATACTAACCATTTGAAGGACCTGTTGGATTTACCTCTTTGTTGTTTTGTAGGATATGAATTCAGGTCGCATAAAAACCATCCGAATTAACTTCACAGAAATCCATCCCAAGCTCAAGGAATTGGTCTTGAAAGTTCTCAAGGACTCACCATTCAACAAATGGTCACTTGCTCAGCTTGGTTACCATCGGATTTGATGAAGTTTTAATGAATGTTCTATTCCAATTCTTTGATCCCGAGAACCATTGCTTCACATTTCCTGATTATCAATTGGTACCTACACTGGAGGAATTCTCTAAATTTCTTGGTTTACCTATATTGGAGAGAGTACCTTTCACTGGGTTAGAACAAGATCCAGTTGTTGAAGATGTTTCCATAGCTTTGCACTTGAGGCCATCTGATATTGAATCCCATTGGGAAAGAAGAAGCAGATTTAAAGGCCTTTTTGCAAAATTTCTAATGGAGAAAGCTCAGATTTTCCTAGATGCTATGAGTTACCATGCCTTCGAAGATGTTTTAGCTCTCTTGATCCATGGGTTGGTCCTGTTTCCTAATTCAGATCAATTTATAGATGTGAATTCCATCAACATTTTCCTTGCTCACAATTCAGTTCCTACATTGCTCAGGGATATCCTACATTCTCTCCATACTCGTACTCTGAAGAAGCGAGGAACTCTCATGTGTTGCACCCCTCTGCTATATAGGTGGTTTATTTTACACCTCCCTCGGTCAACAATGCAAAATGATTTAGGCTTAAGGTGGAGTCAAAGATTAATGTTTCTCTCTCACTCTGATATCCATTGGTGTCCTCGCTCTCAAGAAGACATCTCTTTTATTGATCACTACGGAGAATTTCCTAATGTGCCACTCCTGGGCATTAGGGGAGGCATCACCTAAAATACTTTTTAGAACTATGTCAGTTTTTCTATGCACGGAGAGATGGTCCACCAGATATGCTCATCCAGGCTATTTTGTTCAACTACTCAGATGATTTGCAAAATTATCGTCAGAGGTTCATCTGCGCTTGGGGTATTATTAAGAAGACTGATAGTAAGACTTTGGGGCGCAAGAACTCCATCCCTTTGGAACCTTACCTCAAATGGGTACGAGCTCGAGCCCAAAGTCTTATGATGCCATACGATGCCATCTTATCGGTGATCTTGGAACCTGTTGTTCAAGGGGGCGAGTCCCGCATTATTCTCCATCCTGATATGCCAACCAACTTCGAAGAGTTGCAAAAGTCTTGGATCCATCTCAAGGAAGAACGAGATACTTTTGAGACTCAATTCTATGCAAGTGAGAAGAAAGTCTTGGAATTAACAAAGCAGCTTCACGAAGAGAAGAATCTCAATACCTACCTCAACACCAAGAGGAAGCGCCCATGGGAGACTTAGGAGTTTAGAATTTCCTTTCAATGTTTATCCCTGTGTAATCTTTTGTTTCTTTAAAAACTTACTAATAAAGGTTTTTGTTTCCTGTTTTATTTAAAAGAGATTAAATCCAATAAAGTCCTTGAAAACATTGCATAAGCATATCATACATCTCACTGCATAAGCAGGTTTCAAAGCAGGGTTCTTATCTTCTTCACTGTTTATTTCACCAAGTAAAGAAATGGCTCTTGAACAAAACATCAAGGATCTCCAGGCACAAAACGCTCAGTTCCAGCAAATGATTGTGGCTCTAGCTAAAGGGCAAGAAGATCTGAAAGCTCTCATACTGAAGGACAAAAAGAAGAAGCCAAAGAAACCAACTGGTGTAGTAAATTTGGGAAGAAGGATCAGAGGACCCGTGCGACGAGCGTCAGAACTAGTAACTTCATCAAAAGAAGGACACAATCAGGAAGGGGAGACAAGAGAAGAAGACCTCAACCCGAGGGAATCTGATAGTGAATCTGACTATAATGAGGAGCAGTATCCTCCTACTGATGATAAATAAAAACAACTGGAGGATCGTCTGAATGCAAGGAAAATCCAGAAGGTACCTGGGCTAGATTTTGAAGAGCTGGGTTTGGTTTTTGGGATTGTCATCCCATAGAAGTTTAAGTTTACGGTGTTTTCTAAGTATGATGGGGTATTGGGTTCCAAGATACATATCTGATCTTATATGAGGAAGATTTAGCCTCACACCACTGACAGGTATTTGTGGGTCCACTTCTTCCAAGATAGCCTATCTGGGACTCAACTAGAGTGGTTATATCAGCTGGAGGGAACCAATATCCGTAACTGGGAAGACCTGGCTGCTGCTTTTTATAAGTAGTACCAATATAATGCATACCTTGCTCTGACCCATACACAACTCCAAAGTATGTCCATGGGTTCAAGCAAGGGCTTTAATGACTACGCCTAGAAGTGGAGAGACCTAGCAGGAAGAGTCCAGCCTCCTTTGTCTGATAGGGAGTTGGTGGACATGTTTTTGGGTACTTTATCTGGTCCATTTTTCAACCATCTGATTGGAAGCTCCTCAATTGGTTTTACTGAGCTGATCTTAACGGGAAAAAGAGTGGAAGCTGGTATTAGAAGTGGCAATATTCAAAAAGACACCTCTTCAAGTGCAGGAAAGAGACCTTTCGTGGGAAAGAAAGAAGTCAATGCTGCTTACAATCAAAGAAATCAGGGCAGAACCGAACACCGTCCAACGGTAGGGGATGTAATGATATCCAAGCATGCATCTACTCAACAGCGAAACAATCAGCCTAGAGCAGAAAAGGCCTATGAGACAGTTTACCCGGATTAATATGACTTTGTCTCAAGTTTTGCCACACTTATTAAAGTCCAATCTGGTAACTTTGAGGGAAGCTCCGAAGAATCCTAATACTGTCTCTCCTCACTATAATCCAAAGGCTCAGTGCACCTACCATTCTGAAAGTCCAGGCCATGATACAAACGATTGTTGGGCTTTAAAGAACAAGGTGCAGGATCTGATTGAGGCAAAGGAGATTGACATCGATGCTCTGGAAACTCCCAATGTTATAACTACTCCCATGCCCAAGCATGACCATGGTGTTAATGCTGTTGACAATGATATGTTTGTTGCTTCCGTTGAGGAACTTTTTACTCCTCTCATGACTATTAAGAGGAATATGTTGCAAGCTGGTTTATTTCTGGGTTGTGGTGAAAGTTGCCACTTGTGTTTATCTCAAACAATTGGTTGTTATTTGTTGAAAGCAGGTGTTCATCGCCTGATGGATGATAAAGAGATTCTATTTGAGAAGACTCCCGTCACAATTGTTTCATGTAAAAAGGTTTCTATTATAACCATTTCCACCAATCCTCCCAGGGTCTCTACCAAAAGACCCGTCAAGATTACATCTACTCCAAAGTTGGCTCCCCTGATCATCACTATGCCAGGGCCAATACCATATTCCTCAGACTAAGCTGCTCCCTAGAATTATGGGGCTGACGTCTATTACCATGGCGTCAAGCAAGACCTGTTGGTTGCTGAAGACAAAGTTACTGGAAGTACTGATCTTGACGTCGGCAATATCGTTGGGACCAATAAAATAACAAGAAGTGGAAGAGTGTTCTCTCCTGAGATCTCTCCTCCTAAAGCAGTTATTACTCCTGTGATCATTCATGCTGTTTCTCCTGCTAATACTACCACTACTACTCCTGTGATTAGCCCTGTTGCCACCCATGTCACTGAGTCGACCGAGACTCAGGGCAAAGAGATATTGGTTGAGCATGTCCAGACGAAGGCGCATTCAGAATCCATTCCGGAGGTTTCTAGGAAAGAAATGGAATAAATCTTGAAAATAATTAAAAAGAGTGACTACAATATGGTTGAACAACTGGGGCAGACTCCTTCCAAGATATCAATGTTGGCCCTACTGTTGTGCTCCGAAGCTCATGCAAAGGCTTTGGTAAATTTCCTCAAGACTGCTCATGTGCGGCAGGAAACCTCCGCTGATCAATTTGAAGATTGTGTGGCTAGTTTGACCGTTGATAATGGACTGGGTTTTTCTAATGCTGATTTGACACCCATAGGAAGAAAACACAATGATGCGCTGCATGTCTCCATCGAATGCAGGGGCACCACTTTGGCCCATGTTTTAGTGGATACCGGTTCATCGCTGAATGTTTTTCCCAAGAAGGCTCTTGACATATTAGATTACGAAGGTTTGACTCTGAAGCCTAGCAACATTGTCGTGAGGGCTTTTTATGGTTCGAAAAGAATGGTGCACGGGGAGGTGGACATCCCTATCAAAGTTGGTTCTAAAACCTTTGAATCCAACTTCTATATGATGGATATCATACATCTTATTCTTGTTTGTTGGGCCTCCCTTGGATCCATGGGGCTTGAGTGGTTACTTCCACTCTACATCAGATGTTGAAGTACCCAGTGTAGGGAAAGATTGTCACAGTATGTGGTGAGGAAGAGTACATGGTAAGCTACCTAAACTCTTTCAGGTATGTCAAAATGGACGGCGATTTCATCGAGACCCCTTGTCAGAATTTTGAAGAGGTTCCACAGACCATGGCTGCAACCGAGATTGTTACCAGTGTGCCAAAGATCACCAGAACTCCCTATAAAATGGCTTCTCTCAAGGACGCCAAAGCAGTAATTGAAGAAGGTGGGTGTACCATTTGGGGTCAACTCCTTGACATTCCATACAAATCTGATAAGTTTGGTTTGGGTTTCTCTTAAGGGGCTCAAAGGGTTGTTCGTCATGCTCGCGCTGGAGGACCTCCCCTACGCATCAGTAATCATGGGATCAACGCTTTAGAAGACAGTGATGGTGACTATGACATGGACAGTTGGATCTTCCCTACTACCAATGATGGACCCAATAATTGGACAGCTAAAGACTTTGTTCCAATTACTTTTATTCAGGAGTAATTATCTTTTTGTTTTTTCTGGATATGTAATAAATGAACAATATAAAATTTATGGCCTTCTGTCTTACCTGAGGCACAATGGTTTATTTGTGAGGGTTATCATTTTTCAACGTCATATGTCATTAATAAAGCATTGGAAATTTTTGCATACAAATTTTGCGCTCTTTCTTTTTTCTTTTTTTCTTTTATTTTATCAATGCAGCTATGCTCTTACACACACTCACGCATCAAACTGCAGATCCATATCCATTCTGGATTCCATTGATAACGGTTCTGTTATTGCCGGTTATGACTTTGAAAATCCGACCAACCAAGCCGAGGACAGAGGTGAGGAAGATTGTGAGGTACCAGGAGAACTTTCCAGACTGTTACAACAGGAAGAAAGGGCTATACATCCTCATGAAGAGCCAATTGAGACAGTGAATCTGGGTACAAAAGAGGACAGAAAAGAAGTCAAGATAGGTGCAAATTTGGAGCTTAGTGTCAAACAACGATTGATTCAGATGTTGCATAATTATGTCAAGATCTTTTCCTGGTCATACGAAGAAATGCCAGGACTTGACACTGATATTGTAGTTCATCGCCTGCCGACAAAAGAGGACTGCCCTCCAATAAAACAGAAGGTTCGTCGTATGTGCCATGAAATGTCAGAGAAGATCAAAGCAGAAGTTATGAAACAGTTCAACACTGGGTTCTTAGCTGTCACCTCTTATCCATAATGGGTTGCTAACGTAGTTCCGGTGCCTAAAAAAGATGACAAGGTACGTATGCGTGTGGACTACAGAGATTTGAACAGAGCAAGCCCCAAGGATGACTTCCCGCTTCCCCACATTGACATTCTGGTTGACAACACCGCACAACATAAGATCTTTTCCTTCATGGATGGTTTCTCTGGTTACAATCAGATCAAGATGGCACCCGAAGACATGGAGAAGACAACCTTCGTCACACAATGGGGCACTTTCTGTTACAAAGTGATGCCATTTGGGTTGATGAACGTTGGGGAAACCTATCAGCGAGTTATGGTAGCTTTGTTCCATGATATTATTCACCATGAGATAGAGGTTTATGTTGACAACATGATAGCTAGATCTCAAACGGAAGAAGAGAACCTTGACCACTTGCAAAAGTTGTTTGATATACTAAAGACGTACAAGTTGAGGCTAAATCTGAACAAGTGCACCTTTGGGGTAAGGTCTGGTAAAATCCTAGGTTTCATTGTCAGTGACAAGGGTATTCAGGTAGACCCTGCAAAGGTAAAAGCTATACAATAAATGTCGGCTCCTCGCATTGAGAAGGAAGTTAGAGGTTTCTTGGGACACCTAAATTACATTGCTAGGTTCATTTCCCATCTAACGGCTACTTGTGAGCCAATCTTCAAACTCCTAAAGAAAGATCACGTGGTAAGGTGGAATGACAAATTCCAAACTGCCTTTGATAGAGTCAAGGAATACCTTCAAGAGCCTCCACTTATGATCCCTCTGATTGAAGGAAGACCTTTGATAATGTACTTAACAGTATTAGATAATTCAATGGGGTGTGTGTTGGGGCAACAAGATGAGTCTGGTCGAAAAGAGAATGAAATATACTACCTTAGCAAAAAGTTTACCGACTGTGAAACAAGATACTCACTGCTCGAGAAAACTTGTTGCGCTTTGGCATGGGCTGCTCTCCGGCTAAGATAGTATATATTGACTCACACTACCTTGTTAATATCTAAGATGGATCCTATCAAGTACATCTTCGAGAAGCCCGCTCTCTCCAGAAGAATAGCGAGATGGAAAATGATCCTTACTGAATACGACATTTAATACACAACCCAGAAAGCAATCAAGGGAAGTGTATTAGCTGATCATTTGGCTCATCAGGCTGTGGGCGAATACCAATCCATGAATTTTGAGTTCCCGGATGAGAAAATCATGTTAGTAACTGATTGTGAAGAACCTAGACCGAATGAAGGACCTGAGAAAGGATCCCGATGGACTATGGTTTTTGACGGAGCTTCCAACGCACTTGGCAATGGTATCAGTGTTGTAATCATATCTCTCGAGGGCTGTCATACTCCTTTCACTGCCAGACCATGTTTCAACTGTACCAACAATATGGCTGAGTATGAAGCATACATCATGGGTCTCAAAGCTGCTATTGACCTGAGGATCAAATTCTTGAGTGTTTTCAGAGATTCGGCCTTGGTAATAAGTCAAATCAGAGGAGAGTGGGACACGAAGCACCCTAATCTCATCCCTTACAAAGAACATGTGCTGATATTACTTCCACACTTTGAAGATGTCACCTTTGAACATTTTCCACAAGAAGAGAATCAGTTAGTGGACGCGCTAGTTACTATGTCATCCATGTTCAAGGTCAGAAGTGAAAAGGTATCTCGAAGTTCGAGAATACCCTAAGGGGGCATATGTAAATGATAAGAAGTTTCTGAGAAGGTTCTCTGTAAAATTCTTCCTCAGTAATGGGATCCTCTACAAGCGCAACTACGATTATACTTTGCTTCGGTGTGTAGACAAGAATGAAGCGGAAAAGATTATGGTTGATTTACATGAAGGTACCTTTGGCGCCCATTCTAGTGGACACACCATGGCTAAAAAGATCCTATGGGAAGGATACTATTGGTCCATTATAGAAGCAGACTGTTATCAGGATTCTCGAACTTGTCACAAATTCCAGATCTATGCTGACAAAGTACATGTGCCTCTGGTTCCCTTGAATGTCTTGACTGATCCCTGGCCCTTTGCAATGTGGGGCATTGACATGATCAGAGAAATCATACCTACCGCTTTGAACGGGCATCGCTTCATCCTAGTCGCCATTGATTACTTCACGAAGTGGGTTGAGGCTGTCTCATTTGCTTCTGTTACCAAGAATGTTGTGGAGTCATTCATCAAGCATAACCTTATTTGTCGGTATGGTATCCCAAAAAGAATCATTCCAGATAATGGTACAAATCTCAACAACACTATGATCATCGAACTCTATAAGCAATTCAAGATCCAGCATCATAACTCTTCTCCTTACTGGCCGAATATGAATGGCGCTGTAAAAAGATCATACTGAAGATGACGGTGACATATAAAGACTGGCATGAGATGTTACCATTTGCTCTTCATGGTTACCTCACTTCAGCATATTCGTCAACAGGAGCAACACCTTTCTCTCTGGTGTATGGTATGGAGGTTGTCCTACCTATTGAGGTCCAAATCCCTTCTTTGAGAATCATGAAGGATGCAGGCTTGAACGAAGATGAATGGATCCAGGCCTAACTTGACCAAATGAAACTGATTGATGAAAAAAGGCTCGCGACTGATTGTCATGGTCAGATGTACCAGAAGTGTATGATCAAGGCTTTTAACAAGAAGGTCAGGTGTCAGGTATATCAAGTTGGCGACCTAGTAATCAAGAGCATCATACTGCTGCAAGGTGATCCCAGGGGCAAATGGACTCCCATATACGAAGGGCCATTTGTGATCAAGAACATATTTTATGGTGGAGCCATGATCTTAACCACTATGGACGGTGACGACCTTCTTCACCCTCTGAATGCAGATATAGTTAAAATATACTACGCATGAATAAAGACCCGCTAGGTTGATTGGCCTAGGCATAAATAAGGGCATCCCGGCGAACCAAAAGGGTTTGGGCAAAAATTAGGGATAAGTACAAAAAGAATCTGTACACCCGGCAAGTTGAAAACCTGAAAAGGAGGCTTGGGGAAAAAGGGGTATCCTGGTGGATTAAAAACCCGAAAGGGCGGTCTAAGAAAAAGTTAGGGATTTAAAGCGTATAACTATGTCTCATTGGATCACCTTGCAACCAGACTTCAGTATCAACTATCAAACTCAAATTGTACCAATCAATCCAGTCAACTTCGGACAAGTAGCAAAGTGATGAGACGCTCAAGGACATAAGGGCAATAGCAGAATTGAAACTCAATGGGATTATTACACATAGTTGTTTTCTCTTTGTACACTATTTTGTATAGTTTTCATTTTCACGATGACATTCTCCTACTAGAATGCCAGTCTCTTTGTACAAAAAACGCCTATTACAGGCAAAACTTCAAAATCAATACAAATCATTTCTTTGAAAGTACAAAAAATTTTGTTTTTATGTTTTGTTTTTCAAAAAACGTCCAGTGATTATTTTTGACGTATGCATTTGAATATGGTTACTGTTTACAAATACTTGCATAAAAAACAAAAAGACAGTTGCCAATGACTTTAAGAAACGAGACAAAGTCCAAAAATCCATTTGTACTCCCCGCAGTTATGTTCTCCAGCAGGTACAAAGGCAGAGTCATCCTACTGCAAAGTCACCACTACATCTTCAGCATACGTCCTAATGATGTCTATGTCCCCACAGAGTGAAAACAACCAAAGTTTTGACCTCTTCTTTCCTAAGCAGGAATTACCTCCTCCAGCAAAGTTCCCTCAGAGAACTGAAATCCATGTTCCCCAGCTAAGTTTTATAATCTCAAACAGTTTATAAATCCTCACCCCTCGGTAGAGTTTATTTCCCTAGTTGCGGAAGTTCATCCCCCAACAGAGTTTATTTCTCTACATTGGTAATATTTTCCGACAGAGCATCTTCTCCCCAGAGGAGCATTCTTAAGCAGAAGTCAAAGATCCTCGGTAGAGTATCCTCAAACGGAAAGAGGAAATCCTCAGTAAATCATCTCCATTCATCATCCCCAACGGAAATAAAAGATCCACATTCCTCATCTACCAAACAGCAGTCTGGGAGTCAACTTCCCAGTACTCTCCAGCAAGCAGTCAGAGATTTATTTTCCCAGACTAGGAAATGTCGCAACTGCATTCCATATTCATACATCATGGCATGCACATATATATTGCATACAACAAAATCTCATTTATTTTGAGAACATCATTACACGATGCATTTCATACATCATGACATTGCATACGACTAACTCTTTATATTTTCAGATAAGATCAATCAACAAACACCATTAACTGCTTATATGGCTTGACAATCTTCTCAAAGGCTACATCTGACGAAGGGCTATTTCAGCATTTTCCTCAGAAAAATAATTCTCAAGACCTCTACTGGTTCAATTTAAATCGACCAATGATTTATTCTGATTCTTTTCCGATAGATACTTTCTCTGGTTCAGTCAAATCGACCCTAAGATTTACTCTGATTCTTTTCCAGTTAAAGATTATCCAAGACCTCTGCTGGTTCATTTTAAACCGATCAATGGTTTATTCTAATTAGTTCCGGTAGACACTTTCTCTGGTTCAGATAAATCTCTCCAAAGATTTACTCTAATTCTTTTCCAATTAAAGTTTATTCAAGACTTCTGCTAGTTCAGTTTAAACCGATCAATGGTTTATTATGATTCTGTTCTAGTAGACACTTTCTTTGGTTCAGATAAGTCTCCCAAAAGATTTATTCTGATTCCTTTCCAGTTAAAGTTTATTCAGGAATTCTGCTGGTTCAGTTTAAACCGATCAATGGTTTATTATGATTTCGTTCAGGTAGACACTTTCTCTGGTTCAGATAAATCGCTCTAAAGATTTACTCCGATTCTTTTCCAGTTAAAGTTTATTCAAGACTTCTGTTGGTTCAGTTTAAACCGATCAATGGTTTATTCTGATTCAGTTCCGGTAGACACTTTCTATGGTTCAGATAAGTTGACCCCAAAGATTTATTCTGATTCCTTTCCAGTTAAAGTTTATTTAAGACTTCTGCTGGTTCATTTTAAACCGATCAGTGGTTTATTTTGATTCCGTTCTGGTGGATACTTTCTCTGGTTCAGTCAAATCGACCCTAAGATTTCTCTAATTCTATTCCAGTTAAAGATAACTCAAGACCTTTACTGGTTTAGTTTAAATCAACCAATTATTTATTTTGATTCATTTCCAGTGGATACTTTCTCTGGTTCAGTCAAATCGACCCTAAGATTTTTCTGATTCTTATCTAGTTATAGATAATTCAAGACCTTTCTCTGGTTCAGTTAAATCGACACTAAGATTTTTTTATTCTTATCCAGAAGATACTGTAAAGCCTAGATTCCGACCAGATAGCAGTTTATTAATTACTATGAAGCCTGGACCCGACCAGATGATAGTATAATCTATGACATCGAAACTTGGACTCGACCGGATAATAGTATACCTCAGATTCAAGTTAAAGCCTGGACCCGACCAGATAACAACTTAATTTCTTCAAACCAATGAAGCCTGGATACGAACAGATAACAGTTCAATGTCTACAATTACTACGAAGCCTGGAACCGACCAGATAGCAGTTAATTTCATATTCCCCAATAGGTCATTGTGAAGCCTGGAATACGACCAGGTAGCAGTCAGTCTTATTGTCCTCGTCAAGTAGCTTTGAAGCCGGGATTCCGACCAGATAACAACTCGCTTTCGTCTCTCCAATCAAGAGATAACTCCCCAGTAGATTAATGGACAACCTAAGCTCCTAAACTCTATTCCCCCAAAACATTCCCCAACAGACTCCTCCTTAGACAGCAGGAACAGGAATCCCCATAAAGAGACTTCTTATGAAGTCAGCATCTACTTTAGATGGCATCTCTAAGCCCATCTCTGATGACTCTCCGTCATGTTCTGTGGATGGCATCTTTAAGCCCATCTCCGACGACTCTCTGCCATGTTATGTGGATGGCATCTTTAAGCCCATCTCCGATGACTCTCCATCATATTCCTTGGATGGCATCTTTAAGCCCATCTCCGATAATCTTCTGTCATCTTTTCCAAATGGCATCTATAAGCCCATTCCCAATATTATCCACCAACAGTATCACTTCAGACGAGTGCAAATTTCTGGGAACTCTAGTGTTCAATCATCTTCCACCTTCAGATCACGAAAGGCAGACCATCCAATCTACATCCTCAGGTCTAAGAATATTGAACAGAGGCAGTTGTTGTACCCCAAAATTTTCCCTCTCATTTTACTCAAGCCATGCCCATTGAGGTCCTCAACTTACCCAAGGATGACCAAGAATTGACCAGACAAATTCTCTTCCTAAGGCAATGAACCTCTGACTAGGTTTTCAATTTTCATCAAAATATGAGAGGTCCAATGGTCTCAAATGTTTTCCATGGTCCTAATTTCATTGCCTTGCACAACAGTTTGCTCAGTCAACTACCCAAATGCCTGAAAATCAACTACATTAAGTCAAAAGTCAACTGTGGCCTATATGCAGTCAAACTTTAAGATTTTTTGTCAACATCAATATTTTTAAATAATATCCATCAATTTATCAAGGGTATATCATGATTCCTCAAGAAATGCTCTTAATTCATCAAAAGTCAAAAATTGCTAATTAGGGTTTCTATAGGAAAAGTCAACCAAACTTTGACCTGGCATAACATTCTCATACTTTATCATAAATTTTTCCACCAAAGCTCATTTTTAAGAGAATCCAGTTCCCTACAATTTCTCTTCAGCCCTCAAGTCCAAGAAATGCACAATTTGAAAGATATAAGCTCATACATTTATAAACATCTTCAAATACAACATTTATCAAAAGAGGGGTCGAAGTATACATCTTGGGCTTTCCAAAAAGTCCAAAATCATCATCATGAGATAAAAATTGAGAAAGTTATGGCTTGCCCAATTTGGAAACATTTTGGAAATTTCAAGAATGGTGCATAAGAAAATTTGAATTTTTGAGTCAACGGCCTAACTTTTTAAGGTTCAAATATTTTCTTGAGTTCATAGAGGACCTCTAATTTTATTTTTACATGACCTTGAATTTTCTACATATTTTTTACATATTTATTTTGATTTATTTCAAATAAATATAAAATAAATTGTACAAAATGTTTAGAGATGGCCTTGAGCTCTGGGCTGATGATTTGGCCTGCCTAGAAGCCCATAATTTTGTGCCAAAGTGTCCAGGTACATTCAAGCATGGAAAGGGAAAGATTTTCAAGTTTTAGAAACTATTGAATTTGTTTGATTTTGACATAAAAGTCTGGCATTATGGTGAAGATTATTTCCATGAAAGCTTGTCCTCATTCCTCTATATAAAAACAAGCACCTTACAAGCATCAGGAGACATATACACAGCCCTAGAAAGTCCCACGATTTTGCAAAAAAAAAAATTCAAAGTTTTCAAACTCGAATTTCAAGTTCTAGCCTCCCTTATTCTAAACCAAGGATCCTAATCCACTCCTGGAGGTTCCCTGAAGTTGTCCCAGCCATTACCAGTTCCTAAAACACCACGAAGCAGCCCAACCAACCTGAACGGTTTGCATTCTTTTCAATTTTCATTTTGCTTGATTCGTTTGATATAAATATAATTTGACCATGCATTTCTGATTGTTTGAACATTTGAAAGCTTCCTACAGGGTTGGATTGAGTTTTTCATGCAGGAACCGTGTGTTACAATTTTTAGGGTTTAAAGCTTAGAATTGGGTTTTTTTACGTTGGCCTAAATTAGGCTTAACCAGGGGCACCATCATGCTAAGGAGGGTGAGGCCAATCGATCCTTAGCCTCACATATAATTTATATTACGAATTGTGCTTGTTTCAAGATGCAGGGGATATAGTGACAAGCATAAAACTGTCACTATAGGTCTTATAACCTAAGACGACGAAGGGAGGTTGGGGACGAAGTGTGGCAGCCTTTCATTGACGTGATTTTGTATTTAATATTTTGGTTTTGTTTTATATAATGAATGATCAGTATCTCAGTTGGTAAACATGTGTGTTTGTGAGGGAGAGGACCTGGGTTCGAGTCCCAGGTCCAATGTTTTTACATTTTCTTAATATATTTCTACAGATTACATGCGTGGTGCCTCCAGGAGTATACCATATGCCCCAAGTCACACTCATTAGATCCTGCCTGATCCAAATCCAAGGGTGACAAGCACGCAGATCACCATATTCCCTCAAGACATGTCCACACAAGATCAGGCGTTGGCCTGGGCCTTCGCATCTTGGTCCATCAAATTTCAATTCCAACCCCCTATTCTCTTTTTAGCATTCAGGCCTATTTGGGCATTTTTGTTTGTACTTTTTTTTACTATTTTGTTTTCCTTTATTACTTAATTAACTAAATAATATAAAACTCACAAAAAAAAAATTAGGTTTAGACATTTTTAATTAAATAATTAATTTCTTAATTAATTAAATAATTGAGTTCTAACTATTTTCTTAATTTAAAATAAGATAGAATTTAGGACTTAATTTAATTTTAATATTTCTTTTGATAAAAAAAAACACAAAAAGTTTAGTTTATTTTTTAAATAGATTTTAGGAAATAATTTAATTTTTCTCTTAAATAAAAAATAAACAAAAGATTTTTTATTGTCTTAGGTTCTTAGAAGTATTTTCTAACCTTTTACACGTTATTATCTTCTCGCATTTTTCTCTATTGTAACTGCCTTCTGGATGTAATAGACTGTAACTAGGTTTTATTTTCTACTTTTAATTTCTGTACTCCCAATTTTGTACATTGTAAATACCCCGTCTCCGAAGCCATGTAATAGTCTAGACTTTTACTTTTCGCACTTTTACATTTCCTGTAAAATATAAACTGCTAGTAATTAGGATTGTATGGCAAGCTTAAAATTAAAGTGTTAGTAAACCCTAACTTACAAATATAAATGAACTGAAATCAATCAATTGCACATATAGACCTCTAGGGTACGCCCACTTTGGTTTTCTTTCAGAAAATAACAGTCATGTCCCTCGAGAATAGGAACGATTTAGCAAAGACCCTTTGAATCAAAAGATCATAAGTCCCTCGATGACCCTACAATGTTGCCTTTCGGTAAATGATCTAGTCCCTTAAGCAAAATTACTAAAGCGTCTCTACATGTTGCCTTTATGACTGTACGTCCCTTCGATTGTCCCTCAAACATCCAACAATGGGGCTACATACTCACTAATAGTAGGATAGCAATGTCTAAAGGATAGGAGGAAAAGAACAAACTTTTTTCGAGTATAAAAGTAGATAGCTGTTAGAAGTTTGCTCAAAATAACTTTTTGCACCTACACAAAAACATTTAAAAAAATATAATTTTCAAAAATATTTGCTTTGTTAACACTCTTGAGGACTGATACAAGAGTTAAACACAAAGCAAATCGCCGCACTAAGGAATTTTCAAAACATTTTCAAACATACAAAGCACACAAGCATTTTAAAAATGAGCAAACCTCTAAGACCCTGTGGAAGACCACGAATGGAAAGGGTGTTAATACCTTCCCTTTCCATAATCTACCCCCCTTACTCAGAGACTCTCGAAAAAGGTCTTTTTCTGTTATTTTCACCCTTTTCCTTTGTTTGATAAAAGAAAAGTCGGTGACGACTCTTGCTTACCGCATATTTGCGAATACAAAATGCAAACCAGTGTAACAGTCGGTTCTGCCACCGTATCACATGGCTCATCTGGTAAAACACCCCTCTTATCGCAAGAACAAACATTGGGTCATCGATTTCAGAAGATAAAACACCCTCTTGTTTATTCTAAATGGGCCTGACAACATTGTAATGGGCCATCCAGATCCCCTCTTTGGTAACCAACACACCCATCTTTCTATTTATTTACCCAATTATAATGGGCTAAAATACAAAAAACAAATACACCTCCCTCCTTGATTGTAAGAAGAAAGTTAATGGGCCATCAGATTTCGATGGTCCATTTTGAAAAAGTATACCCCCCCCCTTTACAGATTCAAACTCCATAATGAATTTTCGACAACAATCTAAATTTTATATAATAAAGCAAAATGATAACCTCAGAAATCAATAGAGAAAATTTGGGGTATGACAACTCTGAACAAGATTAAACAAGCTCTGGTAATATAGAACTCAGGGGGAGCTGTTTAGCTAAATTTGAAATTGTTTTATGTGATTTAACCATTATAAATTGTTTATCAAAATACATGGTTTTGTCATCATAAAAAAGGGGAAGATTGTAAGAACAAAATTTGATTATGTATATGGCCTTGAGTTTTTAGATTGAAGATAGCAAATGAGTTTGTAGATTCTAGATACTTTAATTTGCTTAATTATTGTGTATTCAGTCTATTTAATTTGTAAAAAGATTATTCTATTTATTTGCAGTTAAAATTCTCCCTAGTGTAATGATATAGATATAGTAAATAGAAAATGCTTATTGTTAAGAAAAATTGAAAATAAGAAAGACAAGAATAATCTCAATCATTCATTATCTCTATCACCTCCATAATCTCTATTAAAATAGAAATTAAATTTAAAACAAATTAAAAATTCTCTTATAAAATAATGAGAGGCGTGTATTCTTGTCTTTCTTCTCAAATTTCTTTCTTATTAAATAGCACTACTCATAATAGCCCCACGTCGGATTGCTTCAAAATAAAAGCAAGAGAAGTAACATGCCACCACCAAAATTAAACATGCCACTCTCCAATTTTTTTTATTCCAATATTACGCTTGTTGAATTACAAACAACTTTTGAATGAATTTTCTGGCAGATTCGTTGAAATTTTCGGTAGATTCGTTCAACACCTGAAATTTTAGTGTATTTGAAATTTCTGATATACCGAAAATTTTGAATACACTAAAATTTCAGGTATTGAATTTTTTTTTTCAAAAAAATACCGGATTTAAAAAAAAACTGGTATTTTTTCGAAAATTTCAGTATTATTTTTTGAAATTTCGGAAAAATCCGTTTTTTTTTTTTGAAATTTCCGTTTTTGTTTTTTGATTTTTTTTTTTAATTTTGAAATATATTGAAATTTTCGGTATGGTACTCGAAATTTCCGGTATTGGATTGAAAATTTAAAAAAAAATTCCGGGAATTTCAAAAAAATTGGAATTTTCTTGAAATTTCCGGTACACCCTCCAAATTTCGGGTAAAACTTATGTTTTTTGAAATTTAGTGATTATTCACAAGGGTATAATGGTAAAAACATATTCTTAAGGTGGTGGCATGTATAATCCGCGGGGGTGATATGTTAATTCTTCTAAAAGGACCATTGATATAAATAAAGAGAATTTCTTTTTATTACTATGTTTTTTTAACGTGCCACGCGTAATTTAAAAATATCTATAAAAATTATAAATATATTTCTGGTATGCACTACACGCACATGACTCATTCGTTTTTGAGATTCATTTTATTTTATGACAAAATTTATTTTGAAAATATACTTTCGAAAATTCTCAAAAATGTACTTCCTAGTATGGCGTTTAAAATAGTTAGTCCATTATTTAATTGAAATTCATACATCATATATCGGTACAGTGGTAATATTATCATCGTTTCCCTCTTTGTTCAAATTCTGGTTGTAACATTTTTGTGAAATAAAACACTAGAAATATAAAAATTGGTGCTTACAGACTCGAACGCACAATTAGTCAATTAGTCATTTGCCTTTGGGGTGGTTACGATGACCATAAATACATGTTCCCCAGGAAGAACCGATACTTCAAAAATCTCCTATGCACTCAGGTATGCAATTTTTATACACTCTGCAGTGGTTAGAGAAGAACTAGATCGATGTTACATTGATTACAGTAAATTGTATTTTGAGAAATTTGGTCGGTCTTGTTTAACTTCAGAAGAGCATGATCTTAAAGGTTTATGATGTTGGGGGAGATACTAGAAGCATTGATACATAATGTATGAATAAGCACCTTTGTGAGAGACACACCACTTATCCACCTAAAACCTTAAGGTGATAGGTGAGTGTGTTCTCCAACTTATATATGCTTAAATCTCCACATTCATATCCAATGTGAGACTATTTCCCTACTTACTCACATTTGCTATATTATTCCAACACTCCCCCTCAAGTGTGAGTCTACAATGCTCCCCCACTTGTACCGCCATTGACATCTTGCAACAGAACACCACTTCTTGGGCGTATTTCGATACAAGTCTCTTCCGGTCTCTTTCTCGAACCAAGCTCTGATACCATATTGGGGGGAGATACTAGAAGCATTGATATATAGTGTAGGAATAAGCACATTTGTGAGAGACACATCAATTATCCACCTAACACCTTAACGTTTTAGGTGGATAAATGATGTGTCTCTCACAAAAGTGCTTATTCCTACACTATGTATCAATGCTTCTAGTATCTCCCTCCAACATATGAAAATACAATATTCATATCATAATCGGAAGTGTATTTCCGAAAATTTCCAAAATAAATTTTACCATAAAATAAAATGAATCTCAACAAATAAGTTATGTATATGTAGTGCGTCGAAAATATATTTCTGATTTCTAAAAAATAAAAAAATATTTTAAGAAATGCGTAGCACATTTCTTTGTAATAGAGTGAAATATTTTTTAAAAATAAAAGATAAGTACGAACTAAATATCCCATTAGCTTACTAGAGTTTTCTTGAGCTTCTGAATAACAAATTTGAGAGATCCAACTCAAGTCAAGTGATACACACTGAAATTTTGTTTTTGTTTAAATTTTTTAAATAAAAAATTTAAACTAAGTATAAGTTTTAGATCGGTTTTATCGGGTTTTTTTTTTCAGTTTTCAATTTTAAATCTGGTTTTAGATCTAAACGGCTTTAAGATTGAAACAATTCGGATTTAGTCTAAATTACACATTATATTTTTATTAATATTATAAAATTACTATTAAATCATAGATTTGATTTAATGTATAACATATAATATATTAAAAGTTAATATTATAAAATGAGAGTGGTTGATTATGATTGAAATAATAAAAATATATAAATTATACCAAGTTAATAATAATTATTAAAAAAATTATTATCATCTAATAATAAATTCACATAACATATCATACTAATAAAAAATAAATAAATATAAAAATATATGTATGTGGTTTGATTTGGTTTAGATCGATTTTGAAAAATTAATCCGAAATCTGATCTGAATCGATCGGTTTTCACAAAATAATATTCAAACATATTCAATAAATTTTGATTTTTTACAGTTATCAATTTTTTAGATTAATTTTCGATTTTTCATTTGAATTAGTTTGAATTTGAATATCTCTAAGTGATAGTGATGGAAAAAAAATCCGTAAATACAACAAATTATATGCTACAAAATAAGTGTCGTAGGTATATGTAATTTGCACTGTACTTATATAAATAGACATTTATACATGCTTTTAATTTTCACTAAATGTCAAAATTTATCTATGCTTTTTCATTTTCACTAAAAAAATCAAATTTCTTGGAACGTTAGATAAACAAAATCCAACATTGATTGTTTAGAAATGGATATATAATATTTATCACTTGGATGGAAAATACTCTCTCCATTTTAAAATGAAGGTCCTTTAAGATTTTTGCACATAAAAAATAAAATTATATTATTGATACGTTTGCATGTGATAATAGTAATCTTGTTTAGCAATCATGGAGCAGTAATGTTAATTGTTAACTGCCAATCCCGTTGAATATTAAGCACGATGCCTGGCAGACTAGCATTTACTATCATTTTCTTCATAATTACAACTATGTTCTCATTTAAACAATTAATTTTAAGTCGCAACTCGCAACATAGTTATTGATATACTTATTCAACTTAATTAATAAACCTACATTAAACAATGTCCATAGAAATTTTGAAAGTCTTCGCTTTGAGTTTGACTTTTTACATCTTTTTGTTTTTGTTTGACAATACTGCCATACAAAACTTTTTTTTTTTTTAAATAGGAAGGTTATGGTGAGCTTTTTAGAGAAATGGAGAAGGAGAAAACATTTGGGAAATTTTTTTTATCACTTTCTCACTTTTATTACTGGCCTGTTATTTTCTTCGTTCCTTTTTAAATATCATTTTAAAAGAATTATTTTATTTTGATTTAAATATTAATTTTATAGTTTAATATTATAATTTATTTATTATAATTTTATTTTTTTAATAATTTCATTTCATATTTTCTATAAAATTAATTATTTTTACAATTAATTATTGAAAAAAGAAATAAAATATATGATTAAATTTATTTAAAAAGAGAAAATAAATGAAGATATAATAAAAAAAATAATTCTGATAATCTATTATTTTGACTGAAGAAATTTATGTTAAAAAAATATTTAAAAAACAGAGGAAGTATTTGATAAAAAAATATTTTTAGGAACAAAGTCTCTGGAATGTTTAGGGAAAAATATTTATTTTAAAAATAAAATTTTCATAAAATTATATTTTATAAAAAATTTATAAACTATAACTAGCGAGCAAAAGAGCATATGAATAAGAAATATAAATGCAAAACAATTTCTTAGAGAATCAGCAATTTGTCCAAAATATTGAAAGATTTGAGCACGAGTCAAACTCAGTTTTTCGATCAGTGAATAACTTATATCATAAGCTCAAAATAGAATATTTATCATTTTATAATAACACTATTATAAAACGCACAAACAACAACATTAAAATGATCATAATTCTTTCAAATATCATGATGACATCTTTAAATTCAGGAGCAAATATTTTTTTATTATTTAATTAATAATTGTTAGGATATAATAACGATTATTTAACTGACAGTAGTGATATATTCAAGCATTCAACATCAGTCAACTCAAGTATTTTATTCCTTTAACGTTAAGGCACACCTTTTATTTTTTTACTTATTTTTAAATAAAAAATAAAAAGAATAGAATAACGGTTGGTTAGTTCAATTGTGGTTATATATTTTGTTTTTTATTTAAAATGTATAAATGACTAAGCATTGACGCTTCTTTATGAAATTTCATTATACAAATAATATATCATTACAGTTTAGAGTTTGGACCGCGGTAGTATCTGTTGTATCCCAAAATTTTCCTTCCCATTTTCAAGATAAATTAGTTCAAGACAGATCCTCATGCTCATGAAAGTCTCAATTGCTCAAGAATTATCAAAGATTGATCATATGGACTCTCCTCCTAAGCAACCAATCTACAACTAGGGTTTTGCTTCTCTCAAAGGAAGTTGAGTTTCTAATGCCTCAAATGGACTTCATGGTTTCTCATATGTCTCAAAGTATCCTCATGCCAAATTTCAAGCCTTACATCACAAGTTTGCTCAGTCGATTAGTCAGATGATTGAAAATCAGTTATATTGAACAAAAAGTCAACTTTGACCAAATGACAGTCAAAATTCATCATTTTTGGTCAACATCAACATTTTGAAGTCACATTCATCATTTGATCAAGGATTGATCATGATTCATCAAGAAAACTAAAGATTCATCAAAAGTCAAAAGTTATTAAATTAGGGTTTTCTTAAGGAGAAGTCAACTGAATTTTGACCAAGCACAACTTTCACATGCTTCATCATAAATTCCTCAACCAAAGCCTATTTTAAAGGAAACTCAATTCCCTATAACTTTGTCTCTCTAAGCTCAAGGCTAAAAATGCTTCATTTGAGAAATATGGGCTAAAACATTATAGGTCAATTTAAAAGTCAACAAAAGACATCTTTTATCAAAGCAATTTACATCAATACAAAAACTTCAAATAAATAAATGACCAACATGAAATTTGTAGGAGACATCTTAAGGTTTCCAAAAAGTCAAAGATCATCTTCATATGACAAAAATTGAGAGAGTTATGATTGGTGCAAGTTGAGCAATTTTGAGAAAAATGCATGAAGTTCAAATTGAAAAAAGTGAAGTTTTGGACTAATGGGCCTAACTTTTGAAGTTTATTGAAGTAGTGAAAAACACAAGAAGGGGGGGGGGGGGGGGGGGGTTGAATTGTAAAACTGAAAATCAATGCAATGAACAAGATATTTTTATCCTGGTTCGTTTGATCTCAAACTACTCCAGTCCACCCGTCAAGGTGATTTCGCCTCTCTCCAACGAGGTCTTAATCCACTATATTCAACTGAATATTACAAACTGCTTTAACAACTGCTAAAGCCTTCTTGATGCAAACCACAACCCGGTTTGTCAAGGAAACACTTTCTTACAAAGAAGATAAATCTAGGTGTGAATGTTTTCTACAAAACTGTATCACAACTGTGATGTATACACAACTGTGATGTATACACAACTTAAGCTTATGAAACTAGATTGCTAAACAATGATTGAATAAGGGAATGTGTAGTGTTTAGCAAACTGAGAGAATGAAGAATATGATCATCTTTTAGGCGTGTAAAATGTTGGAGAGCATTAGCCAATTCAATCTTCATAGTCTTGTTTATATAGCACTGAGATTTTGAACGTTGGAGCAATATTCTTGATTCAATGCTAATAACAAACTTTCCTTATTGAGCAGATCTTGTCTGGAATGAGGCCGTTGGTAATAATTTGCTTTCAATGCACAATACCGTTGCTTACTTAATGCATGTTCTGGCTTGGCTCATTCTGATTCTGCTTAACTGCTGATGAACTGTTGTTTTCTTTATCAGAGTGTTGAGCGCAGTTCTGTTCATCAAGCTTCAGCATATACGTGAGTTGATCTTCTGATTCTAGTATTCTGATATAGCAACTTCTGATGCTGATGTCAAGAACCAAATTTCTGATGCTGATTAGGTGTGATCTTGCTTATACCTATCAGAGTATCTGCAAATCAGAACGTAATAATTTAGGCAGCAAATAGTTCATACATGAATCATATAAATAATATATCTTTTCACTTTGTTATCATCAAAACTTAAACATAGGGTAGTAGATTCAAACTTTGTTCTAACAATCTCCCCCTTTTTGATGATGACAAAAACTGGATATTTTTAATTGAAAATAACGTGAAAAGGTATCAGAGAGATGTATCAGAGTAAGAGGTTATCAAAGATAAGGGATAAAGAGATATCAGAGTTGAGAGATACTCCCCCTGAATTTATTACTTCCCTTTTTGATTCCAAGAGTTCTTCAGGATCAGATCTTTTTGCATTTCTTTGAACATCAGAGTATCAGAGTCTTTGACTATCAGAATCTTTAGATCAGCATATCAGAGCAGAGCTTCAGATCAGCGTATCAGAGCTTTTCTTGTCAGAGCTTTGCTTTGGGTCAGAGTATCAGAGCGGATCAGAGTTTCAGAGCTTTAGTCTTCAGAGTGTCCAGGAGCTTCCTTGTACCTGTAGACTTAAGCAAAACAGAAAACATTTTCAAGTATAATAGAGTTAGAATGTTCGAGAATTTCTGTCTTAGTAATCCGTTATTGTTTAAAATATCATTCTTGTTCTCCCCCTTTTTGTCAGCAATCAAAAAGTGTAAGTGATGTGCTAAAAACAATTAAGATCAGAAAAACTTGTCATATTAAAAGGTTCAGAATCAGACAAAACATATTAAAATAGTACATCAGATAATCAAAGAAAACATGAAAATGATATGAATGAATAACTAAGATTGGGGAGGAAAGCGTGTGAACAGGTTCTCCAGCATGGCTTTGATCTGACCAGCAGTCTCATTCTGCTTGTGTACCATGCTGGCAACAGTGTCAATCTTGCTATCCTGCACATCCATTCTTTCTTTCATCTTCTGGTCATTTTCATCCATCCTCTGCTGCAGACGCATGTCATTCAGCTTCAGCTCTTCCAGAGTCTGCCTGTCCAAGGCAGCTTGAGAAACATCAGAAGCAGGGAGCTTCTGAGAGCTTTCTGCAACATCTTCTGCTTGAATTGCTTCAGCTTGAATGGTCTTGTCTTCTTCTGGTTGCACCTTTGGAGCTAGCTGTTTCTCAGACCATGGCTCATTATCCAGAGGGAGTACGGCTTCCTGAGGCAGCTGACTTTCAACTTCCTTCAGCAGTTTGCTAAAGTTCTGTTGTGCCTGCTCATAGTTGATATCCTGCAACTTGAGGGCTTCAGCACGTACCCAAATTCTGAATTGTGACCAGAGCTGGTCAGAGGCAGCTGGGTCAATCATTCCAGGACAGACTTGCTTCAGAGAAGCAATCCATTGCTGCAAACCTGTTTCAAAATTCATAATACCAGAGCCAACATCTGGTTGTTTTGGTTTTGGGATGGAAATTTTATGTTTCAGATCAGCAAGACGGTCAAAGATTGTTAAGTCTATGAAACTCCTGCTGGGGTTTTCGGTGGTTTGCTTGGCAGCTGTTTGTTTTGGAGATGGAGTGGGAGAATCTGAGATTATGATTGGACTGTTTGGTGTTTTGGGAGTATTTGGTGGTGTAGATTCTAATGAGGATGGCAACTGGGCCATTGTGACTGTTGTTCCACATGGCAGCTGGATTGCCAGAGGTGATGGTTGAGGTGAATGAGGTTCAGAAGGTGGAGGAGAAGGAGTTTCAGAATGATGAAACTCAGGTTGAGGTGATAGTGGATAAATTTCTGGTTGAGGAGAGGGAGAAGGAATTGCTGGTTGTGGAGAAGTTGTTGGAATTTCTGGTTGTTCAGGGATAAGGGGTTCTTCTGGAATGGATGAGAGGGGTTGTTGTTGTTGTGGTTCTTCAGCAGATTGCTGTTGTTCTGGTTGTGGAGGAGGGACAATTTGTGGTTCAGAGTTTGGATTGGAGGAGTGATCAGAAGTGTGTTGATCAATGTCAGACAACACTTTGTCAATTGCTGATGTTGTTGAGATTGTTGGTTTGGGATGTTTGGTTCTGGGTCTTCTGAGTTTTAATGCCTCAGAAGGGTCATCTTCTGGTTCAGTTTCATCTATTGTTGGGATGGGGATTGAGATCCTATGAGAGGTTGGAGGTGGAATAGATGCTGGAATAATAGAAGAATTTAAAACAGAAGCAGTAGATAAATTACCTCTTTTCTTGGGTGTCTGCTGGGATGATCCTTCTGAAGGTGCCTTCCTTTTCTTCGTCTTCTTCAGAGTCACTTCTGGTTGAGGTTTGTGCAGATCTTTGATATTCAGATTTGGATCTGTACCATCTTCCTTGCACGCGTCTAAGTATCTGAGAACCACCTCTGGTTTAGATTCTATCTCAGAAAATAAAGGAAAGTCACTCAGTGGAACTCTTCTGCTGGAGATATCAGCAATAGGAGTAGCTCTGGGTTCCTTTTTGATATTCTCTATCAACTTCATTTTCTTCAAGTTCTTCGCGTTCAGAGGCTTCCCAACCGTTGGTTCAATAGTGCTTAACTCTTGAGCTTCTATCAGATGCTCTATCAGTCTATTCTCTGTCAGAATATCTGATATCAACCTTCCAAAGGGTATCCAATCCCTCTTTGTTCTTTCTTCTTCCCTGGTTTCCTTCACGCTTGTTCTGAGGTGGTTGAACAGAAGATGAGCCAAGTTAATTTTTACCTTCTGATTGATAAAGTAGATCAGAAACTGCTGATCCATATTTATGTAATCAGGGGAACTAGTTGGCTTCCTATGGTTGAAGCACCCCAAAATTATCTTCGCCCAAACTCTGTGATGATCCTTCAGATCTTTGATCTTGCTGCTGGGCACCCCATGAGTGAAAATCCTTTCAGCTATGACGCCCACGTCAGCACATCTCTCAGCCATATCAATACAGCGGACGCCACCGCCACTGTAACCAATTAACCTTGCTATGTGATCCTCAGTGATCACAATCTTCTTCCCCATAACGAAGGAAGTGACTAGATGCGTTGAAGCCTTCGCATGAATCCAGAACTCCTTGACTAACATAGGGAATGTTGGTCCAACCAACCTGTCAAAATACCTTTCCCATTTCTGTGCCCTAACTTCTTCTATTAGGTCAAAACCGTTTTCCTTCAAACTTCCAAAATCAATGATCAGTTCAGATAATACTTCAAGATTCTTCACAGGAGTGAGGAGTGTTCTGAATGGCACTTGATACTGTTCAGATGATGCTTTCTTCTGAGGACCTGCAGAAGCACTGCTGGAGGTTTCCATGTTCACACTAAAAGATTTTGAGACGAAAAGCTGAGAAAATGGGTTTGAGAGAGATAAGCACAGAAAAATGCAGAGAATGCTTGAGAAAAGTGAGAAACTGTAAAAGATGAAAATGAGAGGTTAACGTGTTTAAATAGGATTCAGAATATTTTGAAAAAGTAAACGTTTTTAAGAAAGAGAAATAAAATCATGATTACGTTTTAAACACATGATTACTTTCATTTAATGCTTGCTGATTTTGGGGGATTTGAGAAAGATACTTAAAAACGGTTACCAGACATGTGTCTCAATGCACCCAATCAGCGTTTTGCCTTCTCAGAAGCGTGCACGCGTTCTGCTTCAGAGATTTGCTGATGATTGGATGACACTTGTTTGATGTAGTGATCAGCACGTTTGTCTTTGAGCTTAGACTCTCAGATCTTTAGACTTGCATCTGATACAATCTGCATGTTCTATCTTTCTGAAAAGAGATTGATCAGAAGTTCACAGTAAAACAATTACATTCTGAAGATAAATATATGGAATTAAAACATTTTCACTCTGGGCAGACTTTCATGCTGAGATGTTTCAGAATGAAATTAAACCTATCTTCTGAAAGGGGTTTAGTAAAGATATCAGCCCATTGATGGTCTGTATCTATAAATTTTAAATTCAAAATTCCTTTCTGAATATAGTCCCTAATGAAGTGATGTTTTATTTCTATATGCTTAGCTCTAGAATTTAGAATGGGATTCTTACTTAAGCAAATAACAGAGGTATTATCACAAAGTATAGGAATGTTACTCTCAAAGATCTGGAAGTCTTCAAGCTGACTTTTCATCCAGAGCATTTGTGTGCTACATCCTGCTGCTGCTATGTACTCAGCTTCTGCTGTTGATAGCGCAATTGTTGATTGCCTTTTGCTGGACCAAGAGATCAGATTTTCTCCCAGAAACTGGCAGCTTCCAGAAGTGCTTTTACGCTCCACTCTGTCTCCAGTAAAATCAGCATCGCAGTAGCCTACTAAACTGTAATCACTAGATTTTCTATAAAACAAACCCAGATTAGTAGTACCTTTCAGATACTTGAAAATTCGCTTAACAGCTGTTAAGTGAGATTCTCTAGGATATGATTGGAATCTAGCACAAATACAAACGCTGAATAATATATCAGGTCTTGAAGCAGTCAGATAAAGGAGAGAACCAATCATACCTCTGTAGACTTTCTGTTCTACATTTTTTCTTACCTCTTCTCTTTCCAGAATGCACGTGGGATGCATTGGAATATTTGATGGCTTACATTCTGAGAGGTCAAATTTCTTCAGAAGATCTCTGATGTATTTTCTCTGATGAATGTAAGTTCCCTCTGGAGTTTGATTGATCTGAATTCATAGAAAGAATTTCAGTTCCCCCATGAGGCTCATCTCAAATTCTGCCTGCATACACTTAGCAAATTTTCTTCCAAGAGAAGGATTAGTAGAACCAAAAATAATATCATCAACGTAAATTTGACAGACTAAGATGTCATTCTTAACTGATTTACAGAATAAGGTAGTGTCCACCTTCCCTCTGGTGAATTCATTTTCTAACAGAAAGTTACTTAGCCTTTCATACCAAGCTCTGAGAGCTTGTTTCAGACCATATAGTGACTTCTTTAGTTTGAAAACATGTTCTGGATGTTTTGTATTTTCAAAACCAGGGGGTTGGTGCACATAAACCTCTTCTTCTATATAACCGTTTAAGAATGCACTCTTGACATCCATCTGATACAGAGTGATGCCTTTATTAACAACAAATGAAATTAAAAGTCTGATAGATTCTAACCTGGCGACTGGGGCAAAGGTTTCTGTATAGTCTATCCCCTCTTGCTGACTATAACCTTGTGCAACCAGTCGTGCCTTGTTTCTGATGACTTCACCTTGTTCATTTAGCTTGTTTCTGAACACCCATCTTGTTCCAATGACGTTGAATCCTTTTGGTCTGGGAACAAGATCCCATACGTCATTTCTGGTGAATTGATTCAGCTCTTCTTGTATTGCCAGAATCCAGTCATTATCCAGGAGTGCTTCATCAATAGAAGAAGGTTCAATCAGAGACACAAGTCCCATAAGAGTTTCTTCAGAGTTTCTGAAGCTTGCTCTTGTTCTGATTGGATCTTCCTTTCTTCCTAAGATAGTATCTTCTGGGTGATCCAAGCTGCTTCTGGGTAATCTCTTCTGAGGTTGATCAGCAGCTGTTGTAGGATTGCTAGCAGTGCTCCTTTCAGACGTTGAAGGAGTGTCTGTGTTGAGAGCTTCTGATGACTTGTCTTCAGAACCTGTAAATTCAATTTCCATACCTGCAAAAACTTCATTCTGCTTTGACTTTTCAGAGTCAAGCTTGTCATCAAAACGGACACTGATTGATTCTTCCACAATCTATGTTTCTGTATTGTATACTCTGTACCCTCTTGAGCGTTCAGAGTATCCTAACATAATACAGTTCTGTGCTTTAGAGTCAAACTTGTTCAAATAATTCTTTGTATTTAACATAA
The DNA here is from genome assembly GCA_948472305.1 of Vicia faba. NCBI lineage: Eukaryota > Viridiplantae > Streptophyta > Magnoliopsida > Fabales > Fabaceae > Vicia > Vicia faba. Next base: position 724,681,165 of record OX451735.1, read on the forward strand.
AACAGGTACATCCAAATGGATGAAAATATGAAATGTTGGGCTTTCTGTTCTTCCATAATTCATATGGAGTCTTTTCCAGAATAGGTATTATTGAGATTCTATTCTGAATGTAGCACGCTGTGTTTATTGCATCTGCCCAGAAGATCTTAGCAACGTTTGTCTCATTGATCATGGTTCTGGCCATTTCTTGCAATGTTCTGTTCTTTCGTTCTACAACTCCATTTTGTTGGGGAGTTCTAGGACAAGAGAAATCATGAGAATGCCTCTGTCATTAAAGAATGACTCAAAATCTTTGTTTTCAAATTCTCCACCATGATCACTTCTGACTTTAACGATTCTAAGATCCTTTTCATTCTGAACTTGGTTACAGAAGGTAACAAACACAGAGTGTGACTCGTCCTTGTGTCTTAAGAACTTTACCCATGTCCATCTGCTATAGTCATCTACGATTACTAACCCATACTTCTTGCCACTGACTGAAGCAGTTTTAACTGGTCCAAATAAGTCAATGTGCAGAAGTTCTAATGGCTTAGAGGTAGAAACAACATTTTTAGATTTAAAAGAGGGTTTTGCACACTTGCCTTTCTGACATGCTTCACACAGAGCATCTGAATTGAACTTCAAATTAGGAAGTCCTCTGACCAGATTGAGTTTGTTAATATGAGATATTCTTCTCATACTAACATGCCCCAATCTTCTGTGCCAGATCCACTGCTCATTGTTAACAGACAGAAGGCACTTTACATTCTGATTTTTTAGTTCAGAAAGTTTGATTTTGTAAATGTTGTTTTTCCTCTTACCATTAAACAAGATAGTCCCATCTTTCTGACTAACAGCTTTACATGATTTTTGATTAAAGATTATATCATAACCGTTATCACTTAATTGACTTATGGATAACAGATTATGCATTAATCCATCTACTAGCAGAACATTATTAATAGAGGGAAGATTTCCATTACCTACAGTTCCAGAGCCAATTATCTTTCCCCTCTGATTGCCTCCAAAACCAACGTGGCCTCCAGGCTTAAGTTCCAGGCTTTGGAACATATGCCTTCTTCCCGTCATGTGTCGCGAGCAGCCAGAGTCCAGGTACCATGACTGGTGTTTCTGACTTGCTGCTAAAGATATCTGCAACATGTATTATTTTATCCTTAGGTACCCAGATTTTCTTGGGTCCTAATTTGTTAGTTTTACCAAAACTCTGGTTGAATTTTGGTTTCACAGAGTGCTTACTGCTAGTGTATTTAATATCATGTGTGTGACCATACACAAAATGTGAATTCATAGGAGTGTGTTTAATGGTTAAGTCCATGACATTCTTGGGTGTAGGAACCTTACCTTGATATCCTATTCCTTTCCTTCCGTTTCTGCTAACTCCATAGATCATTGAAGCCATTTTGCTTCTATCTATGCTTTTAGCAAGGAACTTCTGGAAACTGTGATCATACTCCTTGATGATCTCATCAGCGTTGCTGGGAGTTTCAGAAATTGGTTCCTTCTGAGAGTTTTGTAAAGTGTTTTCTAATTTTGAAATCTTATTTCTCAGCTCAGAATTCTCTAATTTGAGACTCTCAGTCTTATTAGAGTCAGATTCAAGATTCATTTTCAGGTCTTTGAATTTAACTCTAATTTGTTGATACCTTTCCAGAATCTCATTAAGGCTTTCAGCAAGTTCAGCCTTGGTAAAATTAACAGCAAAGTTAGGAAATACCTCTTCAGTATCTGATTCTGAGTCTGATTCAGAAGCTTCACTATCTTCTGAGATGTTAGCCATGAGAGCTATGTTTGCCCTCTCATCATCTGATTCTGAGTCAGCTTCAGACGAGTCAGAGTCATCCCATGTAGCCATGAGACTTTTCTTCTTTTCTCTTCCAAACTTCTTTTTGGGCCTTTCCCTCTGAAGCTTTGGGCAACCACTCTTGTAGTGTCCTTACTCATTGCACTCATATCAGATGATGTCCTTGATGTTTGGCTTTTTGCTACTAGAGGAGCCTTCAGATCTTCTGTATCCAGAGGAAGAATCTGTCCTTCTGTATCTGGAAGAGGACTCGTTCTGATCAGATCTTCTGGGATTCCTGAACTTCCTTTGCCTTTGCTTCCACAGTTGATTTACTCTTCTGGAGAGGAGGGAGAGTTCGTCTTCTTCTGATGAGGATCCATCAGATGTTTCTTCAATTGCCTGCAAAACTTTAGACTCAGATTTTTTGTTAGATTTTAATGCTAAAGGCTTACCTTGCTTCTGAGGCTCGTCAGCTTCTAGCTCTATCTCATGACTTCTGAGGGAGCTGATAAGTTCCTCCAGAGTGATTTTGTTGAGATCTTTTGCTAGCTTCAGAGCTGTAACCATTGGTCTCCACTGCTTGGGTAAACTTCTGATGATTTTCTTGACATGGTCAGTAGTAGAGTATCCTTTGTCCAGAACCTTGAGACCAGCTACTAGAATCTGGAATCTTGAGAACATTGTTTCAATGGATTCAGATTCTTCCATTTTGAACGCCTCATACTTCTGAATGAGCGCCAGAGCTTTAGTTTTTTTGACCTGAACGTTGCCCTCATGCGTCATTTTGAGTGAGTCAAAAATGTTCTTTGCTGTGTCTCTGTTGGAGATCTTTTCATATTCAGTATAGGAGATGGCGCTGAGAAGGATGGTTCTGGCCTTGTGGTGATTCTTGAAGTCACGCTTTTAGTGGTCAGACAATGTTTTTCTATCAATATTCTGACCGCTTGCATTCACAGGGTGCGTGTATCCATCTGTCACCATATCCCACAGATCAGCATCATGTGCCAGAAAGAAGCTTTCAATTCTGTCTTTCCAGTAATCAAAGTTTTCTCCATCAAATACTGGAGGTTTCCCGCTGAATCTGTCTCCGTCCTCATGGTTGTCATTGCTGGTGTGAGAATAGTTTCCTGCCATTGTGTTTTTCTAACGCTGGATCTTGTACTGACACGGTTAAGTGTTTTAGCTCAGAACCAGGCGCTCTGATGCCAATTGAAGTAGTGAAAAACACAAGAAGGGGGGGTTGAATTGTAAAACTGAAAATCAATGCAATGAACAAGATATTTTTATCCTGGTTCGTTTGATCTCAAACTACTCCAGTCCACCCGTCAAGGTGATTTCGCCTCTCTCCAACGAGGTCTTAATCCACTATATTCAACTGAATATTACAAACTGCTTTAACAACTGCTAAAGCCTTCTTGATGCAAACCACAACCCGGTTTGTCAAGGAAACACTTTCTTACAAAGAAGATAAATCTAGGTGTGAATGTTTTCTACAAAACTGTATCACAACTGTGATGTATACACAACTTAAGCTTATGAAACTAGATTGTTAAACAATGATTGAATAAGGGAATGTGTAGTGTTTAGCAAACTGAGAGAAGGAAGAATATGATCAGCTTTTAGGCGTGTAAAATGTTGGAGAGCATTAGCCAATTCAATCTTCATAGTCTTGTTTATATAGCACTGAGATTTTGAACGTTGGAGCAATATTCTTGATTCAATGCTAATAACAAACTTTCCTTATTGAGCAGATCTTGTCTGGAATGAGGCCGTTGGTAATAATTTGCTTTCAATGCACAGTACCGTTGCTTACTTAATGCATGTTCTGGCTTGGCTCATTCTGATTCTGCTTAACTGCTGATGAACTGTTGTTTTCTTTATCAGAGTGTTGAGCGCAGTTCTGTTCATCAAGCTTCAGCATATACGTGAGTTGATCTTCTGATTCTGGTATTCTGATATAGAAACTTCTGATGCTGATGTCAAGAACCAAATTTCTGATGCTGATTAGGTGTGATCTTGCTTATACCTATCAGAGTATCTGCAAATCAGAACGTAATAATTTAGGAAGCAAATAGTTCATACATGAATCATATAAATAATATATCTTTTCACTTTGTTATCATCAAAACTTAAACATAGGGTAGTAGATTCAAACTTTGTTCTAACATTTATAACATGTTATAGGACCTATAAGTCCATCCATGCATAACCTTGCTTTTTTATTTTATTTATTTTAATTTTATTCACATATTTTTAAAATAAATCAAATAAATTGTCAAGATGTTGGACCAAGGCGCAAGGCTTTTGTTTTGGATCAGATTTGAAGCCCAAAAAGCTCATGACCAGCTAGCAAAACCGCGTGGGATCATGAATATTTGATTTGGCCTAAAATAGAAGTTTTTCATGCAAAATTCAAGTCAAACATTACACCATGATTGCACAAGATCTTTTCCATGTTTGTTGACCTAAATCACTCCTCTATAAATACACAATACCTTCAGACCTCAAAAGATACACAAGGCTGCCTCAAGAACAAACCCTAAAAATCCCAAACTTTTCAAGAAGTAGGGCAAACTCAAACCATTATCTCCAGCCTTTATCAATTGATTTCAAGCATTCCATCAGCCTCTTGAGGTTCCCAGGAGTTCATCCCAACCATCACTCAAGCTTGAAGCATCCCAGAACATGCCAACCAAGTTATTCCATTTTGGTAACTTTCTTCGATTTCAAACTCTTAATTCGCACAATATAAATTTTTTTAAGCATTCACATATGTTCATAATCATGTTTAGAATGTTTTTAAACCATTAAATTTGAGGTTTGATGCAGGGATGAAGATTTCCCATTGTTAGGAAAAAGCTTCATTTGAGATTCGTATTCTGTGCTACAGGCATTTTCAGACCAAACTAACACCACCATTGAACTTACAGCCTCTTAATTAGCCAATCTAGGCACTTTGTTTTGTTGTTTGGTGTTGATTTCGCAGGATTCATGTTTAGAACCATCGGCGAAGATGGTTGTAACCATCATCCACGATGATTTGACCGACCATCTGAACCGCTGACTCCTACATGGCCAATCCTCTCAATATGATTGATTCATTCAAAAAAACCTGACTCCACCACAATGCACGTTTTGCTGATTTTTTTTATAATTTGATTTCTTGATTTTGATTTATATTATATTTAATGCTGGTGATTATGCTAACGAGAAACAACAATGGCACAATTGGTAAGGGAACTGTATAGTAGTGTAAAGGGTGTGGGTTTGATCCCATCTTTTGCCAATTTCTTTTGTTTTTTCAGGATAACACGCGGGTTAATACCAAATTGATTGGTTCTCATTCATAGTCACAAACAATACCATGACACATTGGTAGAAGGGTAGACCTGTGACCTCAAGGGCTTGGGTTCAACTCCTACCCCATACATTTGTTTTTTCTATTTTTACTAACCATAATTCATTCCATTTTCTTAATCAATTAACCTATTTTCTAATTAACCAAACCTTAAATTTTTTTGTCAAAACATAACAAATTAGGATTAGGGTTTTTTTCTTAGTTAGTAATTATTTTTTTGACATATTTTTAATTAATTAGCTTTTTCTTAATATTAAAATTAATTAGAAATAATTAGGTTTTTATTAATTAACACTCAAATTATTTTCTACAAAAACACCAAAAAATATCTTTTCTAACACATAGAATTTCAAGGGAATTTAACATTTTTCTAAAATTCTTTTTCTCATCTTTTACTATTTAATTTCCTATAAAATTGTATAGGTCACACTCTCTGGTGTAATAGTGTTTTCTCACATTTTTTTCTATTATTTAACTAGTCACGGGATGTAATAGCTTAGGTTTTACTTTCCGCACATTATATTTTTAACTTCTAGTAAAATAGGGTTTGTAAGGAAATACTAAAAGCGACATAGATAACCCTAATTTTCAAGATAAAATAACTGAAAACAACACTTTGCACACTTGCACCTATAGGGTAACCTCTCTTGTTGCCTTACGAAAAAAATCGGTCATGTCCCTCGAAAGTAGGGATACTTTAGCAAAAGACTCGCGATATACAATATCATCATAATCCCTTTAGAATAAAGATCATAGTCCCTCGATGACCCTTCGAGTTGCCTACAAAACGATCTAGTCCCTCGATGACCCTACGAGCAAAACGATGATAGTCCCTTCGATACAATTTCTAAAGTATCCTTACATGTTACCTTCGATAACCATATGATGACCCTACGCATGTCCATTCACATCCCATAGATAGGGCTACCTACCAACTAATGGTATGGATAGTACTATCTCCAAAGGAGAAGGAAAATAACAAGAAAGACTTTAGTGGGTAAGAACTCTTGAATGCTTGCTCACAACCTTTTTCATAAACAAATACATTTTTACATATCACTTTCAAAACAAATATTTTCAAAAACACTTTGTATATATTCTTGAGGACCGACACAAGGATTATTACAAAGTTAGCCTTACATTGACATTTCAAAATATTTTTAAACAAATCACACACACATAAAGCAAGTTTTTTAAAAGTGAGCTAAGCAATTAAGAGCCCGTAGATAACTACGGATGAAAAGGGTGGTAACACCTTCCCTTTTCATAACTTACCCCTCTAACTCAAAATCTATCAAAGGTCTTTCTTGTTCTTTTCACCTTTCCTAAATATTGGATAAAAGAAAAGTCAGTGGCCACTCTTGTTAACTGAAACATTTGTGATAAAACAAAAAGTCAATTCTCCCACCGTATTACAGAACTGGCGAATCTGCTGAGGAATATCTAAAAGAGGGGTTACCTCAATAGTTAGATCACTTTACTTGCTTTTATTGTATACTTTGTCTGATTTACTTTAAGGTTCATGCTTGGGTATTATTGCTTGTAAGATCCTACACCCGGATCTAGTGATTCATTAGGTAAGTAGAAATAGATCATAAAGATTGTACGGCGTATACCAATATGGTTAAAATGATAGCTACAGTTAGTGTGACACTTTGGTTTGTATTGATGTTCCTTGAGTCAGTCAAGGATAACATTAGGCTTCCGTGTGGTGTCGTTAACACTAGCTTACTTTTAGAACCCTAATTGACTCATCTAAGCCATTAGAAAGTAGTGAGATAGTCGGCTTTGGTGCAGTACGAAGTTGGTTGATACTCAAGGCTACACTCATTGAGATTTGACTTTCAGGATATTTTGGTGGCAAGCCGATTGCCGTGCTAAAATAAAGCCTTCGAGAAAGATCTGTGATTTGAGATTCTTAGAACTCGGTTACTATTTTAGGACAGGTTGAGCCAACTTAACTTCAATGATGAAGGGTATTTACCTATGGACTTCATGCAAGCCTTTAAACCTAAGTCTCTTGTATGACTTGTTTGTGTTTTCTACTTATTCAACATGAACATAACATCATAACATCATATCATCATGACATAACATTTTCACTATCTGAATCAACTTTGTAAGGGTACCTTCCAAGCTTAAGGAGTTAGTATCAAAGGTTCCAAAAAAAATCTTAGTTCACCAAGAGGCATGGTTATCTACTAAGTTTGGTTACCTCGGGTTTTGAAGAAGACATGATGAGTGTTCTATTCCAATTCTTTGATCCTAAGCATAATTGTTTTACCTTCCCATATTATCAGTTGGTACCCACAATGGAAGAGTTTTATAAGCTACTTGGAGTACCTATTCTTGATCAGATACCCTTTAACGGTTTAGAGAAAGTTCCAAAACCTGAAGTTATTGCAACAGCCTTACATGTGAAGTGGTCAGACATTGTATCTAATTGGGAAACAAGAAGTGGAGTTAAAGGTCTTCTTGCTAAATTTATGATAGAGAAGGATCAGTTGTTTCTAGATGCTATTATTTTTCATGATTTTGAGGAGATCTTGGCTCTGTTGATCTATGGTTTGGTACTATTCTCTAATCCAGACCAACTCATAGATGTGAACGCCATAAAAATATTTCTCTCTCATAATCCTGTGCCTACTTTTCTTGGAGATATTTTGCACTCTCTTCACACTCGTACTACGAGAGAGCAAGGGACTCTCATGTATTACATATATTTACTATCTAGGTGGTTTATTTCTCACCTTCCCCGATCAGTGGTGAAGAATGAACAAGGTTTAAAATGGTCTCAAAGGATGATGTCACTATCTCATTGAGATATCTATTGGTGTTCCCGATCTCAGGAGGACATCACTATTATTCACCGCTGTGGGGAATTCTATAATGTTCCACTCCTTGGCATAAAGGGAGGTATTACTTACAACCCTTCTCTAGCTCTACGTCAATTTGGTTATGCTCGAAGAGACGATCTTCATGATATGCTTATCCAGGGTATTGTATTCGATTATGAGAATGATCCTCAAGGTTATCATCAAAAGTTTATATGTGCTTGGGGCATGGTGAATAAGATTGATAGCAAGACTTTGGGACAGAAAAAAACCATCCCTTTGTAGCCCTACCTCAAATGGGTGCGATCTCGTGCTCAAAATCTTATAATGCCATATCCTGCTGTCCTACCAGTAATTATGGAGCCTGTTGTTAAAGGGATATCCCTCATACAATTTTTCATCAAGATATGCCTACTGACCTTGAAGAGCTACAAAAGTCTTGGATTCAATTGAAAGAAGAAAGGAACGCCTTTGAGACTCAGTTGTATGCTAGTGAGAAGAAAGTGTTGGAGCTGACAAAAGGACTTCATGAAGAGCAGAGCCTTAATGCATATGTCAACACAAAGAGGAAACATCCATGTGAGACTTGAGTCTTAGGTCTTAGGAGTTCATAATTTGTTTCCTTGTAACCCTTTTTGTTTTCATTTGAACTTACTAATAAGAGTCTTTGTTTCTATTCCCTTTTGATTAATAAATTTAAATTCCATGAGGTCCTTGAAAACATTGCATATGCATCTACATGTCATACATATCATTACATAACAGGTTTCCAAGACAGGTTTCTCATCTTCTTGCTGTTTATTTCATCAAAAATGGCTCTCGAACAAATAATCAAAGAACTCCAGACTCAGAATGCTCAGTTCCAAGATATGTTCATAAGTTTAGCCAAGGGGCAAGAAGAATTGAAGGCGCGCATCAACAAGAAGAAGAAGACAAAGAAACCAATCGACATCCTTAACATGGGGAGAAAGTTCAGAGGTCCAGTCAAGCGAGATCAAGATATTGATGTCCCATTGGATGAAGATGACGAACAGGATGAAGATGGTAAGAGTGTTAAAACTGAAAAAAGCAATCATGGTTCTGACAAATATTCTGGTGAAGAGGAAGAGGATTATTTGGATGAATAATATCCCCCTGTTGGCGAGAAGTATAAGTTGTTAGAAGAGCGTCTGAAAGCTATGGAGATCCAGAAGGTGCCTGGCTTAAACTTTGAATAATTGGGTTTAGTCTCAAGAGTCGTCATTCCTCATAAGTTAAAAACTCCTAAATTTTCTAAGTATGATGGCGTTTCTTGCCGGAAGCTGCATTTGAGGTCATATGTTCAGAAAATTCAACCACACACTGCTGACAACAAATTATGGTTGCATTTCTTCCAAGAGAGTCTGTCTGGAACACAATTGGAATGGTATTATCACCTCAAAGGTACCAATATCTATACCTGAGAAGATTTGGCTGCAACTTTCTATAAACAATATCAGTATAATTTTGATTTGGCACCAACCCGCATGCAACTATAGAGTATGTCCATGGGTTACAAGGAAGGCTTTAAAGAGTACGCACAGAAATAGAGAGAGCTTGCAGGCAAAGTTCAACCTCCTTTGGCTATAAGGGAATTGGTTGACATGTTCATAAGTACGCTAACAATTCCTTTTTATAATCACATACTTAGAAGTTACTCATCCGGTTTCAATAAACTGATATTGATAGGGGAACATGTTGAGAATAGAATCAGAAGTGGTAAAATTCAGGTGTCTACATCTTCGAATATTGTGAAGAAGTCATACAATGGTAAGAAAGAATTAAATGTTGTGTACAACCAGAAGGGTCGTAATAAGAATGATCGCAACCAATTTGGGATTTAGAGTTGAACCATTTTTGGAATCTATCCCACAGAGAATCAGAAGCAGCAGGATTAGAATTCTCTTGACTTGCTTGCTTCAAAGAAGTAACCCATTCCTGTATTTCTGTTTCAAAAATCAACAAAATTATACCAATATCTTATTTTCTTAAGGTTGGTTTGGGTTTGGGGATGGCAATTTTATTTGAGGTGGATGCTAGATGGTCCAGCGCTTCTAGATCAATGACAGTTCTGAGGTGATTATCTGGACGGTTGATTGGTGAGGGAGTAGAAGAATCAGAAATCAGGATTGGTGAGTGAGGAGTGTTTGGTGGTGTGGATTCATATGGTGAAGTTATTTCTAGGATATCATGAATGGAGAGAGTTAAGCGAGCCGTAAGAGGTTCTGTTATCCCAGGAATTGGGGTAGTGGTATCAGAGTCTGAAAGGGAGTCTTCTGATTGGTTTATGGTAGTGTGTTGAATTTCTGGTTCAGGTGTTTCAGAAGATGGATTTTCAGATTGAAGAGTGAGAGGGTTTTCATTTTCTGGTTGGGGTGAGTTGAGGTTTTGATGTTTTGGTTGAGGAGAGTATGGTTGTGGATTTTCTGGTTGTTGAAACTGAGTATTTGGATTTTCCTGGATTGGTGAGGAAAAGTCTTGATCAAACAGTTCAATATCAGAGAGAACTCTTGCAAGTTCTGGTTGATGTTGTTCTGGATTTGGATTGGGGGAGTCAGGTTCATTTAAGAAATTGCCAAGAGTTACAGATGGGTCAAATCTATGTTAAAATCCTCAAATGTTTGAGGTGAAGGATTTTCTGTTGGTTGAGGGGGAAGAGTTTCAGATGTTGGAATAACTATTGATTCTACAACAGAAACAAAAGATGTGTTACCTTTATTTTTTGCAACTTTGGGTGTCCTCTGAGAGGATCTTTCTCCTGCTGCCTTCCTCTTTTTGGATTTCTTTAGCACAACCTCTGGAGCTGGCTTGTGCAGGTCATGGATGTTAGTTTCTGAAATAGTCCCATCTTCCTTGCAAGCTTCAAGGTATCTGACTATAATCTCTGGAGAGGCATCTATCTCAGAGAATAGTGGAAAATCCTTTAGAGGGATTCTCCTAGAAGTGATGACCTCATGAGAAGCAATTGTTGGTTCCTTCTTAATGCTTTCAATAATCTTCATTTTCTTCAGATTCTTGGAATTCAGAGGTTTCCCAGCAGTTGCTTTCAGAGTGCTGATTTCTTGAGCCTCTATCAGATGTTCTATCAACCTGTTTTCCGTTAGAATATCTGAAATCAATATTCCTAGAGGAATTCAATCCCTCTTAGTTCTTTCTTCTTCTCTTGTCTCTTTCACACTTGTTTTGAGATGGTTGAAGAGCAAATATGGAAGGTTTATTTTGGTCTTCTTTGCAATTAAGTATATTAGAAACTGCTGATCAATGTTGATGTAATCGGGAAAGATTTTAGGCTTCCTGTGATTGATACATCCCATAATTATTCTAGCCCAGATTCTATAATGATCTTTCAAGTCTCCGATCTTGATGGATGGCTGTCCAGAAGTGAAGATGACCCTAGCAATGGATTTTAGGTCAGAACACTTATCAGCCATATCAATGGATCTAACTCCACCGCCATTGTATCTGATGACTTTCCCAATCAAAACTTCTGTAATCACCATCTTCTTCCCCATAACATATTATGTGACCTGGTGGTTGGATGAAGTAGCATGAATCCAAAACTCTTTAAGAAGAATGGGAAAATTTGGACCCAACAGACGATCAAAGTATCTATTCCATCCCTGCGCAGTTACATCTTCATATAGATTAAACCCATTTCTTGTAAACTTTCAAAATTGATGATCAATTCACAGAGAACTTCAAGGTTGTCGACGGGTGTGAGTTGTATTCTGATGGGATCTTCATATTGTTCAGTTGACGAAGAACCATGAGCACTGTTGATATTCTTGAGACTTGATGAGGATGCCATTGTTCACACGGATTCTTTGAAGAAAACAGATATAAAGGATGTTTTTTAAAAAAACTAGAGCAAGGGAGAGTATGAAGGTGGTAAAACATGAATGAATGAAATAGTAAATTGAGTTTATATAAGCACTTTTGAAAACGTAATTAGTAAGAAAGAGAAAAATAAGTAATGTTTATACTAAATTAATGAAACCTGAAATTAGGGGATTTAGTGAGATATTGAACAGTTACCAATGACAAGTGTCTCAATGCATCCAATCAGGGCCATGGACCCTTCAAAATTTGAACACGTGTTCAACCTCAGAGGGTAGCTTGTGAGAGGATGACAGATGTTTGATGGTGTGAACTGCACGCCTCTATCCTTGAAATGAAAAGTTCAGATCTTCATAGATAGATTCTGAGGCAAATATACTCCTAACTTCTGAAGACAAGTTGATCAGATGTTCACAGAAAACAATAAAATTTCGAGGGTTAGAATATGCAAATAAAACATTTCATTCTGGACACAATTTCATGCTGAGATGTTTCATAATGAAATTGAATCTATCTTCAGAAAGGGTTTTTGTAAACACATCATCCCATTGATGGTCTGTGTCAAAAAATTTTAAAGTAAGAATTCATTTATGAATATAGTCCCTAATAAAGTGATGTTTTATTTCTATATTAGCCGTAGAATGCAAAATGGGATTTCTGGATAGACATGTGGCAGAAGTGTTATCATAGAAGATAGGGATGTTACTCTCAAATATGTTGAAGTCATTCAGTTGAATTTTCATCCAGAGCATTTGAGTGCTACATCTAACAACTGCTATGTATTCAGCTTCTGCTGTTGACAACGCTATTATGGACTGTCTCTTGCTGGTCCATGATATCAGGTTGTCTCCCAGAAACTGACAGCTTCCAGAAGTACTTTTACGCTCTACTCTGTCTCCAACAAAGTCGGTATCACAGTATCCTACTAAGCTGTATCATTGGATTTTATATAAAATAAACCCAGATTAGTAGTACCTTTCAGATACTTGAAAATTCACTTAACTGCTGTTAAGTGAGATTCTCTAGGATCTGATTAGAATCTAGAACAAAAGTAAAAACTGAATAAAATATCAGGCCTTGAAGCCGTCAGATAAAGGAGAGATCCAATCATACCTCTGTAGATTTTCTGTTCTACCTTTTTACTTACCTCTTCCTTTTCCATAATGCACATGGGATGCATCGGAGTCTTTGAGGGCTTACATTCTGAGAGGTCAAATTTCTTCAAAAGTTCTCTGACATATTTTATCTGATGAATGTAAGTTCCTTCTGGAGTTTGGTTTATCTGAATGCCCAGAAAGAATTTAAGTTCCCCCATTAAGCTCATCTCAAACTCTGCCTGCATGCACTTAGCAAATTCTCTTCCCAGAGAAGGTTTAGTGGATCCAAAAATGATACCATCTACATAAATATGACAAACTAAAATTTCATTCTTAAATGTCTTACAGAACAAGGTTGTGTCCACTTTCCCTCTGGTGAATTCCTTTTCTAACAGGAAGATACTTAGCCTTTCATACCAAGCTCTAGAAGCTTGTTTCAGACCATAGAGTGACTTCTTTAGTTTGAAAACATATTCTGGGTGTTTGGAATTTTCAAACCCAGGGGGTTGGTGCACATATACCTCTTTATCTATGTAACCATTTAAGAATGCACTTTTGACATCCATCTGATACAGAGTGATGTCATTATTTACAACAAAAGAGATTAAGAGTCTGATAGATTCTAACCTGGCGACTGGAGCAAAGGTTTCTGTATAGTCTATCCCCTCTTACTGACTATAACCTTGTGCCACAAGTCGTCTGTTGTTTCTGATGACTTCTCCTTGCTCATTCAGTTTATTTCTGAACACCCACTTTATTCCAATAACGTTGAATCGTTTTGGTTTGGGAACCAGATCCCATACGTCATTTCTGGTGAACTGGTTTAATTCCTCTTGCATTGCCAGAATCTAGTCATTGTCCAGAAGAGTTTCATCAATTGTTGCTGGTTCAATCAGTGAGACCAGCCCCATGAGGGATTCTTTAGAGTTTCTGAATGTTGATCTTGTTCTGATTGGATCATCCTTCTTTCCCAGGATCTTATCTTCTGGGTGAGCTATGCTGCTTCTGGATAACCTTTTTCTTCTGAAGTTGTTGGAGCGTCTCTGTTGGAAACTTCTGATGAGTTATCTTCAGCACCTGTCAATTCAACTTTTATATCTGCAAAGGATTCATTCTGCTTTGACTTTTGAGGGTTAAGCTTATCATCAAATCTAACACTGGTTGACTCTTCAACAATTTGTGTTTCTGTATTGTATACTATGTACCCTCTTGAGAGTTCAGAGTATCCTAACATAATACACTTATGTGCTTTAGAGTCAAACTTGCTCAGATGATCTTTAGTATTTAGAATAAAACATGTGCATTCAAAGGGATGGAAATAGGAAATGTTGGGCTTTCTGTTCTTCGAAAATTCATATGAATTATTTTCCAGAATAGGTCTTATAGAGATTCTATTATGAATATAACACGCTGTGTTAATTGCTTCTGCCCAGAAGATCTTAGCAATGTTAGTCTCATTGATCATGGTTCTGGCCATTTCTTGCAATGTTATGTTCTTTCGTTCTACAACTCCATTTTGTTGGGGAGTTCTAGGATAAGAGAAGTCATGCGAAATGCCTTTTTCATTAAAAAATGTTTCAAATTTTTTATTTTCAAATTCTCCACCATGATCACTTCTGACTTTGACAATTCTAAGATCCTTTTCATTTTGAACTTGGTTACAGAAGGCAATGAACACAAAATGTGACTCGTCCTTGTGTCTTAAGAACTTTACCCATGTCCATTTGCTATAGTCATCTATGATCACTAACCCATACTTCTTGCCATTGACAGACGCAATTTTCACTGGTCCAAATAAGTCTATGTGCACAAGTTCTAATGGCATAGAGGTGGAAACAACATTTTTAGCTTTAAAAGCAGGTTTTGAAAATTTTCCTTTCTGACATGCTTCACACAGAGCATCTGAGCTGAACTTCAGATTAGGAAGTCCTCTGACTAGATTGAGTTTGTTAGTCTGAGATATTCTTCTCATACTAACATGCCCCAATCTTCTGTGCCAGACCCATTGCTCGTTGTTAACAGAAAGAAGGCATTTTACATTCTGACTTTTTAGTTCAGAAAGTTTTATCTTATAAATGTTGTTTTTCCTCTTTCCATTAAATAGGATAGTTCCATCTTTCTGACTAACAACTTTGCATTAATGTTGATTAAAGATTATATCATAACCGTTATCACTTAATTGACTTATGGATAATAGGTTATGCATCAATCCATCAACTAAAAGCACATTATTAATAGAAGGAATATTACCATTACCTACTGCTCCAGAGCCAATGATCTTCCCTCTTTGGTTTCCTCCAAAGCCCATGTAGCCTCCAGGTTTAAGTTCCAGGTTTTGGAACATATGCTTTCTTCTCATCATGTGTCGAGAGCATCCAGAGTCCAGGTACCATGACTGGTGTTTTATCCTTGCTGCTAAAGATATCTGCTACATATATAATTTTGTCCTTAGGTACCCATATCTTTTTGGGTCCTGGTTTGAATTTTGGTTTGGCAGAATAATCATTACTAGTGTATTTTAGGTCATGTGTGTTCCCGTATGTGAAGTGTGATTTTAGTGGTGTGCGTTTTATAACAAGGTCCATGAATTTCTTCGGTGTAGATACCTTACCTTGGTATCCTATTCCTTTTCTACCATTCCTGCTAACTCCATAGATCATTGAAGCCATCTTGCTTCTATCTATGTTTTTAGCCAGAAACTTCTGAAAGCTGTGATCATACTCTTTGATGATCTTATCAGCATTACTAGGAGTCTCTGAGATTATTTCCTTCTAAGAGTTTTGTAAATCATTTTCTAATTTTAAAATCTTTTCTTTTAACTCAGAATTTTCTAATCTAAGACTCTCAGTTATTTCAGAGTCAGAGACAAGATCCTTTTTCAGGTTCTTGAATTTGACTCTGATCTGCTGATACCTTTCCAGAATTTCATACAGATTTTTGCAAGTTCAGCTTTAGTAAAATTAATAGTGAAATCAGGGAATACCTTTTTTGTGTCTGATTCTTAGTCTGAACCAGAAGCTTCACTGTCTTCTGTCATATTTTCCATAAGAGCGATATTGGCTCTTTCGTCATCTGACTCTGAGTCAGCATCGAAAGTGTTTGAATCGTCCCATGTTGCCATGAGGCTTTTCTTCTTCTCCTTGAAGAACTTCTTTTTGGGCTTTTCCTTCTGAAGCCTTGGACAATCACTTTTGTAGTGCCCTTGTTCATTGCACTCATAGCAGATGATGTCTTTGTTATTTGACTTTCTGTGACTGGAGGAAGCTTCAGATCTTCTGTGTCCAGAGGAGGACTCAGACTTTCTGTATCTGGAGGAGGATTCATTCTGATTCTCTGATCTTCTCGGGTTTCTGAACTTTCTTTGTCTCTGCTTCCACAACTGATTGACCCTTCTGGAGAGAAGAGACAATTCGTCTTCTTTTGATGAGGATCCATCAGAAGTTTTTTCCATAGCCTGCAAAACTTTAGAGTCAAGTTTTTTGTTAGATTTTAATTCTAAAGGCTTACCTTATTTCTGAGGCTCGTCTTCTTCTAGCTCTATCTCATGACTTCTGAGGGAGCTAATAAGTTCCTCCAGAGATATCTTGTTGAGATCTTTAGCCAGCTTAAGTGCAGTTACCATTGGCCTCCATTTCTTTGGTAGACTTCTAATGATCTTCTTTACATGATCAGCATTAGAATATCCTTTGTCAAGAACTTTCAGCCCAACAACAAGAATCTGGAATCTTGAGAACATTGCTTCTATGGATTCACTGTCTTCCATCTTGAATGCTTCGTATTTCTGAATGAGCGCAAGGGCCTTGGTTTCTTTAACTTGTATGTTTCCTTCATGCATCATTCTTATAGAGTCAAACATGTTTTTGGCTGTCTCTCTGTTTGAGATCTTCTCATATTCTGAGTATGAGATGGCACTCAGAAGTATAGTTCTGGCTTTGTGATGGTTTCTAAAATATCGCTTTTGCTGGTCAGACATCCTTTTTCTATCTATCTTCTGACCACTTTCATGCACAGGATGTGTGTATCCATCAATTACCATGTCTCATAGATCAACATCATTAGCTAGAAAGAAGCTCTCAATTCTGTCTTTCCAGTAGTCAAAATTTTCTCCATCAAAGACTGGAGGTTTGCCGCTGATTCTGTCCTTGTCCTCATGATAGTCATTGCTGATGTTTTGGCTTGGTCCCACCATAGTGTTTTTCTAAAGCTTGGATCTTGTACTGACACGGTTAAGTGTATGAACTCAGAACCAGACGCTCTGATGCCAATTGAAGAAGTGAAAAACACAAGAGGGGGGGGGGGGGGGATATTGAACTGAAACTTAAAATCAAAATCAGTAGAAACAATATTTTTATCCTGGTTCTTTTGATCTCAAACTACTCCAGTCATCCCGCCAAGGTGATTTCTCCTCTCTCTAATGAGGACTTAATTCACTAATCAAAACTGATTACAATACTACTTTGACAACTACCAAAGTCTTCTTGAGTACAACCACAATCCGGTTTATGTCAAGGAAAACTAGCTTAATCAAAATAAAATGATTTACTGTGTACTGTTGTTTTTCGTTACAAAAACTGTATCACTACTGGGATCTATTACAAAATTTGAGCGTATAAGAGAATATGAATGTTTGCAGCGTTTAAGATGTATGAACATTCGTAGGTGAAAAATCGGAAATGATTTGTCCTTTAAGCTTGTTTATATAGGCGTGGAAATCTTGTCCAACATAAAGCGTGATAATGGACACTTCAATGCAATTTCCATATTGAGAAGATTCTTGTCTGAATGAAGTCGTTGCATATGATACTATCTTAATTGAAAAGTAACGCTTCAGAACTAGAATCTTGCATGCTGCTTTTACTTCAGAACTTTGATGACTCAGAGATGTGGAGATCTGATGGTATATTACACTTCTGTTCAGAGTCAGATTATCTTTAACTTTAGTGCAGATTCTGATCATCATCCTTCATAACATTCTGATTAGCTCAGCTTGAAAGATTTTGTAGCTTAACTTCTGATGTTGTTTCAGTCAGAACTTCTGCATACAAAATAACACAAATTTAGAGTGCATATTTGTTCTTTGTGTTTGTTATCATCAAAACTCTAATTAAGGGTTGTAGAATCAAACTATGTTCTAACCGAATTAAGTGTGGAAACGTAAACTTAAAACTATTACATGGCTTTGGGGCAGTTACATAAGAATGAAATGCATAAAGAAAACCCTAAAACTATTACATAGGTAATGCATGACCTATACAATTGATCTAGAAAAATAGAAATAGGAAAATAGAAAAGAAAAATTTTTTTTGGTGATTTTTTTATGAAGAAAATAGTCTATGATAATTAATTAAAACTTATTAAATCTAATTAATTTTAATTAAAAAATTAATTAATTAATTAAGTTATTAAAAGGTTAATTGAAAACTAAACCCTAATTACTTTTAATTAAGAAACCTAAAATTATTTTTTTTGTATTTTAATTAAATGAAACAAATAATAAAAATAAAGAAAAAAAGAAAAAATAAAGAAAAAGAATTGGGCCTAAATTAGCAAAAGAGGGAATGTTGAATAACAAAGAGATCCAGACCCAACTTCTAGCGCTGGATCTAGTGTGGTGGCTGAAAGGAGCATGTCATGGGCTTGCATATTCCTGGGCTTTGGACCAGACCTGTGAAGATCTGATGGCGAGAAGTGGCAACGCGCATGGTAGGGTCTTTATGAGGACATGCACTGGAAAACCTAAAAAAATAGAAAACATGAAAAATGACAAAAGGCATGTGTAATACATTGGGAGAACTGACTTGGTTGTTTTGCGTTTGATCGCAAATGTTGCGGATAACAAGAGTCGCCACCAAATTTTCTTTTATCCAATATAGGAAACGGTGAAAAGAATAGGAAAGACCTTTTGAGAATTTTCTTGAGTTCAGGGGGTAGGTTATGAAAAGGAAAGGTGTTAGCACCCATTTCATTCGTAGTTATCTACAGGCTCTTAATTGCTAGCCCACTTTGAAATGCTTTGTGTTTGTGTAACTTTGAACATATTTTGAAAATGCCTAATGTAACACCCCAATTCCACCCCAAGCAATTATGCAAAATAAACCAGAGTTATAAAATTTCAATCATACAAATGAATCGGGACGTCACAAATTCTTCTAATAAATTCATTGCGTTCATCGTGGATATATAACACTTTTTCAAACATCGGATGAACCATCAACATAACATCTTTAATAAAATAATTCAACATCTACGCAGCGGAATTCTTAATAACATCTCTAAACAAAACAACAACTTCGAAACATCTCATATTTAATGATAATCAAAATTAAAATTCAACAACTCAAAATAAACGATCAAAAATCAGCAAACGTTCATCCCCCCGAGTGCTACATATCAGAGCAATGACACCGACTCGAACTATTGAAGGTATATAGCCTTCACTCTCGATTACCTACATGTTACCAACATATGGGAAACATTCAAACAGAAGGGGTGAGATATCTAACAATATAATAAAGCGCATGATAATTAATATATTAAATTAGATCAACAACATCACCACTTCTCATCTCATAATCAACGATAATCTCAACATTAATATACATTCATCAACATCAAAATACACTTCTTTATGAAATCATATAATGCGACTCAATACTATGCAAATGCATGTAGTACCATTAGAGCAGAACTCCCATCTCAAAAAATTTCCAATTAATAGAGGCATCAACAAGGCATAGCCTTCATCTCAAAATTTGCCAATCCAGGCCATCTCAACGAGCATAAGCTCCATCTAAAAAAGGCAATGTATGCGACACAAACATGAATGTAATGATAACACCCAATTAACAACATCTTAATTCATCTCAAAACATCTCAAATTATCATCTCAAAGCATCTCAAATTATCATCTCAAAACATCTCAAAATACATCTCAAAATAACATCTCAAAATACATCTCAAATAATCAAAATAATTCATCAAACGTCATTTATTTATAAATCATCAAACATCATTATTCATTAATAACTTCTCATTAATAACTCAACAATATTTTAATTCCACAGTAAAAACAATACTGCCATTCTACAACTCTAATATCATGACCGTCACTATTCCTACTGTTATAGCTCAACAGTAGCTTCTAAGCATCTAACATTTATCGTTCTGCACAAAACAACGTAAAGGCCATCCAACTTCTGGCCACGCAACCTCTAACCAACGCTATTTCTAAATACACAACTTCTAATGACGCAACTTCTGGGAGACACAATCTTCTGACTACTATAAGTTCTAATCATCACAGTTTCTAACTGACTCAACCTCTGACCAGATACAACCTCTGACCGTCGCATTTTCTGGCTAACCTCATCTCCTGACTAATATAAATTCTGACTAATGCAACTTCTGACTAGTTACAGCTTCTGATCAGCCACATATTCTGGCTAGTACAACTTCTGACCATTCAACCTCTGACCAGATACAACTTCTGATTATCTCGTCTTCTGACTAATGCCATCTTCTGATTAATGCAACTTCTAATATCAGAATTGCTACCTTTCACTATGCCACGCGTCTCCTAACAACTTACGTCTAACTTCAGAACTTCTATCTTGCACTAATCTAAGGCAGCTCTAGTCAACATACCTCTACTGTCAGAACTTCTACTTTCTATTCATCCTACTATTTTGATTCTTTTCCTGTTATCAACCTAATTAGGAACAGTACGCCTAACGCCATCCCTAATTGATTCATTATTCTAGACAACAAATTTTGATATCCTTCACGCCTAATTCTGCGTTTTCATTGCTGCTACATTTAACGTTTTCCATTACTGCATCTCACAGGGTTGCATAACTAAGCCCTAAAACTTAATCTAATCAAGACAATTCATCACCCATAATTACCCTACGATTCTACATCATTTTAACAGCATCAAGACATCAATATTCATCAAAGTTCATCAATCCTCGTCATACATCAATCATACATTCTACATTCACAAACAAGATAACAATCACCTCTAACCCCACATATCAATTATCATAAACCCAATTATAGAGTTAGAACCCCACCCTTACCTTGGATTGAAGGTCGCTCTACAATTTCCGATTAGATTCATGTTCTTGCCGCTATTCCTCCTTCTCACGCAGCTTGCACGTTCTCCTCAATCCTTATTTCTTTCTACGGCTTCTTACTTCTATTCCAACAACAATTAACAAAATAACTCTATTATTCTATTATCTCCTTATTGGGCTTAAAACCAACACACCCCCTTATTACTTCTACTCTCGCAAAATAAGCCCACATTAAATAATATTACACTTTTAATATTATTTCACCATATAATATTATATCTCTAATATTATTTCTCCACTTAAAGAATAAATCCAATTAATTAAAACACATCTTCATAAATATTCAAACAATAATTTAATTAAATAATTAATTAAATTACGGGCGTTACACCTAAGTTTGGTAAACTTTTGCATTCATTCTAGTATCGTTGAGAATGTATACAAAGTGTTGGTTTTGAAAATATTTGTTGAAAGGGAGTGTTTGGAAAGATGTTTTAAAAATGCCAATGTAATGCAATTTTGTAATGATTCTCGTATCGTTGAGAATGTATACGAAATGTTTGTTTTAAAGAGTGTTTTGAAAGTATTTTGAAAGTGTGAGGTGTAAAGATGGTTTTGTTTGTGAGCAAGAAATCACAAGCAATCTACCTACTCAAAAAGTCTTTGTTCTTTTCCTCTTCCTTTAGGTAGTGCTTGTCTACCATTAGTTAGTAAGAAGCCATATCATTGGATGTGAGGGACGGGCGTGGGTCATCGTACAATCATAGAAGGAAACTTGTAAGATGCTTAAACAATTGTCGTAAGGGACTAAGATCGTTTACCGAAGGCAACATTGAAGGGTCATCGAGGGACTACGATCTTTTTATCGAGGGTCTTTGCTAAAACATCTCATGCTCGAGGGACATAACTGTTTAAATCTAAGGCAACAAGTGTGGATTACCCTAAAGGTGCATGTGTGCAAGGTGTTTTTTTCATGTATATTGTCTTTGAATTAGGGTTTTCTATGGTTTGATTTTAGTCTTGTCATGCAAACCCTAATTACTAGCAATAATAAGGAAAGTGATAAATTGTGGGATTTAAATTTCCTACGCTATTACAACGCTTTGGGAATGGCGGGTACAATTTTTTGAATAGGGGAGAAAATTAATAAAGCCCTAATGACTATTACAAACCATTGATCATGAATAATAATAGAATGTACAAGATGTAAAGATGAATGAGAAATTGTTTTTTAGGGTTCTTGATAGAAAAAGGTTTAATGTTAACCTAATTAAATTTTACTCAATTTTATTTACAAGAGAAATTAATTGATTATTAACAAAACCTAAAATTTAAGCTAATTAAAATAAAACCAAAGTCTAATTTTAAATTTTTTAGAAAATAGTTGTTGTTTATTGTTAATAAAGAAAATGTTTTTACAATGTAAAAGAAATAATAAAATTTAATTTAATAAAATAAAATAAAATTCGTAAATTAAAAAACTTTAATTTAAATAAGAAAATATATTTTGGTGGTTTTTGGTTTAGATAAAATAAATATGAAAATAAAGAAAATATAAAAGAAATGAAAATAATTTGGCTGAGGGTTGAAAAGTGAAATGGGGGTTAAAAGTAAAATGGGGGCGCTGGGCCCAAAACAGATTTTTGTTTGAAATCAGAAATAAAGTAAAAAATGGGCTTGATGTTTTTAGCAAAACGGGGGGTGAGAAGAAGAAAAAATAAAAAAGGAAAAGGCCCAAGTCAGGAGGCCCAGGCACCTTGTTTCTGATTCAGTATAACTAACTCTTGAAAGTGCATCATGGTCTTGCATTATGGAGAGTTGGATTTGATGGCCCAATGATCAAATGGTGTGGATGAGAGGCACATGATGCGCGCACATGTTTGGATTGCACAAAATCTAAAATAAGAAAATTAGTGAAAAGCAAAAGGGTACCACTGGGGCTCAAACCCAGGTCCCTATAGTTCAATGTCTTACGCGCGCTTCTCCTGTCATTGGGGTGGCTGTTTCATCCTTTATTAAGAGAACTTGCAATAAATATAAAATAAACCCTTCCCTGATTGCACTTCATCCCTAACCTCGCGCCAGCCTCCATTGACAAAATTTTGAGTTTCTGATCTTGCTCATTTCTCAACCATTTGCAAAAGTATAAACATGAAACTTGTTCAATTTTTCAATACAAATTCAACCATGTAAACAAATTAAACTATAAATCAAAGATGAACATTAATTTATGTTGGTACCAAATAAAACCGAGTTTTTTTCCAGAAAGTTCATCTTCAAAATTCGCATCACTCAGGCAACATAAATGAAAACTAAAGGCATGGTTAGCTTCAGGGTTATGATGTCTACATTTTTTATTCACAAAGTAACCATTAATGATGCTTGTAGAGAGAGTTCAAAGTTGAGAAAATTTACCTCAAAACTGGAAATCACGTATGGAGTTTGAGCACTTTTGGAGGTGTGGTGATGATCTGGATAGCTTCGCTGGACTCCTAGGAAGCTAATGCAACTCTTACTTGGTGCTAAAAGTGGCTGAATCATGCTGGAGAAGTCAATGTGCAGAGTTCTGTTTTTGAGTTTGGAAGATAAATAAGATGATGTTACAGTTGTGAAACAGGGGTGAGGATGCATTTTTATGATGTGTAGATTCTTTGTAAATGATTATAAGTGAAAATGCACGAGGGATTTGAGTGTTTGATGTTTTTGGTAAGAAATGCAAATAATTGAGGTTTGTGTGCAATCCTAAGTTTTAGGGAGTTTGGGTGAGTTTGAGGGTTATTGAATTCGTCCCCCTATCTTGAAAATAGTGTCTCTAATATAGAAGAGGTTTGGAATGCTCTAGTGATTAGAAACAAAGAATCACATGTTATGGTCTTGAAACTTATTTTTGAAGCAAGCTTGACAAACATAGTTCCAAGGCATGGTACAAGGACTTGTAGGGTGGTTAGGAGGCTTTAGATATGTTGCTTCTTACTTTAAAATGTTTTGGAGTCAAAAGCAACAATGTATGGGCTCAAGGAGAGTTGACATTGTGATTAAAGTCACTTTTCCAAAATGGAAGTGTGAACTTTGCTCCATTAATGGAATGATCAATTGGACAATGGCTCAAGATCTTGGATAATAGCTCAATTAGTTGTGTAAACATCTGATTTTGGATAGATTTTCAAGTCGAGAATCCTGCAAAGCAATATTATGCAACATAGTTGTGGGATTTGGTTATGTGTTCATCGTGAAAATGACTTGTAATTCAGGAATGGATGCCCAACTTCTTCTCTTTGAAACTTCTAGATCAAGCATGATCTCTTCAAGTTATTGGACATTTTAGAAAGCTTGAAACATTTTATATAACCTTCATGTTGACCACTTTGGATAAATCATCTTCGAACTAGGTGAAAATTGGTCAAGAAGTTAGGTCAAAAATCTGCCTAAACTTGTTGAAAATTTCACTAAGTGTTTTTAATAAAAGGTCATGACTTCATGAGCCTATATCTTCAAATCTAAGAATTTTTTGGACATCAACCCTAAGGGAAAAATTTGCAGAATTCATCAAGATCTACAAATTTCATGTTGAAAGTTTTCCTTGAATCATCTCGCATCTTGGTGAAAATTTGTCATGAAGTATTGAAATTTGTCTTGAAACTTTGACTTTTTTATGGAATTTCTTGACTTTCTTGATTCTTGTTGACAAAGTTTGATATATTTGAATGTCTTGATGAATTTTGATCTTTTAAATTTAATGTTGACCAAAAAGTCAAAGTTTGACTTTTTGTGTATCAATTGACTTTTCATCAGTTGATCAAATTTTAACTCTTAATCCATTGATCTTGAGAAATGATTTGAGCCATGAAATTAGGTCAAAATGTTGTTTTTGAGTCCTTGAGATCATGTTTCAATCCATTAGGTCATGTACTAGGTCAAAAGTCATTGATCAGTCCTTCTCAGTCGAAACCCTAATTTTGACAAATTTGCCCCTTTGAATATTTGAGTGCTTTTCTTCGCGTTGTGATCCACGCTTGGTAAATTGATAAATATCACTTAAAAATGTTGATGTTGGCCAAAAATCATGAAGTTTGACTATATATTGACCTCAGTTGACTTTTTACCCAATATAGTTAATTTTTAGTCATTTGAGCAATTGACGGAGCAAATTTGTGATGCAAGGCTTGAAACTTGGTATGAGAAATATTGAAGACCTATAATGAACCATGAAAGTCATTTTCGGCATCAAAAGTCTAGTTGTCTTTGAGAAAATCAAAACCCTAATTTTGGAGGCTCAATGCTTAGGAAGTTAGCTTATCTGATCAAACCCTTGAGAATCCTTGAGCATTTGAGATCTTTGGTGAGAAATCTCTTGAGGGGAAATTTTTGGGTAGACCAGCTTCCCCTGTTCAATCTTCTCAAACCTGAAGAGTTAGATTGGCTTGTTCTCCATTCATGACTTGAGTGTAGAAGATGATTGAACACTTAAGTGCCTAGAAATTTGCACTCGTTTGTGCATGAAGTAAAACTCTTTGTTGATTATATCAGGAATGGGATTAAAGATGCCATTTGGAGAGGTGACATAAAGTTGTCAGAGATAGGCTTATAGATGCCATCCAAAGTATTTGTTGATAGAGAAATTAGACTAAGTCTACGCTCGACTTTAACTGGGAGAAGTATCATAATAAATCTTTGGTCGATTTAACCTGAGCCAAAAAAAAGTCTACTGAGAGAAGTATCAGAATAAATCTTTGTTCGATTTAATCTGATCCAGAAAAAGGTCTACTGAGAGAAGTATTAGAATAAATATTTGGTCGATTTAATCGGAGCCAAAAAAAGGTCTACTGAGAGAAGGATTAGAGCAAATCTTTGGTCGATTTAATTTGAGCCACAAAGGTATTTAAGTCGTTAACTGAGAGAAGTATCTGAATAAATCTTTGGTTGATTTAATTTGAGCCATAAAAAGGTCTACTGAGAAAAGAATTAGAATAAATCTTTAGTCGACTTAATCTGATCCATCAGATGTCTTTAAATCTTTAACTGAGAGAAGTATCAAAATAAATCTTTGGTAGATTTAATATGAGTCAAAAAAAGATCTACTGAGAGAAGTATCAGAATAAATCTTTGGTCGATTTAATCTGAGCCAGAAAAGGTCTACTGAGAGAAGTATCAGAATAAATCTTTGGTTGATTTAATTTGAGCCAACAAATGTCTTTAAATCTTTAACTGAGAGAAGTATCAGAATAAATCTTTGGTCGATTTAATCTGAGCCAGAAAAAGGTCTACTGGGAGAAGTATCAAAATAAATCTTTGGTTGATTTAATCTAAGCCAACAGATGTCTTTAAATCTTTAACTGGGAGAAGTATCAGAATAAATCTTTGGTTGATTTAATATGAGCCAGAAAAGGTCTACTGAGAGAAGTATCAGAATAAATCTTTGGTCGATTTAATCTGAGCCAACATATGTCTGCAAATATTTAACTGGGAGAAGTATCATAATAAATATATGGTCGATTTAAACTGAGCCAAAAAATGTCTACTAGAAGAAGTATCAGAGTAAATCTTTGGTCGATTTAATCTGAGCCAGAAGATGTTTTTGTCCGTCTTTAACTGGGAGAAGTATCAGAATAAATATTTGGTCTATTTAATCTTAGCCAGAAAAGTATACTGGAAGAAATATCAGAATAAATCTTTGGTCGATTTAAACAGAGCCAACAGATGTTTGTGCTTTATTGTTTCTGAAAAATATATTAGAACGAGTCTATGCCTGACTGTATCTTAAAAGTGGATCAGAATGAGTCTTTTCCTGACTGTATTTGAAAAATGTATTAGAATGAGTCTATGCCCGATCTAAAAATGGATCAGAATGAGTCTTCGCCCAACTATATCTAAAAAATGTATTATAATGAGTCTACACCTAACTGTATCTAAAAGTGGATCAGAATGAGTCTTCGCACGACTGTATCTGAACCATGATTTCCATAATAAAACTCTGGGAAAGGTGTTTGAGTAGTTGCTCGTCATGTAGATAGTCGCCCCATCTTGTTTCGAGATTTGTTCTACAAACAGTTTGTTGATAAACCGGTCCTATTTCGGGAGTTCATACCATTGGTGATAAAGATAGTCGCCCCGTCCTGTTTCAGGAATTGATTTTTATCTGACCATAAAGAAAGAAAGATAGTTTCCCGTCTTGTTTTGGGAGTTAATCTTCAACCTGTTCATGCAGATAGTCGCCCCGTCCTGTTTCAGGAATTGATATACAACCTGTTTTTCACAGATAGTTGCCCTAGCTTATTTCAGGAATTAATTTGTGATTGGTCATCCAGATAGTTTCCTTGTCTTGTTTCGGGAATTAATCTGGAACCTGTGTTTTGTTGGCCGTAGAAATAGTTTCCCTGTCTTGTTTCGGGAATTAATCTCTGACCTGGTCTCGTAGATAGTCGCCCTGTCTTGTTTCGGGAATTAATCTACAATTTGTTCTTCACAGGTGGTTGCCTTGTCTTGTTTCAGGAATTAACATGTGGCCGGTCATTCAGATAGTTGCCTCGTCTTGTTTCGGGAATTAATCTGGAACCTGCTTTTTGTTGGCCGTGGAGATAATTGCCCTGTCTTGCTTTGGAAATTAATCTATGACCTGGTCTCGTAGATAGTCGCCCCGTCCTATTTTAGGAATAAATCTACAATTTGTTCTTCACAGATAGTTGCCCTGTCTTGTTTCAGGAATTAACCTATAGCCGGTCGTTCAGATAGTTGCCCCTTCTTGCTCCGGGAATTAATCTTGGACTTATTTGAGAACTGTTGTTGATATTCATCTGTTGATTGATCTTTCCTTAAAAGGTAAATAGTTAGTTGTATGCAATGTCATGATGTATGAAATGTATTGCGTAATGATGTTCTCAAAATAAATATAACTGTGCTATATGTGTTTCGTATGCATATGTTATGACATGAATGTGAAATGTTGTTGAGGTGTATTTGTAAACCCGTGCAGTATCTTTGTTTAGGAAAATAAATCTCGGACTATTGTGGGGGATGAAGAGTATATGTATCTTCAATCTCGTCTAGAATGCTTCCGTTGGGGATTCCTGCTTGTTGTTTGAGGAAACTCTGTTGAGGAATATTGATTTCTACTTTGGGCATAAGAGTTTAGGAACCTTGGTTGTCCGTTGCTCTACTGGGGAATTTAATTCTTATATATCCTGAATGGGGATAAAAGAGATAGATAACCTTCTGACTCGTCTGGGGAAGATAATTCTTATGTACCTTGATTGGGGATAAAAGAGATGGATAACCTTCCGAATCATCTGGGGAGGAAAATTCTTATATACCCTGACTGGGGATAAAAGATATGGATAACCTTCTGACTCGCCTGGGGAGGATAATTCTTATATACCTTGACTGGGGATAAAAGAGATGGATAACCTTCCGACTCATCTGGGGAGGATAATTCTTATATACCCTTATTGGGGATAAAAGAGATGGATAACCTTCCGACTCATCTGGGGAGGATAATTCTTATATACCCTGACTGGGGGATAAAAGAGATGGATAAACTTCCGACTCATCTGGGGAGGAAAATGTTTGACTGGTATCTGGTCCGGTTCTAGGTTTCGTAGCAACTCTCTAGGGATAGTGGCAATTTCACTAGGGAGAAGAATTTTGTCGGTGATTCGTAGCAATCCTGGAAGATTATAATCTGTTGGGGAAATAAACCCTGTTGACTGAGAAATACTCTGCTGAGGAAACAAATTCTCCCGGGGAAATTGAATTTTGCTAAAGAGAGGAAATCTGCAGGAGTTTTACAGTTTTTAAACTCAGATGGGGAAGAGAATTTCCATGAACTATACTGATTAAAACTCCATAGGTGGGCGATATTACCGGGGAAAAGATCATGCTCCTTTATTCGCTAGGGGGATCTGTTAGTGAGTATGACTATGTTATCAAATGGAAGATGCCCCACTTTCTGTAAGGCATTTTAGATCTGTTGGGGAATGTGTCTTTGTTAAAGATGAGCTGATGAAGATGACTCTGTGGGGATAATCTCGTGGATATTGTTCTGTGGGGATTTATGGATGACTTAAATGTTGTCCTATCTCCTAGAGTCCTCGGTAAATGCTTATCAGAGTGATAAGTCTTTTACTGATAGACAAGTGATAAGGTAACAGGACATAGCCATACACTTTAATCCCTAACTTTTGCCTGGACCGTCTTTTTAGATTTTCAGTCCACCGGGATACCCTTTTTTGCCCAATCCGCCTTTTCAGGTTTTCAACTTGCCGGGTGTACCATCTTTATGTATATATATCCCTAATTTTTACCTGAACCATTTTGGTTCACTGGGACGCCCTTACTTTTTCCTAGGCATGTCAACCTAGCGGGTCTCTTTTATGCGTAGTATCTTCCGACCATGTTCGTGTTCACAAGGTGATGAGAATTGTCACTGTCCATAGTAGTAAGTGTTCTAGCACTGCCAGAAAATGTTTGCTTGGTCGTATGTGACCCTTCATATGAGGGAGTTTATTTGCCCTTGGGGTTAGTCTGATGCACCCGATGTTTGAAGTCATTGATCAACCATAGATTTCCAAATTTCTGATAGTCTTGACCTTCCTCAGTATTTTTCTAAGAACTGTCATAGCAGGATCCGAAGATATGATATTGACACCATCTGATACTACTAGCACAGATAAGAAATTTGATGATACCGAAGATATAAATTTCAAAGTGGTTTTCGCTGGATCCCTTGATCAATGTAACATGCCCCAAGTGATTTAGATAGAGATCTGCTCTTGGTTATTCATGACTTTATGAGAGATTCTTTGAATCTTGACTTCCACAGATGAGTTGGACAAAAACATGTCATGCCCCCTTGATTATGGAAGGTTTGTCATTGGAAGTGTATTTCCATTTGAAGTGATTATATTAATTGAGGATTTCTGTTCATTGGATATTCATCGTGCAAATTTCTCTATTGTCAAACACTTAGTCATATGCAAACAGTGGTATTAAAATGTAAAGCTTATGTTTGTCTTTGAAAAAACTCATTTTTTTAGTAAATTTTTTTTTAAGAATGTAATATTAACTCAGGATTTATAGCAAGCCTTACAGGAGTCAGGATACCTTTTTGTAATTGTAAGCTTTCGAACTATCCCATGCTCCAGCTAGGACTTTTAAGTGTTGTAACGCGGCCTGGTTCACAGTTTAAGAAACAAAGGAAAAGGCTCATATTTTATTTGTACCCAACCCGTTCTCCGTAATTTTCTTCAACCTTATACTCAGTTAATTGTGCGAAATTGAGTCTGGAATGATATTTTGGTGATGGTTCGGGTACTGGAAGTTTATTTGAGAAGGCATTCATTTTTGTAACATTTTTCTGTTGTCGACGATTTGTAGCGACCTCTTTTTGATTTTATTATCCCTACCTTTTTCTTGAACTATTTCTTTTGTGATTACGGTTAGCAGGATGCCTTAGTGTTTTCTTAAGTCTCCTTCATAGGTTTTGACTTAGCGGGCTCTTCTTTTGAAAGATAATGTCTGTCTGTTTTACGGGGAACCATCACCGTCTTTTGATTTGGAAGGATGTCTCCGATTCTATTTGTTGTGTACGAAGTGAAAGCTTGTGACTGAATACGCATTTGAATTAACTGAGAAACTACCCTGCCCTAGGTTATGATTAAAGGTTTCAATTTATACGAAAAAGAAAACTCCTACTTCTTAGGCTCAAAGGGGATGACTAGGGATTATCTTCCTTATAACTCCACTGTTTAGGATTTGAAACAACGCGTGTACATTGTTAGCAAGGTCTGTTCAAAAGTGTACTATAGAGATTACTGTATTTTTTCGTCATCCTCCCTCTAAAGGCTTATAACTTTTAATCGAGAGTTAAATATCACAAAAGGAAGTAAAAGCGTGGTTTAAGCATAGTGAAAACGAATGGACTAATTCAAGATAAACATATGAAATGTGTTGTACCCCAAAATTTTCCCTCTCTTCTCTCAATACACTTCTCACCAAAGATCTCAAAGGCTCAAGGGTTCTCAAGAGTTTGATCGGACAAACTCATCTCCTAGCACTGAGGCCACAAATTAGAGTTTTGATTTTCACAAGGACAATTATACTTCTAATGCCTAAAATTACTTTCATGGTTCATTATAGACCTCCAAGAATACTCATGCCAAGTTTCAAATCTTAGATCACAATTTTGCTCAGTCAATTGATCAGATGACTAAAAATCAGCTTTATTGGGTAAAAAGTCAACCGTGGTCAACGCACAAACAAACTTCAAGATTTTTGGCCAATATCAATATTTTGAAGTCATATTTATCAATTGATCAAGTTTGGATCACAATTCCTCAAGAAAAGTGTTCCAATCATCAAAGGGGCAAAATGGTCAAAATTAGGGTTTTGACTAAGATGACTGATTTTTGACTTTTGCCCTAATAAATGACCTATCAACTTAAGGCATACTATTAAGGATTCAAATACAACATATT
Source organism: Vicia faba (assembly GCA_948472305.1). Taxonomy (NCBI): domain Eukaryota; kingdom Viridiplantae; phylum Streptophyta; class Magnoliopsida; order Fabales; family Fabaceae; genus Vicia; species Vicia faba. The sequence continues at coordinate 724,712,636 of OX451735.1, forward strand.
TACCTAATTCCATGGCTCAATTCATTTCTCAAGATCAAACAGTTGATAGTTGAAATTTGGTCAACTAATGAAAAAGTCAACTGATACACTAAAAGTCAAACTTTGACTTTTTGGTCAACATTAAGTTTCAAAGATCAAGATTAATCAAGACATTAAAAAATATGAAGCTTTATCATCAAGAATCAATAAAGTCAAAAGTCAATATAAAAAGTCAAACTTTTCAAGATTTAGAAAAATTAGAAGTGTTTTAAACCTTGATAATTTCACTACTTCATGACCTTTTTTCACCAAGATGCAAGATGATTAAAATAAAACATTCAACATGAAAGTTGTAGATTTTGATGAATCCTAAAACTTTGTATTATAGGGTTGATGTCCAAAAAATGCTTAGATTTTAAGATATAAGCCTATGAAGTCATGACATTTTCATAAAACACTTAGTGAAAATTTTGACAAGTTTAGGCAGATTTTTGACCTAACTTCTTGGCCATTTTTCACCTAGTTCCAATTTGATTTTGTCAAAATGGTCAACATTAATGTTGTAGACAATTTTCCAATATTTCCAAAATGTCCAAGAACTTGGAGAAATGATGTTTGAGCTAAGAGAATCGAAGGCAAGAAATTGGGCATCCATTCTTGAATTATAAGTCATTTTTGTGATGAACACTTGACCAAATCTCATAGCCATACTGCATAATCTTGATTTCCAGGCTTCTAACTTGCAATTCACTCCTTAATTAATTATTTACACAACATATTGAGCGATTTCCAAGCATTTGAGCCATTATCCAAGTTGCATTTCCATTTATGGCATAACGACACCATTGCCATTCTTGAAAAGTTGCTTTAATCACAAAGTCAACTTGTATTGATCTTTGCACTTGTTCCTTCTGCACAAGCTTCATCCAGAAAGTCAGATAAACATGTTTGAAGTTGGTAACCACTCTAGATAGCCTTGTACCATGCCTTGGAAAGATATTTGTCAAGCTTGCTTCAAAAACAAGTTAAAAATCCATAACATGTGATCTTTGTTTTCTGATCATTTGAAACCTCCAAACCCTTGCTTATAAATAGAGGCCATCTTTGCAAGCCAATGCACGAAAATTGAAGCTTTGAAACTCCATCAAACTCCCTCAAACCAGAAATTGCTCTAAAAACACCATTGTTGTGTCATTTCTGCCTTTGAGCATCCATCTCACAATCCCCTCGTGCGTTTTTCACTTTTATCAATCACCAAGCTTCTAATACACATATAGAGATAATCCAAACACCTGAAACACAACTGTAACACCATTTTCCTCATCTTCCATTTTTAAAAACAGCTGCTTGCATGTTGACTTCTCTAGCACGATTCAGCCTCCTCAATCCAAAGTAAGCATTACAATAGCTTCCTAGAGATTCAAGGAAGCTAACCAGATCATTACAACACCTTGAAGGTTGCTCAAACTAAAAACATGATCTCCATCTGCAAGGTAAGTTTTCTAAACTTCTATCTCTTCATGCAAGCATCATTTGGCTTCCATTTTCAAAGATAAAATGTAGACATCATAGCCCTGAAACTAACCATGTCCTTAGAATTCATTTATCTTGCCTGAGTACTGTGAATTTTGAATTTGAACTTCCTGAAAAATTAGGTTAGAATTTGGTACCATTTAAAATTCGTGCTCATCTTTGATCCATTGCTTAAGTTATTAACATATTTGAAATCGTGGTGAAATTTCTAACAAGTTTGATGTTTATAATTTCTAAAATGGTTGAGAGATGAGAAAGTTACAAAGCTCTGGTTATGGCGCGAGGATGAAGATGAAGTACAGTCATGAACTTAGTTTTTTAAATTTATTCCAACATGTTTTATAACCGAATGAAACAACCACCCTATTGGCAGAAGGCGCGCGTGTAAGGAATTAGTGTATAAGGTCCTGGGTTTGAGCCCCAGCGAGACCTTTTGTTATTTTTCTAACATTTACCTTGTTCTTTTTGTTTGGTAGCGCGCTGGGCCTCCCCTGAGTGGGCCTGTCTTTTTTTTAAATTCTTCTCACCTCCTATTTACTAAAGACAACGCAGACCCAAACATTTTATTTTGTTTTGTTTTATTTTTCTGATTTCCAACAAAACAGGCCTTGGGCCTAAATTGAAAACTATTTTACTTTCTAACCTCCCAATTCCTTTTCAAAACCCCCTGACTCCTAAATTTACATTTTTATTTTATTTTATTTTCTTATTTTATTATTATTATTTCTAATAAAAAAATACAAAAATATATTTTTTATTATTAAATACTTAGACCAAAATTATTATTTCATTTTTATTTTATTTCCTTTAAACAAAAGACCAAAAAATATTTTCTTAACAATTTAATTTATTTTCTTAATTAAATTAATTTAGACCTAGGTTTTATTTTAACTTTCTCTTTTTTAATTTAATTAAATTTAGATTTAGAGATTTTAATTAACTCCTTTTCAAATCAATTAGTTTAATTAAAAATCTTTTCCATAAAAAACAATTTTCTTTTCAATTTCTTTCTCTTTACATTCTTTGTACATTTTATTATTTCACACTATAAATAATGTAATTGTCAAAGCCTTGTAATAGTTAGGGTTTACTTATTTGTCATTCCCATTTGTAATTTATATCCCCATCCCCAAAATATTGTAATAGCGTAGGATTTTTAATTTTTGCAATTCATCGCTTTCCATATTATTGCTAGTAATTAGGGTTTGTATGGCAATACTTAAAATCAAACAAATAGACAACCCTAATTCAAGACAAATTAAATGAAAACAACACACTTTTCACACATGAACCTTTAGGGTTAACCATACTCGTTGCCTTAGATTAAAACAATCATGTCCCTCAAACGTGGGATACTTTAGCAAAGACCCTCGATTACAAGATCGTATTCCCTCAATGACCCTTTGATGTTGCCTTCGGTAAATGATTTTAGACCCTTACAAACAAATTGCTAAGGTATCCTACAATGTTGTCTTCTATGACTGTACAATGACCCAGGTCTGTCCCTCACATCTAATGATATGGTTTCTTACTATAATAGTAAGACAACACTATCTAAAGGAGTAGGAAAAGAACAAAGAGTTTATTTTGAGTAGGTAGAACGCTCGTAGTGGCTTACTCACAAAAATTTCAAAACAAGACTTCTTTCAAACACACCAACACTTTCATGAAATATTTTCAAAAGTCAACACTTTACATACATTCTTATAGAGACGAGAATCATTATAAAGTTTACCTAAACGAATGAACTTTTCAAAAATACTTTTGAACAGACACAAACACATTTCACAAAGCATTTTAAAAGTGAGCTAGAAACTAAGATCCCATAGATAACTACGGATGAAAAGGGCGCTAACACCTTCCCTTTTCACAACCTTCCCACCGAACTCAAGAAAATTCTCAAAAGGTCTTTCCTGTTCTTTTCACCCTTTCCTTTATTGGATAAAAGAAAAGTCGGTGGCGACTCTTGCTATCTGCAACAATTACGATCAAACACAAAACGCCCAAGTCAGTTCTCCCATTGTATTACAGAACTGGCGACTCTGCTGGGGAAGTTTACTTAAAAGTGGGGTTACCTTAGATATTAGTTCACATTTAAATGCTTTCATTGTTTGACTTGCTTTCTTTACTCTTAAAAGAGTGTTTGGGTTTTGAGTAGATCCTCTACCCGGATCTGGGGGCATTACTAGGTAAGTAGCATTAGATTGTGGAGATTGTACGGTATAGACTGATATGGTTGAAACAATGGATATGTTAGTGTGACACATTTGTTGGTACCTATATCCCTTATGGCGAATTAAGGAGAATACGGGGCCGCCGTGTGGTGTCATGAAGAACTAACTGACCATAGAATCTTTAGTTGAACAACTTGGCCATTAGGAAGTAATGAGATAGACTACTTTAGTGCAGTGCAAAGTAGGTTTATACTCGATACTACACTCATTGAGATTGGACTTTCGGGATATTTCGGTCGCTAAAACAGAGGCTTGCGCTGAAACAATGGCCGATGAAGAAAGATCAATGATATTGAGATTCCCTATAACCCAGTTACTTTTTAGGACATGGCGAACCAACTAAACTTCAAGAGGGTACTTATCTATAAACCTCATGAAAGCCTAAACCTAAGGACTTGTTTGGTTTGCTTGTATATGTTTATTTGTTCATAACATCATGACATCATACCATAGCATTTTTCACTAACCATTTCAAGGACCTAGAAATTTATATTTGTTCTGTTTTGTAGGATATGGATTTCACTCACAAAAATACCATCTGAATCAACCTTGTGAAAGTGCCTCCTCAACTCAAAGAGTTAGCATCAAGGGTTCCTGGAAATTCTCTGTTCACCAAGAGATATGGTAGACTTCTCAACATGGTTACCTCAAGCTTTGAAGAAGACATGGTACATGTGCTCTTTCAATTCTTTGACCCTAAACATCACTGTTTCACATTTCCTGATTATCAATTGGTGGCCACCATGGAAGACTTATCTCAACTATTGGGAGTACCTATTCTTGATCAATTACCCTTCACCGATATTGAGAAAGATCCACGGCCTGAGGAGATTGCATCAGCCTTACATTTACAACGGTCTGACATTGTGGCTAATTGGGAAAGAAGGAGTGGTGTTAAAGGTTTTCTTGCTAAGTTTCTGTTTGAGAAGGCTCAACTATTTTGGGATGCTTTAGATTTGCAAGATTTTGAGGAAATATTAGCTCTTCTAATCTATGTGATGATACTGTTCCCTAATCCAGACCAACTCATAGACGTGAATACCGTCAAAGTTTTTCTCTCTCACAACCTGGTGCCTACTTTGCTCGGAGATATCTTATATTCTCTTCGCACTCGTACCATGAAGAGAAGAGGGATTATTATGTGTTGTGAACCCTTGCTATCTAGGTGGTTTATATCACACCTTCCTCGATCAATTTTGAAGAACGAACAAGGCTTGAGGTGGTCTCAAAGAATGATGTCACTTTCGCATTCGAATATTCATTGGTGTTCTCGATCTTTGGAGGAATTAACCATCATTGACCATTGCGGAGAATTACCTAATGTTAAACTCTTGGGAATTAGGGGAGGTATTACTTATAATCATTCTTTGGCTCTACGACAGGTTGGTTATGCTAGGAGGGATGGTGCTCATGAAGCACTCATTCAAGGAATTATGTTCGACTACGAGAGCGATGCCCAAGGTTATCGTCAAAGGTTTGTACGAGCTTGGGGGATGGTGAACAAGGTTGATAGAAAAACTTTGGGGCATAAGAACTCTACTCTTTTGGAGCCTTATCTCTAATGGGTGCGAGCTCGCGCTCAAAATCTCATGATGCCGTATCTATCCATCTTGCCAATAGTTGTGGAGCCTATTATTAAAGGGGATGTTCCCTATACCATTCTCCACCCCGACATGCCTACTAATCTCGAGGAGTTGAAAAGATCGTGGATTCAACTCAAGGGAGAGTGAGACACCTTTGAAGCCCAATTCTACACAAGCGAGAAGAAAGTGTTAGAGCTAACGAAGCAACTTCACAACGAGCAAAGCCTTAATGCCTACATCACACCAAAAAGGAAGCGTCCATGGTAGACTTAGGAGTTTGTATTTTTGTTATATTTTTGAGATATTTTATTTTATATTGTAAAGCCCAAAAAGGAAAATTGTAGTTGTAGCGATAGAAATGTTTAAGACTAAGCCATTGGATTGACTTGACTTGTACAAATCAAAATAAAATCGCCATCGTGCTTTATTATTTCCAAAGGAATGGGAAAAGAGCGAATAACCCAAAAAGAGGGGTAAAGATTCAAGGTAAGGGGGTTGGTTATGTAAAGAAGATATTAGCACTCTAAACATCTACGGTACTCCGCAGGAACTTCTTTGTAAAATCTGTATATTTTGGCTATAAAATGTTGTGTAAAAATAGATGGTGGAGGTGAGAAAAGAAATATTATTATTATTTTTATGATTTTTTCACCCGCCGCGTTTGCGAACCTTTAGTGCCTACGTACCACCTTTCGTGCAATAGGGGATCAGGGTATACGTAGTTCACCTTTACAAAATTTAAAACACAAGTGTGTTGGTTAATTTTATGAGATAAGACATCATCGTCATTGTCCGTGTGGAAAACATACTTACTACCCACAATCATGAGAAAGGAGTATTTGCATCATCTCAAAGTGGAGGTTATGGCTTGGATTTTAAAATCAACAATGTCTCACTCAACACCCAAGTGGAAAATATCTCTCTTCACTACATATTGTAGAAGTATAGTTGTTTGCGTCACTACAAGGATTGAGAAGAGTCTAATCTTTTTGAGAAATTTTTTAAAGATAAGAGCCAAAGATGGCAAAATTTTTTTGAATGAGATTGATTGAATTTTAGTCTTCTCACAAAAATGTTAAGGTATTATTAAGTTGATTGAAGTTTATTTATTAAAATGTTTTCAAAATGCATGGACCTAAGACCAAGTTTATTATGAAAGTGGTTCAAGTTTAGAAACAAGAAGAGTTTTCAAAATGAGGGAGAAGATATTTGAAATTAAAAAAGATGGGAGGAGAAGAAGGGACTATCCTAAAGCATAAGGTAAAAGCTATAGAGAAGAACAATCTAACCAACAAGAAGCCAATACTTGACATTATGAGTCAAGATAGAATTCCCATTCTTTGGATTGAAACCAAGCAAGTAAAGATACTAGACCTCTTGAGAGAACCAAACTTCAAGTGTATTAAGTCTTCACAAAAAATGGGCAGAGTAACGGCTGTATACAAATGAATTCCCAGATTATAAACAAATTATCTAATCATAATAACCTACACACAAAACAAACAAACAACCCAATGTCTTGAGGTAAACCTCAATAACTCCCGACAAAATATTAATTAAGGTCACAAGGTCTCCAACATAGGCCGAGGTCTCTAATCCTAAGTCCAAGAAGTCCAATACTCCATAATGACAAGGATAGTAACCAAATAGTCCAAGTATCATTAATGTTTTTTATGGTTCATATTGATTATTAAGTATCTTCAAAAGAAAAGAAAAAAAAAGCTCAAGTGAGCAAAATAAAAATGACATAAAATTAAATGTTCAAGTGAGAAAATATGAAAATAGAATAAAATGTAAGTGCTAAAGTAAATAGTACATAAACAAGTTAGAACTCATCAGAGGACTGGTAGAACCAAAGCCTCTCAAAAACAAGTTGCACTTGCTTTTTGTCAAGTATATTGTCCATTTTAAGAAACCTCAAGGCAAAATTTAATGATCAATGTTGTTTAAGTGATCCGCGTTGACCAAAATTGATGAAGATCCATTGGAGGATTGGTATAACCAAAGCATACTTACAATGAATATCAATGTTATTGGATCAAAGAGATCAAATTAACATACTTGGACTTGCAAACATAGGTTTGAGCCACGAATGATCATTTATTCGAATCAGGACAAAATTTAGCGCTTTGTTAAGCAATCGTAAGTGGAGTTATGTAGAAGTCACAACTATTTTAAGGCCGGTCAATAGCAATCTATGTACTTCATGTTTGAATAAATGATATAGAGATCATCATCTCTTAATATGTAGTACAATTAAAAAAAACAAAGGGATAAGATGAAGAGCGAGGGGAATGATAAGCTAATTTGGATCACTACCTCAAATTTCTTTCATCTTTAAATTTAATCACTCATCTAGATGGATTAAAGCACTAAATATATCATTAATCCAAAGCACCAAAAGTGAATTAAATAATCCCCTCTTTGATAGATTTGAATTGATGAACATTTATCCAACTTCATCTACACCACAAAGTCCATTGAACTTAAAGAGAAATTTGACATTTAAAATTGCAATCCAAATCAACAATAAAAAAGAATGATTAGAAAAAGCATTTTGGATCAAAGATGTCCCAAAACAAGGAAAAAAAACGTATTATGTTTTTGTGCAAATCGATCGCACTACAGTGCAAATCGATTTGCACAGTGAAGTTTTCAAAAATTTGCGCAAAATTCACTTAGTGCAATCGATTGTACTCTGGGAGCAATCGATTTCTCACTGTGAAAAATAGAAAATCAGCATTTCAAAAGGCAAAATTCTTGTTCAAACTTTCCATCAAACACCTTATGATCATGGATCCAATTGAGCACGTAAATTTCATCAAATTATTGGAAAATAGCACCATTGGAATCACAATACAATGCTCAATGAATCAAAACCAACGATCAACAAGAGATCACATTGTAAAAGATGAATAATCCAACTTACCAAAGGTAGATCTAGAGAATTATCAAAACAACTTCAAGAATTTGCTTCAATTCAACCACAAGAATCAACTTCCCAACTTGGATGTAGAGAATTAATTAAGAAAAAGTGTTTGGATGAAGGTTTAGCTCAAAGATTAGTAAGCTTCAATGCCAAGCTTACTAACTTTTTTTTGAAAATGGAGCTTTGAGTGAATTTGGTAGATGGAGAGAATTGAGAGATTTTTTAGCAAAGTGATTTTCGTTATCAAAAGCTTGTGATTTGAATGAAATGAGGGCTCTATTTATAGAGTTTTAGGCTTGGGATTAGTGGTAATTTGGTAATTGATTCTTGGAGCCAAAATTTGAATTAACGATATATCTTTCAAAAAAATAAAAGAAAGTTTGGAGCCAAAATTTGAATTAATGACATATATTTCAATAAAATGAAAATTTAGCACCAAAATTTGAATTCATGATATATTATTCAAAAAATGAAAAATTGGCACCAAAATTTGAATTAATGATATATATTTCAAAAATGAAGAAAAATTGGAGCCAAAATTGACTAGCTTGAAAGTGCTGATTTTTTCAAATTTTCACATTGTGCAATCGATTGCACTCTTGGCTTAATCGATTGTATCAGTGTATTTTTTTAAAAATGGAGCAAAATGCACTATGTGCAATAGTTTGAACTCTAAGAGAAATCGATTACATCAGTGAAAAAACTGAATTTTTGTTAATTATTTTTTTTTTTTTGCAAATAGAGATTTTAGGAAAATAATATCGGAAATCCTTATTTGTCATATGCTTTGACTCGATACCTACAAAACACAAATATGCAAAGACAAAGACAAATATTTTTTTTTGTATTTTGATTAGAAGTTAGTCAACAACACATATACAAAATACACAACTAAGGTGCTTGGAGATTCCTCAAGAGCAAACTTAAAGATAAGAGATAGAAAAAGAGGAAGAACTAACCCTAATGTAATCTTGTTATGATCGAGTTGATATGATATGATAGGGGGAATCTTAGGGGCAAAAATTGGGATACAACAACTGCCCTTATTTAAGTTTCTTCTATCCGAAGATACGAAGGTTAAAAATATTCGTGTCGACGTGATTGAAGATAGTTAAATATAAAATAAGCCTTATTTTTGGCCCTAAGATGCCATGCAATACTTATGATTATAAATGCAGATGGAAAAATCTGAAAAGACGCAAGACACCACTGGGGATGTAGTAAAGGAAACAAAAATTGAAAAGAAACCCAACCAGGAAAATAAATCACTGGTGAACAAAAGACCCGACTCTATTGGTGTAAAACACAAAAAGGAGACAAGGTAGCATCAACTCAAATATTGAGGAAAAAGTAAAGAATGATAATGATCGACAGATAACTCCGAATTACCAACTCAATGGATGAAGGTAGAAAAGTAATAAGATACCGACTCACAGATGACGGTAAACTACCAACTCAGTAGTTGAAGTTTGAAGAAAAGAAGATACCGACTCACAGATGATGGTAAAAGATCAAAGGATACACCAACGTTCACTGAAGGTAAAAAGAGATTAACACTAACGTTCATTGATGATGAACTACCAATATTCATTGATGGTAGAGAGAAAAGATAATAATCACCAATGTTCACTGATTGTGAACTACCAACATTTATCGAAGGTAGCAAAACGATAACACCCACGTTCACTGAAGGTGAACTATCAACGTTCACTGAAGGTATAAAGAAAATAACATCGACGTTCACAGAAGATGAACTACCAACGTTCACTGATGGTATAGAGAAAAGATAATAATCACCAACATTCACTGATGGTGAAATACCAACGTTCACTGAAGGTAAAAAGAGAATAACACTGACGTTCACTGATGATGAACTACCAACATTTAATGATGGTAGAGAGAAAAGATAACACCCACGTTCACTGAAGGTATAAGAAGATTAACACTGACGTTCACTGAACTAGCAACGTTCACTAATGGTAGAGAGAAAAGATAATAATCACCAACGTTCACTGATGGTGAACTACCAACATTCACTGAAGGTAGAAAAAAGATAACACCCCATTCATTGAAGGTGAACTACCAACGTTCACTGAAGGTAGAAGGAGAATAACACTGATGTTCACTGACGATGAACTACCAACATTCACTGATGGTAGAGAGAAAAGATAATAATCACTAACGTTCAATGATGGTGAACTACCAACGTTCACTAAAGGTAGAAAAAAGATAACACCCACGTTCACTGAAGGTGAACTACCAACATTCACTAAAGGTAGAAGGAGAATAACACCAACGTTCACTGGCGATTAACTACCAACATTCACTGATGGTAGAGAGAAAAGATAATAATCACCAACATTCACTGATGGTGAATTACCAACTTTCACTGAAGGTAGCAAAAACATAACAATAATAAGTTTCCCCAAAATTCTGGCATTTCACCTAAAACGGGTCTTAACTTATTCTTTAACCAAGGCATTCTGCCTAGAAAGGGTAATATATAAGCTGTCTCAAATAAAGAGACTACCACTTGAAAATATTTATTAATGAATTGTATCTGTCATATTGAAAAGACTTTCCATCCACTGGAGCAATTTGACAATGCACTGCAAACTATCCACTCATAGTGAAGATAACAAAGAAAAGTAACGCCAACTTTTACAGGGAAGTATAAGTTGCTCAAATAAAGAGACCCGCTACTTGTTGTTATGAAAAGGATTGTAAAAATGACATCCTGGGGAATGAATCATGACTTCCTGGGGAATGAATCATGACTTCCTAGTGAATGAATCATGGCTTCCTGGGGAAAGAAATATAACTTCCTGGGGAAAGAAATATGGGTTCCTGTGGAATGAAATTCAGCTTCCTGGGGAACGAAATACAATTTCCTGGGGAATGCCAACATATTCCTACTGAGGAGGTAAAAGTATTTTCGTGCCAAGATAAATTTACATTCTTAAACAAAGGCTCAAAGCTTGCGGAAATCTAAAGTAATAATATTGCTGGGAAACAAAGATTCAAACTAGAAATAAACTGGAGTAAAACAGTCAACCAAAATACACCGTTTGAGAAATAAACTCAAGAGAGAAATCCAAATCATCCAGACAAAGAGATGTACAGGAAAGCTAAAGCAAAAATCTTCCACGAGGGATAGCTCAGTGGAGAAAATGAAAGAATATACACTTTTCTGCTTAAGGTTGGCACTCTATTGCAGAGAGAACAACACAAATCTACAAAACAAGGTAATATGCTAACAAAAAATTAATTAATGAAAATGAGCAATGATTTGCTAAATTTAACTATGTATGATGTATGTATGAATGTATGAGTGTTATTATGTATATTCTAACAAAACAGACATATAATACTGGGGATAACCAGAAAAAAACAACTCAGGTATAGTCAATACTCGGCTAAATCACATTCAAGATGAAAATTTCATAAGAAAATAAACACCAACTGAGGAAACAAAATCCTATTTTGCGGCTTAACTTCAATAGGAAGGAACATAATCCGGAAGTAATCAAATCATAGCGACAAACCAGTGCAGATACAAGGATATAACATCCTTCTCCAGGCTTCACCAAGGAATAACACACAGGCTTCAATGGGGAAAACAAATGTTTCACGGTCTGTACTCCTACTGGGGATTGCAATACTGATTTCAAATAAGGCATATGGAAACCATATCGTCAAAAGACCAACTGAGGATATCGTGTTGACTTCATTGGGGAAATATCATACAGATTTCACTAAGGGAGATAGTGCCTCATCGTCAAGATATCAGTTGGAGACCTCGTGCTGACTTCATCCGAGAGGACAACACCACATCGTCGAGGGGAAATCAAGATACATTACTCAACATTGAGAGTAAGTATTGCACCAACTTCTCTAGGGAAAAAGTATGAAAATTCATGGAGATAACAACTTGGGGAGTTAAGAAGTCAAACATTACAACAAGAAATCAAACTTATGGGGATTTTAAATCAAACCCAGCACTTGGCGTGTGAAAACCCAAAAAATTGACAAATGTCTCAACACTTCTTAAATAAAACATTGCCCTTGCCTGACTATCGGGAAATCAAACAAAATGCAAATATTGCCGAAAGGGAGATGCTTCACAAGTGAGTCCAACTCAGCATGCATAGGGAGGCAAGATATTTTTTTACCAAATAAGTGAATCCTTCACTGGGGAAACTTGAATTGAGTATCTATATCATGCAAACCTATTCCAACAAAAAATGCCATGGGATAGCCTTCCTGGGGAATAACTACCAACAATAGTGCCAACACTTCCAAAAAGAGCGATATTTTGCAAATAGTTCCATCTCAGCACACCAAGGGAACAAGACCCTTTCGTCATATGAGGGAAGACTTCGCTGGGGAATCTGGGATAGAGGCCTCAGACTATGCAAACCCAAAATCAAAAATGAACCAAGACTTGACTGGGGACAATGGGATCACAAACCCAATACCACACCTTACGCCAATTGGTATCATCTTTAATATACAAAAATCACGCGCATACCAATAAAAACAACCTGAGAAAACCTTCCCGGGGAATCAAGAAGTTAACATTACAGTAAAAAGTCAAAATCATGGGGATTTTAAATCAAACTCAACACTTGGTGAGAGAAAACCCGAAAAGTTGACAACTGTCTTAATACTTCTTAGAAAATATACTGCCCTGGTCTAGTTGCCTGGGAAATAAATACCAATAATAATGTCGTAACTGGATGGAGAAATGCTCTACAAGAGATTCCATATCAATTCTAAATACACAAAGGGAGAAAGAACTCCATCAAATGAGCAAATGCTTCATAGCTCTTTTTTTAACCTCCATTTTATCACCACCGGACTGGGGAAAGAATTACACTCAGCTGGAGAAAAGACTGAAAAAATGGGATTATAAACCCAACACCATAACATAGCCCGTAGGAAACCCTTTAATTGATCAAAAACTGTTAGAGGAAGCCAGACACACATCTACCAAATAGATCGCAAGAAACAATCCTACTTGAGGAAGATTCTTGGCTTGGGGTAGACATAGCAATTATCTCGACTAAATCTGGACATGCCCTTGGAAACCAATCCGGTGTTCCAACTTATCGTGATGATCAAGGTAACTTTCGTAACTTTCCCTTGGCTGCATGCTTTTAAGATAACTTTTCTGATCAAATGGATTCTATAGATTTATCGAATCTTGACGTAATTGCCCTAGATTGGCTGAATGTTGCATCCTCTTTTCTATGCAACTCTTCTCGACAACATGCCTTTTACTGATACTCAAATGTAAACTTCTATGATACCAGGCAGTCGTTTTACAAGCATAAACTGTTTATTCTAAGAATGCAAATTCTAATGCAACAATTATGTAAGTCTTGAAGATTTTATTTGAAAAGATGTTGCAAAACCTTGTGAACGAATCACTAGCCAGGATGCGACATGGATTTTTTGTATGAAAGATAACAAAAGCGTATGATACCAATCACAATAATTTAGCAAAGTTAATGGGAGTCAGGAAACACTAAATCATTGGAGTATGCTTTCGAAATAAATCATGCTTCAGGTAGGACTTTTGAGGGTTGTAACATGGTATGATTCACGGTTTTAGAAAAAAGTTTTAAGGCTAAAAAATATTTGGTGCCCACCCCCTTCGTGATGTTCTTCAGTCCTAAGTTCAGTTAACTTGACACGAACATTCATCTCTCAAAAGAAATTTCGAGATGGTTGAGGAATCAAACAAGGTTTTCTTTGGACATGCAAGTCAATCATTCCTGCTTCTTTTGGGTTTCTTGTCACACGACTCTGTTCTTTGCTGAGGATTTCACATTGTAATGCTTTATCGCATTTCAGGCTTTCCATTTCTTCCTTGCTTTCTGGACAAATTCCTTTTGACTTTGACTCTGAAGTGCAACGAGATGCCCTGACTTTTGCCTAAGCGACTTGCTTTTTCAAGTTCCGACTTAGCGGGGCTTTTTGTCTCTTTCTTTTACATCATAACTTTTTTATTCATATCATCTTTTTCTTTTTTTCTTTTTGAACATGTCGCGTGACTTTGAGTCATTTGTGACTTGTCGGAAGAATTATGACTGCCCTATTTCTGGGTAGATGAAATTTAACCATTGTTGTATCGTCATCTGTTGATCTCCTGATGTGTGAGAGATACCCATTAGGATAACGTCTTCTTTTGATGCACACTACTGATATGTGAAAATTAAACATTGCGGTTTTGAATTCCCTCAACCTCTTGAAGGATAACTATTATTATATCCTTAGATGCGCACTCTTTATGAGATTTGAATACTCAATCAGATTAACTGAACACTACCCCGCCTCGGGTTAAAAATGAGGGTTTTTTCTGAATTGAAAAAGAAACTCCTACTTCAAGGCTCAATGGGTTTAACAAAGGTTTCACTCGCTTATATCTCCGGTGTTTGAGGATTTGAAACAATGCTTGTACATCGTCAACAGGGTTTTATCCAAAAGCATACAACCAGAAAATTTGCATTTTAATATCATCATCATTCCTCCAATATCTGCCTAGGCGAGAGAATGGGTAACAAGTTGGTATCATAAAGAAATTTAAAATTGAAAACAAATACGAGTGAAACGAATGAATTTCTTCAAGACAAACATACTTGTTGTATTAAGATTAAACATTCAAATGTAAAAAAGTTCTTACATGCAAACAGTGCAATGATAAACAAGAAAAAGTTACAAATGAGAAAGTAGTAAAAATGCTAATAAACTGAGAAGGCTAATCATCCTTAAACTCCAAGGCATTCTTAAATCACGTTTATTCTTCGGTAAAGATTTGACTTGAACCTCAAGACAAATATCCTTAAATGACAAGATATCACTTCAGACCAACCTCTGAACTCCGACCTTCAAAGCAAAGAAATCTTCCAAATCGTGCCCAGGAGCATCCTGATGAAAGGCACAGGAAGTGTCAGCCTTATATCCTCTTGGAAATTTTTCAGAAACAACTGGTCGAGCTCGTGTTCGAACCAGATTCTTCTTCGACAAAGAAGGATACAACTATGTGTATGTCATTGAAATTGGATCAAAGATCATTTTCCTCTGATGACCTTGCCCTTGATTTCCTTGTTGAGGTGCCCTCGGATATGCAACAGCAATCGAAGCTTCAGTAGTGACTATTGTCTGTTGAGGCTGAGCAATCGGTGGCTGATTCTGAGCAGCCACCAAAGATTCCATCAGAGCAGTAAGATTAGCCATACCGACCTTCTGAGTAGAAACTTCTTCGCGCAGCTCGCGATTCTCTTGTTCTAAGTTGTCCATCTTCCTTTTGAAATTAGCTTGAGTATTGTAGTGGTGAGACAACTTGCTGAACGAAGTAAAGAAGCTCAGTAAGACCCCTGGATATGCATAAAAAATGCAAGAAGTATGTGCATTATGATGCATGATATACAATGCACATGATTTATTTTATTATTAATATTTCAAGGGACTTAAAGATTTATAGACACATTGCAAATATCAAAGTAATAACACATTTGAAATGCTGAATTTTTTTATTATAATAACTTCAAAATGGATTACAAGTTTCAATAATCCCAAGTACAAGATGAAAATGAAGTATAAAACCCTAAGAAGCAAAGCTGATAGAGATCACTCTATACGCTGACGCTTCCCTGTAAGTCTGGAAATCTGAGCCTTCAGCCTCTGGTTTTCTTCCGTATATCTGGTGGAGACTTCCTTCTAATCATTTAAATCAGGAAGTGAGCAACTAACATCTGACTGAGGCTTAGGAGAAATTAAATCCCCTTTCCCCTCTATCATCTCTATAGCCCGACTCTCAAGAATCTCAATCAAGTCTTCTTTCTCCTTCAAGTCTACTCTGTAGGAAATCTATAAAGTTTGGCACTTGTTCTTCCAAGTGTCCTTTTCTTGCTGCATCCTGACCAAAGCAAGCCGTAGCTCTTCCACATCATCCAATAGGGGAGGAGTGTATTCATAAACAAATAAGGCATAGGTGCTTCCCGAGAATACGGAATCTTCAACTGAATAGCTCTGGGTTGTACACACTGAAGATAAGGCTTCAAAGAAACAACCCCCCTAGGTCCCAAGTCCTTCATGCTCTTCCCGCGAATGTGACACCAGGCCTTCGCAATCTGCTCCCTAGCTTCCTTATGGTCTTCTCCCTCTTTCAGGAAGAAACTACACAAATGAATACTATTTGGTTTATCCCTCATCAGATAACCAAGTTGTCGTCGTGCAAGAACAGGGTTGTAACTAATTCCTCCCTTTGTACCAAGAAGAGGTACATTGGGGAAACTACTACAACTGTCGAAAATCTCTACATCATTGTAAGCCTGATGATACCAAACAATATCTGAGTGAGTAAGTTTCATGATCTTAGGAGCCCAACGGGGTTCCTTCCTGACATCCTAGAAATCATCAGACTGAGGCAAATGAGAAGTAAGCCACCGGTACAAAAGAGGCGTGCAACAGATAATCATCCCCCCATGATAATAATTCCGAAGATGAATAGAGTAATAAGCATCACCCAACAATGTAGGAACTGGGTTTCCAATCACGAAGATCCTGATAGCATTAATGTTAACAAATTTGTCCATATTAGGAAATAAGAACAACTCGTAAGCAAGTAGAGCAAAGATGGCCTCAAAAGCTACTGTACTCTTCATCCTGGAAAAATAAAGTGCTTTCTCCAATAAGAGCTGAGCTGGTAATCCTCTAATCCCTCCTTTAGTAGTCATATGGGCTTCAACCTCAGACTTGCCCAGATGGATCAAAGCAACAATCTCATGTGGCTTTTGCTCACCTTCCAAACCAGTAAAAGGAATACGATCGATAATAGGCAAACCCAGTAGATAAGAATACTCCTCTAGCATAGGAATCAACTGATAGTCAGGGAAAGTAAAGCAATGATACATCGGATCATAGAACTAGACCAAGGTCGAGAGAATACCCTCCTTCATCCTAAGCTTCATGAGAGAAATGATAGACCCAAACTTTCTCCGAAAATTTGCAGAACACTCAATCTCGGTAATTAGACTGATCAACTCATCTATCTTCGGATCTTTGAAACTATATTTTCTGGTCTTTCTTTTTCCAGAATCCATAGTCAAAAGATACTTGAGATATTCGCAAATTGTCAACTTTTAAGTCCCTTGAAATAAAATTTCTTAAAAAGATGCTTATTAGTGAATGGATGCATGATGCAACAATCACACACAAGTTCACAAACATAGGATTCATAGGTTCAACATCACGAGAATGAGGTCGAAAGTACTACCCATAAGGTGTTGGTCTAAAATTTATCACCTTCCGAACAAGGTTCTAGAGTTTCCCAGAGTCTACATCCTTCCTTCAGATATTACCAACTTCCCGATTAACTCATTAATTAGTAATATTCTCAAGAAAAACTCGTCCGAGCGTAGTATCGCGTGACAACTATTTTCGAATTACTCCGTCATGGCTTCCACACTACACCTAAAAGGCCAAGATGGGTTAGGTAATCTACGGTCCTCAGCTTCAGCAGGTTCTCAGATTGAAAGCAGTACGTCTTCCCGATTACTCGGTAAATGACACTACAGTCAAAGGGGCCTCCACTGAGTGGGGGATCTCATGTCTACTTTTTTGGGATTACTCCCTCAAAGTTAACATGACTATACAATCCATCCTATCTTAAAGTTTGCCCAAGTCCCGGTATAGGACTTATGAGTAATCACCAAGCACCCTGAAAACCAGGAAAATCCAGAAAAACATATATACAACATATAACATATGAACAACAATAACACATATATAGATATAAACAAAGTTAGGCTCAACCCACTTAGGGATGGACCAGCAAGAGGTCAATCTTTCCCCAGTGAAGTCGCCATTTTTTTCTGTAGCGGTAGAAATGTTTAAGACTAAGGCATTGGATTGACTTGACTTGTACATATCAAAATAAAATCGCCATGACGCTTTATTATTTCTAAAGGAATGAGAAAAGAGCGAATAAACCAAAAAGAGGGGGAAAGATTCAAGGTAAGGGGGTTGGTTATGCAAAGGGAAGGTATTAGCACCCTAAACATCTACGGTACTCCGCAGGAACCTCTTTGTAAAATCTGTATATTTTGGCTATAAAATGTTGTATGAAAATAGATGGTGGAGGTGAGAAGAGAAATATTATTTTTTATATGATTTTTGCACCCGCCGTGGTTGCGAACCTTTAGTGCCTATGTACCACCTTTCGTGCAATAGGGGATCAGGGTACACGTAGTTCACCTTTAAAAAGTTTAAAACACAAGTGTGTTGGTTAATTTTATGAGCTAAGACATCATCGACATTGTCCATGTGGAAAACATACTTACTATCCACAATCATGAGAAAGGAGTATTTGCATCTTCTCAAAGTGGAGGTTATGTCTTGGATTTTAAAATCAACAACGCCTCACTCAACACCCAAGTAGAAAATATCTCTCTTCACTATATATTGTAGAAGTATAGTTGTTTGCATCACTACAAGGATTGACAAGAGTCTAATCTTTTTAAATATTTTTTAAAGATAAGAGCCAAAGATGGCAAAATGGTTTGAATGAGATTGATTGGCTTTTAGTATTCTCACAAAAATGTCAAGGTATTGTTAAGTTGATTGAAGTTTATTTATGAAAATGTTTTTAAAATGCATGGACCTAAGTCCAAGTTTATTATGAAAGTGGTTCAAGTTTAGAAACAAGAAGAGTTTTCAAAAGGAGGGAGAAGATTTTTGAAATGAAAGAAGATGGGAGGAGAAGAAGGGACTATCCTAAAGCATAAGGTAAAAGCTAGGGAGAAGAACTATCTAACCAACAAGAAGCCAATACTTGACATTATGTGTCAAGATAGAATTCCCATTCTTTAGATTGAAACCAAGTAAGCAAAGATACTAGACCTCTTGAGAGAACCAAACTTCAAGTGTATTAAGTCTTCACAAAAATTGGGCAGAGTAACAATTGTATACAAATGAATTCCCAGATTACAAACAAAGTATGTAATCACAATAACCTGAACACAAAATAAACAAACAACCCAATTTCTTGAGGTAAACCTCAAGAACTCTAGACAAAATATTAATTAAAGTCACAATGTCTCCAACATAGGCCGAGGTCTTTAATCCTAAGTCCAAGAAGTCCAATACTCCATAATTCCAAGGATAGTAACCAAATAGTCCAAGTATCATTAATGTTTTTTATGGTTCATGTTGTTTATTAAGTATCTTCAAAAGAAAAGAAAAAAAACCTCAAGTGAGCAAAATAAAAATGACATAAAAGTAAATTCTCAAGTGAGCAAAGATGAAAATAGCATAAAATGTAAATACTAAAGTAAATGGTACATAAAATAAAAGCGTAAAATAAAGTCAATTGTTAGAAATTAGTGGTTAGTTAGATGAACATCTTGAAACTTGCATTTGGAACTCATCAGAGGATTGGTAGAACCAAAGCCTCTCAACAACAAGTTGAATTTGCTTTTTGTCAAGTATATCATCCATTTTAATAAACCCTAAGACAACATTTAATGATCAACAATGTTTAAGTGATCTGCGTTGACCAAAATTTATAAAGATCCATTGGAGGATTGGCAGAACCAAAGCCTCATAATAATAAATCTTAAGGTTAATGGATCAAAGAGATCAAACTAACATACTTGGGCTTGCAAACATAGGTTTGGGCCACGAATGATCATTTATTCTAATTGGCATAAAATTTAGCGCCGGGTTAAGCAATTGTAAGGGGACTTATGTAGAAGTCACACCTATTTTGAAGCCGGTCAATAGCAATCTATGTAATTCATGTTCGGATAAATGATATAGAGATCATCATTCCTTAACATGTAGCACTATTAAAAAAAAGAAAGGGATAAGATGAAGAGGGAGGGGAATGATAAGCTAATTAGGATCACTACCTCAAATTTCTTTCATCTTTAAATTCAATCGCTCATCTAGATGGATTAAAGCACTAAACATATCATTAATCCAAAACACCAAAAATGAATTAAATAATTCACTCTTTGATATATTTTAATTGATGAAAATCTATCCAACTTCATCTGCACCACAAAGTTCATTGAACTTAAAGAGAAATTTGACATTTAAAATTGCAATCCAAATCAACAATCAAAAGGAGTGAGTAGAAAAAGCATTTTGGATCAAAGCTGCCCCAAAACAAGGCAAAAAAATGCATTCTATTTCTGTACAAATCGATTGCACTATAGTGAAAATCGATTTGCACAGTGAAGATTTCAAAAATTTGCACGAAATTCACTTAGTGCAATCGATTACACTCTGGGAGAAATTGATTGCTCACTGTGAAAAATAGAAAATCAGCATTTCAAAAGGCAAAATTCTTGTTCAAACTCTCCAGTAAACACCTTATGATCATGGATCCAATTGAGCACGAAAATTCCATCAAATTATGAGAAAATAGCACCAATGGAATCACAAAACAATGCTAAACGAATCAAAACCAAAGATCAACAAGAGATCATATTGTGAAAGATGAATAATCCAACTTACCAAAGGTAGATCTAGAGAATTATCAAAACAACTTCAAGAATTTGCTTCAATTCAACCACAAGAATCAACTTCCCAAGCTTGGATGTAGAGAATTAATTAAGAAAAAGTGTTTGGATGAAGGTTTAGCTCAAATATTAGTAAGCTTCAATGCCAAGCTTACTAACTTTTTTTTTGAAAATGGAGCTTTGAGTGAATTTGGTAGATGGAGAGAATTGAGAGATTTTTTAGCAAAGTGATTTTGGCTATAAAAAGCTTGTGATTTGAATGAAATGAGGGCTCTATTTATAAAGTTTTAGTCTTGGGATTAGTGGTAATTTGGTAATTGATTTTTGGAGTCAAAATATGAATTAATGATATATCTTTCAAAAAAATAAAAATTTGGAGCCAAAATTTGAATTAGTGACATATATTTTAAAATAATGAATAATTAGCACCAAAATTTGAATTAATGATATATTATTCAAAAAATGAAAAATTGGCACCAAAATTTGAATTAATGATATATATTTCAAAAATGAAGAAAAATTGAAGCCAAAATTGACAAGCTTGAAATTGCTGATTTTTTCAAATTTTCACATTGTGCAATCGATTGCACTCTAGGCTCAATCGATTGTATCAATGTATTTTTTTTAAAAATGGCGCAAAATGCACTATGTGAAATAGATTGCACTCTAAGAGCAATCGACTGCATCAGTGAAAAAAATGAATTTTATTTAATTTTTTTTACAAATAGAGATTTTAGGAAAATAATACCAGAAATCCTTATTTGTCATATGCTTTGACTCGGTACCTACAAAACACAAATATGCAAAGACAAAGACAAATATTTTTTTTGTTGTATTTTGATTAGAAGTTAGTCAACAACACATACAAAATACACAACTAAGGTGCTTGGAGATTCCTCAGGAGCAAACTTAAAGATATGAGATAGAAAAAGAGGAAGAATCAACCCTAATGTGATCTTGTTATGATCGAGTTGATATGATATGATAGGGGAATCTTAGGGGCAAAGATTGGGGTACAATAGCAGTTTTAGAATTTACTTATGAAATATTTGTTTCTCTTTCCTTTTGGTTTAGTAAAATTAAATCTTCTAAGGTCCTTGAAAACATTGCATACTTATAACATGCATTATATCATAAGCAGGTTTTCCTACACAGGTTTCCTCATCTTTCTGCTGTTTATTTTAGTATAAGATGGATATTGAGCAAATCGTCAAGGACTTGCAGACTTAACACACTCAATTCCAAGGGACTTTGCTCAACTTAGAAAAGGGTCAACAAGAAATGATGAAGCTTCTTGTCACAGAGAAGAAGACCAAGAAGAAAGTTGTAATCAACATGGGGAAGAGGTTCAAAGGCCTCACCCGACAGGTTCAAAGTGAAGAGGACTCCTCCTCCGAGGATGATAATAAAGAAGAAGATGCTAGGAGCACCCATGCTAAGGGTGGAAACAATCAAATTTCTGAAGACGAGGATTATTCTGATGAGCAATACCCACTGGCCAACGATAAATATAAGCAGCTAAAAGACAAACTCAAAGTTGTAGAGATCCAAGCTGTGCCTAGATTAGACGTTGGAGACTTGGGTTTAGTTCCTGGGGTGGTCATTCCCCGTAAATTCAAGATCCCAGTTTTTTCCAAGTATGATGGTGTATCATGACCAAAGCTTAATCTAAGATCATATGTCTAAAAAATTCAGCTGCACATCGCTGATAGGAAACTATGGGTGCACTTTTTCCAAGAGAGTCTATGTGGAACGCAGTTGGAGTGGTTTTACCAATTGGAAGGGGCTAATATACATACCTGGAAGGATTTGGCCACTGCTTTTTACCGCCAATATCAATATAAGGCTGATCTTGCACCAACTCGGGTGCAACTACAGGGCATGACCATGGGTTCAAATGAAGGCTTCAAAGAATACACTAAAAATGGAGAGACTTGGTTGACAGGGTGCGACCACCCTTAACTGATAGAGAGTTAGTAGACATGTTTATGGGAACATTGACTGGTCCATTTTTCAACTTGCTGATTAGAAGTTCATCATCCAGATTTACTTAATGGATTTTGACTGGAGAGAGGGTTGAAAGCGAGATTAAAAGCGGGAACATACCCATGGCTTCCACCTAGAATGCTGTGAAAAAACCATTTATTGGTAAATAAGAGACTAATGTTATGTATGGATCAAGAAGTCGTACTAAGAATGACCGTCATCATTCAGTAGGAGCAGTATTAATTTCCAATCCAACTCCAACTCAACGACTGCGTCAATAAAACGGTCAACAAAGACCAGATATCTCGAGGAAGCAATTTACAAGAATTAATGTGAAATAATATCAAGCTCTACAACACCTATTAAAAGCTGATTTAGTGACTTTGCAAGATCCCCCTTCCAACCCTAACACAACTTCTCCAAAATATAACCCCAATGCAAAATATGCTTACTATTCAAACAGTCTCGGACATGATACCAATGACTGTTGGTCTTTAAAGAACAAAATCCAAGACCTGATCGACAAAAAACAATTGAATTCGACCCTCCACCGACTCCTAATTTGATCACCACACCCATTCCTAGTCATGATAAAAGTGTCAACGCCATTGAAGATGTCTCATTTGTCTCCTTCATCAATGATTTAACCACTCCTTTGAAGAATGTTAAAAAGAATTTGTTGAAAGTCGGTGTATTCCCAGGATGCCTTAAAGACTGTTACCACTATGTTGTACAAGTTAATGGTTGTGAATGACTGAAGAAAGGTGTCCAACACCTGATAGATAGCCATGAGATTCTATTTGAGAAAACTCCATTTGTGAAAAGTTTGACCAAAAGTGTATCTCGAGAGTTTGAAGACGTGTCCATCATTACTATTTTAAAAAATCCTATTAGGATCACCTATAAAGGTCCTATTAGGATTCCAGTTGAACCAAGGATAGCTCCATTAATTATTACCACACCAGGGCCAGTCCCCTACTTTTCTGATAAGGCCGTGCCTTAGAATTATGGGGCAAAAGTTTATTACCATGGTGTTGTACCCCAAAATTTGCCCTCCCATATTCTTCAAGATTTGGCAAGATCAAGCTTCAAATGGATTAAGGATTGCACAGTGCAAACACCCTCCTAACACAGTAAAAATTAGGGTTTTGGTTTTGACAAGGAAGTTGAGCTTTCCAAGGGTCCAATAAAGTCCCATATGCCCATATACATTGACAAGCATCTACATGCCAAGTGTCAAGACTAACAGCATCAAGTTGCACAGTCAAAAGCCCTAATTGCTTCACAGTCAACTGCAGGGGCAAAATGGTCATTTGACAGTCAAAAGTCAAAATTTTTGGTCAACATCTCATTTTGAAGCCACAATCATCATTTGGTCAAAACTTGACCATGATTTCACAAGAATGGCTCAAAAATCATCAAGGTGTCAAAAGTTTCTATTTTGGGACAGTTGAAAAGTCAACTGCAAATTGACCAAGGCATAACTTTTTCATGGTTCATCAGAAAAATTCCATCCAATGCTCATTTTGAAGGGGATGACATTTCCTACAACTCATCTTCACATTCTAAGACCAAGAAATGCTCTCACAAAAAGTTATCAATTTCTACATTATAGGTCATTTTCAAAAGTCAACAAAAAGGCACTTTAAGTCAAAGACCATAACTTGAGATTGGTAAATCAAAATGACATGGGACCAAAGGCATTGGTTAGAGGCAAATTCCAAAAATCAATACAAATTCACTTTTCCAGACAAGTTGCCAATTGTTTTTCTTTTTCTGTTTTTTTTTGCAAAGAACGTCCAATGTTCATTTTTGATATATGCATTTGACACTAATTGCTAACTCATAAATATTTGCATACGAAAAAAAGGACTAATTACAGGTGACATTAGAAACAGGGGTAATAATGAGTTGTCTAAGCGATCTAGTTGCTCTGTCCACCAAGGTACCAAGGTAAGTTCGGCTGAAGAATGTAACCCAGATACCTTCACTCCCCGCAGAGTAAGATAAGAATCAACAATACTCTCCCAGCAACCCCTAAAAGGCACAGTACCCCTAGCAAGTCAGCAACACTCTCCCCGAGCAGAGTTAGTCTACTGGCAGCCTTAAGGAAGTTGGATTATCCCCAGAAGATCTCAATATTCCCCAATGGAGTATACAGATATTCCTCAACAAGCATCCCCGACAGTCTTAATCTAAGATTGTTCCCCGGCGGAATACAGACATCCAGTGGAGCCACTTCCCAAGTGCAGTCCAAAAGTTTCCCCAGGAGAGTTGAAATATCCTCCCTAGTAGGTTCTGGAAGCTTATCCCCAGTAGATTCTGGAAGCTTATCCCCTGCAGAGTATGAACGCTCTCCCTGGCTTTATTCAAAGGTTATTCCCCACCAGGGTCTAACTGGGTTATCCTCAGCTAATTACCACGGAAAGATCGTCCTCGGCGAAGTTTCTTCCTAACCCCAGCGGAGTTCGTCAAATTCTTCCAACAAAACTCATCAACGGTATCCCCAACGGAGTTATCATCAAACCTCAGCGAAGTATCTCTTCCCACAGAGTAATTCCCCGCAGAATAATCTCTTCGACAAGTTTATTCCCCATCGGAGTAATCTTCTCCTATCGGTTTATTCTTGCAACCATCATCCCTAGCGGAGACGAAGAACTCTACTCTTCAACATCAGCCCAGGATTCAACAAACTCCCGGCATTCGTCAAGGATTTATTTTCCTAGACGAAAATACATTCATAAACATCACATCTTCATACATTATAGCATGCATATACGCATCATGAACATACAACCTCACTTATTTTGAGAACATCACGCATTTCATACATCATGACATTACATACAACTAATGTTTCGCCTTTTCAGGAAAAAGGTCAATACAAAGATGATTACTATCAACTGTCGCAATTCCAGATTCGATACCTGTATCTAGCCAGGGCATATCTGTGAGCGATTGATTGTGGATTCGATACCTGTATCTAGCCAGGGCATTTCTACATGAAGAAATTCCGGACTCAATTCCTGTATCCTGCCAGGGCACGTCTGAAGAGTTTGAAGATTCGATTCCTGTATCCGGCCAGGGCATATCTGCTGACGACTAATTCCGGACTCGATTCCTGTATCCTGCCAGGGCACGTCTGAAGAGTTTGAAGATTCGATTCCTGTATCCGGCCAGGGCATATCTATTGAAGACTAATTCCGGACTCGATTCCTGTATCTTGCCAGGGCACGTCTGAAGAGTTTGTGGATTCGATACCTGTATCTGGCCAGGGCATATCTGTTGACGACTAATTCCAGACTCGATTCCTGTATCCTGCCAGGGCACGTCTGAAGAGTTTGAAGATTCGATTCCTGTATCCGGCCAGGGCATATCTGCTGACGACTAATTCCAGACTCGATTCCTGTATCCTGCCAGGGCACGTCTGAAGAGTTTGAAGATTCGATTCCTGTATCCGGCCAGGGCATATCTGTTGACGACTAATTCTGGACTCGATTCCTGTATCCTGCTAGGGCACGTCTGAAGAGTTTGAAGATTCGATTCCTGTATCCGGCCAGGGCATATCTGTTGACGACTAATTCCAGACTCGATTCCTGTATCCTGCCAGGGCACGTCTGAAGAGTTTGAAGATTCGATTCCTATATCCGGCCAGGGCATATCTGTTGACGACTAATTCCAGACTCGATTCCTGTATCCTTCCAGGGCACGTCTGAAGAGTTTGAAGATTCGATTCCTGTATCCGGCCAGGGCATATCTGTTGACGACTAATTCTGGACTCGATTCCTGTATCCTGCCAGGGCACGTCTGAAGAGTTTGAAGATTCGATTCCTGTATCTAGCCAGGGCATGTCTACATAAAGATTTTGAAGATCAACCCCTGTAACAGGCCAGGTAATTATTTTTCTTTCTCAGGTACGCAAGTTCTCGCTAAGGAATCTCTTACGCGATCGACACGTAGATGGCATCTATAAGCCCATCCACATACCAACAGTCCCCAAATGGCATCTATAAGCCCATTCCCGACAAGATTCTATTACAGCTTCATATGGCATCTATAAGCCCATCCTCCTACCCGTCATCTCTCTAAATGGCATCTGTAAGCCCATTCCCGTCATCACATTACTGATACTCTACTATGTGAGTGCAAATTTCTGGGCACTCTAGTGTTCAATCATCTTCCACCTTCGGATCACGAAAGGCACGCCAGCCAATCTACATCCTCAGGTCTAAGAAGATTGAACAGGGGCAACTGTTGTACCCCAAAATTTGCCCTCCCATATTCTTCAAGATTTGGCAAGATCAAGCTTCAAATGGATTAAGGATTGCACAGTGCAAACACCCTCCTAACACAGTCAAAATTAGGGTTTTGGTTTTGACAAGGAAGTTGAGGTTTCCAAGGGTCCAATCAAGTCCCATATGCCCATATACATTGACAAGCATCTACATGCCAAGTGTCAAGACTCACAGCATCAAGTTGCACAGTCAAAAGCCCTAATTGCTTCACAGTCAATTGTAGGGGCAAAATGGTCATTTGACAGTCAAAAGTCAAAATTTTTGGTCAACATCTCATTTTGAAGCCACAATCATCATTTGGTCAAAACTTGACCATGATTTCACAAGAATGGCTCAAAAATCATCAAGGTGTCAAAAGTTTCTATTTTGCGACAGTTGAAAAGTCAACTGCAAATTGACCAAGGCATAACTTTTTCATGGTTCATCAGAAAAATTCCATCCAATTCTCATTTTGAAGGGGATGACATTTCCTACAACTCATCTTCACATTCTAAGACCAAGAAATGCTCTCACAAAAAGTTATCAATTTCTACATTATAGGTCATTTTCAAAAGTCAACAAAAAGGTACTTTAAGTGAAAGACCATAACTTGAGATTGGTAAATCAAAATGACATGGGACCAAAGGCATTGGTTAGAGGACTTCAAGACATTTCCAAAATGTCCAAGAACATGTTCATAGCTTCAAAATTGAGCAAGATATGCATTGGAGAAGTTGGGAAATTTTTGGGAACTTTCAAAAGTCAACTTTGCCTAAAACATTTCATTTTTGCTAATGGGCCTCAAATTCCTTCTTGAAACTTTACCCAAAGCCTATGCACGACCCATTGAACTTAATTTGATTTATTTTCTTATTTTTAATTAATTAATTGAATTTATATTAATATTAATTCATTTAATTAGTTTTAATTGTAGGAAATTCAAAAGATATGCTTTTTAAATCTTTTTGTGAAGAAAATAAGGCTAGGGCAAGCTGGCAATTCGTGTGCACCTCCAGGACCTCAAAATATCCATGATTGGCAAGGTTTCATGAAAGAAAAGATTGAAAAAGATTTGATTGGCAATCATATATTCAAACTTGAATACAATGGATTTATGGGCTTAATTTTAACCTAATTCTCTTCACATAAAGATGCCGAAGCCAACCCTATTCAAAAGAACGTGAAAGCTGCCATAGAACTCCATAACCAAATAGCAAAATTTCAAGAAATATTTGAAAACTGAAATCAATATTGCAGGTGAATTCAAAGCCTAAAAGTGGTTCCAACGTGTTGCTGACATTGCCAGGAATCCATAGCCATCAAGAACAAGCTCTAATACACAAGGAAACGTTAAAACAGAGTCACGGTTTGAACAAATATTTCCATAATCGAAATCCAATTTTTATGCATCATTGACATGTTTTGCTTATTGATGTGTATTGCTGACATCTTCCTGAAGCTTTTGGTATGGATTAATTGCATTGAAACTCACAGAATCACAATTCACCATGAATGGTTTTTAGGGTTTTCGAGCTTTTAAATTAGGGCTTTCTTATTGAGGAAAAATCAGGCCTTGAGACACATACAGTTAAACTCAGAAGCTCCATACGAATTGAATGAGACCCTCGCGCTCAATTTATATAATGCCTGCTGCTAATCGCTATTATTGACACTTTTGGTTTGTGGGGGTTTAAAACCCCCGCTATCTTGTTTATGTTTACAGGTGAAACGAAGAAGACAATAGGCGTGGCAACATGTGACTGGGTGATTCAAATGAGTGGCGCGCTTTTTGTGTTCCCAGCATAATTATTACTTTTCATATATTATGTTTATTAGTTATTATGTTTACAAACAATTGCAGATGGCGTAGTGGTTGTGGACGTGTCTCGCAAACACTGGGACTTAGGTTCGATTCCCAGGTCCCCCATATAATTGTTAATTTTTGTTCTAACGTGTTCCAATGCAGCAATCATCCAATGTTCTACCATGCACGCCAAGCAATAGTTTGCCATGTGTCTCTCAGCATCAATCCAGTGGCCAAGAGATGGAGTCCATGGTGTGTTCCAGTCAACAAACATGCACGTGATCATGAAAAGTCAAACGTGGCTTGGTCTTCAATGGGCCAGAATTACTTCAAAAAAACCTCCACTTTCGGCCATCACACCCCCTTTGGTTTGCTTTGTTTTTATTTTATTTTCTTTTCTTTCAATTATTTTAATTGTTTTGATTATTATCATTAATTCACCATAAATTAATTTTTCCTAATAAAAATCAGAAAATCAAAATTGTAAATATATTTTAATTATTTATTAATTTCACCATTAATTTTTGTAAATAAATACTAATAACTAACTTAGTTTAATTTAGGTTTTAATTTTAATCCTTTTTCTTAATAAATAAAAATTGCATAGAATTAGGTTTTGACTTTTTTTAATCATTTTCTTATTATCATCATTATTAATTATTATTATTTTTGTAAATAACATGTAAATTAATTAATTGGTTTAAATTAGTTTAACTTTAAAATTTTCATTAATAAATAAAATAAATTTAGAACTAGGGTTTTCTTTTGCTTTTAATTTATTTTATTATCATTAAATACAAAAACATAAAAAACATCTTTCTTGTAAATAATTAATTAAATTAGTATTAGGTTTAATTTTAATTTAATTTCAAGCAAAGGACAAAAACTCTTAATTTCTCAAAAGGGTCAAAACCCTAAGGACGTCCAATTTAATTCTTTTCGCGCGTTATTTTTCATTTTTGATTATTATGTAACTGCTTCCAAGGAATGTAATAGTAATTAGGTTTATTGCTTTTTTTTACTTTCCGCATCTTTATCAAAAACGGGTCTTTGTTTTTTGGCGATGTATAGACCCGCGCCTTGTAATAGCGTAGCTTTTACCTTTCTGTATTTTATTTTCCGCACTCCTAACTGCTAAATTGCATGAAAGAATGTATGATAATTAAAAAACAACTCGTAGCTCACCATTGCATGATCAAAGATAAATCTTAACATGAAAACAACACACAATGCACATGCCACTTCTAGGGTACGCCTCACTCGTTGCCTCGAACGTGGTCGTCAAGTATAGGGTGTTTTAGCGGTCGCCCTTATGTCTAAGATCCAGTTGCCTCAAAACGGTTGCCTCGGATTAAAAAGGATCTAGGACATTAGGGTTACTTCTCAGGTGTCCTACTATTGCTTCGATGACCACGCTGTCCCTACAATCGAATTGACCCGAACACCTCCAATGGTGGTGCTACCTACCTCTTAATGGTGGGATGGCACTACCTTAAGGACTCTTACACAGCCTAATTCCTTAGGGTAGGTGGATGACTCATGGGTTCTTTCTCTCTTCAAAAACAAAACAATCTTTTCACACTGACACTTTCAAAAGTTTTCAAAACAAATTTTTCAAACACTCTTGAGGACAGATACAAGAGTCACTTAGAAATCTTTCAAAAACGAAACTTTTTTCAAACCCACTCACATTTGAAAAGCAAACATATTTTGAAAACATAAGAGCAAGTACCTAAGAGCCCGTGGATAACCACGGATAGAAAGGGTGCTAACACCTTCCCTTTCTATAAATCTACCTCCCGAACCGAGAAACATCTCGAAAAGGAATTTTGCTGTGCTTTTGTCCTTTCCATGTTGGAGAACATAAAAGACGATGGCGACTCTTGCTTACCGCGACATACGCGATCCAGCTTTAAACAGTCAGTTCTATTTCCACCGATCACACATGGTATCAAACAAGATTCATGGATTGCCGAAGATGAAACTAATGACATTACAAACATTGTTGGATCAAGTAAAATTACTAGAACAGGGAGCATCTTCTCTCCAGAGATTTCACCTATGACAACCACTACTACACCCATTCGTATTACCGCTATTAAACCTGATGCTGATACTCGAGGAAAGGTAAAAATGACTAAGCCTACCCAGACGGAGGCGCCCACAAAAAATATTGCAGTTGAGGACTCATCTACCTAAGAGATGGAGGAGACTTTAAAAATTATCCGAAAAAGTGACTATAAGATAGTGGAACAGTTGGGGCAGACATCCTCAAAGATTTCCATACTATCTTTGTTGCTATTCTCTAAGGCACATGCCCAAGCCCTATTAAAATTCCCGAAAAGGAACATGTCCCACAAGAAACTACGACCGACCAATTTGAAAACTGTGTAGAAAGCTTGACTACTGACAATGGGTTTGGATTTTCAGACGCAGATTTGACCCCATCAGGGAAGAATCACAACAAAGCTTTACATGTTTCCATCGAGTGTAAAGGCACCACTTTAGCACATGTGTTAGTAGACACTGGGTCTTCCATGAATGTCTTGCCAAAAGGTGCTCTGGATAGGTTGGACTGTGAAGGTTTAGTGCTGAAACCAAGTGACATTGTGGCGATAGCTTTTGATGGGTCGAAAAGGATGGTCCATGGAGAAGTTGATCTCCCTGTCAAGGTTGGGTCGCAAGTCTTCAAATCAACATTCTATGTGATGGATATCCGTCTGGATTACTCTTGTTTACTTGGATGCATATGGATTCATGGGGAGGGTGCGGTTACCTCCACATTGCACCAAAAGTTGAAATATCCAGTAGAGGGGAAGATCGTCACAGTACACGGGGAAGAAAAGTTCATGATCATTCATTTGAATTCCTTCAAATATGTTGAAATGGATAGCGAATTCATTGAAACCCCCTGTCAAGCATTTGAAGTGGTCCCTTCCATGATTGTTATTGCCAAGACCACTCCTGTCACTCCCGAATCTGCTAAAGATACACCAAGGATGGCCTCTCTCAAAGATGCTCATGTTGTAGTTGAAGACGGAGGTTGCACCATTTTGGGACAACTTCCTGATATCCCATACAAGTCAGACGAATTCGGGTTGGGAAAGCAAGTTCAGCGTGCTCGTGTGGGGAAACCACCTCTCTGTATTAGCAATAATGAGGCTAATGCTCTTTGAGACTCTAACAATGACGGTGACTGGGACAATTGGATCTACCTAAGTGCTAACGGAGGACTCAAAAACTGGAAGACCAAAGATTTCATCTCCATCTCCTTTAGCAAGGAGTAATTGCCATTTCCTATTTTTATTACTTTGAGAAATTTGTCTGTAATTTCCATTAAAACAATGATTCTAAACCATGTGACTTGCCCGGGGCACAATGGTCCAGTTGTTAATGATTTGTCATTTTCATATGCCATATGCTCATTTTAATGATGAATATTAGACTATTTTGCATTCAAATTTTTGTGCTCCTTGTCTTTCTTTACTTTACTGCATTTTCAAAAATAGCCACGTGACCTTATATGCACACACACACACACACACACACACACACACATTTGCAGATCTACATCCACTCTGGATCTCATTGACAATGATTCTGCTATTGCCATCTATGACTTTGAAAATCCAATATATCAAGCCGAAGACGTAGGTGAAGAAGATTGTGAAGTACTTGGGGAACTCGCCAGACTCTTTATACAAGAGGAAAAGGCCATTCAACCGCACGAAGAACCTGCTGAAGTAATAAACCCAGGTAACGAGGCAGATAAAAGGAAGTCAAGATTGGAGCTAACCTATAAGACAATGTCAAGAGCATATTGGTTCACATGTTGCAAGACTATGTTGAGGTATTTGCTTGGTCATATGAAGATATGTCGGGACTTGATACTGACATTGTGGTTCACTGTTTGCCGATGAAGGAATTTTGTGCTCTGATCAAACAAAAGGTTTGTCACATGAGGTCATACATGTATGATAAAATCAAGTCTGAGGTAATGAAACAATTCAATGCTGGTTTTCTGGCAGTGACATCATATCCCCAATGGGTCGCAAATGTGGTCCCAAGGCCGAAGAAAGACGGAAAGGTCCATATATGTGTATACTACAGGGATTTGAATAGGGCAAGCCCCAAAGGTGATTTCCCACTACCGCATATTGAAGTTTTGGTTGACAATATGACTCAACATAAAGTGTTTTCCTTCATGGATGGCTTCTCCTGTTACAACCAGATCAAAATGGTGCCTGAAGACATGGAAAAAACCACTTTTGTCACACAGTGGAGCACCTTCTGTTATAAGGCCATGCCTTTCGGTTTGAAGAATGCAGGCGCAACTTATCAATGGGATATGGTAGTTCTATTTCATGATATGATTCATCATGAAGTAGAAGTCTATGTTGATCCCTTGCACAAGCTATTTGAAAGGCTGAAGAAATACAAGTTGAGGCTGAATCCCAACAAATGCATCTTTGGGTGAGTTCTGGAAAACTCCTAGGATTTGTCGTCAGAGGGAAAGATTTTGAAGTTGATCCTACAAAATTCAAAGCCATACAAGAAATACCAGTTCCCTGTACTGAGAAGGAGGTCAGAGGTTTCTTAGGTCGACTCAACTATATTGCCCGATTCATCTCTCACTTAACTACTACTTGTGATCCAATATTCAAACTATTGAAGAAATATCAAATAGTCAGATGCAATGAAGACTGTGTTTTTGTTGGTAAACCCATCCTGTTCCGGGAATTCATACCACCCGGTCATATAGATAGTTGCCTGTCCTGTTTCAGGAATTAATCACTGACCTGTTTTTTGTTGGTAAACCCGTCTTATTTCGGGAATTCATACCACTTGGTCGTATAGATAGTTGCCCCATCTTGTTTCGGGAATTAATCCCTGACCTGTTTTTTGTTGGTAAACCCGTCTTGTTTCGGGAATTCATACCACTTGGTCGTATAGATAGTTTCCCCTTCCTGTTTCGGGAATTAATCTCTGACCTGTTTTTGTTTGTAAACCCATCCTATTTCAGGAATTCATACCGCCTGGTCGTATAGATAGTTGCCCCGTCCTATTTTGGGAATTAATCTATGACCCATTTGAAAATTGCTGATGATATTCGTCTGTTGGTGAATTTTACCTGAAAAACAAAATTAGCTTTATGCAATGCATGATATATGCATTGCGTAATGATGTTCTCAAAGTGAATGGGATTTTTATATGCGTTTCATATGCATATGCTATGATATTTTATAAATGATGTTTGGATGTAAGATGTCGCTGACGGAAATGATAGCTTCGTATAATATCTTTGGTAAGGGAAACTAAATCGTTGACTGTTGCAGGGGAAGAAGAATATGAATCTTAAATCTTTCCTAGAGCGTCTTTGCTGGGGATTCTTGCTTTCTGTTTGAGAATATTCCTCTGGGAACGTTTGACTTCTACTGTGGGATGGAAGAGATGGATACTCCTCTGATGTGTGGATGTCAACTTTTCTGTGGAGGACAAAGTTGAATGACATATGACCTGGGAAGAGAATTGTGTCGGGGAATTGCAAGAATCAAGGAAATAACAATGTTTTAGGAAATAAACCCTGTTGGGGAAATAAACCCTGCTGAGGAAATAAACTCTATTGGAGAAGAAAAATTTTCTAGGTAATTTACAATGTTGGCGAGATAAACTCTGCTGGAGAATTAAATTCTTGTGTTGAGGATATAACCTCTGACGGGGATTAGAATTTCGTAGGCTGTGTCGAGGAAGTTTCCACTATATGCTGGGGAAATGATCAAACTTCCTTATACGCTATGGGACTTACTGGGGGAGATGGTCATGTTAGTTACTGGAAGATGCCCCAATTTCTGTCTGAAGGCATATTAGACTCGCTGAGGAATGTATCTCTGTCAAGGATGAGATTGTGAAGGTAGCTCTGCAGGGATTTTTCTGTGGAGATTGCTTTGTGGGAATTTATGGATGACTTGAACATTATTCTGATTCCTAGAGTCTTTAGTAAATGCTAATATTGTTTTTATGCACATTTTTGTTAACACTAATCACATTCATATGCATATGTTCACTCAATTTAGTCATTGGACGTTTTTGCAAACAAAATAGAGAAAGTAAATTTGAATTTTAAATTATATTTTTATTGATAGTTTGCCTCTAAACATGCATTTTTGTACAAGGAGACAGAGATCCTAGTAAGAGGAAATCATCGTAAAAATGAAGATGGTACAAAAAAAATAGCTATATGGAAACAATCCCATCGAGTCTTAAATCTACTATTGCCTCTAGTTCTTCGAGCTTCTCATCCCTTGCTGTCGGAAGAAATTGACTGGATTAATCTATACCATTTGAACTTGCTATTGGTAGTTATGTTGGATGTTAGTAAACAGGTGATCAAACTGGACCTAGTCATACGCTTTAATCCCTAATTTTTTCCGGGACCGCCCTTTTGGGTTTTCAGTCCACCGGGATACCCTTTTTGCCCAAGATGCCTTTTCAGGTTTTAGACTTTCCGAGTGTATAATATTTATATATATATATATATATATATCCCTAATTTTTTCCCGAACCCTTTTGTTTCGCCGATATGCCCTTAGTTTTTCCTAGGCCAGTCAACCTAGCGAGTCTCTTTTAGGCATAATATTTTTTGACTATATCCGTGTTCACTGGGTGCGAAAGATCTTCATCGTCCATGGTGGTAAGTATCATAGCACTGCCAGAAAATATTTTCTTTATCATAAATGGCCCTTCATATGTGGGAGTCCATTTTCCCATGGGATCACCCTATGGTAGAATGATGCACTTTATTACCAAATTACAAGCCTGATATGCCCGATGTTTGACTTTCTTGTTGAAGGCCTTGATTATGCGCTTCTGATACATCTGACCATGACAAACAACTGCAAGCCTTTTCTCGTCAATCAAATTTATTTGGTCCATCCTAGTCTGAATCCACTCGTCTTCATATAAACCTGCATCTTTCATAATCTTTAGGGAAGGAATCTAGACTTCGACAGGTAGGACAACCACTATATTATAAACTAGAAAGAACAGGGTTGCCCCAGTTGATGTTCATACTGAAGTGCGGTAGCCATGAAGAGAAAATGGTAACATCTCATGCCAATCTTTATACGTCATTGTCATCTTCTTCAAGATCTTCTTGATGTTCTTGTTGGCGGCTTCTACTGTGCCATTCATCTTCGATCGATATAGAGAAGAATTGTGGTGATTAATCTTGAACTACATGCAGAGTTTTGTGATCATAGTATTATTGAGATTGGTACCGTTATCAGTGATGATCCTCTCGAGTATGCCATACCAATAGATGAGGTTATGCTTAATGAGCCAGACCACAACATTCTTGGCAACAGAGGCAAATGAGGCTGCTTCAACCCACTTTGTGAAGTAATCAATGGCGACCAGGATGAAATAGTGTCCGTTAGAAGCGCTAGGTTTGATCTCTCCAATCATATCAATGCCCCACATTGGAAACGACCAAGGAGCAGTCAAGACCTTCAAAGGAATTGAAGGCACATGTACTTTGTCAATATAAATCTGGCATTTATGACAGGTTCTAGAGTGATGATGGTGTTAGAACAATGTTTGAATCTACTACCCTATATTTAAGTTTTGATGATAAAAAAGTGAAAAGATATAGTATTTATAAGTGTCATGAATGAACTATCTGCTGCCTAAAATTATTATGTTCTGACTTGCAGATACGCTGATTGAAATAAGCAAGATCACATTTATTCAGCATCAGAACTTGATTTCAGACATCAGCATCAGAAGTTGCTACATCAGAACGTCAAAATCAGATGATCAACTCACATACATGCTGAAGCCTGATGAACAAGACTGCACTTAATACTCTGATACAGAAACACAATAGTTCATCAGCAGCGAAGCAGAATCAGAATGAGCCAAGCCAGAACTTGCATTAAGTAAGCAACGGTACTGTGCATTGAAAGCAAATTAATTCCAACGGCTTCATTCCAGACAAGATCTGCTCAATAAGGAAAGTTTGTTATTAGCATTGAATCAAGAATATTGCATCCAACGTTCATCATCTCAATGCTATATAAACAAGGCTTTGAAGATTGAAATGGTTAATGCTCTCCAAATCTCTACACGCACAAAAGCTGAACCATAATCTTCGTTCTACCAGTTTTGCTAAACCATACACTCTGATATTTCATTACTGTTTAGCAATCTAGTTTCTAAGCTTCATTTTGTGTATACATCACAATTGTGATACAGTTTTGTAGAAAACATCCACACACATAGTTTTATCTCTTTGTAAGAAAGTGTTACCTTGACAAACCGGGTTGTGGTTTGAATCAAGAAGGCTTTAGCAGTTGTTAAAGCAGTCTGTAATATTCAGTTGAATATAGTGGATTAAGACCTCGTTGGAGAGAGGCGAAATCACCTTGACGGGTGGACTGGAGTAGTTTGAGATCAAATGAACCAGGATAAAAATATCTTGTCAATTGCTTTAGATTTCAGTTTTACAATTCAACCCCCCCTTCTTGTGTTTTTCACCACTTCAATTGGTATCAGAGCGCCTGGTTCTGAGCTAAAACACTTAACCGTGTCAGTACAAGATCCAGCGTCAGAAAAACACAATGGCAGGAAACAATTCTCACATCAGCAATGACAACAATGAGGACAGAGACAGATTCAGTGGCAAACCACCAGTCTTTGATGGAGAAAACTTTGATTACTGGAAAGACAGAATTGAAAGCTTCTTTCTAGCACATGATGCTGATCTGTGGGATATGGTGACAGATGGATACACGCACCCTGTGAATGCAAATGGTCAAAAGATTGATAGAAAAACAATGTCTGATCAACAAAAGCGTGACTTCAAGAATCACCACAAGGCCAGAACCATCCTCCTTAGTGCCATCTCCTATACTGAGTATGAAAAGATCTCCAACAGAGATACATCAAAAAATATCTTTGATTCTCTCAGAATGACGCATGAGGGCAACGTTCAGGTCAAAGAAACAAAAGCTCTGGCGCTCATTCAGAAGTATGAGGCGTTCAAAATGGAAGAATCTGAATCCATTGAAACTATGTTCTCTAGATTCCAGATTCTGGTAGCTGGTCTCAAAGTTCTGGACAAAGGATACTCTACTGCTGACCATGTCAAGAAAATCGTCAGAAGTTTACCCAAGCAGTGGAGGCCTATGGTTACTGCTCTGAAGCTAGCTAAAGATCTCAACAAAATCACTCTGGAGGAACT
Organism: Vicia faba; assembly: GCA_948472305.1. NCBI lineage: Eukaryota > Viridiplantae > Streptophyta > Magnoliopsida > Fabales > Fabaceae > Vicia > Vicia faba. The sequence continues at coordinate 724,750,732 of OX451735.1, forward strand.
TATCAGCTCCCTCAGAAGTCATGAGATAGAGCTAGAAGCTGATGAGCCTCAGAAGCAAGGTAAGCCTTTAGCATTAAAATCTAACAGAAAATTTGAGTCTAAAGTTTTGCAGGCAGTTGAAGAAACATCTGATGGATCCTCATCAGAAGAAGACGAACTTTCCCTTCTCTCCAGAAGAGTAAATCAACTGTGGAAGCAAAGACAAAGGAAGTTCAGGAATCCCAGAAGATCTGATCAGAACGAGTCTTCTTCCAGATACAGAAGGACAGATTCTTCCTCTGGATACAGAAGATCTGAAGGCTCCTCCAGTAGCAAGAAGCCAAACACCAAAGACATCATCTGCTACGAGTGCAATGAGCAAGGACACTACAAAAGTGACTGCCCAAAGCTTCAGAGGGAAAAGCCCAAAAAGAAGTTTGGAAGAGAGAAGAAGAAAAGTCTCATGGCCACATGGGATGACTCTGACTCGTCTGAAGCTGACTCAGAATCAGATGATGAAAGGGCAAACATAGCTCTCATGGCAAACATTTCAGAAGATAGTGAAGCTTCTGAATCAGACTCAGAATCAGACACAGAAGAGGTATTTCCTAACTTCGCTGTTAACTTTACAAAGGCTGAACTTGCTGAAAGCCTTAATGAGATTCTGGAACGTTATCAGCAAATTAGAGCTAAATTCAGAGACCTGAAGAGGAATCTTGAATCTGACTCTAATAAGTCTGAGAGTCTCAAATTGGAAAATTCTGAGCTGAGAAATAAGATTTCAAAATTAGAAAACACTTTACAAAACTCTCAGAAGGAACCAATTTCTGAAACTCCCAGCAACGCTGATGAGATCATCAAGGAGTATGATCACAGTTTCCAGAAGTTCCTAGCTAAAAGCATATATAGAAGCAGAATGGCTTCAATGATCTATGGAGTTAGCAGAAACGGCAGGAAAGGAATAGGATACCAAGGTAAGGTTCCTACACCAAAGAATGTCATGGACTTAACCATTAAACACACTCCTCTAAATTCACACTTTGTGTATGGTCACACACATGATATCAAATATACTAGCAGTAAGCACTCTGTGAAACCAAAATTCAACCAGAGTTTTAGTAAAACTAACAAATCAGGACCCAAGAAAATCTGGGTACCTAAGGACAAAATAATACATGTTGCAGATATCTTTAGCAGCAAGTCAGAAACACCAGTCATGGTACCTGGACTCTGGCTGCTCACGACACATGACGGGAAGAAGGCATATGTTCCAAAGCCTGGAACTTAAGCCTGGAGGCCACGTTGGCTTTGGAGGCAATCAGAGGGGAAAGATAATTGGCTCTGGAACTGTAGGTAATGGAAATCTTCCCTCTATTAATAATGTTCTGCTAGTAGATGGATTGATGCATAATCTGTTATCCATAAGTCAATTAAGTGATAACGGTTATGATATAATCTTTAATCAAAAATCATGTAAAGCTGTTAGTCAGAAAGATGGGACTTCCTGTTTAATGGTAAGAGGAAAAACAACATTTACAAAATCAAACTTTCTGAACTAAAGAGTCAGAATGTAAAATGTCTTCTGTCTGTTAACAACGAGCAGTGGATCTGGCACAGAAGATTGGGGCATGTTAGTATGAGAAGAATATCTCAGATTAACAAACTCAATCTGGTCAGAGGACTTCCTAATTTGAAGTTCAATTCAGATGCTCTGTGTGAAGCATGTCAGAAAGGCAAATTTGCAAAACCTTCCTTTAAATCCAAAAATGTTGTTTCTACCTCTAAGCCATTAGAACTTATGCACATTGACTTATTTGGACCAGTTAAAACTGCTTCAGTCAGTGGTAAGAAGTATGGGTTAGTAATCGTAGATGACTATAGCAGATGGACATGGGTAAAGTTCTTAAGACACAAGGACGAGTCACACTCCGTGTTTTTTACCTTCTGTAACCAAGTTCAGAATGAAAAAGATCTTAGAATCGTTAAAGTCAGAAGTGATCATGGTGGAGAATTTGAAAATAAAGATTTTGAGTCATTCTTTAATGACAGAGGCATTCTGCATGATTTCTCTTGTCCTAGAACTCCCCAACAAAATGGAGTTGTAGAACGAAAGAACAGAACATTGCAAGAAATGGCCAGAACCATGATCAATGAGACAAACGTTGCTAAGACTTTCTGGGCAGAGGCAATAAACACAGCGTGCTACATTCAGAATAGAATCTCAATAAGACCTATTCTGGAAAAGACTCCATATGAATTGTGGAAGAACAGAAAGCCCAACATTTCATATTTTCATCCATTTGGATGTACTTGCTTTATATTAAATACAAAGAATTATTTGAACAAGTTTGACTCTAAGGCACAGAAGTGTATTATGTTAGGATACTCTGAACGCTCAAGAGGGTACAGAGTATACAATACAGAAACACAGATTGTGGAAGAATCAATCAGTGTTCGTTTTGATGATAAGCTTGACTCTGAAAAGTCAAAGCAGAATGAAATTTTTGCAGGTATAGAAATTGAATTTGCAGGTTCTGAAGACAAGTCATCAGAAGCTCTCAACACAGACATTCCTTCAACGTCTGAAAGGAGCACTGCTAGAAATCCTACAACAGCTGCTGATCAACCTCAGAAGAGATTACCCAGAAGCAGCTTGGATCACCCAGAAGAGACTATCCTAGGAAGAAAGGAAGATCCAATCAGAACAAGAGCAAGCTTCAGAAACTCTGAAGAAACACTTAAGGGACTTGTGTCTCTGATTGAACCTTCTTCTATTGATGAAGCACTCCTGGATAATGACTGGATTCTGGCAATGCAAGAAGAGCTGAATCAATTCACCAGAAACGACGTATGGGATCTCGTTCCCAGACCAAAAGGATTCAACGTCATTGGAACAAGATGGGTGTTCAAAAACAAGCTAAATGAACAAGGTGAAGTCATCAGAAACAAGGCACGACTGGTTGCACAAGGTTATAGTCAGCAAGAGGGGATAGACTATACAGAAACCTTTGCCCCAGTCGCCAGGTTAGAATCTATCAGACTTTTAATTTCATTTGCTGTTAATAGAGGCATCACTCTGTATCAGATGGATGTCAAAAGTGCATTCTTAAATGGTTATATAGAAGAAGAATTTTATGTTCACCAACCCCCAGTTTTTGAAAATACAAAACATCCAGAACATGTTTTCAAACTAAAGAAGTCACTGTATGGTCTGAAACAAGCTCCCAGAGCTTGGTATGAAAGGCTAAGTAACTTTCTGCTTGAAAATGAATTCACCAGAGGGAAAGTGGACACTACTCTATTCTGTAAAACAGTTAAGAGTGACATCTTAGTCTGTCAAATCTATGTTGATGATATCATTTTTGGTTCTACTAACCCTTCTCTTGGAAGAAAATTTGCTAAGTGTATGCAGGCAGAATTTGAGATGAGCCTCATGGGGGAACTGAAATTCTTTCTGGGAATTCAGATCAATCAAACTCCAGAAGGAACTTACATTCATCAGAGCAAATACATCAGAGATCTTCTGAAGAAATTTGACCTGTCAGAATGTAAGCCATCAAAGATTCCAATGCATCCCACGTGCATTCTGGAAAGAGAAGAGGTAAGCAAAAATGTAGAACAGAAAGTCTACAGAGGTATGATTGGTTCTCTCCTCTATCTGACTGCTTCAAGACCTGACATACTATTCAGTGTTTGTATCTGTGCTAGATTCCAATCAGATCCTAGAGAATCTCACTTAACAGCTGTTAAGCGAATTTTCAAGTATCTGAAAGGTACTACTAATCTGGGTTTGTTTTATAGAAAATCTAGTGATTACAGCTTAGTAGGCTACTGTGATGCTGATTTTGCTGGAGACAGAGTGGAACGTAAAAGTACTTCTGGAAGCTGCCAGTTTCTGGGAGAAAATCTGATCTCTTGGTCCAGCAAAAGGCAATCAACAATTGCTCTGTCAACAGCAGAAGCTGAGTACATAGCAGCAGCAGGATGTAGCACACAAATGCTCTGGATGAAAAGTCAGCTTGAAGACTTCCAGATTTTTGAGAGTAACATTCCTATACTTTGTGATAATACTTCAGCTATTTGCTTAAGTAAGAATCCCATTTTACATTCTAGAGCTAAGCATATAGAAATAAAACATCACTTCATTAGGGACTATATTCAGAAAGGTATTTTGAACTTAAAATTTATAGATACAGACCATCAATGGGCTGATATCTTTACTAAACCCCTTTCAGAAGATAGGTTTAATTTCATTCTGAAACATCTCAGCATGAAAGTGTGCCCAGAGTGAAAATGTTTTAATTCCATATATTTACCTTCAGAATGTAATTATTTTACTATGAACTTCTGATCAATCTCCTTTCAGAAAGATAGAACATGCAGATTGTATCAGATGCAAGTCTAAAGATCTGAGAGTCTAAGCTCAAAAACAGACGTGCTGATCACTACATCAAACAAGTGTCATCCAATCATTAGCATATCTCTGAAGCAGAACGCGTGCACGCTTCTGAGAAGGCAAAGCGCTGATTGGGTGCATTAAGACACATGTCTGGTAACCGTTTTTAAGTATCTTTCTCAAATCCCCCAAAATCAGCAAGCATTTAATGAAAAGTAATCATGCTTTTAAATGGCAATCATGATTTTTCTCTCTCTTAAAAACGTTTATCTTTTCAAAATAGTTTTGAAAAACTCTATTTAAGCACATTAATCTCTCATTCTTATTCTTTACGCTTTCTCACTATCACTCAAGCATTTTCTGCATATTTCTGAGTTCATCTCTTGCAAACCTTTTTCCTCAGTTCGTTCTCAAAACCCTTTTAGTGTGAACATGGCAACCTCCAGTAGCGTTTCTGCAGGTATTCAGAAGAAAGCAACTTCTGAGCAATATCAAGTGCCACTCAGAACTCTCCTCACTCCGGTGAAGAACCTTGAAGTGCTCTCTGAGTTAATCATTGATTTTGAAAGCTTGAAGGAGAATGGTTTTGACCTAACTGAAGAAGTTAGGGCTCAAAAGTGGGAAAGGTATTTCGATAGGTTGGTTGGACCAACATTCCCAGCGCTGGTCAAGGAATTTTGGATTCACGCCAAGGTTTCAAAACATCTAGTCATCTCCTCTGTTATGGGGAAGAAGATTGTGATTTCTGAAGATCTCATTGCAAGGCTAATCGGTCAAAGTGGTGGCGGCGTCCGTTGTGTGGACATGGCTGAAAGATGTGCTGATACAGGTGTGGTAGCTAACAGGATTTTCACTCTTGGGATGCCCAGCAGCAAGATTAAAGATCTGAAGGATCATTGCAGAGTATGGGCTAAGATCGTTCTGGGGTGCTTCAACCACAGGAAACCAACAAGTTCTCCTGATTATATAAATGTGGATCAGCAGTTTCTGATCTACTTTATTGATCAGAAGATAAAGATCAATCTGGCTCACTTCCTGTTCAACCATCTCAAAACCAGTGTGAAAGAAACAAGGGAAGAAGAAAGAACCAAGAGGGACTGGATACCTTTTGGAAGGTTGATATCAGATATTCTGACAGAGAATAGGCTGATTGAGCATCTGATAGAAGCTCAGGAACTAAGTACTATTAAACCAACAATTGGGAAACCTCTGAATGCAAAGAATCTGAAAAAGATGAAGCTGATAGAGAACATTCAGAAGGAACCCAGAGCTACTTCCACTGCTGATATCTCCAGCAGAAGAGTGCCTCTGAGTGATTTTCCGTTATTTTCTGAAATGGAATCCAAACCAGAGATGTTTCTCAGGTACCCAGATGTGTACAAGGCAGATGATACAGATCCAAAGCTGAATATCAGAGATCTGCGTCAACCCCAACCAGAAGTGACTCTGAAGAAGACAAAGAAGAGGAAAGCGCCATCAGAAGGATCATCTCAGCAGACTCCAAAGAAAAGAGGTATTTCATCTGCTGCCCCTATTTCAAATTCTTTTACTATTCCAACATCTATCCCTCCTCAAACCTCTCATAGAATATCAATTCCCATCCCTACCATTGATGAAACCATACAAGAAGAAGACCCTTCTGAGGCATTAAAACTCAGAAGACCTAGAACCAAACACCCCAAACAACCAACAATTTCAACAACAACAGCACTTGACCAAGTGCTGTCTGATATTGAGCGTCAACATGCCTCTGCTCAACCAAACTCTGAACCACAAAATGTTCCTCCTCCACAACCAGAACAACAACAACAACCACTCTCAGAAGAACCTCTGATCCCTGAACAATCAGAGATTCCACCTCCCTCTCCCCAACCAGAAATAAATCCACCTTCACCACAAACAGAGTTTCACCACTCTGAAACTCCTTCCCCTCATCAATCTGACCCTCACTCACCTCAACCATCACCGTTGGCAATTCAGCTGCCATGTGGAACCACTGTTATCATGCCCCAGTTACCATCCTCATCAGAATCGACACCACCAAAAACTCCCAAAACACCACCCACTCCAATCGAAATATCTGACTCTGATACCCCTTCTCCAAAACAAACAGCCTCTCAGAAAACCTCTGAAAACCCCAGCAGGACTTTCATTGACTTAACCAGTCTTGACCGTCTTGCTGATCTAAAACACAAAATTGCCATCCCAAAACCAAAGCAACCAGATGTTGGCTCCGGTATTTTGAATTTTGAAACAGGTGTGCTGCAATGGATTGCTTCTTTGAAGCAAGTCTGTCCTGGGATGATTGACCCAGCTTCTTCTGATCAGCTCTGGTCACAGTTCAGATTTTGGGTACGTGCTGAAGCCCTCAAGTTGCAGGATATCAACTATGAGCAGGCACAACAAAATTTCAGCAAGCTTCTGAATGAAGTTGGAAGTATGCTTCTGAAAGAGGACGTGCTCCCTCTGGACAGTGAACCCTGGTCTGAGAAACAGCAAGCTGCAAAGGTGCAACCATCAGAAGAAGACAAGACCATTCAGGCTGAAAGTCAAGCAGAAGATGTTGCTGAAAGTTCTGAGAAGCCTCCTCCTTCTGATGCTTCTCAAGCTGCCTTGGACAGGCAGACTCTGGAAGAACTAAGGCTGAATGACATGCGTCTGCAGCAGCGGATGGATGAAAACGATCAGAAGATGAAAGAGAGAATGGATGTGCAGGACAGCAAGATTGACACTGTTGTCAGCATGGTGCATAAGCAGAATGAGACTTCTGAAAAGATTCAAGCCATGCTGGAGAGCCTGTTCACACGCTTGCCTCCTCAACCTTAATCTTTTTCATACATGACCTTTTTATGTTTTCCCTGATTTTCTGATGTACTGTTTGATTATGTCTTGTAATATTTTCTCGTTTTGATTCTGAACTATATTAATATCATTAGTTTTTCTGATCTTAATTGTTTTAGCACATCACCAACACTTTTTGATTGCTGACAAAAAGGGGGAGAACAAGAATGATATTTAAATCAATAACGGGCTAACTAGACAGAAATTCTCAAACATTCTAACTCTATTACTTGAAATGTTTTTTCTGTTGTGTTTAAAGTCTACAGGCACAAGGAAGCTCCTGGACACTCTGAAGACTAGAAGCTCTGATCAATATGAAGTTGCTCTGATCAATATGAAGTTCTGATCCAAAGCAAAGCTCTGACAAGAAAAGCTCTGAAGCTCTGCTCTGACATAAAGCTTCTGATAAGTCAAAGACTCTGATACTCTGATGTTCAAAGAAAGGCAAAAAGATCTGATTCTGAAGAACGCGTATAATCAAAGGGAAGTAATAAACTCAGGGGGAGTATTTCCTTACTCCTTATTCTTTTACTTCTTATTCTGATACATATTCCAGATACCTTTTCACGTTATTTTCATTTAAAATATCTAGTTTTTGTCATCATCAAAAAGGGGGAGATTGTTAGAACAATGTTTGAATCTACTACCCTATATTTAAGTTTTGATGATAACAAAGTGAAAAGATATAGTATTTATAAGTGTCATGAATGAACTATCTGCTGCCTAAAATTATTATGTTCTGACTTGCAGATACGCTGATTGAAATAAGCAAGATCACATCTATTCAGCATCAGAACTTGATTTTAGACATCAGCATCAGAAGTTGCTACATCAGAACGTCAAAATCAGATGATCAACTCACGTACATGCTGAAGCCTGATGAACAAGACTGCGCTTAATACTCTGATACAGAAACACAATAGTTCATCAGCAGCGAAGCAGAATCAGAATGAGCCAAGCCAGAACTTGCATTAAGTAAGCAACGGTACTGTGCATTGAAAGCAAATTAATTCCAACGGCTTCATTCCAGACAATATATGCTCAATAAGGAAAGTTTGTTATTAGCATTGAATCAAGAATATTGCATCCAACGTTCATCATCTCAATGCTATATAAACAAGGCTTTGAAGATTGAAATGGTTAATGCTCTCCAAATCTCTACACGCACAAAAGCTGAACCATAATCTTCGTTCTACCAGTTTTGCTAAACCATACACTCTGATATTTCATTACTGTTTAGCAATCTAGTTTCTAAGCTTCATTTTGTGTATACATCACAGTTGTGATACAGTTTTGTAGAAAACATCCACACACATAGTTTTATCTCTTTGTAAGAAAGTGTTACCTTGACAAACCGGGTTGTGGTTTGAATCAAGAAGGCTTTAGCAGTTGTTAAAGCAGTCTGTAATATTCAGTTGAATATAGTGGATTAAGACCTTGTTGGAGAGAGGCGAAATCACCTTGACGGGTGGACTGGAGTAGTTTGAGATCAAACGAACCAGGATAAAAATATCTTGTCAATTGCTTTAGATTTCAGTTTTACAATTCAACCCCCCCTTCTTGTGTTTTTCACCACTTCAGATGGCAATCAGTTTCCATAGTCGACCAATAATAACCCGCTCTTAAAATTTTCTTAGCCATCGTGTTCCCACTGGAGTGAGTACCAAAGACACCTTCAAACATATCTTCCATAATCTTCTCCGCTTCCTTTTTGTCTACACAACAAAGCAAAGTTGAATTGTGATTGAGCTTGTACAAAATTCCATTGCTCGGAAAGAACTTGGTAGAGAACCTCCTTAAAAATTTCTTGTCTTTGATAGATGCCCCCTCGGGGTACTCTTGAGCCTCGAGGTATCTTTTCACTTCGTGGTACCAAGGTTTTTCCTCTACTCCGTCAGTATCAACCTTGTAGCAAAGTTCCAGTTCGTCTAGTCTTTCAATGGTAATTCGAGGAGCTTCATTATCCCATTTTACTTTGAACATAGATGACATGGTATCTAAAGCGTCTGCCAACTGATTCTCTTCTCGTGGGATGTGCTCAAAAGTGATTTCCTCGAAGTACGGAATTAATGTCAACATATGCTCTCGATAAGGGATGAGATTTGGATGCTTCGTATCCCATTCGTCCTTAATATGATTGATGACTAAGGATGAGTCCCTGTATACATTTAAAAATTCGATCCTCATATCAATAGCAACTTTGATACCCATAGTGCATGCTTCGTATTCGGTCATGTTATTGGTACAATCAAAGCATAATCTGGCGGTGAAGAGTGTATGGCAACCCTTGGGAGATATAATCACAACACTAATTTTGTTGCCAAGCGCGTTAGAAGCTCCTTCAAAAACCAAAGTCCATCGAGATCCCAGCTCAGGTCCTTCATACGATCCAGGTTCTTCATAATGTGTAACTAGCATAATAGTCTCATATGGGAACTCAAAATTCATAGATTGATAGTCATCTACAGCTTGATGGGCTAAATGATCTTCCAACACACTTCCTTTGATTGCTTTTTGAGTGGTGTATTGAATGTCATATTCTATTAAGACCATTTTCCACCTGGCTATCCTTGCGGAGAGAGCGGATTTCTCGAATATGTATTTTATGGGATCCATCATAGATATCAACAAGGTTGTATGAGTTAACATATACTGTCTTAGTTGGTGAGCAGCCCATGCAAAAGTGCAACAAGTTTTCTCGAGCAGTGAGTATCTTGTTTCACAGTCGGTAAACTTTTTGCTAAGGTAATATATTGCGTGCTCTTTTCGACCAGACTCGTCATGTTGCCCCAATACACACCCCATTGAGGTCTCTAACACTTTTAGGTACATGATCAAAGGTCTTCCTTCAACTGGTGGCATCAGAATTGGAGGTTCTTGGAGGTACTCCTTGATTTTGTCAAAAGTTATCCTGAAATCATCGTTCCACTTCAATATTTGATCTTTCTTCAGTAACTTGAAGATTGGCTCACAAGTAGCTGTCAAATGGGAAATAAATCTGGCAATGTAGTTTAGTCATCCCAAGAAACCTCTGACTTCCTTCTCAGTACGGGGAGATGGGATTTCTTGAATGGATTTGACCTTGGCGGGATCAACTTCAATACATTTACCACTAACAACAAAACCTGAGAGTTTGTCGGATCTCACGCCAAAGGTGCACTTGTTTGGATTCAGCCTCATCTTGTACTTCTTTAATCTCTCAAACAACTTGTGTAGGTGGTCAAGATGTTCCTCTTCAGTCTGAGATCTGGATATCATGTCATCAACATAAACCAATATCTCGTGATGTATCAGGTCATGGAACAAAGCTACCATAGCATGTTGATATGTTGCACCATCGTTCTTCAACCCGAAAGGCATAACCTTGTAACAGAAAGTGCCCCACTGTGTGGCGAAAGTAGTCTTCTCCGTGTATTCAGGTGCCATCTTGATTTGATGATACCCAGAGAAACCATCCATGAAGGAGAATACCTTGTGCTGAGTGGTGTTATCAACCAGAACATCAATATGTGGAAGAGGAAAGTCATCTTTGGGGATTGCCCTGCTCAAATCCCTGTAGTCTAGACACATACGCACTTTGCCATAATTTTTAGGCAGTGGAACCACATTTGCAACCCACTGAGGATAGGATGTAACAGCTAAGGAACCTGCATTAAATTGCTTCATAACCTCAGCCTTAATCTTCCCTGACATCTCGGGACGCATACGACAGACCTTTTGCTTTATTGGAGAACAATCTTTTTTCATTAGTAGACGTTGAACCACAAGATCAGTATTGAGCCCTGGAATGTCTTCGTGTGACCAAGCAAAGATCTCAACATAGTCATGTAACATCTGGATTAATTTGTTTTTGACATTGCCCTCTAGGTTGGCACCTATCTTGAACTCTTTCTTGTCATCTTCAGTACCCAAATTCCTAACCTCCACTGGCTCTTCATGTAGTTCTATGGCTTTTTCTTTTTGCTCTAACAATCTAACAAGTTCTCTAGGTATATCACAATCTTCCTCACCTTCTTCCTCGGCCCGGTAAACCGGATTTTCGAAGTCATAATTGGAAACAGCATAATTGTTATCAATGGGATCTAGGGTGGATATGTATCTGCAATTTGTTTTGTGGGTGTGTGTAAGAACACACAGCTATTTTGAAAGTAATGAAGTAAAAGAAATACATAGAACACAAAATTTGAATACAAACCTCCAATGTTTTATTGAATGAAAATATGTTAATGAAATGACAACCCTAACAAATGGACCATTGTGCCCCGAGTTGCACAAGGTTTAAAGTTATTTTTTTTAAAATTACATATCCAAAACTTGAAAGAAAAAAGAAATAGAAAATAGAATTTACTTATGACTAAAGGAGATCGATATAACATCTTCAGTCTTCCAATTGCTTAGTCCATTTCTGGGGGTGGGAAAAATCTATTTGTCTAGGTCGTAGTACTATCAGCATCTTCTACCGGGTTGACTTCATTGTTGTTGACGCGGAATCATGGTCTTCTAGCACGAGAACGGCGAACAACCCTCTGAGCCTCTGCAGTGAAACCCAAACCAAATCTATCAGACTTATACGAAATGTCAGGAAGCTGACCCTAAGTAGTACAACCACTTTCTACCACATCTCTGGCGTCCTTTAGAGAAGCCATTATGGGTGGAGCCTTAGTAATCTTAGGAATAGCGGAAACGTCTTCAGTAGCGGTAGCTGTCCGGGGAATAACTTCAAAAGTCTGGCAGGGAGTCTCGATGAATTCGCCGTCCATCTCAACATATTTGAATGAGTTCAAGTGACTCACCATATACTCTTCTTCACCACAAACTATAAGAACCTTTCCTTTCACGGGATATTTCAGCTTTTGATGTAAAGTGGAGGTGATATCACCTGCCCCATGAATCCAAGGGCGTCCAAGTAAGTAACATAATCCAAACGAATGTACATTACATAGAAGGTAGAGTCGAAGACCTGCAAACCTACTTTGATCAGGATATCCACATCTCCATGCACCATCCTCTTTGAACCATCAAAGGCTCGTACCATAATATCGCTAGGTTTCAGCATAACTCCTTCACAATCAAGCTTATCGAGAGCACCCATCGGTAGAACATTCAGAGAGGAACATGTGTCAACAAACACATGGGCTAAGGTAGTTCCCCTACATTCCCTAGAGACATACAGAGCCTTGTTATGGTTTCTTCCTTCAGGAGTCAAATCGGTATCAGAAAATCCCATCCCGTTATCAGTCGTTAGGCTAGCAACATAATTTTCAAATTGGTCAGCAGAGATTTCTTGTGGCACGTGAGCGGATTTCAAGAACTTCATCAAATCCTGAGCATGGGCTTCCAAACACAATAATAGGGATAACATGGAGATCTTAGAGGGAGTCTGCCCCAGCTATTCAACAATCTTGTAATCACTTTTTCGGATGATTCTTAATACCTCCTCCAACTCTTGCCTGGAGGTATCTTCAGCGGTAACTTCTTGAGGTGCCTTCGTCTGGGTAGGCTCCATTATTTGTTCTTTGCCCTGAGTCTCAGTAATTGACTCGGTAGTAGTAACATGAACTGGTGTGGCAACATTCTTCGAAGAGATTTTGGGAGAGAAACCCTTCCACTTCTAGTAACTTTACTAGTCCCAGCAATATTGTCAATGTTGGAATCAGTGGCTTCAATACCTTCACTCTCAGTAGTCAATGGTTCTTGCTTGACACTGTTGTAGTAGACATCGGCCCCATAATTCCAAGGGATAGCTTTGTCCAAGGAATACATGATAGGTCTAGGTGCGGTGATTATCAGAGGAGCGACTCTAGGTTCAACTGTAGTTTTCATAGGGCCTTTGGCAGTGATCCTGATAGGAGTGCTGGAAATTACAAATACCTCTTCAAGCTCTAAGTCTTGAAACAAATTCTCAATAGGACGAGTCTTCTCAACAAGAATTATGTGGTTATCCATCAGACGCTAAATACCTTCTTTCAGCAGTTTTCAGCCATTGGGTTGGGCTGCGCAGGAGTAGCATCTTTCAATGTAACACAAAAATAAACTAATCGACTACAGATTCTTCTTAATAATCAGGAATGGAGTAGTCAATTCACTTACAGCAGAAACATATGAAACATCATCAATAGCGCTTATGCCTTTGTCGTGCTTAGGCATAGATGCAGTAATCACATTGGGGGTCTTGGGAGGATCAAACTTAATCTCTTTGTTGTCAATCATATCTTGAATTTTATTTTTCAAAGCCCAACAACTATTTGTGTCGTGTCCGGGACTATTGGAATGATATGTGCATCTTACATTAGGATTATACTTGGGGGAGGAAGTGTTGGGATTCTGAAGCAGATCTCTTAACATTATTAACTCTGCCTTTGTAATATGATGGGAGAACTAACTTGGTTTGTTTTGCGTTTTATCGCAATTGTTGCGGATAGCAAGAGTCACCACCGACTTTTCTTTTATCTAATGAGGAAAGGGTGAAAAGAACAGGAAAGACCTTTGAGATTATTTCTTGAGTTTGGGGGGTAGGTTATGAAAAGGGAAAGTGTTAGCACCCTTTTCATCTGTAGTTATCTACAGGCTCTTAGTTTCTTGCTAGATCACTTGCTTTTGTTTGAAAATGTGCTTTGTGGTGTGGGTTTGAAAATATTTTGAAAACGTCTTTGTAATGATTCTCGTCTCTATAATAATGCGTACAAAGTGTTGGTTTTGAAAATAGTTCGAAGAGGTGTTTGTTGTGGAAGATTTTTTTGAAAGTTAATTTGAAAAGTGTCTTTGTAATGATTCTCGTCTCTATAAGAATGCGTACAAAGAGCTTTGACTTTTGAAAATGTTTCAATTTAAAGTGTTGGTGTGAAAATGGTTTTTTAGTTATGAGCAAGCAAGCCACTACGAGCTTCCTACCTACTCGAAAGGTCTAACGTTCTTTTCCTCCTCCTTTAGATGTTTCTAGCTTACCATTGATTGATAAGAAGCCCTATCTTTGGATGTGAAAGGACGGGCGTGGGTCGTTTGTATAGTCATAGAAGGCAACCTATGAGACGTTTTAGCAATTTCGCATGGAGACTAGATCGTTTACTGAAAGCAACATCGAGGGACTACGATCTTTTATCGAGGATCTTTGCTAAAACGCCCATATTCGAGGGACATGACTATCTTCCAAGACAACAAGTGAGATTACCCTAGAGGTGCATGTGCATGAATGGTGTGTTTGATTTCATACATTTTCGTCTTTAATTTTTGGGTTTTCTACTTGTTGGTTTTATCTTGCCATACATCCTAATTACTAACCTTTGTATAAAGCAATAAAAATGCAGAAAATAAATATCCTACACTATTACAACCATATTGAATAGAAATAAAATATAAAGAAAAGCATAAATGACATAAAAAGAGAGAAAAAGTGAATCCTTCGATCCAGGCAGTATGCACCCTTCGATTATGCCCTTTTTCCTTCCTCTTTCGATTTGGACCTGGAAGTTAGTATGAGATGCACCCTTTAATTCATCCTTTTTTTTGCTTCCTTCGATTGCAGGAGTGTAAGACTCCTGTGTTGAGATTCGAAAGGCTTCAATCTTCAGCCAATCGAAGGATACATAAAACCTATCTTAAAACTTGAAAATGAAACTAACAAGTGTAACTTTCAAAAGCTGCAAGCCAGGGGTTAGCATATGTTTATTGGGCACCAAAATCCAGATTCTAACTAGTCAGGGTTGAGATTTTCAACATATAGGCAGTGTGGATCGAAAGCTAAGGCATGGTAAACTTCCTAGATGAGATATCTACATTTTCCTTTTATTTATATGTACAAATGATATTTAAATGAAAATTTACAAGTTTAGAGGAAACTTACCTCTTGAAGTGTTAATCGAAGGGGTTGTATGCAACTTCCTTGGTGGTGGGTGGAGTTTCAATGGAACCTTCCTGGAACTAGTTCAGTTGCTGCTTTGTTTGGGCAGTCACTGAATTGAAGGAGGGTGTGTGATAGTGGTGAGTGAATCGAAAGTTATTATATAAAAGTCTAGGGAGTGAATCAAAAGACTATTATGTTGCAGTTACAGAATGAATCGGAGGTTAGTTATCTGGCAGTTGGGGGGTGAATTGAAAAATTCACTAATGCATGAAGGGATCTGAGAGTTTTAGAGTTTGAATGTTTGAGAATGTTTGAGAGTTTTGATAATTTTATCACAACAAGATTTTTTTCAGCTACCAAAAGGCCCCCTTATATGTGTGATGGAAACTCTTATTTATACATGAGTTTGGTTGAGGTTTGGGAGGGAAAACAAAAGAAATTTGAACAAATTGGGTATGCTGTTCTTGTAGTCTTTGAGGTGCGGTTTTTGTTTTCCAATTTGGTGCAAGTATGGGAGCAGCGTGGCAGGACTTCTTTGTAGCATTTTTGGAGTGTTATGGCAAGTGCAGCAGGCTTATACTTGATACCACTAGCATCTAGAATACTTCTATTTTGTTTTTACCAACTAGCCCTATCCTTTGACCAAACTCCTTTTCAGATAGCAACATTTCTTTCCAAATCAAAGTGACCTTTAAATGGCTCATATGTGTATCCTTTGAAGGGGCCACATGCATCACTTGTGTGCATCACTTGCAATTCTTCAGAAGGGCCACCAAGGTATAACCTTCGATTAGTACACCCAGATATTTCATAGTGTAGAGACTAGCATCTTAAAGGTGTTCAAAAGGGAATCGAAGCTTATATGCAAGAGGTCCCTTACTTTGTGAGCGCTAGCATGAAGGGAAATTTCTGCCTTTTGAATTTGGAAAACATGCAAGACTATTGGCTTCTGAGTCGAAAGAAAGCTGCAGGAATTCATTTCCTTGTTACTACTGGCATAAAGGAAGTTCCTTCCTTGTGAATTGAAGGCAAGCATAGAGAAGGTACTTGTCTTCTGAATCAAAGGAGGCCAGTAGGAAGCCACCAACTTCTGAATCGAAGGATACCAACATGAGGCCCTTCCCCTTTGAATCAAAGGAGGCTACAGGAGGCTTTTGCAATGTGCACCAAAAGCCAGCTTATAAGGGGTCATTATTGTAATCGAAGCTTGCATGCAGATAGCCATTGTTTTGTGAATCAAAGCAAGCATGTCAGGGGTCAATGCTCAATCGAAGGATGTAAGCCAAGGTTGCATTGAAAAAGGCTAAAAACCCAATCGAAGGATGTGAAATCAAAGCATGCATGCTCTTCTTTGTTTTGATGCTTGAAAGCCCACTTTTACTTGTGCAAATTTGAGCTTTTAAAAATCCTTGTAAGGAAATGCCTTAAGAAATGAGAGGGTAAATTTTGGGGTACAACAGCTGCCCCTGTTCAATCTTCTTAAACTTGAAGAGTTAGATTGGCGGGTCCGCCATTCGTGACTTGAAGGGGGGAGATGGTTTAACACTAGAGTTCCCAGAAATTTGCACTCGATGATGTGGAGGTTGATTATGTAGGGAATGGGCTTAAATATTCCATTTGGAGAATTGTCGGAGATGGGCTTATAGATGCCACCCAAAAGTGATTGTTGACAAAAATTAGACTAAGTATAATAAGCTTGACCTCAACTGGAAAAAAATCAGAATAAATCTCTGGTTGATTTAAACTGAACCAGAGGAAGTGTCTACCGGAACGGAATCAGGATAAACCATTGATTGATTTAAACTGGACCAACAGAGGTCTTGAATAATATTTAACTGGAAAAGAATCAGAATAAATCTTTAGAAAGATTTAACTGAACCAGAGAAAGTGTCTACCGGAATGGAATCACGATAAACCATTGATTGATTTAAACTAAACCACCAAAGGTCTGAATAATCTTTAACTAGAAAAGAATAATAATAAATCTTTGGAGCGATTTATTTGAACCAGAGAGAGTGTCTACCGGAATGGAATCAGGATAAACCATTGATCGATTTAAACTGAACCAACATATATCTGAATAATCTTTAGTTGGAAAAGAATTAGAATAAATCTTTGGAGAGATTTTTTTGAACCAGAGGAAGTGTCTACCGGAACGGAATCAGGATAAACCATTGATTGATTTAAACTGGACCAGCAGAGGTCTTGAATAATCTTTAACTGGAAATGAATCAGAATAAAACTTTAGAGCGATTTATTTGAACCAGAGAGAGTCTACCAGAACGGAATCAGGATAAACCATTGATTAATTTAAACTGAACCAACAGAGGTTTGAATAATCTTTAACTGGAAAAGAATTAGAATACATATTTAGAGAGATTTATTTGAACCAGAGAGTGTATCTACCGGAACAAAATTAGTATAAACCATTGATCAATTTAAATTGAACCAACAGAGGTCTGAGTAATCTTCAGCTGGGAAAGAATCAGAATAAATCTTTGGAGCGATTTATTTGAACCAGAGAGAGTGTCTATCGGAACATAATCAGGATAAACCATTGATCAGTTTAAACTGAACCTATAGAGATCTGAGTAATCTTTAGCTGGAAAAGAATCAGAATAAATCTTTAGAGCGATTTATTTAAACCAGAGAGAGTGCCTACCATAACGGAATCAGGATAAACCATTGATCAATTTAAACTAAACCAACAGAGATCTGAATAATCTTTAAATGGAAAAGAATCACGATAAATCATTGGAGTGATTTATTTGAACCAGAGAAAGTGTCTACCGGAACGAGATCAGGATAAACCATCGATCTATTTAAACTGAACCAACAGAGATCTGAATAATCTTTAACTGGAAAAGAATTAAAATAAATCTTTGGAGCGATTTATTTGAACCAGAGAAAGTGTCTACCAGAACGGAATCAGGATAAACCATTGATCGATTTAAACTGAACCAACAGAGGTTTGAATAATTCTTAACTGGAAAAGAATCAGAATACATACTTAGAGCGATTTATTTGAACCAGAGAGTGTATCTACCGGAACGAAATTAGGATAAACCATTGATAAATTTAAATTGAACCAACAGAGGTCTGAATAATCTTCATCTGGAAAAGAATCAGAATAAATCTTTGGAGCGATTTATTTGAACCAGAGAGAGTGTCTACCAGAACAGAATCAGGATAAACCATTGATCAATTTAAACTGAACCTACAGAGATCTGAATAATCTAGCTGGAAAAGAATCAGAATAAATCTTTAGAGCGATTTATTTAAACCAGAGAGAGTGGCTACCATAACGGAATCAGGGTAAACCATTGATCAATTTAAACTGAAACAACAGAGATCTGAATAATCTTTAACTGGAAAAGAATCACGATAAATCTTTGGAGCGATTTTTTTAAACCAGAGAAAGTGTCTACTGGAACGAGATCAGGATAAACCATTAATCGATTTAAACTGAACCAGCAGAGATCTGAATAATCTTTAACTGGAAAAGAATCAGAATAAATCTTTGGAGCGATTTATTTGAACCAAAGAAAGTGTCTACTGGAACGGAATTAGGATAAACCACTGATCGATTTAAACTAAACCGGCTGAAAGTGTCTGATGGAAAAGTATCAGGATAAATCTTTGATCGATTTAAACTGAACCAGCAGAAGAGTCTACTGGAAAAGTATCAAAATAAATCTTCTAAATTTAAACTGAACGAGCAGTTGTCTGTGTTCATTTTTTAACTGGAAAAGAATCGGGATAAATCTTTGGTTGATTTAAACTGAACTAGAGGAAGTGTCTACTGGAATAGAATGAGGATAAACCATTGACCAATTTAAACTGAACCAGCATATATATGAAGGAAATGTTTTTCACTTAGATAGTCACCCTGTTCTATTTCAGGAATTGATCTACAATCGATTTGTTCACAGATAGTTGTCTTGTCTCGTTTCAAGCATCAATCTGAAACTTTGTAGAAAATTGGAAATGACATTTGTTTGCTTGCTACTTTCCTGAAAATGGTAACGAGTCAACTGGGTGCAGTGTCATGATGTATGATATGTATCGAGTAATGATGTTCTCAAAATAAATGAAATTGCGGTATATGTGTTTATGTTGTCGATGCTATGATGTTTGTAAATTGATGTATGAATGCAATGTATGAACGTATCATTTTGTTCTACTGCGGTGTTTCTGGACTAGGGAAAATGAATCATTGACTATTGCTGGGGATGAGGGGCATAAGTCTTCATATTTGGTTGAAGTTGAAGTGTTGAGAGACAAATTTTGGTTGTTTAGAGAAATGAACTCTGTTGAGGAAGGGAAACTTCATGAACTTGCTTGGGGATTTTTATGACATCCTGCCAGGGAATCCTAACATCATTAGGCTGTATGCCAAGGATATGGTAGTGATTTTATAGTAGGATGACCCTACCTCTATACCTGCTGGAGAAAGTACTTGGGGGATTTTATGGATGACCTTTAGACACTGTCCTGTTTCTTAAAGCCATTAGTAACTGTATTTCTGTTTTTTATGCACGTTTTTGTAAACGGTAATCACATTCAAATGCATATGTTCAAAAATAATCACTGGACGTTTTTGCAAAAAAAACAGAAAAATAAAAAAAAAACAAATGGTTTTGTACTTTCCAAGAGATAACTTTGTATTAATTTGAATAAGCATTTTTTGTACAAGGAGACGAACATCCTAGTAAGAGAATGTCGTCGTCAGAATGAAAACTAATACAAAGAAAAATAGCCATGTGAAATAATCCCCTTGATTTCCTATTCTGCTATTGCCTTTATGTCTTCAATCGTCTCATCTTCTTTGCTGCTTGTCCGAAGTTGATTGGATTGATTAGTACCACTTAAACTTTGATAGTTGTTATCGAAGATTGACTGTAAGGTGATCCAACAGGAAATAGTTATACGCTTTCGATCCCTAACTTTTTCCTGGACCTCCCTTTTGGGTTTTCAGTCCACCGGGATACCCTTTTTTGCCCAAGCCGCATTTTTCAAGTTTTTGACTTGCCGGGTGTACAGATTTTCATATGTATATCCCTAATTTTTGCCCGAACCCTTTTGGTTCACCGGGATGCCCTTATTTTTTCCTAGGCCAGTCAACCTAACGAGTCTTTGTTCTTGCGTAGTATCTTTTAGCTATGTCCGTATTTACAGGGCATGGAAGGTCGTCGCCGTCCATAGTGGTTAAGATCATGGCTCCGCCAGAAAATATGTTCTTGATTACAAATGGTACTTTGTATATATGAGTCCATTTGCCCCTGAGATCACCTTGTGGCAGTATGATGCGCTTGATTACTAGGTCACCAGCCTGATATACCTGCCGTCTGACCTTCTTATTAAAAGCTTTAATCATATGCTTTTGGTATATCTGACTATGGCAGACAGCCACGAGCCTTTTCATGTCAATCAAGTTCAATTGGTCAATTTGAGTCTGAATCTATTCGTCTTCATTCAAACTTGCATCTTTCATGACTCTCAATGAAGGTATATGGACTTCAATAGGTAGGACAACTTCCATACCGTACACCAAAGAGAAAGGAGTTGCCCTTGTTGACGCGTGCATCGTGGTACGGTAACCATGAAGAGAAAATGGTAACACCTCATGCCAATCTTTGTAGGTCACTTTCATCTTTTGTATGATCTTTTTTATATTTTTATTAGCAGCCTCCACAATGCCATTCATCTTCGGCCGGTAAGGAGAAGAGTTATGATGCTGCATTTTGAATTGCACGCATAGTCTGGTGATCATAGTATTATTGAGATTGGTACCATTATCAGTAATAATTCTTTTTGGAATACCATATTGATAGATAAGGTTATGTCTGATGAATCGGGCCATAACGTTCTTGGTAATAGAAGCAAAAGAGGTTGCCTCGACCCACTTTGTGAAGTAATCGATGGCGACGAGGATGAAATGATGCCAATTAGAAGCTGTGGGTCTGATCTCTCCAATCATATCGATCCCCCACATTGCAAATGTCCAGGGAGCAGTCAAGACGTTTAGAGAAACCGGAGACACGTGTACTTTATCGGTATAGATCTGGCATTTATGACAAGTTCGTGAATGTTGATAATAGTCTGCTTCCATAGTGGACCAATAGTATCCTACCCGTAGGATCTTTTTAGCCAGCGTGTTCCCACTAGATTGGATGCCAAAGGTACCTTCGTGCAAATCATCCATAATCCTCTTTGCCTCACTCTTGTCTATGCACCAAACAAAGTAGAGTCGTGGTTGCGCTTGTAGAGGATTTTGTTACCGAGGAAGAACTTGGCAGAGAACCGTCTTAGGAACTTCTTATCATTGAGTGAAGCTCCCTCTGGATACTCTTGGGCTTCGGGATATCTTTTAACTTCATGGAACCAAGGTTTATCCACTACTTCTTCAATATCAATCTCATGACGGTATGTTGGCTCATCCATCCTCTCAATAGTGATATGAGGAGCCTCACTATCCCACCTGACTTTGAACATGGATGACGTAGTAGCTAGCGCATCGGCTAGTTGATTTTCCTCTTGTGGAAAATGCTCAAAGGTAATTTCTTCAAAATATGGAATCAGTGTCAACACATGATCTTTGTAAGGGATGAGATTAGGATGCTTCGTGTCCCATTCTCCTTTGATTTGAATGATTACTAAGGCCGAGTCTCCGAATACACTCAAGCATTTGATCCTTAAGTCTATAGCAGCTTTGAGACCCATAATGCATGCTTCATATTCAGCCATATTGTTAGTACAATTGAAACACAACCTAGAAGTGAAAGGAGTATGACAGCCTTCGGGAGATATAATCACATCACCGATGCCATTACCGAGTGCGTTGGAAGCTTCATCAAAAACCATAGTCCATTGGGATCCTTGTTCAGGTCCGTCATCCGGTCTAAGTTCTTCACAATCATTCACTAACATGATGTCCTCATCCGGGAATTCAAAATTCATGGATTGATAGTCATCCACAACCTGATGAGCCAAATGATCAGCTAATACACTTCCTTTTATTTCTTTCTGGGTAGTGTATTGAATGTCGTATTCGGTCGGGACCATTTTCCATCTTGCTATTCTTCCAGAGACAGTGGGCTTCTCGAATATGTATTTGATAGGATCCATTTTAGATATTAATAAGGTAGTGTGAGTCAGCATATACTGTCTTAGCGGGTGAGCAGCCCATGCCAGAGCGCAGTAAGTTTTCTCGAGCAGTGAATATCTGGTTTCACAGTCGGTTAACTTTTTGCTCAGGTAGTATATTACGTGCTCTCTTCGACTAGACTCGTCATGCTGTCCCAACACACACCCTATTGAATTCTCTAATATCGTCAAGTACATGATCAGAGGTATCCCTTCAACCGGCGGAATCAAAATTGGAGGCTCTTGAAGATATTCTTTTATTCTGTCAAAGGCAGTCTGGCAATCGTTATTCCATTTCATTGCTTGATCTTTCTTCAGTAATTTGAAGGTTGGCTTAGTGGTAGCGGTTAGATGATAAATGAATCTGGAAATGTAGTTTAGACATCCCAAGAATCCCCTAATATCCTTCTCAGTGCGAGGAGTTGGCATTTCTTATATGGCTTTTACCTACACAAGGTCTACTTCAATACCTTTACCGCTGACAACGAAGCCTAAGAGCTTACCAGATCTTACTCTAAAGGTGCATTTATTCGGGTTCAACCTTAGTTTGTATTTCTTCACTCTTTCAAATAGCTTCTGCAGGTGGTTAAGGTTTTCCTCTTCAGTTTGAGATCTAGCTATCATATCATCCACGTAAACCTCTAACTCGTGATGGATCATATCGTGAAACAAAGCTACCATGGCACGCTGATAGGTTTCCCCGTTGTTCTTTAACCCAAATGGCATAACTTTATAGCAGAAAATGCCCCACTGCATGACGAAGGTCGTTTTCTCCATGTCCTCAGGTTCCATTTTGATCTTATTGTACCCGGAGAAACCATCCATGAAGGAGAATACCTTTTGTTGTGCGATATTGTCAACCAGAACATCAATATGGGGAAGTGGAAAGTCATCCTTGGGGCTCTCCCTATTCAGGTCTCTGTAATCCATCCACATACTTACCATACCGTCCTTTTTAGGTACCGGAAAAACATTAGCAACCCATTATGGGTAGGAGTTAACAGCTAAGAAACTGGTGTTGAACTGATTCATGACTTCAGCCTTGATCTTTTCTGTCATCTCTGGCCGCATACGACGAACCTTCTATTTTACTGGGGGGCAGTCTTCTTTCGTTAGCAGATGATGGACCACGATATCAGTGTCGAGTCCTGGCATGTCTTCGTATGACCAAGAAAATACCTTAACATAGTCATGTAGCATATGAATTAAACGCTCCTTGACACTATGATCAAGATTGGCACCTATCTTGACTTCCTTCTTGTCTTCTTCAGTGCCCAAGTTTACTGGCTCTTCATGGGGTTGTATTGCCCTTTCTTCCTGTTGTAACAGCCTGACAAGTTCCCTTGGTACTTCACAATCTTCCTCATCTTCGTCCTCGGCTTGGTAGATCAGATTTTCAAAGTCATAATTGGCAATAGCAGAATCGTTATCAATGGGATCCAGAGTGGATGTGGATCTGCATTTTGATATGTGAGTGTGTGTAAGAGCATAGTTATTTTTGATAAAGTAAAAAGTAGAAAAGAAAAACAAGGAGCATAAAATTTGCATGTAAAACGTCCAATGATTTATTAATGACATATGAAGATGAAGTGATAACCCTCATAGATAGACCATTGTGCTTCGGGTAAGACACAAGGTTTTAGAGTTTCAATTGTTTAAATATTACATATCCAAAAACTAAAAGGCAATTACTCTTGAATAAAAGTAATAGGAACAAAATCTTTGGCCTCCCAATTGTTTAGTCCACCACTGATAGTCTAGAAGATCCACTTGTCCATGTCACAGTCGCTATCACTGTCTTCCAATGCATTGACTCCATGGTTGCTGATGCGTAGTGGCGGTCTCCCAGCGCGAGCACGACGAAAAAATCTTTGGGCCTTTGAAGTAAAACGCAAACCAAACTTGTCAGATTTGTAGGGAATATCAGGAAGTTGGCCCCAAATAGTGCATCCACCTTCTTCAACTACTGCTTTAGCATCCTTCAGAGAAGTCATCTTCATCGGAGGTCTGGTAATCTTCGGAACCTTAGTGGCAGTCTTGGTTACAGCAACTATCTGTAGAACCTCCTCAAAGTTCTGACAAGGGGTCTCAATGAACTCGCCGTCCATTTCAACATACCTGAAAGAGTTCAGGTAGCTCACCATGTATTCCTCCTTGCCATGGACTGTGATAACCTTTCCGTTAACTGTTTACTTCAACATTTGATGCAGAGTAGAAGTAACAGCATTGGCCCCATGGATCCACGGGCGACCCAATAAACAAGAGTAATATGGGCGAATGTTCATCACGTAGAAAGTGGAGTCAAAAGTCTGATTACCAACATTGATAGGGATGTCCACCTCCCCGTTCACCATTCTTTTGGAACTATCGAAGGCCCTCACCACAATGTTACTGGGCTTCAACGTAAGTCCTTTGCAATCTAACCTGACCAGAGCATTTTTGGGTAAGACATTCATCGACGAACCTGTATCCACCAGAACATGAGCTAGGGTAGTTCCTCTACACTTAATGGAGACATGTAGGGCATCATTGTGTTTCCTTCCCTTAGGAGTTAGACCAGCATCGAAAAACCCAATCCATTATCAGCAGTTAGGCTGGCCATGCAATTCTCGAATTGATCAGCGAAGGTCTCTTGAGACACATGGGCGGACTTCAGGAATTTTACTAAAGCCTTAGCATGGGCTTCAGAGCATAAGAGTAAGGCCAGCATTGAGATTTTTGAAGGGGTCTGCCCCAACCGCTCCACAACATTATAGTCACTTTTCTTTATTATCTTCAGTATCTCTTCCATTTCTTTTTTATAAGCCTCAGGAATGACTTCTTTGTGCACCTTCGTCTGGACAGGCTCAACCAATACCTCTTTGCCGCGAGTCTCGACTGAATCAGTAGCATGGATAATAGCAGGGATAACAGTAGGAGTAACAATGGGAGTACTAACAGGAGTAGCAGCAGGAATAATCACAAGAGTAGCAACAGTCTCTGGAGAGATTTCAGGAGAGAAAACCCTTCCACTTCTCGTGAGTTTACTGGTCCCGGTGATGTTTTCGATGTTAGGATCAGTATCTTTGGCGACTTTATCTTCAACAGCCAACAGGTCTTGCTTGACGCCATGGTAGTAGACGTCAACCCCGTAATTCCAAGGAACATCTTTATCAGAGGAATATGGTATCGACCCAGGAAGAGTGATAATCAGAGGTGCAAACTTGGGAACATGTGTAATCCTGACAGGTCTTTTGGTGGAGACCCCGGGAGGATTGTCAGAAATAGTAATTATTAAGACATATTCACACAATTTTTTTGCAAGGGGAACTTTCTCAAACAAAATTTCTTTATTAATCATCAAGCATTTGACACCCATTTTTAAGGACAAACAACCATCTGGTAGGGACATACACAAGTGGCAACCTTCACCACAACCCAGAAATAAATCGGCTCGCAACAGATTTTCTTTAACGATCAGAAGAGGAGTGGCTAATTCATCCATGGAGTAAACAAACATGTCATCTTCAACGGCATTGACGCTCTGGCCATGTTTGGGCATTGGCGCAGTTATTACATTAGGTGTCTCTGGAAGGTCAAACTTAATCTCCTTCACCTTGATAAGATCCCGCACCTTATTTTTCAGAGCCCAGCAATCGTTTGTATCATGCCCCGGACTCTTAGAATGATAGGCGCATCGAGCATTTGGGTTGTAGCGGGGAGATGCAATATTGGGATTCTTGGGAGCTTCCTTTAGATCCACCAGATTGGACTTCAACAAGTGTGGAAAAACCTGGGACAAGGTCATGTTGATCCGGGTGAACCATCTTATGGGCGCATCCGACCTACGCTGATTGTTTCATTATTGATTTGATATAGGATTGGAGATCATAACAGCCCCTAATGTCGGACGATGTTCGGTTTTGTTTTAATTTCTCTGGCTATAAGCAGCACTGACCTCCTTCTTTCCAGCGAAGGGTTTCTTCATCGTACTTGAAGATGTATCCCTCTTAATTTTACCACTCTTAATACCAGCTTCTACCCGCTCACAAGTTAAGACTAGCTCAGTAAACCCAACTGAAGAGCTTCCAATCAGATGGTGGAAGAATGGACCAAACAACGTGCCCAAGAAAATATCCACCAGCTCTTAATCAGATAAAGGAGGATGGACTCTTCCCGCAAGATCCCTCCATTTCTAGGAATAATCTTTGAAACCTTCGCCAGAACCCATAGAAGTTGCATACGAGTTGGAGCGAGGTCAGCATTATACTGGTACTACTTGTAAAAAGCAGCAGCCAGATCTTCCCAATTGCGAATGTTGGTTCCTTCCAACTGATAGAACCAATCCAACTGCGTCCCTGACAAACTTTCTTGGAAGAAATGTACCCATAGGTTCCTATCAGCAGTATGGGTTGGATCTTCCTGACATACGACCTTAAGTGCAGCTTAGGATAAGAGGTACCTTCATATTTAGCAAATTTGGGAACTTTGAATTTCGATGGAATGACCACCCCAGGGACCAAACCTAGTTCCTCAAAATCCAGACCAGGTACTCTTTGGATTTCCATGGCATTGAGATGATCCTCCAGCTGCTTAAATTTGTCATTAGTAGGAGGATATTGTTCTTCAACATAGTCAATCTCCTCTTCATCATACCCCAAACTGTGATCCCCTTCTTTTGCCTTTTGTTCCTGATTGTCTCCCTCATTTGACGGAGTTTCGACTGAAAATGAGGATATCCTGATGGACTAAAAACCCGAAAGGGCGGTCCAGGAAAAAGTTAGGGATTAAAGCATACGACTATGTCCCGTTGGATCACCCATCTACTTATAACCAACTTTATTACTAGCGTCAAGTTCAAACGGTACAGATCAATTCAATCATCTTCTTCCAATAACAAGTGATGAGATACTTGAGGACATAGAGCCAATAGCAGAGTTGAAATTTGATGGGATTGTTTCCACATAGCTTTTTTTCTTTGTTTATCACTTTGTATCCCTTTTTTCCATTTTTACGACGATTTCCTCTTACTAGGATTTTTGTCTCCTTGTATAAAACTGCTTGCTTATAGGCAAACATTCAGAATCAATGCAATTAAATATACTTCAAATTTGTTTTTACTTTCTTTGTTTTGTTTGGAAAAACATCCAATGATTATGTTAAATGAACATATGCATTTGAATATGATTACTGTTTACATAATATATGCATGAAAACAGGATTAGCATTTACTAAAGACTCTAGGAGTTGGGATGATGTTCAAGTTATCCACAAATCCCCACAGAGAAATCTCCATGGAACTATCTCTACAGAGCTATCTTCACAAGCTCATCCCCAATAGATATATATTCCCTAGCAAATTTAATATGCCCTCAGACAGAAATTGGGGAATCTTCAAACAATTCACCTCCATATCCCTGATGGATAGCATGACATGATCATCTTTCCTAATAGGTCCCCTAGAGGATAAAGAAATTAGATTATTTCTGCAGCATACAGTGGAAACTTCCCCATCGTAGCGTATGAATTTCCAATCCCTATCAGAGATATTTTCCTCAACACAGTCTACAGGATTTAATTCCCCAACAGAGTTTATTTCTCTAATACTGCAAATTCCCCGACAAAATTCTCTTCTCCAGCAAGATGTCATTCAACATTGTCCTCCCCAGAAGAGTTGATAACCATATCTGAAACCTGGTAAGATAGTGTATCATAGGATTATCCATATCTTTTATCCCTAGTCAGGGTACATAAGAATCAAATCCTTCAATAAAAAGAACGACGAACGATCAAATTTCCTGGAATGCTTCTATCCCCAATCAAAAGTCAAAGATCCTCAGCAGAGTGTCCTCAAACAGAAAACGGGAATCCCCAGTAAAGTCGTTCTAAACAAAAATTGAAGAATTACTTTCTTCATCCCCAGTAATAGTCAGAGATTTATTTTCCCCAGCTAGACGTTGTTAGAAGAAGCTATCGATACGCTCCAACGACATATTACATCCATACATCATTTACAAAATATCACAACATATGCATACATAACGCATATAATATTCTCATTTATTTTGAGAGCATCATCACGCAATGCATTACATACATCATGACATTGCATAAAACTAACTTTGCCTTTTCAGGTTAGTTCCTGAACAGATAGATATTGCCAACAGTTTATCACCTTTCCGATACAGTCAAGCAATGATTCATTCTAATAGACACATATTTCAAATACAATAAGTCGAAGATTCACTCTAGATATAGTTCAAATATGATCTAGATATAGATTCATTCTAATACTCATTCCAATACATCATTTAGGTACAGTCGGGCAAAGACTTATTCTGATCCATTTCTTGATACAGTCGGGCGAATACTCATTCTGATCCTGTTATAAATACAGTCAAGACATAGACTCATTCTAGAACATCATTCAGATACAATCAAAATATAATTTTCATTTTGACACTCCCCTGCATGTTTTCTAGATACAGTCTGATACATACTCATTCTAGTATATTTTTTCATA
Source organism: Vicia faba (assembly GCA_948472305.1). NCBI lineage: Eukaryota > Viridiplantae > Streptophyta > Magnoliopsida > Fabales > Fabaceae > Vicia > Vicia faba. The sequence continues at coordinate 724,779,436 of OX451735.1, forward strand.
TACAGTCGGGCATATACTCATTCTGATACTCCAATCAATATTTACTTTGGATTGCATCTATAAGCCTATCTTCGACGACACTCTATCACCTCTCTGAATGGCATATTTAAGCTCGTTCAAGCAGTACAATCAACCAACAGTGTTACTTCGTGCTCATGTGAGTGCAAATTTCTAGACACTTAAGTGTTCAATCCTCTTCCACCTTCAGATCATGAATGGCGAGCATGCCAATCTAACTCTTCAGGTTTAAGGATATTGAACAGGGGAAGCTATTGTTCCCCCAAAATTTCCCCTCCCATTTTCAAGACAAATTTATTCAAGACACATCTTCATGCTCATGAAAGTCTCAATTGCTCAAGACTTATCAAAGATTGATCAGATGGACTCTCCTCCTAAGAAGCCAACCTATAACTAGGATTTTGCTTCTCTCAAATGAAATTGGGTTTATAATGCCTAAAATGAACTTCATGGTTTCTCATATGTCTCAAAGTATCCTCATGCCAAATTTCAAGCCTTACATCACAAGTTTGCTCAATCAATTAGTCAAATGATTGAAAATCAGTTGTATTGAACAAAAAGTCAACTTTGATCAATTGACAGTCAGAATTAATCATTTTTTTGGTCAACATCAACATTTTGAAATCACATTCATCATTTGATCAAGTTTTTATCATGATTCATCAAGAAAACTCAAGATTCATCAAAAGTCAAAAGTTACTAAATTAGGGTTTTCTTAAGGAGAAGTCAATTGAACTTTGACCAACCACAACTTCTACATACTTCATCATAAATTCTTCAACCAAAGCCTATTTTTAAGGAAATTTAATTCTCTACATCTTTGCATCTCTAAGCTCAAGGCAAAAAATGCTTCATTTGAGAGATATGGGCCAAAACATTACAGGTCATTTTAAAAGTCAACAAAAATACATCTTTAGTCAAAGCAATTTACATCAATACAAATACTTTAAATGAAAAAATGATAAACATGTAAGTTGCAGGAGACATCTTGAGGTTTCCAAAAAGTCAAAGATCATCTTCATCTGATAAATATTGATAGAGTTATGATTGGTGCAAGTTGAGAAATTTTATGAAAAATGCATGATGTTCAAATTGAGCAAACTTGAACTTTTTTACTAATGGGACTAAATTTTGAAGTTTAAACATGTTTATAACATGTTAGAGGACCTCTAAGTCCATCCATGCATAGCCTTGACTTTTTATTTTATTTATTTTAATTTTATTCACATATTTTTAAAATAAATCAAATAAATTGTCAAGATGTTAGACCAAGGTGCAAGGCTTTTGTTTTGGATCAAATTTGAAGCCCAAGAAGCTCATGACTAGCTAGCTAAATCGTGTGGGATCATGAATATTTGATTTGGCCTAAAATAGAAGTTTTTCATGCAAAATTATAATCAAACATTACACCGTGATTGCACAAGATCTTTTCCATGTTTGTTGACCTAAACCACTCCTGTATAAATACACAATACCTTCATACCTCAAAAGATACACAAGGCTACCTCAAGAGCAAACCCTAAAAATCTCAAAAGTTTCAAGAATTATGGAAAACTCAAACCCTTATCTCCAGCCTTTATCAATCGATTTCATGCATTCCATCAGCTTCCTGAGGTTCCCAAGAGTTCATCTCAACCATCACTCAAGCTTGAAGCATCCCAAAACGTGCCAACCAAGTTGCTCTGGTTTGGTAACTTTCTTCAATCTCAAACTCTTAATTCGCACAATATAAATTGTTTTTAAGTATTCACATATGTTCATAATCATGTTTAGAATGTTATTGAACCATTAACTTTGAGGTTTGATGCAAGGATGAAGATTCGCCATTGTTAGGGAAAAACTTTGTTTGAGATTCGTATTCTATGCTACATGCGTTTTCAGGCTAAAATAACGCCACCATTGAACTCATAGCCTCTTAATTAGCCAATCTAGGCACTTTATTTTATTATTTGATGTTGATTTTGCAAGATTCACGTTTAGCACCATCGGAGAAGATGGTTGTAACCACCATCCACAGTGATTTGACCGATCATCTGAACTGTTGGCTCCTGCATGGCCAATCCTCTCAATATGATTGGTCCATTCAAAAAACCTGACCCCACCACAACGCACATTTTGCTGATTTTATTTTAATTTGATTTCTTGATTTTGATTTATATTATATTGAATGATGGTGATTATGCTAATGAGAAACAACAATGGCACAATTGGTAAGGGCGTTGTATAGTATTTCAAAGGGTGTGGGTTCGATCCCAGCTTTTGTCAATTTCTTTTGTTTTTCTAGGATAACATGTAAATTAATACCAAATTGATTGGTTCTCATTCATAATCACAAACAACACCATGGCGCAGTGGTAGAAGGGCAGATCTGTGACCTCAAGTGTGTGGGTTCAACTCTCACCCCATGCATTTGTTTTTCTATTTTTACTAACCCTAATTCATTTTATTTTCTTAATTAATTAACCTATTTTCTATAACCAAACCTTAAACTTTTTTTCAAAACATAAGAAATTAGGATTAGGGTTTTTTTCCTTAGTTAGTAATTTTTTTGACATATTTTTTAATTAATTAGATTTTTCTTAATATTAAAATTAATTAGAAATAATTAGGTTTTTATTAATTAACACTCAAACTATTTTCTACAAAAACACCAAAAAATATATTTTCTAACACAGAAATTTTAGGGCATTTAACATATTTCTAGCATTATTTTACTCATCTATTGCTATTTAATTTCCTAGAAAACTGTATAGGTCGCACTCTCCGATGTAATAGCGTAGATTTATCTTTTCTCACATTTTTTCCTATTATGTAACTGCTCACGGGATGTAATATCTTAGGTTTTACTTTCCGCATATTATATTTTTAACTGCAAGTAAAATATGATTTGTATGGCAAGACTAAAAGCGACATAAATAACCCTAACTTTCAAGATAAAATAACTAAAAACAAACATGTTTCACACTTGCACCTCTAGGGTAACCTCTCTTGTTTCCTTATGAAACTATTGGTCATGTCCCTCGAAAGTAGGGATACTTTTGAAAAATACCCACGATATACAATATCATCACAATCCCTTTCAAATAAAGATCATAGTCCCTCGATGACCCTTCAAGTTGCCTACAAAATGATCTAGTCCCTCGATTACCCTACGAGAAAAATCATGATAGTACCTGTGATACAATTGCTAAAGTATCCTTACATGTTGCCTTCGATGACCATACAATGATCCTACGCCTATCCCTTTACATCCAATAGATATGGCTACCTACCAACTAATGGTATAGATAGTACTATCTCCAAAGGAGAAGGAAAATAACAAGAAAGTCTTTAGTGGGTAAGAACTCTTGAATGCTTGCTCACAACCTTTTTCACAAAAAAAATACATTTTTACATATCACTTTCAAAACAAATATTTTCAAAAAAACTTTGTATACATTCTTGAGGACCGACACAAGGATTATTACAAAGTTCGCCTTACATTGACATTTCAAAATATTTTCAACCAAATCACACACACACAAAGCAAGTTTTTTTAAAGTGAGCTAAGCAATTAAGAGCTGTAGATAACTACGGATGAAAAGGGTGCTAACACATTCCCTTTTCATAAGTTATCCCCGAACTCAAAATCTATCAAAGGTCTTTCATGTTCTTTTCACCTTTCCTAAATATTGGATAAAAGAAAAGTCGGTGGCGACTCTTTCTAACCGCAAAATTTACGATAAAACAAAAAGTCAGTTCTCCCATTGTATTACAGTATTGTTTAAATATTATATACTTCTAGCTAGCTTGCCTCTTCAATTTCCATATTTCCACTGAAAAAAGAAACAAGACTAAACAACCTGAACCTTTAATATTGTGAAATGATACACGACTTTAACCCTAACATCATTGTTCAATACTGTTTATCATTCATTTTTTGTTCAATATATTCACTCTTTACTTTGATACTATCATTTTCGTCGAGGAGGATGACAACACGAACACAACCGTCATCATCGAGAAGGTTGATAACATGGACATCATCATCATCATCGGGAAGAAAGATAACACCAACACCATCGTCATTGTCAGTAAGGAAGATAATATCAACATCAACACCAACACAACATTCTCCTTTACTTAGTCATCATGTTTACTATACGAAAAACATTTTCCCTATGCATCTACAGTAAACTTCATTTGCCATTACTTTGAATGTTGTTGTTGTTGTTGATGAAAGAGCTTGTTGTTGTGGTTGTTGTTTATGTTCTTGATGTTGTTGTTGATTTTTTTATTGTTGTTTTTGTTTATGTTGTTGTTTATGTTTTTGTTGTTTATGTTGTTGTTGTTGTTTATGAACATAGATGTCGGCACTATCGAATTCTCCATCTGCTAGTGAAGAAACTGATCATAAAAATGATTCTTGTACAAATGATACTCAAACTAAAATATCACAAAGAGGTGTCACAATGATTCCTGAATTCACAAAAGTTCATAACTCAGGTGGCAAAAATGTGATCGCGTTTGATTCATTCTACATAGTAGTTGATTGTAAACATCACTATACTTTTAAGAGTAAAATTGCATTGCTTGCACGAAGCAATTTCAGCATATTGATAGATGATTGAAAAAAAGTGTCAAGAGCTATCAAAGATAGAATATGGACAGGCGTTATGGTGATAATTTTAATTTTCATCTATTCGATTTCATTTTCTAGGTAGCTTTAAATAATTACTTATTAATTTAAATGTAATGAAATTTGAGTTTACTGATGACTTAAAGTTGAAAAAAAAGTGGATCACGCGAGATTACATTAGAAAGCCTAAGCCTAATCTTCTTGTCCATGGATAAGATATAGTTATATATCGAAGAAGAAATGGAAAAAGTTTGTGAAGGACAGTCGTTCTAAGAAATTCAAGGTTAGTAGTACTCATATTTATCCGATAATTTTATGCTAATGAGTTATAGATACTAATCATATATATTTTTCACTGTGTGAATAACAGGCTAAAAGTGAAATAGAAAACAAAACAAGGTAAAATACATGTTCCCCCATAGATTGTCTCGTGGGGGGGTTACATGAAAATTGAGAAAACACTCATGCTTGAAAAACAACAAGAAACAAGAGATGATCGCATCCCATCTCCACCATCAAGACATGAGAAATGATAGAGGTATCGAATAAGACCAAATGGAGAGTACACCTCAGATGCGTCAAGAGTCATTGTTGAGAAAATTATAAGTATGATTTGTTTTGATTATTTTATTTGTTATTTAAATGCTTTTGTAACAATATATGTAAGTTGCTCGTTTTGTGTAGGATATGTTGGTTGAGGTGACCCGTGAAGGCATATTTGTTCCAGAAGCTAGACATGATATACTAGTAGAAGCTATCAGAACATATGAGTGTAATACGGTGGAAGAATTGGCTTGTTTTTCATTTTATCGCAAATGTTGCAGATAGCAAGAGTTGCCACCAACTTTTCTTTTATCCAACAAGGAAAAGAAGAAAATAACAGGAAAGACCTTTGAGATTTTTGAGTTTCGAGGGTAGGTTATAAAAAGGGGAGGTGTTAGCACCCTTTTCATCTATAGTTATCTACGGGCTCTTAATCGCTTAGCTCACTTTGTTTTTTAAAAATGCTTTTGTGTATGTGTTTTAAGATATTTTGAAAATGCCTAAGTACGACAACTTTTAATGATTCTTGTATTGATTAAGAATGCGTACAAAGTGTTTGTTTTTGAAAATGTTTCAGAGAAGTGTTTGTGAAAAAAAAGATATTTTTAAATGTTCGCGAGCAAGTGATTAAGAACTATCTACCTACTCAAAGTCTTTTGTGTTATTTTCCTCCTCCTTTAGATGGTGTTATCCTACCATTAGTTAGTAAGAAGCCCTATCGTTGAATATGAAGGGACATGTGTGGGTCATCGTACAGTCATAAAGGCAACTTGTAGGGGCGCTTTAGAAATTTATCATAAGGGACTAAGATCGCTTACTGAAGCCAGAATCATAAGGGTCATCGAGGGACTACGATCTTCTTAATCGAGGGTCTTTGCTAAAGTGTCCCCACGTTCGAGCGACATAACTATTTTTTAATCGAAGGCAACAAGTGAGGTTATCCTAGAGGTGAGTGTGTGAAAATTGATTTAATTCAGTTATTTTATCTTGATTAGGGTTATCTAGAGTTTTGTTTAGATCTTGCCATACACGCCTAGTTACTATACAGTAATAAGGAAAGCGGTAAATTGTAGAAAGTAAAGGTGCGGAAAGTAAACCTAAACTATTATAGGGCTTCGGGAGTGCGGATACAAAACCATAAAACTGGGAAAAATGTAAACCCTAATGAACTATTACATACTGTAGCAGATACATAATTTGGAAAACTAATACGAACGTAATAAAGCGCGTGAAATGGTAAAAGGAGAAAATCATATGATGAAAAAGTTTTGATAATAAACCTAAAGTCTAATTGATTTTTAATTGATAAAAAAAGAATTGATTAATTAAGCAAAAACCCTAAATTCTAGGTCGATTTTAGATTAATTGATAAAACCTAAAAAAATCAAACTAGGGTTGATTAAATAAAACCTAAAATTAAATCGATTAAAATAAAAAAACCTAAAATTAAATTAATTAAATTTAAGAAAACCTAGAATTAAATTAACTTAAAATTAAATTCAATTGATTAAAAAACCTAAAATTAAATGGATTAAACTAACAAAACCTAAAATTAAATTTCGATTTTGTTAAAAATGTTTTTTTTTTTGAAAAGAGGTTTTAAAGAAAAAAGGGGAAAAAGATTGAGAAACATAGAATGACCAAAAGAGTAAGGGTGGGTGTTGAACCCACCCCCTCAATCATTCTCCAGCATGGCTTACCACTAGGCCAAGCGTTGGTTGGTGATGGATAATAGGATAAATACATTACATAATAAACCTACAAAAAATATGAAAATATGAGAAAAATTGGCAAAACCAAGGATCGAACGCGTGACTTAGGAGAGAAGTGACTTAGCGCACGCGTTTCTACCACTAGAATGGTTATACATCTGTTTATATAATTGAATCAATTAATATATAATATAAAAAAATCCCCAAAAGTCAGACAACCAAAAGCGCGTGCGTGAGTGGGGCCCTGATGTTTTGAATGTACCAATCATAACATCACATTATGCCATGCATAGTCAGCCACCTGTCAGACCATCCTGGACGGTGGTTCCGGTGACCATCTCCAGTTGTACAAAAACCAAAACCTTCGAAATTCAATCAAAACATAAAAGAAAATAACCCCAATTGACTAATTAAGATCCTGCGATTTAAATGGTGTGGTTAGCTTGGTCTAAAAATGCTTGCATCAGGAGATCTGAAGCTCCAAAAGCTTCGTGCCCTAATAATGGCATGATTTTGTTTATGCACCAAAACTTACATGTAAGACGTTATAACAAATCTAATGATGCATATGAGTTATTCTAGTGTGTTAACAGCGATTGAAATCGTGCTAAACCTTAAAAATCAAAACTCACCTAACTTACCAACCAGAGTAAACGTAAAGAGAGGTTCTAAAGTTGATTCGCGATGGATGAGGAATGATATCAGCTTCTGGAAGCTTCAAGAAGGTGATATGAAGCTCAAAACTATTTGAGAACAGCTGGAGAGTAGGGTTTGTCGTTGCCCAAATCTTTGGAATTCTTGAGTATTTTTTATGGGTGTTTTGAGGCAGCTTTTTCATCCCTTTTGCATTTTATATTGTTAAGTATATATTGGACATGAGATTAGGTCAACAAAGATTGAAGAAAATCTTGCATTAAGAGGTGAAGATTTGATTTGGAAATTTGTATGGAAACTTGTTATTTTTGGCTCAATCTTGCACCAATCAGCCTTGCACGAATTTGGCAACTTGTTCATGTAATCTTTGGCTTTAAATATCATTCATAGCAAAGCCCACATGCCTTGGTCCATTGATCTTATATTTATTTAATTTATTTTGGATTTAATTGAATAAAAATCAAAATAAATAAAATAAAAATAAAAGATAATGCACGAATGAACTTATGGGTCTTTAAACATGTCATGTAAATGTTTTGACCTGAAAACTTAGGCCCAATAGCGCAAAATTACAAATTTTCTCACTTTGGAATTCATGTATTCTCTCAAAATTCCCCAACTTGCACTGGTCATAACTCTCTCAATTTTCATCTTTTGAAAGTGATCTTTGACCTTTTGGAAATATCAAGTTGTCCTCTACAACATATATGTTGATCATTTTTGCTTTTGAAGAATTTATCTTGATGTAAGTTGCCTTAACAAAAAGTGTCTTTTTGTTGACTTTTGAAATGATCTATAATGTATTTGCTTGTATCTCTCAAATGATGCATTTTTTTGGACTTGAGCTTAGAGAGACCAAGTTGTAGAGGATTGAATTTCCTTAAAAATGAGCTTTGTTTGGGGAAAAGCTGATGAAGCATGTGAAAGTTATGTTTGGTCAAAGTTCAGTTGACTTCTCCTAAGGAACCCCTAATTTGGCAACTTTTGACTTTTGATGACATGAGGGATTTTCTTGAGGAATCATGATCAAAACTTGATCAAATGATGAATATAACTTCAAAATGTTGATGTTAACCAAAAATATTTAAGTTTGACTCTATGTTGACCATGGTTGACTTTTTATCCAATACAGTTGATTTTCAGTCATTTGAGCCATTGACTGAGCAAACTTATGATGCAAGGCATGAAACTTGATATGATAATTCTTGAAGACATATGAAGAACCATAAAAGAAATTTGAGATCCTACAAACCCAAAATTCCTTGTGAAGTACAAAACCCTAGTTGTGGACCCATTGCTTATGAGGAGAATTTGTATTATCAACTCTTAGGCAACCTTGAGCAAATGAGGTATTTAGGAAAATGTCTTGAAGAGAAATGGGAGGGTAAATTTTTGGGTACAACAGCTTCCCTTGTTCAATCCTCTTAAACCTAAAGAGTTAGATTGGCATGTCCACCATTCGTGACTTGAAGGTAAAAGAGGATTGAACACTTAAGTGCCCAGAAATTTGCACTCAAATGTGTAGGAGGTAACGCTATTGATAATATTTCTTGAATGGGCTTATAGATGCCATTCGAAGAGGTGAAGGAGTTTTGTTGGAGATGGGATTAAAGATGCCATTCAGAGTAATTGTTGATAGGAGTACCAGAATGAGTCTACGCTCGAATTGATTTGATGGAAATTCTTTTTAGAATGAAGATCTGAAGGAAAGTGTTTTTTAGAATTCTATCTATGAAGGGATGTTCTTGTCATGTAGATACTCGCCCCTCCCTGTTTCGGGAATTGATCTACAATGTGTTTTTTTGCTGGTAAACTTGTCCTGTTTCGGGAATTCATACCACCTGGTGATAAAGATAATTGGCCCTTCCTGTTTCGGGAATTAATCTTCACCTAGTCATAAAGATAGAAAGATAGTTTCCCCGTCTTGTTTCGGGAGTTAATCTTTAACCTATTCATGTAGATAGTCGCTCCGTCCTGTTTCGAGAATTTATCTACAATCTATTTTTTGTTGGTAAACTCATTTTGTTTCGGGAATTCATACCACCTAGTGATAAAGATAGTCACCCCATCCTATTTCTGGAATTGATATTCACATGGTCATAAAGATAGAAAGATAGTTTCACCGTCCTGTTTTAGGAGTTAATCTTTAACCTGTTCATGTACATAGTTGCCCCGTCCTATTTCGGGAATTAATCTACAATTTATTTCCACTGATAGTTGCCATGTCTTGTTTCAAGAATTAATCTGTGTCTGGTTATACAGATGGTTGCCCTGTCTTATTTCAGGAATTAATCTGTGACCTGTTTATAAAGATATAAAGATAGTTTCCCTTTCCTGCTTCGGGAGTTAATCTTTACTTGGTTGTATAGATAGTTACCCCGTCCTGTTTCGGGAATTGATCTACAATTTGCTTTCACAGATAGTTTCCCTGTCTTGTTTCAGAAATTAATTTCTGACTGGTCATTCAGATAGTTGCCCCATTTTGTTTCAGGAATTAAACCGAGACCTGCTTTTTCTTGGACGTAGATATAGTTGACTCGTCTTGTTTCGGGAATTAACCTCTGATCTGGACAGATATATAGTTGCCCCGTCTAGTTTCGTGAATTAATCTTGAACCTGTTTGAGAATTGTTGATGATATTCGTCTATTTGTAGCTTTTACCTGAAAAGATAAAGAGTTAGCTTATGCAATGTCACGATGTATGAAATGCATTGCACAATGATGTTCTCAAAGTAAATGAGAATGTCTTATATGTGTTTCGTATGCATATACTATGACATGTAAATGATGTATGAATGTAGGGTGTTGTGGAAATGTCTTGGCAGCTCTGTATAACGTTTCTAATCGAGGAAAATAAATCCATGGTTATTGTTGGGGATGAAGAATATGTATAATCTTCAATCCTGTCTAGGATTCCTTCGCTGGGAATTCCTACTTTCTGTTTGAGGAAATTCCGCTAGGGAATAACGATTTCTTCTTGGGGAGAAGATTTCAGAAACATTGGTTGTTCATCGCTGTAATGGGGAATTTAATTCTTATATACCCTGAATGGGGATAAAATAGATGGATAACCTTTGGAGGTGCTGCCTGACCGAGTTTTCAATATGGATGATGACTCGTCTAGGCAGGATAAGATTAGCTAGTATATGGTCTAATTTCATATTCTGTAGCAACTCTCTGAGGATGGCAATTTAGACTACCCTTTGCTGGAGAGAGAAATTTTTCCGGTGATTTGTGGCAATCAAAATGGTAGACTCAAGCCGGGGAGACTGTATTCTGTTGGGGAAATAAACCCTGTTTGGGAAATAAATCCTGCTGGAGAAACACTCTACTGAGAGATTGAACCCTATTGGAGAAGAGAATTTCGTAGAGGTTTTTACAGTGTTGGAGAAATAAACTCAGTTGAGAAGAGAATTTCTATGAATTGTGCTGGTAACATACTCTCTGACGAGGATTGGGACTCCGTAGGTTGGCGACATTACCATGGAAAACATCATACTCCTTTGTCCTCTAGGGGGATCTCCCAGGGAATGTGATTAGGATAATTCAGACTTGTGGGACATGTGTCGAGTTTGTGCAGATGACTCCATGGGGGATAATCTTATGGAAACTACTATGTGGGGATTTGTGGATGTTGTTTTGTGGGGATTCGTGGATGACTTGAACGTTATCCCATCCCCTAGAGTCTTGAGTAAATACTTATTCCTGTTTTTATGCATATATTTATTAGTAGTAGTCGTATTCATATGCATATGTTCATTCAATTTAGTCATTGGATGCTTTTGTAAACAAAATAGAAAAAGTAAAACAAAATTTGAATTTTGAAATTGTGTTTATATTGATAGTTTGCCTATAAACAAGCGATTATTGTACAAAGAGACAGAAGTCCTAATAAGAGGAAATCGTCGTGGAAAATGAAGAGAGTACAAAGTGAAAACAAAAATGTATATCTATGTGTAAATAATCTGGTCGGGTTCCAACTCTGCTATTTCCCACAGGTACCATTTGAACTTGACATTAGTAATAAAGCTGGTTGTAAGTGATCTAATGGGACATAGTCGTACGCTTTAATCCCTAACTTTTTCCTGGACCGCCCTTTTGGGCTTTCAGTTCACCGGGATACCTTTTCTTTCCCAAGCTGCCCTTTCAGGTTTTTGACTTGCTGGTTGTACAATATATATATATGAAAGGGGAAGGTGTTAGCACCCTTTTCACCCGTAGTTATCTACGGGCTCTTAATCGCTTAGCTCACTTTGTTTTTTAAAAATGCTTTTGTGCATGTGTTTGAAAATATTTTGAAAATGCCTAAGTACGACAACTTTGTAATGATTGTTGTATTGGTTAAGAATGCGTACAAAGGGTTTGTTTTTGAAAATATTTCAGAGAAGTGTTTGTGAAAAAAAAAGATGTTTTGAAATGTTCGCGAGCATGTGATTAAGAACTATCTACCTACTCAAAGTCTTTCGTTTGGCATTCCTTCTAGAAGTTAATCAGTTTTGACCCGATCTTCTCCAGTAAAGTTCGCAATTTATTTTTTCAACTCCTCTCAGTGTTTGTAGCCTGTTTCTATTGGTTATTCATTTTGTTACTCCCCACAGAGTTTCATCTCTTCAAGGGTTTATTTCCAGCGGTTCCTTATATTTTCTCTTCAGCAGATTTTGCATTTTATTTTTGCAAGTCTTGTCAGATTTTGACTTCTTGGTTGTTGACTTCTCGATTAGTCATTCCCCAGTGGAGCATTTAAACATGCATCATTATATTGCATCTACCTAAAATGCGTAGCATTTCCATTGTATGGAGCATTACGCTATATAAAAAAAAAATTCAAACAAGCATCGGAACATAAGCCATTATTGTTTATGTTATACCCATTGAATTTACTAAAACTTTGGATTATATCCCTAGTGAGGTCTTCCTCCTCAGTATCTCAGTTTCACCATATATAAATATCCTTCTAATGATTGAGTGTTTACTCTTGCTTGTAGCTCAGTTTTTCCTAACGCAATTTTCTCATGTTTAGTCCTCACTACCCTCGTCCTTTCTTTCCAATGTCTATTGATATACCTTTTGAATTACAGTTTCGTCATGATATTCACTTTCAGCATGTTTTTAGTTGTACGCCCTAATCACCTTGCTTTGGGTCGAGCTTTGAGTTTCGTCTCCTCACCCGTGCATGAAATCTAGTTTCTTCCTGGTACTCATCTAGTTTAGTTTTGTCTAACTAGTTATAATGAGTCGAGTTTCATCTCGTTTTGTTTTCATACCTTGGACTTCCATCAGTGTTTGTTTACTGAACCCTTTATCAGTTTTCGTTTACCGTGTCTCTTTGGAGTGTTCGTAACTGTGTCCCTGGTTGAAATCAGTCTCCTTTGTTCCTTTGATTCTTCTATCAGTTTTCATTACTGCTTATCCATTGGTAAGAGACTAGCAGGTGCTCTGAGAAACATGCACTCTCATCACTTTTGTTATGGGTCGAGTTTTACCTCGTTACCCGTGTGTGAAATCCAGTTTCGTCCTGGTACTCATCTAGTTTAGTTTTGTCTAACTTGTTTTTATGGGTCGAGTTTCGTCTCGTTTTGTTCCTCACTCCTGGGATTCTTTCAGTTCCTTCATATTGTCTATCTTAGGTTGAAATTAGCAGGTGCTCCTAGAATCACGCACTTTAGCCACCTTACCCCGTGTACTTTTTCACAGTTTAGTTTCTCCTATTCCCTGTGCTTTGAGTCTTATCTCACCCCTTTTAAGGTCCGGTTTTATCCTGACACGTTTTTTTGGAAGTTTAGTTTCGTCCACTCTTCTAAATTTTTAGTTATGTTTCAATTTTTATAAAATTTGCGTTATAGCTTCATTCTGACACATGTCTTGGGAGGTCCAATGTTCATTAAACCGTCTGTTTGATAAATCCAATTTCATTTGGCATCTTCTAAATCCCGTGCCTGCTGGAATTCTTTGTCTTTGGGGGGTTCTGTTTCTTCTTCAAGAGTGTAAATTTTCGGGTTCTCTTGTATTCAATCATCTTCAACTCCGAACGCTCGAAAGTTGTCACTTTTCTCACTTATCCGGTTAAAGATGATTGAATTGGGGTAGCTGTTGCATCCCAAAATTTACCCTCTTGATTTAGGCTTATGTTTCATCATAAACATCATATAACATTGCATTCATACATTGTGATGGGATCAAAGTATTTTAGTTATCAATTCTTCCTTAAGCTTTGGAAGTTGATTGTATTGACAAGTTGCTCAAGGAGATCCCTATTATCTAAATCTTTGAATCTTTCAAGCCCAAAGATATCGCATATCTCAATATATCTTATCCACCTCATTAGATCCCTAAAAGATTGAGTATTGTGCTGTCTATAAGGAGAATCACATCCTTTTGATTCATCAGTCAAAATTAGGGTTTTGTCCAAATTGGAGTAATTGGGTTCTAGATGAGCCAAGTATTGAAGCATCATTCTCTTATCATCATTGGAATCAATTTTGTTTAAGGAGTCTCTCATGATGCCCAGTGGAATTAGGGTTTTGAAGCTTGATCAGTTATCTCATAATGTATAGTGCAAAACTAGGGTTTGAGCTTTAATTAGGGATTCTTTGGGATTTTGAGTTTAAATTCTTTCCATATCCTCTATGTGTTTAGAATATCATATGTTTGAATTTTTGTTCACCAATTTTGAAGAGAAGTGGTTCAATTGATTCAAAGGGGAAAAATGGTCATTTTTCCAAAATCAATCAAAGTTGACCAAGTGAACTTTTGGTCAACCATCAAGTCAAAGGTGCAATTTTCACATTTTAAGTCCATTTTTATCTTTGGATCAAGAAGATTGAAGTTTGGTTTGAAACTTGTTCATGAAGAAACCCTAAAAAGTTTCTAAATTTGGAAAATGAGGACTTAACTTCAAAAACTCACCATTTATTCATCCTTGATCCAAAAAATGCAAATGGGGTTTTCTTGGAAATCTAAGAGGATGACTTTTCATATCATTTTGGTCCCATGTCCAAATTTTCAAGGAATCAAGAGTTATGGTCTTGGAAAGTTCATGTCTCGAGGTGAAATTATAGGACATTTTCCAAAATTTGTGATTTTCATTATAATTTTTAAGGGACCTAAGTGGACCAAATGAGAGGACAATGGTTTTGAAATTGAAGGGCTTTCTAAGACCTTTCCAACAAGTATTTATTTTCACCAAAATTCAAAAGAATGATCAAGTTATGATAATTTCGATTTCAAGGCATTTTTGTGAATTTTGACCAAAGTACCAACATGCCAATTCTTGAGAACTCCACAATCAGTCATTGTATTCACTTCTAATCAGGCCCATAACACATTTGTGACTTGCGGAAGCCCATGATACCAGCCATTTCGTGCCCATGTACTTGTTTGCTTGATACCAAAATTCCAAAACATGCCCAAAATTGCAAAAACTCCAATACTTTCTGATCATGTGGAATCAAGGGCCAAGATTTGAAGGATGATTTTCTAAAGTAATTTGGCCCACAAAACGCACAAAAGGCTAAGGAATGCACGAGCAAATGACCTGATCCCATGAACACCTCATTTTCTGCACAAACTTCCAATCATGCCCCCCAAAGGTATTAAGCTGGCATTTCCAATCCTACCCTCCTCTACTGACTCTATATAATGAGTAGCAAGGCTCACTGGATAGAAAAAGAGGCCTCCATTGCAAGAAATCCAAATATGAGTTCAACTTTCCTTCCTCTGCATTTTTTCTTCAAATCCTCTAATTCCTTGGTGGTTTCTTCAAGTTTTTTATGGAGACACATTCAGTGGAGCAAGAGGATCAAGTTGGAACCATTGATTTGCTTCTGGAGTGAGAGAATCGAGCATTCAGATTTTGATTTGAACTTGCTTGAAGTTCTCTGGGTTTCTTTTTCTTGCTCAGTTGCTACGGATATTTATCCGTTTGGTATTGCACTATTTCCTTTTTACTGTTTCTTCTCTTTATTGCTTTCTATTACATGATGGGACCTTTGTTGCTGATATATGTCTGGAGTCCCTCTGGTTTATTTAAAGACATGTTTAAGGAAATTTTGTTAGTGTGCTAATTGTGATTGTTTAAAAACCTACCTTCGAAGTAGGTATTATGCACGTGTGTTTATATTTGTGCTTGCATTATTACAGGTGAGAAGTCCTCAAAAGGTGGCGAGCGGAAAGGGTTCGTAATCGACCCCCGCATATTTCAGTCAATGTCGTTCATATGCTCACTTTATACAAGTAGATTCTCTAAACATGTGCCCAAGATACGAATGAATTTAAGTCCTTTAAAGGCAAGTGAAAAAGGTTCCCGCAATCGGATCCCCACGCTTTCTTCAGCTCGTGTTGACCAACGCTGATGTTTAGTGTATGCATGCACTATGTTGTTTCCCCCCAAATCTTTCTTTCCCTAGTAATTAATATCACAGTTAAGGACCCTTTTGTATTCCTATAATTCTATAGCTCGTTGAGTCGGGTTATACGCTCTCCTTGGCTATGGTTTGACCCTTGGTTTGATGCTTGGTTGCTTTTCTATGGTGGGACCTCCCTTTCTACTACTAGGTCCGCGCCTTATAGATGGTTGATATTTGAGTGATGCTCCATCTTTTATTTGTCTAGATGTTTTGCCATCTGTTTTCTTGTTTTTGTCACAGGATATGTGACATTTTCACCATGCTCCCTTAGGATCGCTCGTGTAGGGTTAGTCCTCGAGCTAGACATTAGGATAGATATCCACGCATGCTAACATAGGGTAGAAGCTCCCCTTTCAACCTCAACATTAGGGTCAATCATTTTATGATAACATTAGGACTAGTGCTAGGCTAGTCTCGCTTAGTCTTTTTTTTCCTTTCTTTGCGTATTACATCTTAAAACTAAAACTTGTTCTTGGCAAATCATAAAATTTCTCTAATAAACTTAAATCCTTCTTCAAGGTTAAAAAATACAAACCAATCTTAATTGTTTGTGCGCCTCTTGGCTTTGTTTTAAATCTTGTCAAATTTATGTTTTGCCATCTTTGCCATGATGTTTTGTTATCTTTTTGCTGATGTTTCGCCGTCGCATATGTTTGTTGTTGATGTATCGCCATTGCACATGTTTGTTATCCTACCATGATTTCTCAATATCATTGTTAGGTATGATGTTTCATCATCCGAATTATTGATGTTTCACCATCTTCTCCATGTTACTTTGTTATCTTTTATCCGATGTTTCACCATCGCATATGTTTGTTATTGATGTTTCTCCATCGCGTATGTTTGTCATCCTACTTTGATTTTCGATATCATTGTTATGTGTAATGTTTCATCGTTTTGTCTGATATTTTGCTATCATGATGACGCTTTACCATCTAATCTGAGTTTGTGTTACCATGTGATCCTTTTTTTTGTTGATTTATCATCATTGTTGATGTTTTTTCGTTTTATCTGATGTTTTGCCATTTTGCTTGTTGCTTTTGTCTTCTTAACTAAAAAACACAAACCAACCAAAATATATGAGTCGAACTATGACTGCTCTAATTCCTTAAAAGGGATACGTAGGCATTAGGGTAGGGCCCGAACAAGCACAACATTTATTTTCCCTACATTCTTTTCTCCTTTCTGTTGCATGCATTCCCTGTACAGCCTAGATATAGATTTTACACACCCATTAGATTAGAACAATAAGAGTGGATACCATAGAGTACTATGGGCGTGTGGGGTGCTAACACATTCCCCTCGCGTAACAAACTCCCTTACCCGATCTCTCGGTCGTTTGATTGTGACTTCACCCTCTTTAGGTTTTCTTGATGTTTACCTTTCCCTTTCGGCGGGATAAAAGACGTTTGTTAGTGACTTCATTGATTTCATTATCAGATGACGGTTCAGCCGATTATTTCATCCACCAAATCTTGCATTTAGATCTCTAAAACTCAATGTTTATGATGTGTAGAACACTTTAACACTATATTATTGAAGGAGTATGTGCATTGTCTAAATCCTATACCATAAATAGACCAAAAGCACAAAATGGCTTTTGTCCAAATCTCCAAAATCTTGCTTTTTGTTCTTGAGCTTTGCAAACTAAATTTGGTCCGAACATACTCCGTATAAATCCTCTATAACACTCCATCAATAAAAATATTGAGTCTCATTTTCTATGTATAAGAATGAAATAAAATTATAAACAGAAGAGGCCATTTAACCCAAGATTGGATAATTTGTCATCCTGTTTTGAAGCGGGCTCTAAACACCAACCTTATTGAGTTTTAGTTACCATTTTTATGAATTCTCATAGATATATTAAAATAAATAAGGGGGATTAATAAAAAAGAGTGGATGGTTAGAAACACCAAGATACACAAAGGATTAGTAACACAGATTTTGTAAATTATCCAAAAGACAATTAATATAAAAAGAATACTAATTGGGGATTTTAGTTGGTAGAAAAAATAAAGCAGTACTCCCCACAATCAAAGAGCATCCAAGAAACTCATGCCATTTTTGTTCCTTTACACATAAGTTACAATGTATTTCTTGAAACTTTTGTTTGAATTTGGAATAAATCAAGCTCTCCATTGTGTTTACTATTCGAAAGTCTCTCCCTAAGCTCATTGCATTTACTATAAGTAGAGCCTCAAGCCTCATTACTCAAACACACCAACGTTACACACAAAAAACAAAATTGTGGCATCCTTCAACTTCAAACACCAAATTCTCAACCCTTACTAGTTCTTTGCAAACAAACCATCCAAACACCTTCCATACATCATATAGAAGCTACCATAACCTTAAGTTTGCTTCTATTACCACCCAATTAATACCCCCATTTCTCACTTTTTGAGTTTTCACATTGAGTTGGTTAGAGAGTTTGAGCTTGGTTCAAAGTAAAGTAAGCACGTCAATAGCTTCATTGCGGTCCAAGGAAGCTAAGAGGAGCATCCCTTTTTTTCAGTAATCACATTTGAAGGTGCAACAGACTCATTTTGTTTGGTAAAGTTTCTTAACTTTGAACTCATAGTTTAAGTTATCATTTACACTCATTCTTGATACATTTATGTTCATATGATTGGTGTGATCTGAAGCCCTATGAAAATATGCATTGGTTGAGCTTGTATGGCATTTTATTTAACTTAGAAAAATGTTAGGTTTTTTGGTTTTATCAAAAATCCGTGAGCTACAGTCCATCTCATTTTATGATGTTTACATTTTTGAAATCCTTGTGAAAAATTGAGCAACTTTGATGTTTACACTTTTGCATTTGGTTGAGAAATGAGAGAGTTCCCATTTTTTAAATCTCGGGGTTGAAGAAGATTTTGGCTTTAAACCCAAAAAACTAGTTTTTTGAAGAGAAAATTGATTTCCTCAAAGAGGGGAATCAATTTCCTGAAGGTAGATTTGAATTTTTTTTTAGTTGTTTTTTTCTCATTTTCTCTCAATTGTTTCTATGAGAAAATTAAATCCTTTTGGGCTGATTTTTTGCACACTTGTCATTCATCCCTTCTATTTTATGAATATATAAAAAAATACCATAAATATTATTTATTTTGATTATTTTGTATATTTGAAAACCATGTCTCTTAGTTGTTTTTTTAGGACTTTTTCATCAATTACTTTGTTGATTTCTTGACTAAACTCACTTTGAATGATCATGACATACCATGTATTGATTATTGCGTGATAACATTCCTCTTGTAATGTTTATACCATGATCAACTTGACATTTATATAGGGCTTTAAGATGATTTTGATACATGAGTTTTAAACTTATACAAAAAACCCTAAAAATGAACCATGATGCTTTGTCTTGACTTTTGATGCATGAAATCTTTTGTCACTTGTTCTAGCTTGATCTATGGTGGATGTTTGATATATGCTTAACTTGAGTTTTTTTTCATTCCTTTTGATGCTTAGTACATCCATGATTAGGTTTTTATACTTAAGATTGGATCTTTAAACTTTGATTCAACCATGTTTAAATGTCTTGTTCGTATGGTTTCTTTTGATCAATTGTTTTGACATGTTCCCTTCATAAACTCCCATTTTAAAGGATACATCTTTAGGGTTTTGACTTGTCATCCTTGACTTTTTATCCATGATGATCCTTCTTTATGGTTTTTATCTCATCCTTTCTATGTTTATGTGATCCTTGATATGTCTTAGATATCTTGTTAATTAATTTTTGTTTTCTTTCTTCATGTTTGTGATATCTTTCTTGATTTTATCTTTGGTTATTTCATCACTTGTCTATGATGTTAACATTTGATATGCCATGATCTTTGTCCTTACCATATATTATTGGATGCCTTGGTGATTTATTGTTCATATGACATGTTTGTGTTTGGTTATTTCCATTGAGTATGTCCTCATGGCATCTCACACACTTGTGCTTTAGTCTCAAGCTTACACCATGTTATAATTGTCTCCAAAGTTTGATTCTCAGTTAATATATGTTTTTATTGTGATTGAACTCTTGCGTTTATACTTAAGTGAGACTTGATTGTGAGTGATGTTTATTCTTTGATTATTATCTTTGTGATGCTTGTGTCTAGCCAAGAAAAAGTGATAGTTTTATTGACTTTATAAGTCATATGCATGTGCATCCCCATTATATAAAACCCCTGTGAATATTTACCTTATGTATCCTCATGTATCCTAAAACATTTTGTATTTAAACCCTAAAAAACTCATTTTTCAAACTTTCACCTCTTTCATATAAAAACCGTGACTGTGTCATTGCAATTTCAAATTTTCTTTTTTTATCAAAGGCTTCAATGTACTTAAGCATATCAAAACAATTTCAAAAGAATAAAAGTTATTCAAACTCCCTCAACTCTTTTTGCCACTTGGCTTTTCAATTTAAAATAGTTTCTCAAAGAGATTAGATATAAATCATCTTCATAGTTGAGACACGATTCTCCTATCCCCATAGTAATGATTGAAGTAAATGTTTATTCTTTCCACATAAGGAAATTAGTGGCGACTTGTTAATCTTATATCCAAGTTACTAGCCATTCCTTTATGATGATGCAAGATCCATCTTCCCATGCTTGTGGTGGAATTAGTTGAAGATTCTTCTTAAGATGATGAAATATATTTTCTCCTAAAATCAACCACAACAAACTCTTTTGTTATTTTTTACCATAAACTCCGAGGTTTTGATCCTTCATTGGTATGTAGGTATAAGAATATTTCTTTCCAAACAAAAATATAATAAAGCATACTTTTTTTCTCATCCTCACAATAATTTAGCAAGCAAACAATTTTAACCAAAAACATATAATTCAAAAGGTTCATGTAGAGTACTACAGATACATAGGGTGCTAATATCTTCCTTTTGTATAAAATAAATCACATACCTTAGATCTCTTCTTTATTCTTTACTTTTAGTATTTACTTCTTGCATTGCATATTAAAATAATAAGGTTTCGATCTTTTCCATTTTCCTTGGAAATAATAAATTTCGGTGGTGACTTCTTAAAGTCTTTGTGAGTCAAATTTCTCAATATCTTGGTCTCCTCGATTTTTTACCGTGACGGTTATATTTATGTAATTATTGCTTAAATTTGTAGTCGAGGAAATAACTATGGGGTTACGAGTGTGAATATTATGTCATGAAACACATGTTAAACATTGTCCTTGTCAGCATTGTTGATTCATGGGATAAGATATATACATCATCAAATGTTTACATATATTATATATAAGTTGACTATTCAATTATTGTCATGCATGATATTCACTTTTTTAGCTCTTTTTTATGTAGATGTTTAACGATGAAACCCCATTCCCCGTTAAGGAATTTATAGATCTTCATAAACGTTGGGTGTATATCCACAATGTGGTTAAGGGTCATGATGTTGTTTGATGTACAGATATATGTAATTAAACATATTATGTGTTTGATGTAAATATTACATTTGGATTAAAAACATATTTTGTATTTAATGTAAATATTACTTTTGTCTTTTGATGCAAAATGTAGAATGTTTTTTACGATATTTATGCATTGTTAACTGAAATACATGTTGCTTTTAATTCTCTGATATGGTTAAAATATGGGCAAGATTTAAAAAGCAGAGAAATCTTTTTTTAAACAGATGAACTTTTGACAGCGGTTATAACCTCTAACCGTGGTTATATTTTGAATGCTAACTAGAATAAAATAAATTACAAAATGTTGATGCTGAGAATTGAACATGGGACCTTTAGGTCTATCACAATGATTGAGTTAATTAACCGTTGTGATATGACGCGCACTTTCCAGTTTACTACAATGGTCCCAGAACAGTGATTGTATGTTACGCATTTACAACAACACTCTATATAACAACGCTTGGACCCGCGTGATTATATGTGTTTTCCAACCGTTGTTATATGGGTTTTCTGTTAACAATTTTATCATTTAGTTGCAGAACGAATAACATACTCACATCCTTTTTTCAACAAACTATCGATTAAGGACCAATTAAACAAAAGAGGTATTATTTCTTCTTCTCATGATCTCACTTGTGTTCTATGCTTCCAGAAAGAGGAAAATTTGGGTCATGTTCTCTTCAATTACAAGGTGGCTTCTTTAAGTTGGTAGAATATGGAATATTGGGTTGGCATTCATAGAAGCGATGAATAAATAGTTTGGAAAAACTTTATGCATTGGGCCAATTCGGTTAAGAACCAGAAGTTGAAAAAAGGGGAAGAAGAAATTGTGTGCATGATGGTCATTTGGAGCGTCTGGAATCTTAGAAACATAATTATGTTTAATGGTGTTTTTGCATTGTTTCAGATTTGTTATGGTCTATCAAGTTAACAGCATGAAAGTAGTTTTTTTGTAGGAGATACTCCTTAGTCCAACTATAATTTTTACGAGTTCGTTAAGAATCCTTTAACTTGTTAATATTAAGTTGTAGTTAGTTAGGATTTCCCCTTTCCCAATTTCCTTCGATGTTTCTTTTGTTAAAGGGCAAGAGTAACCCCAATACTCTTTTAGTAATATACCTTGCTTACAAAAATAAACATATTCACATCCTCCAATGTTTGTGTGTATTCATCGGTTGGAAAATTGAAGTTATGCATTTTCACTCTCCATCTATCTAGTAAAGCAACAATAAACCTTGAATATATTTTAAACTACCTATTTTTACAACATTGGAAAAACCAACTATTTTCAAATACGATATAATTTCTAGACTAGGAACAAGTTGAGAATGAGAATATACCCTAAAAAGTTTTGAAATTCTGGCACGCACACCAAATATGTTAAGACTAATGTCTCAACGTACAAGCAATGTCACGATTGATGTTATAACAACTACTGACAGAACATCAACAATATAATAATGCAGAAATATAAGTTGTAGAAAACTAAAGAACATAATGATATATTAACCTATTTCAGTGCTAACTCACCTACTCTGGGGGCTACCAAGCCAAGAAGGAAATCCACTATTAGTAGTATTAGTGTGAAGCTAAACTAGTCCCAAGCTTACAATTTCGCGCCTAATCTCTATCCAATACAACTTCTACCTAGGTCCTCCCTAGACATGAGAAATCAACATCCCACTTCCAATCATCGCAGTGATAAAAGACCTATCCCAATCACAAGGGTTGTCTCAAAACAGATCATAGTCACAACAACCTGAACAATAAAACAGGAAGAACTCACTTCACCATCAAATACTCGAAGTTTCTTAAAAGCTTCCTTCAAGAACAATAGTCAAATCTTGCTTCACAGCTTTCAGGAGAACAATAACTTAATGAACAAGCAATAATCAGTCAATTTAAATGTATCAGAGATACATGAGAAAGTACAAAACTAAACGAAGAACCTAAGGAAAAACCAAACCCTAAACCCTTATTTTTCACAAGGTTTTACAATAAAAAATATGCTTAAAACTAGGTCTTGGATGACTCCTTATATAAGTTTCTGCAATTGGGCTTGGACTGGCTTGGATTCTTCAATCAACTCCAATCTTCAGCTGAAAAATCTCTACAAAATATTCTCCACAAAAATAGAAATAATCTTCATAAATAGTTTCCTAAAAGGTTTTAATCGATCATTTTTAGTAACCAATCAAATATGCACCTATTTTTAACAAAATCCTTGATTGGCCTGTTCTTATAATGAGTAAAGAATATTTTAATACTCATATCTTCAAAGTAAATCTTTAAGGATATCAAAAATCAGCATGTGCTACATCAACCTTAGGATGTCACAACATTTTTTGTGACACTAGTAAAAAACACATAACAACAAAACCTGTTTTGTCAGTTGATAAAGATGTTGCGGCATATTACTAAACACCATCATAGAACCATACTTAGAATCATGCTTAGCCAAAACTCAGCCAACCATGGAACTAACTATCTCCGCCTTTGGCAAATTTTGGCTAAAACAACCATAGACCAAATTCAATTGGAGAAAGGAATAAAACCACAACACAAGCTACATATTGATCATCTAAACTTTGTAAAAACATAGCTAACAGGCTTTTACAACCAGACATACAAAGAACTCCCCCTATAAAACATAATAGGTTCTCCCCCTCAAGGATACAACCCACACCAGACCACCTGCAGTGGAACAACTGAAGTAGCAACAACTTCAGTATACATCATCATGAACATTCATGCTATCTTTTAATGATTGCATAAGAAACCAAACACACAATTACTCTCTCATAAGAAGTAGCACATAGTCATATCACAATGTTAAGTTAACATGTTAAGACATGTGATGTAACATCAGGACACGACAACACTTTACTCCCCATTTTTAGCCAAAATATTGACAAAAAGACATAGAGTAAATGTACACAATGGAACCACAGAGAACACTTCAAAATACCAAAGATGGAAACATAGATATGGAAACACGAAAACCATCAGTACATATTGCACTCACGCAATACAATACATCTTAGAAACACACGTTGCACACGAGCAACCTCATAGATGGAAACACACATTTGGAAACACAACTCTTTGTCAGCTTCAGGTGGTCTTTCACCTATTGCCTCTACAAAAGAGTCTCTTTCCCCTATCAAAGAGCCTTATGCATTCCTTGGTGTTGTAGCCAGCCCCACTGCTTTGCAGAATACCTTTCCTTCAACCAATAATCCCAACAATAGGCATATCATGCCTCAGAACATAGAGGAAGAATTCAGTAGACGTTGCATTTCCTCTTTTCTATAATTTCTATAACTCTTTAATAGTATAATTTTCAATCCCACTGTCTTTGATAACAACAAGTTGTTCCTCGTTGTCGACCAGCTCCAAAGTTTCTTCCTTTCCTTCAATAAGATGCCTGATCAATTGCTAGTAACTACCAAGATCCTTGTACTAGTCATGTTGAATAAGATATCTGAAAGTTTTTAAATCTTCAGTATAAAATGTCATGACATCTCTCTTGACATATTACCTCTTCAACTAAAGTTCAGAGAAACTTCCACCTGTTTCCCTTAAGGAAACACATCCATTTGATATTTTATGAATTGCTTCAATGATGCTACCTTCATTGGGGTGAATTTTGATCAAATCCCTGGTTTTTCCTATTTGTCTCTCAGTGGACAGACCTCCGCTGGATTGAGAATTCACTGGCTCAGAGTTTATGAATTTGAAAATGTCCTCTCCTAGTGCTTCATCAGTTTGTACATAGGAAGTTCCAACATCGTCACTGACACTCTCCTTTTATTCAAAAACTGAATCATCAACTATTATATTGATAAGTTCCACAGGCATTCCAGTTCTGAAGTTGAAAACTCTATAAGTCTTGTTCTTCAAGGAATAACCCATAAACTGAGACATAGTGTTACGCTTTAATCCCTAATTTTTTCTTGGACTGTCCTTTCGGGTTTTCGGTCCACTGGGATACCCTTTTTTTTCCCAAGTCGCCTTTTCAGGTTTTTGACTTGTCGGGTGTACAGTTTTTTCATTTTCATCCCTTACTTTTGCCCGAACCCTTTTGGTTCGCCGGGAAGCCCTTATTTTTTCCTAGGCCAGTCAACCTAGCAGGTCTTCGATTATGCGTAGTATCTTTTCACTATGTCTGCATTGACGGGGTGAGGATGGTCGTCACCACCCATGGTGGTTAGAATCATAGCTCCTCCCAAGAAAATGTTCTTAACCACAAATGGCCCTTCATATGTGGGGGTCCATTTTCCCCTGGGATCACCTTGCGGTAGAATGATACGTTTGATCACTAAATCCCCGACTTGATATTCTTGACGTTTGACTTTCTTGTTAAAAGCCTTGATCATCCGCTTTTGATACATCTGACCATGACAGATAGCAGTAAGTCTCTTTTTGTCTATTAGGTTCAGCTGATCAAGTCGGGTTTGGATCTAGTCGTCTTTGTTCAAACCCGCATCCTTCATAATCCTGAGAGAGGGTATCTGGACTTCGATGGGTAGGACTGCCTCCATGCCATACACCAAAGAGTAGGGTGTTTCCCCTGTCGACGTCCGTGCTGAGGTATGTTACCCATGAAGAGGGAATGGTAACATCTCGTGCCAGTCCTTATATGTCATCATCATCTTCTGCACAATCTTCTTGATGTTCTTGTTAGCTGCTTCAACAGCCCCATTCATCTTCGGCCGGTAGGGAGAAGAGTTGTGATGTATCTTGAACTGTTTGCAGAGCTCGGTG
Source organism: Vicia faba (assembly GCA_948472305.1). Classification (NCBI taxonomy): domain Eukaryota; kingdom Viridiplantae; phylum Streptophyta; class Magnoliopsida; order Fabales; family Fabaceae; genus Vicia; species Vicia faba. The sequence continues at coordinate 724,805,592 of OX451735.1, forward strand.
ATCATCATGTTATTGAGATTTGTACCATTGTCAGTAATAATCCTCTTTGGTACACCATATCAACAAATCAGATTGTGTCAGATGAACCGCGCCACGACGTTCTTGGTTACTGTAGCAAAGGAAGCTGCCTCAACCCACTTTGTAAAGTAATCAATTGCTACCAGAATGAAGCGATGCCCGTTAGACGCAGTAGGTATGATCTCGCCAATCATGTCGATGCCCCACATTGCAAAGGGCCAAGGAGCTATCAAAACATTCAGGGGAACTAGAGGTACATGCACTTTATCAGCATAGACTTAGCACTTATGACAGGTTCGAGAGTGCTGGTAACAATCGGTTTCCATAGTGGACCAGTAATATCCTGCCCGCAGGATTTTCTTCGCCATAGTATGTCCATTAGAATGGGTTCTGAAGGTACCTTCATGTAACTCTGCCATGATTCTTTCCGCCTCGCTTTTGTCTACACACCGCAGTAAGGTTGAATCATGGTTACGCTTATAGAGAATTTCGTTACTGATGAAGAACTTTGCAGCGAACCTTCTCAGAAACTTCTTATCATTAACCGATTCCCCCTCGGGGTATTCTTGAGCCTCAAGATACCTCTTTACCTCGTGAAACCATGGTTTATCTGTAACCTCTTCAGTCTCAATGTCACAACAATGTGCGGGTTCGTCCAACCTCTCAATGGTAATCTGGGGAGCTTCATTGTCCCACCTGACTTTAAACATAGAAGACATGGTAGCTAGCGTGTCCGCCAACTGGTTCTCCTCTTTTGGGAAGTGTTCAAAGGTTATCTCTTCGAAGTGTGGGAGCAATGTCAGTATATACTCTTTGTAAATAATAAGATTCGGGTGCTTCGTATCCCACTCACCTTTGATCTGACTTACCACCAGAGCGGAGTCTCCGATACACTCAAGAACTTAATCCTTAGGTCAATACCAGCTCGAAGACCCATGATACATGCTTCATACTCCGCCATGTTGTTGGTGCGGTTAAAACATAATCGGGCAGTGAACGGAGTATGACACCCTTCAGGAGATATAATTACAACGCCAATGCCATTACCTAATGCGTTAGAGGTTCCATCAAAATACATAGACCATCGGGATCCCTCCTCGGGTCCTTTATCCGGTCCAGGTTCTTCGCAGTCAGTTACCAACATGATATTTTCATCCGGAAACTCAAAATTCATGGACTGGTAGTCATCCACGGCCTGATGCGCCAAATGATCCACCAATACACTCCCCTTGATTTCTTTTTGGGTTGTGTATTGGATGTCGTACTCAGTTAAGATCATTTTCCATCTTGCTATCCTTCTGGAGAGAGCGGGCTTCTCGAAAATATACTTGATTGGATCCATCTATAATATCAACAAGGTAGTGTGAGTCGGCATATACTGTCTCAGCCGGCGAACAGCCCATGCCAAAACGCAACAAGTTTTCTCAAGCAATGAGTATCAGGTCTCACATTCGGTAAACTTTTTGCTAAGGTAGTAAATGGCGTGCTCTTTTCAACCAGACTCGTCATGCTGCCCCAGCAGACACCCCATGGAATTGTCTAGCACTGTCAAGTATAATATCAAAGGTCTTCCTTCAACTGGAGGCATCAGAATTGGTGGTTCTTGAAGGTATTCCTTGATTCTTTCGAAAGCCGTCTGGCATTCATCATTCCACTTTACCACTTGATATTTCTTCAGCAGTTTGAAGATTGGCTCACAAGTAGCGGTCATATGTGAAATGAACCTGGCGATGTAGTTCAGACGTCCCAAGAAACCTCTAACTTCTTTTTCTGTGCGGGGAGCTGGCATCTCTTGTATGGCTTTTACCTTTGCAGGGTCCACCTGAATACCTTTATCACTGACAACAAAACCCAGAAGCTTACCAGACCTTACCCCGAAGGTACACTAGTTCGGATTCAACCTCAGCTTGTACGTTTTTAACCTGTCAAATAGTTTATGTAGATGATCAAGGTGCTCTTCCTCAGTCATGGACCTGGCTATCATGTCATCAACATAAACCTCGATCTCGTGGTGAATCATATCGTGGAACAAAGCGACCATGGCGCGCTGATAAGTTTCCCCAGCATTCTTCAACCCGAAAGGCATTACCTTGTAACAGAAGGTGCCCCACTACGTAACGAAGGTTGTCTTCTCCATGTCCTCAGGAGCCATCTTGATATGGTTGTAGCCAGAGAAACCATCCATGAAGGAGAAGATCTTGTGCTGCACGGTGTTGTCGACTAGAACATCAATGTGAGGAAGTGGGAAGTCATCCTTGGGGCTTGCCCTGTTCAGATCTCTGTAGTCCACACACATCCATACCTTATCGTCCTTCTTAGGTACCGGAACGATGTTGGAAACCCACTGCGGATAAGACGTGATAGCTAAGAATCCTGCGTCGAACTGTTTCATGACCTCTTCCTTGATTTTTTCTGACATCTCAGGGCGCATACGGCGGACCTTCTGCTTTACCGGAAGGCAGTCTTCTTTAGTCGGCAGGTGGTGTACCACAATATCAGTGTCCAAACCAGGCATGTCTTCATAGTACCAGGCGAATATCTAAACATAGTCGCGTAGCATTTGTATTAACCGTTTTTTGACACTAGGCTCCAGATTTGCATCTATCTTAACCTCTTTCCTGTCTTCCTCTGTACCCAAATTTACTGACTCAATTGGCTCTTCATGAGGTTGTATGGCCCTTTCTTCCTGCAGTAAGAGTCTAGCAAGTTCTCCAAACACCTCACAGTCATCCTCACCTTCGTCCTCGGCTTGGTTGATCAAATTTTTGAAGTCATAACTGACAGTAGCCGAGTTATTATCAATGGGATCCATAGTGGATATGGATCTGCAGTATGATACGTGAGTGTGTGTAAGCGAATAGCTGTTCTAATAAAGTGGGAAACAGAAAAGAAAAACAAAGAGCGCAAAATTTATAATGCAAGAAACGTCTGATGCTTTCTTAATGATATATGAAATGACAAATAATAATCCCTCACAAGCAAATCCAAGGTGCCTCGGGTAAGGCACCGGGCCATAAAGTTTCAAGTTGTTTATTACAAATCTTAAACAAAAGTCAATTACTACGGAATAAAAGAAACAGGTATGAAGTCCTTCGTCGTCCAGTTGTTCAGTCCACTGTTGGTTGTTGGGTAGATCCAGCTGTCGATGTCTGAATCCTCTTCACAGTCCTCAATTGCGTTAACTCCCTGATTGCTGATGTGTAGAGGAGGTTGTGATACGGTGGGAGAACTGACTAGTGTTTTGCGTTTGTATTCGCACTTCTGCGGTTGAGCAAGAGTCGCCACCGACTTTTTATTTTATCCTAAAGGAAAGGTTAAAAAGCACAGCAAAAACCTTTTGAGATTATTTCGTGGGTTCGGGGGGTAGATTATGAAAAGGGAAGGTATTAGCACCCTTTTCATCCATGGTTATCCATGGGCTCTTAGTTACTTGGTTTTTTAGATCACTTGCCTTGTTTTTCGATTGCTTTGAAAATGGTGTGTGTGGGTGCTTTTTGAAAATGTTTTGGAAAAAGATGCCTTGTTTTAGGCAACTAATGTATTTGACTCGTGTTTGAGTGTTTTACAAAAGTGTGAATCTTTTCGAAAAGATGTTTTCAAATGTTTTTGAGAGTTTGTTTGAAAGTGTTGTGGATTGTGGTTTTTGAAAAGAAGGCAAGTGTTTTTGCAAGTTTGATCTCAAGTAACTAAGAGTTTTGTCTACCCTATTGTACTCAAAGGTTTTTGTCATGTTTTAACCCCTTTTAACAATTTTGTTCCACCATTGAAATTGACGGGCAATCTTGCGTTTAGGAAGTTTATTCGGGACGGGCGCGGGTCATTGTATGGACCATGAATGCAATGGTGCCAAGTGTCTTTGGCAATTTGTTTTGAAGGGACTTGATCATTTTGATAGGCGACTTTCGAAAGCGTCATCGAGGGACTTATGATCATTTTGAATTCGTTTTGCCAAAGACATTCGACGTGCAAGCATGGCCCATTTGGAAGGCAACATGTGGGATTACCCTAGGGGGTGCAAGTGTGATTATGTATTGATTACATGCATTTGTCTTGTATTAGGTTATCTAGCGTTTGATTTTATGTACATACAAACCCTAGGTCTAACCATGGTATAATTGAAAAGCTGTAAATTGCGGAATGTAAATCTACGCTATTACAAAATAGTGTCCGGGAGTGGGGGTATAAATGTACAAGGGGATGAGACTTATAGTACCCAATAATTTACAACCAAATCGAATGTCGCAATCGAATGAATATCAAATATAAATGTAAGATAAAGTGTGTGTAGGATAATGTGAATGTAAGTGTACAAGTGTATATGTATGTGTAAGTGTAAATATGTACAGGTGCGAATTGTGAAGTTGAATCGTATTAGGGTTTTGACCTAGATATACGTTTTAATCTGTATTTTGATTTATATGTTAATTATGTACAAATGAAGGGTTTTGATTAAGTGTTTAAGTTTTAATTAAAAAGAGTATTTTAGCCAAAATGTTTATGAATTTCAATATTAAAGAAAAATGAATGTATTGAATTGTTATGTACAAAAGAATGTTAATTAAAAAAGTTTCAATTTTAATTATGTATGAGAATGTATAATATGTACAAATGTATTTCAAAAAATGTCTTTTTTAAGTTAATTGTGTATAAAAAGTATTTTTGATTAAGAAAAAGTATTTTCAATTATATAAAAGTATTTGGTTATTTTTATGTACAAATGTGTATTAAAAAAAAGTGTTTTAAACATATGATGAAAATGTTTTTAATTAGGTTAGTACTTTTAATTAAATAAGTATATATAAAATGCTTTAATTAAATTGTAAATAAAAAAGAAAGTATTAAAATGATTTTTGTGTAAAGCAAATGAAGTATTTTTTATAAAAAATATTAAAGGGTTAGTATTAATATATAAAAGAAGAATAGATTAAATAAATATTGTTGATAAAAAAGAAAAGAGGTTAATGTTTTATAAAATAATGTTAGTGTTAGAAAAAGAAGTATTTTCGTTGGGCTTTTGAGGAAACATGAACGGGTTAAGCCCAATGTTGATCCAAAAACGAATTTTAGGGTTTCAAGTCGTTTGTTCAATTGAGACAAAGGGCTCTAGGGTTTTGGAACGGCGCCGCGTTCGTTGGGTTCGTCTTCTCCAATTTAGGCTTCCTGAGCTTCCTCCGGCCACCAACGCAACCTGTACTCTCCTCCCTCCACGGCGAGAATTCCACCCCCTTTGAAACAAGGTTGGTTTTTGTTTTTATGCTTCTTCTTCTACTGATTTCGCATGTTTTAGATTCGTTGTAAACTGAGTTTTTAATCATTTATGAGGTGAAGGAAAGGAAGGAGAAGGATACTGCTTACTACCTGATCTTGGCGGAGGAGGAGAGAAGAGTGGAGGCGTTGAGGAGGCCGGAGCGGCGTGAGGAACTTTGAGCTTGCTTTGCTTCGGGTATTTTCGTTCCTTTGATACGTTTAGGGTTTGATGATGACGCTAGACCGAGAACCTTAATTCCTCGCTTTTTTTATCTTCTCTTCTGTGCCACTGATGCTTATTGCTTATGTTTCACTTTCGTTTTTCCTCTTCTTCCACTGTGTGTTGATCTTGGGAATTTGCTTGAGTATCTTTACCTCTTCCACTTTCGTGTTGCCTTTTGGATTTGTATGTTGCCTGAGATGCTGCCTTGATATGTTTCACTGAGTTTCTTTTTTTTCTGATTTGCCTATGAAGAAGCTTGCTTCTGAGGCCCTCTTGATGCCTGTGAATTGTTGCCTTTATTATCTTGAATGATTTTGAACAGATATTGCCTTGAGATTGGGTTGCCCTTTGAATTGTTGCCTATGATGAATCCACTTCTGAGGCTTGGTGTTGGTGTGATTCTGGTTATGACATTGGTTAGATAGTGTTTGAAGGTTGAGGCCTTTTGATGTAGATAGGTGGTTATGGCATTTGTGTGCTCTTGAGGGTGATGCAGGCTGAGGTCTGAGTTGAGTATGACAGAGTATTCTGAGTTTTTGGGTTTATGGTTGGTGAAACTTGATGGCTAATGTTGATGCACGTTGTGCTCTAGTATGTTAGAGGTTGTGTGTTTTAGACATGGTTGATGATATGCTGGTACAGGTTTGGGTATGTGAGGATTATTGTTTTGGTTTTGTGGTTATCACTGATGCTTATGCTTGAGGTTGTTCAGGTTATGGTGTTGTTGAAGGTTGCAAGTTGTTTGAGACTCTTGCTTGTATGTGCTTGGTTCAGTATGTTATGGTAGTAGTGGTTTGGATATCAGTTTTTGTATGTTTATGTGTTTTTGTTGTGACAGTAGTGAGCTCTCTTTTTACTTAGGCAGGTTGTGGTTTAGTTTGTATACTTTTTCTCCTCTCTCACTTGCTGCTACCTCTGAACTGAGTTTATCTCTTTGATTTTGTATCTCCCTCTTGTCTTGCTGCCTGCTACTGAACTAGGCTTGGATTTGATTTGCATAATCTTTTTCTTTGACTTGCCTACTGTCTGCTGTGCTGCTATTGAACTGTGCCTATGTTGAACTGTCTTGTACATTTCCTTTTCTATTTCACCCTCTACTGTGGACTTGTGGACTTGTATATCTTTTTCTGCTGTCTTCCTTACTGTCTTGGCCTGCTGCTGAACTGCTATGCCTAACCTGAACTGCTTTATCTCTCCTTACTCTCTCTCCAAAGTACAGTTTGAAAATTTTATATGATTTTTATTTGTACTGTGTTCTGAAGGGGCTGACTAGGGAAATGATGAAAAAGATTGCTTGCATTTTACATTTTGCATCCCCTTTTGACAGTTTGTGTAGATTTTCTGCTTTTTGATATCTTGGCAAAAGTCTTTCCATGACAGCTTTGAGTACTTTCCTGATTTTCTTTGAGTGGACTTTGTTTTGGATGGAAAGTTTGGATTGAACTTTTCAGTTTAGTTTGGATTTGAACTTGAATTTCTATGCAGCTTAAAAATTGTAACTTATGCATTTTTGACATTTGCATTTCATGAGATAAAATAATCTTCCCTCTCTGTGAACCGGGAGAAATCCCGTGATTTGCAGAGAGGGCAACTGATCCCAGTCAGTGGCCCCTAATGATGAGCACTTTTACTGTCTTTGAATTAACTACTTTCTGACTTTTCTCGTTCTTTTTGCAGATGAAAAATGGAATACCGGAGCGGAGTGAGGCACGAAGAATATTTAGAAAATAGGATAGTTTTTCATTCTATGTAATATTTAAATTAAATGTAAATTATTGTTTGTAACAACAATTTGTAAATAATTTAAATATCAATAAAAATCCAAATTATCCAATTGGTTCTATTTTCTTTATTGCTTATTTATTTATTTAAAATTCTTAGAATTAAAACAATTGAAAAATAAATTCAATCATTTAATTTCAGAATAATAAATAACTAAAATAAAACAACATTGATCCAATAAATCTGTCTTATTCAACATCCAAAGCAAAGCAGCAATTAAACCAAGTAAACTGATCAACACATGGACACTGTGAATTCAAAACTGCATCTTGTATCTGACTGGCCCAATCAAAACGTACTGAATTCAAACCACTGTCCCTTTTGCTGATTAAACCAAGATAACACGAATTTTAATCCGAGTCTTGAAATAAACCGCAAAGTGCTGTGGAATTCAAATTCTTCTGAGAATATGCCCATAAAACCCTAATTTCCGATTAAATGCCAAATCACGCTTGCTTGATCAAAATTGAACCAAGAATCAACCAAACCCTAAGCCCGCTGTATGCAACAATTCAGAGCTCTGAAAATCAGTAAAACCCTAATTCTGCTTGACTGTCAAGAAAAGTCTGTTTGTCTGATTCTTGAGTCAGTTTGAGAAGTCAGGAAATGTTTGAAGCTGAGATTTCTTGTGGAAAAGCGCGAGGGCAAATTTTGGGGTACAACAGTTGCCCCTGTTCAATCTTCTTTGACCTGAAGAGTTAGGTTGGCAAGTTTGCCTTTCGCGACTTGAAGGTAAAAGGAGATTGGACACTAATGTGCCCAGAAAATTTGCGCTCGTCGATGTGACGGTGGAGGTGAATGGGCTTAAAGATGCCATTTGGTGATGGGCTTAAAGATGCCACCTGGTGCGAAAGAATTTGTCGGGGGATGGGCTTAGAGATGCCATCTGAGAATGGGCTTAACGATGCCATTCGGCGACTGCTGGTAGGAGGATGGGCTTATAGATGCCATATGGTGATGTTGAACTGTACGTCAATGGTGAGTGGACGAGTATCAGAAGGGCGTCCCTGTTTTGGAATATCTCTGAATTGGGGTCTGAACAAGCAACAGATTGATGTCCGTGTCTGGAGAATCTGTAAACTATTTTCAGGAGTTGGGACTGAACAAGCAATGGAGTAGCATCCGTTGTTGGGAAGCGTCCGTAACCTATTTTCAAAAATTGAGAAGAGTCTGAATCAGTTGGTAGATTGACATCCGTTGTAGGGAAGAATCCGTAAACTGTTTCAGAAAGGTTTGAGAAGAGTCTGAACAAATCGGTAGATTGACATCCGTTGTAGGGAAGAATCCGTAAACTTGTTTCAGAAGTTGAGAAGTTGAAGAGGAACCGGTGTAAGGTTTCTGCTGATGCGTCTGAATGAATCTGGAATAAGTATCAAGATGTTGCCGTGTCCGGGTCACATCTGAACTATTTTTGGATGAGTCTCAGGAGATGATCTGTGTCTGTCGGCTGATCTTACCTGAAAAGGTATAGGGTTAGCTGTATGTAATGTTATGATGCATGATGCAATGCATGTGACATTTAATGTTTTATGAATGTGATGGATGCGCATGTAAGCTGATGAGCTAATCTTGCCAAGGATACATGATTCCGAGATGGCTGAAGATAAAAACGTCTTGACCGCTGCCGGGGAAAATAAATCCTTGGCCGTCACTGGGGAAGAGAATTCCTGATGACCTCTACTGGGGAGCTCCAACTAGTAGACTCATGCCGGGGAGACCAGATTGAGAATCTTTGGTTTGATGGGAGGTAACCCTGGAGACTTCACTGGGGAACTCAAGATTGCTTCCTAAAACTCTGTGGAGAGAAGGTTTGAAAATCTGACTCCGCTGGGGATTGAAGGAACCTCGCTGGGGATAGGGAGAATTTTGGGCGAGCGCGATCTTCCGTGGTTGTTAGCTTTGAGAAGAATCTGAACAAGCGATAGGTTAACATCCGTTTACTTGGAGAACCCGTAAACTGTTTTCAGAAATCTTGAAGTTGAATCAGCAATAGAACAACATCCGTTGTTGGGAAGCGTCCGTAAACTAAATTCAAAGGTTGCATCTGAACAAGTTGATAGATTAACATCCGTTGTTGGGATGAATCCATGAACTGTTTTCAGAAGTCTTGATAAGAATCTGAACAAGTCGGTAGATTGGCGTCCGTTGTTGGGAAGAATCCGTAAACTTGTTTCAGAAGTCTTGAAGGGGAACCAGCAATAGAACAACATCCGTTGTTGGGAAGCGTCCGTAAACTGAATTCAAAGGTCGCATCTGAACAAGTTGATAGATTAACATCCGTTGTTGGGATGAATCCATGAAATGTTTTCAGAAGTCTTGATAAGAATCTGAACAAGTCGGTAGATTGGCGTCCGTTGTTGGGAAGAATCCGTAAACTGTTTTCAGAAATCTTGAAGGGGAACCGGTGTAGGGTTTCCTGATGATGAGCTTGTGTAAAACTGCATCGGGTTTGAACACTTTTGACATTCGAATGCCCCAAGTGGTGATGTAGATAAAATCCTGGTTTATTACAGGTGTTGGTCTACAATCGGTCGTTCACAGATGTTTCCTGGGTTATTGCAGGTGTTGATCTGGAATTCTTCAGACATGCCCTGGCTGGATACAGGAGTCGAATCTGGAAAGGTGATAGTTGATAGATATGCCCTGGCAGGATACAGGAGTCGAATCTTTAAACTCTTCAGACATGCCCTGGCCGGATACAGGAATCGAGTCTGGAAACGTGGTCAACAGATATGCCCTGGCTGGATACAGGAATCGAATCTTCGAACTCTTCAGACATGCCCTGGCTAGATACAGGAGTCGAGTCTGGAAATGTGGTCAACATATATGCCCTGGCTGGATACAGGAGTCGAATCTGGAAATGTTGTAGTTGATTTGTTGAACACTTTTGACATTCGAATGCCCCAAGTGGTTGTTTGGAATCTTGAATTAGATTACTCTGCATATTGAGAGATTTCTTGAAATCTTGACTGGACTGCCCCAGGTTAACTGTACTTTGAAAGATCTGTCGGACCTCGACTGGACTGCCCCAGGTTAATTGAATTGTGACATGTCATGCCCCTTGTTGATAGGAGATTTGATGGAAGTGTTATCCTCTTGAAGTAATTTTGACTTACTGAGAGAGTTTTCGTTCCTCCGAACATTCGCCGTATGAATTTCTTCGCTGTCAAACAAAAGGGTCAAATGCAGACAGTGATATTCGAATAATGCAAAGTTTATGTTTGTCTTTGAAATTTTGAAAAATGCGTTTTTAGCAGAAAACTTTTCATAAGACAAGTTAACACAAGATTTAGAGCAAAGCCCTACAGGAGTCAGGATACCTTTTGTAACAGTATGCTTTCGAACTAACCCATGCTTCAATTAGGACTTTTGAAGGGTTGTAACGTGGCCTGGTTCACGGCTTAAGAAACAAAGGATAAAGGCTCAAAGTATATTTGTACCCACCCGCTCTTCGTGATGTTCTTCAACCTAAGCTCAGTTAATTGTGCGTCGCACTCTGTTTTGAGTTTGGAACGACTTTTGGTCGATGGTTCACCGGTTTTGAATTTGGGAGACAGTCATCACCTCCTTTTTATTTTTCAACACTTTTCATGTTGTTGAGGGTTTTGTAACGACCCCACTATTTTGATTTTGATTTGTTATCCCTAACTTTTGCCTGACTGTTACCGTTTTCGGGATTACTGTCAGCGGGATGCCCCAGCTTTCTTAAGCCTCCTTCATAGGTTTTGGTTTGGTGGGCTTTTCTCTTTTGAGAGATTGACTGTCTATGTGATAGGGAACCACCCTTGTCTTTTGATTCCGAAGGAATGCTTTCTCTTTCGACGTCGTTCGTTGTATTACGAACTGAGAGTTTGCGATTTCAATGCGCATTTTTCTTTTGAATTAACTGAGATACTACCCTGCCCCGGGTTTATATCAAAGGTTTCGATTGTTTAGAACAGGAAACTCCTACTTCTTTGGCTCGAAGGGGTTGACTAGGGATTATCTTCCTTATAACTCCAGTGTTTGGGAATTGAAAGAAATGCCTGTACATCATCAGCAAGGTCCGTTCAAAAACATACTGTATAAGATCACGGTATTGTTTCGTCATCCTCCCTCTAAAGGCTTGCAGCTTTTTATCAAGAGTCAAATATCATAAAGAAAAGCATAAGAGTAGTGAAACGAATGGATGAATTCAAGACAAACATATGCAATGCATTAATGAAAACAGAGTTTAACATCAACAGATAATTGTTTGACAGCAAAAGAAATTACAACTTTGAACAATTCAAAAAGAAGCAAAAAGTCTTTCAATTCGAGCTTCGTCACTTCAAGCGGAGAACCCTTTTAACGGAAGATCTTCATCTCGCCGTCTGGCATGAACCTCAGCACCCCAATGTCAATCAGATCTTGAATCTTGTTCTTCAAGGCCCAACAGCTATCGGTGTCATGTCCTGGGCTATAGGAATGGTAAACACAAAATGCATCGGGATGATAGTCAGGAGCGGAGGTATTAGGGTTCCGGATAGGATCCCTTAAAGCAGTTAGATTAACCTCCAACAAGCGCTCCAGAATTAGAGATGACGGTATGTCAGTCTCTGTGAACTGCCTTCCCGACGTTTCTTGTCTACGCCGATTGCCCCGCTGACGCCGGCGAGGTTGTTGATGGGTTTGTGACCCTGAAGCTAGCAGAGGAGCTTTCCCCTTGTCTTCTTGAGTTGATGGAGGCTGAGCGGTGACCTGCTCTTCGACCTCAGATGTTTGCCCCAGTTGGTTGTTTGGAAGCAGTTGGCGGACCAGAACTCCGAGTTCCTCTTGTCTTTGAGATAGGTCTTGGATGAGAGCCATCTGTCCCACCAAATATCCCATCATTTGGGTCCTCAGTGTTGTCAGATCAAACTGCAGCTCCGCAATCTGATCATTCCTGGCATTGTTGGAATTCCCCAAGCCGTTGGTGAGGAGAGCTTTCATCTCTTCTTGCCCCAGAGACAAGTTCATGAACATCTCTTGTAGTTGAGCAGTCTGGTCTTGGATGTCTTTGACAGACCGTTCTAGAGTCATCTCTTGCTGAAATAAACAGCAGGAGAGTAAGGAAACCTGAAAAAGGAAAGATTGTCAAAATGCAATGCATGATATGTGGATGCATGCTTTCAAGGATCTCTTGGGGTAAACACAAGAAAATGTTAGAGGTTGAACTCTTCTCTTGGATTGGAGATCTCTGCATCGGTGGACGTCCTCCCACGAGAATCAAGCTCACCATGTCGAGTGGGTCATAGCCACTGATTCAAGTTGTTGTACTTGATCTTTGGTTGGATTGGTTAGAGGAGAAACCTCTTGCCCCTTGATAGATGTCCGGTTCAACATAACCCTGCGCCAACAGAACCCTCGAGATCCTTGAAATGGTTATTGAAAATGCTAAAATGCTATGGTATGATGTTATGATGTTATGTACATGTATGCACAAGCAAGTGAGTGTATATACAGGCAAACAATATTCACACAAAGCACACAAGGCCTTAGGTTTAGGCTTGCATGAGGTTCAGGTACTACCCTCTTTCAGTTTGTTGGTTAACACCTGTCCTATCAGAAGTAACCGGGTTCTAGAGGATCTCATATCATTGGCTACCCTCAATCGGTCATAACTCCAGCATCGCAACCTTTTCTCGCGGCCGGAACCATCTCGAGAGTTTAGCCTCAATGAGTGTAGCATACTGCTACTGTCCTAATAGCCAAGTTGGTCAATTTAGGGTTCTAAGGTTGGTTGGTGTTTAATGACCCCTTAGAAGACCTATATTCTCCCCGTTACAACACAAGGGATATAGGTACAGACTAAGATGCCACACCAACGTAGCCACTGCTTCACCCATGTCGGTCTACGCCGGACAGGTCCCTCACAGATTATGCTACCTAAAAAGGGTTTCCCCAGATCCGGGTTAGGATCTATAGAACTCCGATACAAAGCCCATAAATGTAAAGCAAACAAAGCAATCAATTGAAAGTAAAGGTGATCTAAGCCCTAAGGTAACCCCACTTTTAAATTCTCCCCAGCAGAGTCGCCAGTTCTGTGATACGGTGGGAGAACTGACTAGTGTTTTGCGTTTGTATTCGCACTTGTGCGGTTGAGCAAGAGTCGCCACCGACTTTTTATTTTATCCTAAAGGAAAGGTTAAAAAGCACAGCAAAAACCTTTTGAGATTATTTCGTGGGTTCGGGGGGTAGATTATGAAAAGGGAAGGTATTAGCACCCTTTTCATCCATGGTTATCCATGGGCTCTTAGTTACTTGGTTTTTTAGATCACTTGCCTTGTTTTTCGATTGCTTTGAAAATGGTGTGTGTGGGTGCTTTTTGAAAATGTTTTGGAAAAAGATGCCTTGTTTTAGGCAACTAATGTATTTGACTCGTGTTTGAGTGTTTTACAAAAGTGTGAATCTTTTCGAAAAGATGTTTTCAAATGTTTTTGAGAGTTTGTTTGAAAGTGTTGTGGATTGTGGTTTTTGAAAAGAAGGCAAGTGTTTTTGCAAGTTTGATCTCAAGTAACTAAGAGTTTTGTCTACCCTATTGTACTCAAAGGTTTTTGTCATGTTTTAACCCCTTTTAACAATTTTGTTCCACCATTGAAATTGACGGGCAATCTTGCGTTTAGGAAGTTTATTCGGGACGGGCGCGGGTCATTGTATGGACCATGAATGCAATGGTGCCAAGTGTCTTTGGCAATTTGTTTTGAAGGGACTTGATCATTTTGATAGGCGACTTTCGAAAGCGTCATCGAGGGACTTATGATCATTTTGAATTCGTTTTGCCAAAGACATTCGACGTGCAAGCATGGCCCATTTGGAAGGCAACATGTGGGATTACCCTAGGGGGTGCAAGTGTGATTATGTATTGATTACATGCATTTGTCTTGTATTAGGTTATCTAGCGTTTGATTTTATGTACATACAAACCCTAGGTCTAACCATGGTATAATTGAAAAGCTGTAAATTGCGGAATGTAAATCTACGCTATTACAAAATAGTGTCCGGGAGTGGGGGTATAAATGTACAAGGGGATGAGACTTATAGTACCCAATAATTTACAACCAAATCGAATGTCGCAATCGAATGAATATCAAATATAAATGTAAGATAAAGTGTGTGTAGGATAATGTGAATGTAAGTGTACAAGTGTATATGTATGTGTAAGTGTAAATATGTACAGGTGCGAATTGTGAAGTTGAATCGTATTAGGGTTTTGACCTAGATATACGTTTTAATCTGTATTTTGATTTATATGTTAATTATGTACAAATGAAGGGTTTTGATTAAGTGTTTAAGTTTTAATTAAAAAGAGTATTTTAGCCAAAATGTTTATGAATTTCAATATTAAAGAAAAATGAATGTATTGAATTGTTATGTACAAAAGAATGTTAATTAAAAAAGTTTCAATTTTAATTATGTATGAGAATGTATAATATGTACAAATGTATTTCAAAAAATGTCTTTTTTAAGTTAATTGTGTATAAAAAGTATTTTTGATTAAGAAAAAGTATTTTCAATTATATAAAAGTATTTGGTTATTTTTATGTACAAATGTGTATTAAAAAAAAGTGTTTTAAACATATGATGAAAATGTTTTTAATTAGGTTAGTACTTTTAATTAAATAAGTATATATAAAATGCTTTAATTAAATTGTAAATAAAAAAGAAAGTATTAAAATGATTTTTGTGTAAAGCAAATGAAGTATTTTTTATAAAAAATATTAAAGGGTTAGTATTAATATATAAAAGAAGAATAGATTAAATAAATATTGTTGATAAAAAAGAAAAGAGGTTAATGTTTTATAAAATAATGTTAGTGTTAGAAAAAGAAGTATTTTCGTTGGGCTTTTGAGGAAACATGAACGGGTTAAGCCCAATGTTGATCCAAAAACGAATTTTAGGGTTTCAAGTCGTTTGTTCAATTGAGACAAAGGGCTCTAGGGTTTTGGAACGGCGCCGCGTTCGTTGGGTTCGTCTTCTCCAATTTAGGCTTCCTGAGCTTCCTCCGGCCACCAACGCAACCTGTACTCTCCTCCCTCCACGGCGAGAATTCCACCCCCTTTGAAACAAGGTTGGTTTTTGTTTTTATGCTTCTTCTTCTACTGATTTCGCATGTTTTAGATTCGTTGTAAACTGAGTTTTTAATCATTTATGAGGTGAAGGAAAGGAAGGAGAAGGATACTGCTTACTACCTGATCTTGGCGGAGGAGGAGAGAAGAGTGGAGGCGTTGAGGAGGCCGGAGCGGCGTGAGGAACTTTGAGCTTGCTTTGCTTCGGGTATTTTCGTTCCTTTGATACGTTTAGGGTTTGATGATGACGCTAGACCGAGAACCTTAATTCCTCGCTTTTTTTATCTTCTCTTCTGTGCCACTGATGCTTATTGCTTATGTTTCACTTTCGTTTTTCCTCTTCTTCCACTGTGTGTTGATCTTGGGAATTTGCTTGAGTATCTTTACCTCTTCCACTTTCGTGTTGCCTTTTGGATTTGTATGTTGCCTGAGATGCTGCCTTGATATGTTTCACTGAGTTTCTTTTTTTTCTGATTTGCCTATGAAGAAGCTTGCTTCTGAGGCCCTCTTGATGCCTGTGAATTGTTGCCTTTATTATCTTGAATGATTTTGAACAGATATTGCCTTGAGATTGGGTTGCCCTTTGAATTGTTGCCTATGATGAATCCACTTCTGAGGCTTGGTGTTGGTGTGATTCTGGTTATGACATTGGTTAGATAGTGTTTGAAGGTTGAGGCCTTTTGATGTAGATAGGTGGTTATGGCATTTGTGTGCTCTTGAGGGTGATGCAGGCTGAGGTCTGAGTTGAGTATGACAGAGTATTCTGAGTTTTTGGGTTTATGGTTGGTGAAACTTGATGGCTAATGTTGATGCACGTTGTGCTCTAGTATGTTAGAGGTTGTGTGTTTTAGACATGGTTGATGATATGCTGGTACAGGTTTGGGTATGTGAGGATTATTGTTTTGGTTTTGTGGTTATCACTGATGCTTATGCTTGAGGTTGTTCAGGTTATGGTGTTGTTGAAGGTTGCAAGTTGTTTGAGACTCTTGCTTGTATGTGCTTGGTTCAGTATGTTATGGTAGTAGTGGTTTGGATATCAGTTTTTGTATGTTTATGTGTTTTTGTTGTGACAGTAGTGAGCTCTCTTTTTACTTAGGCAGGTTGTGGTTTAGTTTGTATACTTTTTCTCCTCTCTCACTTGCTGCTACCTCTGAACTGAGTTTATCTCTTTGATTTTGTATCTCCCTCTTGTCTTGCTGCCTGCTACTGAACTAGGCTTGGATTTGATTTGCATAATCTTTTTCTTTGACTTGCCTACTGTCTGTTGTGCTGCTATTGAACTGTGCCTATGTTGAACTGTCTTGTACATTTCCTTTTCTATTTCACCCTCTACTGTGGACTTGTGGACTTGTATATCTTTTTCTGCTGTCTTCCTTACTGTCTTGGCCTGCTGCTGAACTGCTATGCCTAACCTGAACTGCTTTATCTCTCTTTACTCTCTCTCCAAAGTACAGTTTGAAAATTTTATATGATTTTTATTTGTACTGTGTTCTGAAGGGGCTGACTAGGGAAATGATGAAAAAGATTGCTTGCATTTTACATTTTGCATCCCCTTTTGACAGTTTGTGTAGATTTTCTGCTTTTTGATATCTTGGCAAAAGTCTTTCCATGACAGCTTTGAGTACTTTCCTGATTTTCTTTGAGTGGACTTTATTTTGGATGGAAAGTTTGGATTGAACTTTTCAGTTTAGTTTGGATTTGAACTTGAATTTCTATGCAGCTTAAAAATTGTAACTTATGCATTTTTGACATTTGCATTTCATGAGATAAAATAATCTTCCCTCTCTGTGAACCGGGAGAAATCCCGTGATTTGCAGAGAGGGCAACTGATCCCAGTCAGTGGCCCCTAATGATGAGCACTTTTACTGTCTTTGAATTAACTACTTTCTGACTTTTCTCGTTCTTTTTGCAGATGAAAAATGGAATACCGGAGCGGAGTGAGGCACGAAGAATATTTAGAAAATAGGATAGTTTTTCATTCTATGTAATATTTAAATTAAATGTAAATTATTGTTTGTAACAACAATTTGTAAATAATTTAAATATCAATAAAAATCCAAATTATCCAATTGGTTCTATTTTCTTTATTGCTTATTTATTTATTTAAAATTCTTAGAATTAAAACAATTGAAAAATAAATTCAATCATTTAATTTCAGAATAATAAATAACTAAAATAAAACAACATTGATCCAATAAATCTGTCTTATTCAACATCCAAAGCAAAGCAGCAATTAAACCAAGTAAACTGATCAACACATGGACACTGTGAATTCAAAACTGCATCTTGTATCTGACTGGCCCAATCAAAACGTACTGAATTCAAACCACTGTCCCTTTTGCTGATTAAACCAAGATAACACGAATTTTAATCCGAGTCTTGAAATAAACCGCAAAGTGCTGTGGAATTCAAATTCTTCTGAGAATATGCCCATAAAACCCTAATTTCCGATTAAATGCCAAATCACGCTTGCTTGATCAAAATTGAACCAAGAATCAACCAAACCCTAAGCCCGCTGTATGCAACAATTCAGAGCTCTGAAAATCAGTAAAACCCTAATTCTGCTTGACTGTCAAGAAAAGTCTGTTTGTCTGATTCTTGAGTCAGTTTGAGAAGTCAGGAAATGTTTGAAGCTGAGATTTCTTGTGGAAAAGCGCGAGGGCAAATTTTGGGGTACAACAGAGGTCTTCCAATCTGTGCGCGCCTAACAACTCTTGAAGCCCCTGTAGTAAAGCCTAAGCCAAATTTATCAGTTTTGTGAGTGAAGGCAGGGAGCTGACCCCAATTGGTACACCCACCTTCTTCCACCACAGCCTTGGCATCCTTGAGAGAAGCCATCTTCAGTGGAGGTTTGTTGGTAGTAACTTCAGTTGATGCCAAAGTCTGAGGGACTTCTTCGAAATTCTGACAAGGAGTTTCTATGAATTCCCCGTCCATCTCTATGTAACGAAAGGAATTGAGGTGACTCACCATATACTCTTCTTCACCTCGCACCGTGACAATCTTCCCCTTCACCGGATATTTCAGCATTTGATGGAGTGTGGAAGTCATTCCCCAGCCTTATGAATCCAAGGACGACCCAGCAAGCAAGAATACGACGACTTGATATCCATTACATAGAAGGTGGACCCAAAGGTCTGAGAACCCACTTTGACAGGGATGTCCACCTCCCCATGCACCATTATTTTTTATCCATCAAAATCCCTTACCACAATGTTAATCGGCTTCAGAATCAAACCTTCACAATCCAGACGGTCTAACACTTTCTTTGGTAGAACATTCAATGAGGATCCGGTATCTACCAGCACATGGGCCATAGTGGTGCCCCTGCACTCGATCGAGACGTGCAGAGCATCATTATGATTTCTCCCCTTAGGGGTCAGGTCCGCATCTGAAAAACCTAGCCTATTGTCAGCAGTCAGGCTGGCCACGTAATCTTTGAACTGATCGACTGAAGTTTCCGGCGGCACATGCGCAGTCTTGAGAAATGCAATTAAAGCCTTTGCATGGGCTTCAGAACATAATAATAGGGACAACATGGAGATCTTTTACAGGGTCTACCCCAGCTGCTCGACTATGTTGTAGTCACTCTTCTTGATAATTTTCAATATTTCCTCTATTTCTTGTTTAGAGGTTTCTACAATGATTTTCGTAGGTGCCTCCGTCCGGGAATGCTCACCTATAATCTCTTTGCCCCGAGTCCCAGATGGCTCGGCGATAGGGGTGATAACTAGATTGAGAACTGGAACAGTAGTTGATGTACTAGCGGATGGAATGACAATAGGTTTGTGGACAGTCGGAGGGGAAATCTTGGGAGAAAATAGTCTTCCACTTCGGGTAACCTTACTGGTCCCGACAATATTACTGATATCAGAATCAGCTTCTTCAGTCTACAGATATTGCTTAACACCATGGTAATATACATCATCACCGTAATGCCATGGGATAGCCTTATCTGAGGTATATGGGATGGGACCCAGAGCGGTGATTATTAACGGAGCAATTCTTGAAACATGTGTAATCCTAACAGGTTTTCTCGAGGAAACCTTGGAAGGATTGGCAGAAATGGTTATGATGGCAACGTCTTCATTTGGAACAAACGAAATCATAGTCTTCTCAAACAAAATTTCTTTATTATCCATCAGGCGCTGAACACCTGATTTTAATAAACAACAACCGGAAGGCAGAATTGAACACATGTGGCAACCTTCACCACAGCCCGGAAATAAACCGGACAACAGCAAATTCCTCTTAACCGTCATCAAAGGAGTAGAAATTTCTTCAACAGAGGTCACAAAAAAATCGGTGTCCACAACATTGAATCCACGACCATGTTCGGGCATGGGAGCAGTTATAACGTTTGGATTTTCTGGAGCATCAAAACCAATCTCCTTAGCTTCCAGCAAATCTTGTACTTTATTTCTCATAGCCCAGCAATCGTTTGTGTCGTGGCCTGGACTGTCAGAATGGTAGGCGCACCGCGCGTTGGGATTGTATCTGGGAGAAGCAGTGTTTAGATTCTTGGGAGCCTCTCTCAAGGTTGCCAAGTTGGATTTCAACAGATGAGGTAGGACTTCAGCCAAAGTCATATTGATGCGGGTAAACTGTCGTTGTGGTCTTTCCACCCTTTGTTGATTGTTGCGTTGTAGACCAATTGCAGGTCTTGGTATCACTACAGGATTCACCGTTTGACAGTGTTCAGATCTATTTTGGCCCCTCGGGCTATAGAATGCACTAGCTTCCTTCTTACCGGTGAAAGGCTTCTTTGCTGAACTTGACGAAACATCCTTCTGTATTTTACCACTTCGAATGCCAGCCTCTACTCTTTATCCCGTCAAAATCAACTCAATAAAACCAGATGACGAGCTGCCGTTCAAGTGATTGAAAAATGGACCAGATAGCGTCCCTAGAAACATGTCAACTAACTCTCTATCAGACAAAGGGGGTTGGACTCTTCCAGCCAAATCTCTCCATTTTTGAGCATATTCCTTAAAACCTTCACTTGCACCCATGGACATACCCTGGAGATGAGTACGAGTGGGAGCAAGGTCGGCGTTATACTGATATTGCTTATAAAAAGAAGCAGCAAGGTCTTCCCAGTTTCGGACACTGGCCCCCTCCAACTGATAGAACCATTCAAGTTGAGTCCCTGACAGACTATCTTGAAAGAAGTGCACCCACAAATTTCTATCAGCAGTGTAGGGTTGGATCTTTCTCACATACGAGCGGAGATGGAGTTTTGGACAGGATACTCCATCGTACTTGGCGAAAACCGGAGCTTTGAACTTATGAGGGATGACCACTCTGATACCAATCCCAGTTCTTCGAAATCTAAACCAGGTATTTTCTGAATCTCCATAGCACTCAGACGGTCTTCTAGCTGCTTGTACCTATCCTTAGCAGGAGGATATTGCTCATCGTCATAATCTGTATCGTTATCAGAAACTGTGGGACTAGGGTCTTTTTCTCTTTCTTAGTTCTCCCCGTCCTTGGATGAGGAGGTCAGATCAGCTGGTTGTCTCAACCTTT
Source organism: Vicia faba (assembly GCA_948472305.1). Taxonomy (NCBI): domain Eukaryota; kingdom Viridiplantae; phylum Streptophyta; class Magnoliopsida; order Fabales; family Fabaceae; genus Vicia; species Vicia faba. The sequence continues at coordinate 724,826,457 of OX451735.1, forward strand.
CTCTGAATCTTCTACCCATGTTCAGAATCCCTACCTTCTTCTTCTTCTTCTCTTTCAGAATAAGGGTCTTCAGATCCTCTTGCCCCTTAGCCAGGCTTATGAAAATCTATTGGAATTGGGCGTTCTGTGCCTGAAGATCTTTGATGGCTTGATCGGAAGACATTTCTGCTGAAATAAACAGCGGAGAAGATGAGAAACCCGTAATGGTACCTGTAATGGTGTGCATGATAATGGGATGCGCATGTAATGATTTCAAAGACTTTGGGATAATTAAATTTGTAAACCAAAATAAACAAAACTTTATTAGCTTAAACTTTGAAGGTTCACAATGCCTTTAAGGCTTTACAAAATAAGTAAATAAAACAAAACCTAAAACTAGAAAAAGAAAAATCAAAAGTCCCATGGTCGCTTCCTCTTTGTGCTGATGTAGTCATTGATCACTCTTTCTTCCTCGAGCTGCCTGGTGAGCTTCAAAACCTTCCTTTCTTGCTCACGGTACTGCTCCCGGTAGGTGTCCCGCTCATTCCTCAGCTGAATCCAAGACCTCTGCAACTCCCCAGGATCAGTGGGCATGTAAGGATAGAGAACCATGTAAGGAATGCCTTCTTCATTAGTGGGCTCCACAATCACTGGTAATACGGCCTCATAGGGAATCCCAAGCTTCTGGGCACGAGCTCGGACCCATTAGAATTAAGGCTACATAGGAAGGGAAGTCTTTGGTCCCAACTCTTGGGGGTCAGATCTGTTCACCATACCCCAAGCTCGTATAAACCTCCGGCGATGCTCATTAACATCCTCCTTATAGTCAAATACAATATCCTCAAGAAGTAACTCATGGGGACCATCTCTTCGAGCACGACCAAATTGTCGCAAAGTCAGATAAGGATTGTAAGTTATACCTCCTCTAATTCCAAGGAATGGTACATTAGGGTATCCCCCACAACGGTCAATAACAGTAGTGTCTTCCATAGCCCGGGAACACCAAAGAATATCTGTATGAGCAAGTGACATTATTCTGTAAGACCAACCCAAACCTTCTTCGTTCTTCAGCACGGACTTAGGGAGGTGATAAATAAACCACCTCGACAACAACGAAATGCAACACATAAGAGTACCTCTCCTCCTCACAGTACGGGTGTGGAGAGCATGCAAGATATCTCCTAGCAAGGTAGGCACAGGATTACGAGAAAGGAAAATCTTGACAGTGTTCACATCTATAAAGGAATCCGGATTCGGGAAGAGAACTAAACCATAGATAAGGAGAGCCAAGACATCTTCAAAAGCTTGAAAATCTAAATCATCCTAGAATAGTTGAGCCTGGTCTATCAGAAATTTGGCTAGAAAACCTTCGATCCCGCTTCGTGTTTCCCAATTGGATACTACATCAGCCCATTTTAAATGCAGAGCTGAGGCAATGTCTTATGGTCTAGGAACTTCTTCCATACTTGTGAAGGGTACTTGTTCAAGGATGGATATGCCCAATAGATGAGAGAACTCTTCCAAGGTGGGTACCAGCTGGTAATCTGGAAAGGTGAAGCAATGATGCACGGGATCAAAGAACTGAAATAGTATGCTCATCATCTGCTCATCAAGATTTGAAGTAACCAAGCTGAGAAGTTGACCATGTCTCTTAATGAACCTAGAAGTCTCGGAAACTCTTGAGGCTAGCTCTTTAAGTTGGAAAGGTATTTGCACAAAGTTGACTCGGATGGTATTTCTACGCACGGAAGCCATAATCTGCAAAACAGAACAAAGATAAATTCCATTGGTATTTGAAATGGTTAGTATAATGAAGCATGAATGCCATGTTATGATGCATGATGTCATGGTAAACCACAGGTATAGCAAACACAGATATTGCAAACACAGATATTGCAAACACAGTTAAATCACACAAAGTCCTTAGGTTTAAGGCTTGCATGAGGTCAAAGGTAGTACCCTCTTGAAGTTTAAGTTGGCTTCAACATGTCCTAGCAAAAAGTAACCGGGTTCTAGAGAATCTCAATATCACTAACCATCCTCCATCGGTCATGGTTTCAGCTCACGCAATCTTTTCTTGCGGCCGGAACTATCTCGAGAGTATAGTCTCAATGAGTGTAGCATCGAGTATCAACCAGTTCTCAGCTTTACACTGAGGCCGGCTATCTCATTACTTTCTAATGGCCAAGTTGGGTGATTAAAGGTTCTAAGGTCAGTTGATGCTTAACGACACCACGCAGCGGCCCCGTATTCTCCTTGTTTCTCCACAAGGGATACCTGTACCAACCAATGTGCCACATCAACGTAGCTACTGCTTCAACTGTATCGGTCTATGCTGTACAATTCCCTCATAGTCTATTGCTACTTACCTAAAAGGTATCCCCAGATCTGAGTTAGGATCTATAGTAACTCCCAAACAAAACCCTTAAAAGTAAAGCAATCAAAGCAATCAAGAGAAGAAATTATGATGAACTAGATCCTAAGGTATACCCCACTTATTATTCCCCAGCAGAGTCGTCAGTTCTGTGATACGGTGGCAAAACCGACTGTTTCAAATGTTGGTTTGCATTTTGCGTTTTGTGTTCATAAAATGTTGCGGTAAGCAAGAGTCACCATCGACTTTTATTTCATCCAATCGGAAAGGAAAAAAGTACAGAAAAAAATCCTTTTTCGAGATATTTTGAGTACGGGGGGTAGATTATAGAAAGGGAAGGTGTTAGCACCCTTTCTATCCATGGTTTTCCATGGGCTCTTAGGTACTTGCTCATCTTTTTTAAAATTGCTAATGTATTGTGCTTTGTTTTGAAAAGTTTGACTTTGTGGTAACCCTTGTATCAGTCCTCAAAGGTGTGATGAAGTTGTTTTGAAAATTGTTTTGAAAATGTGTAAGTGTGAAGAGTTTTGTTTTGAGCAAGTACCTACTAGCATCTACCTACTCGAAAAAATATTGTTTCTATTCTCGTTTCCTTTAGACAGCGCTATCCTACTATTGAGAAATAGGTAGCACTGTCGTTGGAGTTGTAAGGGTCAATACGAAAGGGACGTACGATTACTAAAGCAATGTTAGGACGACTTAGTAATAACCCTAAAGTCTTAAGATCATATTCGAGGCAACATTTCCGAGGCAACATTTGAATGGGACATTTGATCTTTGTTAGAAGGGAGGGCAACCACTAAGACACCATATACTTAATGATCATTTACCGAAGGCAACCGAAGTGAGAGTATACCCTAAGAGTGATATGTGCGAGTGATCTGTTTTCAATTATTTAGTCTTTGCACATTAGGGTTTTCTAACTGGATTAATTTTTCATGCATTCTTATCATACAATCCTATTAGCATACATCTAAACAGTCAAATATTTGCGAGAATCAAAATGCGAGAAAGTAAATCTACGCTATTACAAGGCTTCGGGGAGGGGGATTAATTACATGGCCAAAAACCCGGGAAAAAGCGACAAATAAAAAAACCTAGATTAAACTATTACAAACCTTGAGCATTTATAGAAATATTGGTAAAAATAGTAATACGCGCGTGATGAATCGAATGCGGAGTGTTGTACCCCAAAATTTTCCCTCCCATATTCTCCAATAAACTGCCAAGTCAAGCTACAAAATTCCCCAAGAGTTGCACAGTGCAAAGGCCTCCATACAGTCAAAACTAGGGTTTGTGTGCTGATCAAGAAAATGGAGTGTTCAAAAGCCCAATCAAGTCTCACATGCCTACAAAGATGGTCAAGTATCCTCATATCAAGTTTCAAGGCATTCAGCTCAAAATTGCACAGTCAAAACCCTAAATTGCACTACAGTCAACTGTAGGGGCAAAATGGTCATTTGACAGTCAAAAGTTCAAATTTTTGGTCAACATATCATTTTGAAGCCACAAACATCATTTGATCAATTCTTGATCATGATTCTCAAAATTTGGCTCAGAAATCATCAAAGATGCAAAAGTTACTATATTTGGACAGCTGAAAAAGTCAACTGAAATTGACCAGGGCATAACTTTCACATGGATTATCAGAAAAATTCCATCCAAAGCTCATTTTGAAGAGAAAGACATTTCCTACAACTCATCTTCATACTTCAAGTCCAAGAAATGCTCTCACAAAAAGTTATCAATTTCAACATTATAGGTCATTTTCAAAAGTCAACAAAAAGGGACTTTAAGTCAAAGACCATAACTTGAGATTGGTAAATCAAAATGACATGGGACCAAAGGCATTGGTTAAAGGACTCAAAGACCTTTCCAAAATGTCCAAGAACATGAGAAAAGCTTAAAAATTGAGCAAGTTATGCCTTGTAGAAGTTGGGAAATTTTTGTGAAATGGCAAAAGTCAACTATCCTTGAAACTTCAATTTTTGACAAAAGGGCCCACTTTCTTCCACTTGATTCAGCCTTGTCATGCCACACACGTGTCCCATGATTAATTTCAAGACCAAATATTGATTTTTCTATTTTATTTAATTTTTGATAATTTAATTCATTTTAAATCTTTAAAAATTCAAATAAAATTCAAAAGTCAATGAAATAGTGTCATTTGAATTGGGATAGCTTCCATATATCATGTGCCAGCTCACAAACTCATGCTAGGGTTAGATTATACACCAAGTCTTGGTTTTGCCTAAAAAAAAGGGAAAGTTTGTTAAGGGTGAAAAAACCTAAACCTAATTCTCTTATTTCATGGATCTTTGACCTAGTTTAGGGTTATGTTGTACACCAAGTCTTGGTTTTTCTTAAAAAAAGGGAAAGTTTGTTAAAGGTGGAAAACCTAAACCTAATTCTCTTATTTCATGGATCTTTGACCTAGTTTAGGGTTATGTTGTACACCAAGTCTTGGTTTGCTTAAAAAAAGGGAAAGTTTGTTAAAGGTGGAAAACCTAAACCTAATTCTCTTATTTCATGGATCTTTGACCTAGTTTGTACCATAATTCCCTTCCAACATAAATATTGAAGCAAACCCTAAAGCCAAGGGGGCACAAGCTGCTACAGAACACCATAAGCAAATTCCAAAATTCAAGGAAAATTTGAAAACCGAATCCCACATTCAAGCACAATTCAAAGCCTTAGAGTGATTCCAACACACTGCTGATATTCCCAGGAACGGATTGGAATAAAAAAAAACAAGCCATAAAGCTCCAAGAACACGCAAGAACAAGTCACACGGTTTGAATTTTTTCCATAAACGCATACTTCGATTCATGCATCATTAACGTATTTTGTGGATTGTTTTGTGCTCACAGGGACTGTACGAAGCTTTTGGTACAATTTAATTTGATTATAATGCCCTGAAACAAAAACCTCCATTTTGGGGCCTGAGCACCCCCCTGGTTTGCTTTCTCTATATTTTTCTTGTTTTATTTTTAATTCTTATTTTATTTTCTTTGTTTGTTTAAACTAATTACTATTTCTTTACAAATTATAAAATACACAAAAATCAGAAAAAAAGAACAATATAATATTTATTTTATTTTAGTTATTTTTATAAATAAATTGTATGTAAATTAACTTAGTATTAATTTAGGTTGCAACTTTAATTCTTTCTTCCATAAAAAAATCCAAAAATATAGCATTAGGTTAATGACTTTTTATTCCTTTTAATTTTCCTTTTTTTTTGCCATAATATTAGTGATTTATTTATTTTCATAATTAAACTTGTAAACTAATTAGGGTTGCATTTAGGTTAACTTTCATTTTCATAATAAACTTAAAAAATAATTAGAACTAGGTTTAACATTTCATTTTGGTTTTTAATTAATTCTTTATTATTAAATCTCAAAAAACACAAAAATACTAAAAAACATTTTCTTTTAATTCTTAATTTTAATTCCTTATTAATTTTAATTTTGCAAAAGGGTCCAACGCCCTCGTTTGTAATTTATTTAATTCGCACATTTATTTTATTTCGTTTAATTCATTATGTATCTCTCCCAAAGCCATGTAACTCGGACAATTTAATTTCTCGCATTTTTATTTCTTTTATTTCTTTACTTTCCGTCAAATCGGGTCCGGTTTAATTTTGGCGATGTGGACCCGCGCCATTTGTAATAGTTTAGATTTATTTTCCCGCAAATATTAACTGTTAACAAAGCATGCAAGAATGAATGGATAAAATAAAATCAAGCGTAGATCACAATGAACATGACAAGACAAATATCAATGAAAACGACACATAATTCGCACACACCACCCCTAGGGTACGCCTCACTGTTGCCTTGCCTCGAAAGGTGATCGTCGAGTAGAGGATGTCTTAGTAAGTCCTCATGATCCGGGAACCTGGCATGAGGGTAGCTTCTAAGGTGTCTTCCTGTTGCTCCGGTGATCACCATGTCCCTATAAACTCGAATTGACCCGAACACCTCCAACGGTGGTGCTACCTACCTCTCAATGGTGGGATGGCACTACTTTAAAGGACATTGGCACAGACGAATTCCTTAGGGTAGGTAGACGACTCATGGATACTTGCTCTCTTCAAAACAAAAATTCAAAGACTTTTCACACCAACACTCTTCAAAAGCTTTCAAAGCAAATTTTTCAAACACTCTGACGTACGAGTCGAACTGAAATTTTTCAAAGAAACTTTGTTAACCCACAATTGAAAAGCAAGCAAACATTTTTGAAAACACAATGAGCAAGTATCTAAGAGCCCATGGATAACCATGGATAGAAAGGGTGCTAACACCTTCCCTTTCTATAACCTACCTCCCGAACCGAGAGCAATCTCTTTAAGGAATTTTTCTGTGCTTTTGTCCTTTCCATTTGGAGAAAATAAAAGACGGTGGCGACTCTTGCTTCCGCGACATTTCGCGAACCAGCGTTAAACAGTCAGTTCCAGATCCACCGATCACACGGAGCAACTAGGGTTTTGACCCTTGCCTAAACCTAATTGCGATTAATTAAAGAAAATGTTTTTGTTTTCTTTTGTTATTTTGGAAAATAGATCAATTATTACATTAAAAAGAAAATTCTAATTCTAATTAATCCTAATTTTAAAAAAAATTAATTAATTAAATCTAAAACCTATTTTTTGTATTTTTATTTATTTGAGAAAAAGAGCAAAATTAAATCAAAAGTTTAACCTAATTTCTATTTGATTTTATTTTTTTGAAAAAACAAATTATAATTTTCCTAATTTAAACTAAATTGAATTAATTTTGATAAAAAAAAAAAGCTAACCTAATTCTTGATGAATTATTGATTTTATGTTTTTTGTGAAAAAATGATTAATTTATGAACTAAAGAAAATAAAAATAAAAATTGAAATATTTAAAAAGAAAAAGAAAGGAATAATGGGTCTGTATTAGCAATTATGGGGGGGTGCTGTCTGAATTGCTGGGCCCAAATGGCTAAGGCCTACTTAACTTTGCCCAATCCAGTGTGCACGTTGACTGAGAGCGCATGGTGGTCCTCCAAAGGAAAGGCATTGGATATGGAGCGCTAATGAGTTGGATGGCCAGATCCTGATGGTACACGGTGAGCTCCTTGGTTTGCAACACGCTGGATTATCTGTTAAAGAAAAATATGAATAAAGGTTGGGACCTGGGGATCGAACCCAGGTCCTTAGGCACTCTTCCCCTGCACGCTTGCCAACTGAGCTATCTGATTCATTTGTACATACAATAAAAAACAATTATTATATAATGAAAACAAAACGCTGAAACTCAAAACGCGCGAAATTCAAATCGCCCAACCAGGGGGTTCCACGCATCCATCTTCTTCCTCCCAACCGTCGTTTTAGGTAGCAACACTTTTACCTACAGTTGCCTTGCTATAGCTACAAGCCTGTTCATCACAAAAATTCTCTACAAGCAATATAAATGGAATTCAAAGGTGCCAATCAACTCGTCTCATCCTCACGAGTGTCATGGCACCAAAATCCAAACCCAATTTTGCCTATACTGGAAAGCCCTAATCAAGAACGTAAAACCCTAGCTGTGACAACATCTTGTACAGGCGTTAGAAATGCAATTGAATGGTACCAATAGTTTGCAAACTCAATGATGAACACGAATATATAATCAAAATATGCATAGGATGAGTAAATCAATGAAATCAAATTTGAGTTTTAAAGCAAATCGTGATACATGTAACTTACAATTCCAGGTGTGAAAAGACTTGCAATTGATTGGGATATGTTCCTGGGATGTCCAGTAATTTGTTGGCAATGTGAGAATGGCACGATTTGGTCTCTAGTATGGAAATTGGATCACCACTTTTTCTAGAATTTTTTTAGTTTTGTTCTAGCTCTGCACGACTGCTCCAACCTCCCTCATGCCTTGGATTGCTTCTGTATATGTACTACAACATGTTAGGTCAACAAAAACGAAATCAATCTTGCCCATTATGAAGATTTGATTTGGTCTTTCATGGCATATGATATCTTTCCAAATTTTCTCAAATCCAATCTTTTTCCAACCAAATTGGCCTTGCACGAATTGATTCTCAATTGACAACATATAAGATCTTCTTTCAATGCAAAAATCATCTCTAAAACACATTATATGATTTATTTAGTTTTATTTGATTTTATTTGAATTTTAAATGAATAAAAATCAAAATAAATAAAATAAATAAAAAAATAAAGCATGGAGGGTCCCATAGGTCGTGGACTATGTTATCATTGAAGTGCAAGCATAAAAAGTTGGGCCCATTTAGCAAAAAATGCAAATTTGAGCACATTTGACTTTTGGCAATTTTACAAAAAAGGTAGACTTGGCAAATGCATAACTCTCTCAATTTTGACCCTAGATAGGTGTTCTTGGACTTTTTCGAAAGCTTAGGATGTCCTCTAAACAAACCTTTTGGTATCATCTCAATTGAGTCTTCCATGTTCATGTATGAAGCTTTGACCCAAAAGGTGTTTTTGTTGACTTTTCAAAATGACCTATAATGTCACAATTCATATCTCTTTGTGAGTGCATATTTTGAACTTGGGAGATGGAGATGAATTGTAGGGAATTTCATCCTCTTCTAAATGAGCTTTGTATGGGTCATTTTTGATAAAGTATGAGAAAGTTATGCTTGGTCAAAGTTGAGTTGAGTTTTCCTCAAAAACCCTAATTTAGCAACTTTTGGGTTTTGATGAATTGTGAGCAATCCTTGATGAATCATGATCAATCCTTAACCAAATGATGAATGATACTTCAAAGTGAGTATGTTGACCAAAAATCTTGAAGTTTGACTGTATGTGGGCCACAGTTGACTTTTGACCTAGTATAGTTGATTTTCAAGCCTTTGAGCAATTGACTGAGCAAACTTCTTCTGCAAGGCTTGAAACTTGACATGGATGATCTTGAGAAAATATTAGGACAATGGTGAGCATTTGGGATCCTTTGGTCTCAAGCATCTTGATGAAAAATGAAACCCTAATTTGAGGTAGACTGCCTTAGAAGAGAGTTTGTCTAGTCAACTCTTGGACTTCCTTGAGTAATTTGAGGACCTCACTTGACATGTATTGAGAAACATGGGAGGAAAAATTTTGGGGTACAACACCTACGTTCGAGGTACATGAATGTTTTTATTTGAGGCAACAAGTGGGGGTCATCCTAGAGGTGTGTGTGTGAATCGTGTTTTGATTTCAGTTAATTTGTCTTGGATTTATGGTTATCTAGTGTTCGCTTTTAGTCTTTGCCATACAATCCTATTAACTAGCAGTAATAAGGAAAGCCGTAAATTACAGAAAAATAAATCTAGACTATTACAGAGCTTCGGGGAAGGGGGTTACCGACTATAAAAGGGGGGGGGGGGGGGGACAGTAAACCCTGGTTAGAACAATTACAAACCATTAACATTTACATAATTTGGGAAAAATGCTAATATAAATTACGAGAAGCGGTAAAGCGGGACACAGGAAAAGAAATCGTTTTTTATCGTTTTTATGAAAAAATAAATACTTGCGATTAATCTAAAAAACTAATTAATTTTACTTAATTAATTAAAAAAATAATTTGATTAACTTTAGCCTAAAAAACTAATTAATTAAATTACTAATTAAACTAAATCATTTTTATTTAATGAAATTTATTAATAAAATAATTAATAACATTAAATAATGTTTCATCAATTTAATTATTTATTTTAGAAAATATTTTTGTGTTTTTATCTTGACAAAAGAGAAAATAATATAAATAAAATAAAGAAGAAAACAAAAATAAATGAATGGGCCTGAAACAATAAAAAATTGGGGGTGTGGAGTCAGAAATCCCTAGGACCATTTTAAGGAGCCTAGGTGCCTGCGTGAGATCCAGTGAGGATGGCCGTTGAAGGTTCATGGTGGGGCGTGCATTTGAGGCGCTGGATCTATGCTCATTGAAATCTGATGGTAATGATGGAAAGATGCATGATGCGCGTACTGGGTGGCTTTGCACTGTTTCTATAAGAGAAAAGTGTGGAAAAATAATATGCCAAGGGTAGGGATCAAACCCATGCCCTGGAAAACTAATACCTTTACACACACACGCTTACCGCTAGCACAATTATTACATCTGATATGTAAATCAAACAAAAATAATAAATATGTAAAACACTTCTAACGGTCGGAGAAGCGCCGAAGCCCTAGCTCCGGTCACCTTCTCTGGTGGACTGCTTCCTTGAAACCTTCAAAATTAAAGCCCCGGTGACTTAAAAAAGCCTTATCCCCCTAAATCAAGGGTTATTGTTTCAATAATAATGTCATTTTGGTCTGAATCATCCTATATCATGAGATCTGAAAAAAGGTGTTCTTGATGCCCTAATAATGACATAGCGTGATTCATGCATCCAATCTCACATGTAACATGTCAATCATGTTCTAATGATGCATATGAGTAAATTAAACAGATTATAAATGATGGAAACTACAAGAAATCAAAGTTTAGAATTTTACAAACTTTGACAACTTGCGTGATAGAGAGGTCATGTTCTGTTGCTCGAGACATGCAGTTATGGACTCAGATCAACTCCTTTTATCCTCAGGGGATGAATGCTAGCCTTAGTTTTGAGTGGGAATGCTGGAAGTTAGGTTACAGATTTTTTCAAATCTTTTGAATTTTTGTGAATGTTGGAGGTTTTCTTATGTAGTGTTTTTGTGGCCTTTTGATATGATTTTGTTGTGCATATATAGATATGGAAAGAAGCAATCAAATATGGCAAGGAGATAGCCAATTCATAGCCATGAGACAAGAAATCCAACACCTTTAAAATCTTCCAATTTTGAAATTTTCCTTTCCATTTTGAGGCTTACACGATTTTGGCATGTTATGCTGAGTTGTTTTGGGCCTTAAGAGACCACTCATGTGCCTGGCCTAATTATCTTGTACGTCAATTAATTTACTTTGCATTTATTTGAATAAAAACAAAATAAATATAAATAAACTAATAAGAAAATATAAGACAATGTATGAGTGAGTTTAGGAGTCTTTCATAAGGTCATGAACATGTTTGGAACCTAAAAAGTTAGGTCACAAGTCTAAAATTTCAAGTTTGCTCATTTTGCATTTCATGCATTTCCTCAAAATTTCCAAACTTGTGCAACTCATAACTTGCTCAATTTTCATCTTTTTAATGTGATCTTACACATTTTGAAAAGCTCAAGATATCCTCTGCAATTTCTCTTTTTATCGTTTTTGCATTTGGAGACTTTATCTTGATGTAAGTTGCCTTGACAAAAAGTCTCTTTTTGTTGACTTTTGAAAATGACCTATAATGTATTAGCTCATATCTTTCAAATGAAGCATTTTTTGGATTTGAGCATAAATACAAAATTGTATAGAATTGGAATAATAAAATTTATGATATAAAATTGTTTTTGTAGAAATTTGGAATAAAGAATGAAAGTAATGAGATAAAAATCTTATTGTGTAAATATAGTTCTTTGTAATAAAAAGATATTAAAAAAGTCATAACTGAATACAAAAAAGATTAAGGAGAATGGAGGGAATGGAGGGTATGCTGGCATGGAGGTAGATGGGACACAGACGAAACATGATTAGGAGATGATGGTGGAGGATGAAAGCACAAAATTGTTTACTTATAAAGACATGGTGGTGGTTACTGATGTTGAGATTCTGGAGGAAAGTGATGACTTTGAAGGAGATGATGATTGCACAAAGCTGACCATTTGGATCTTGAAAACATGAGGGTGGAGGATCATATGGAAGGAGGGTATGTCTACCCGAAGTTCATTTTCTATGAGTATGAAGAAAGAAGGATTCATTGACCATGGCGAAAGGGGGTCATTGTGAAGTTGCTTGGCAGAAGAATAGGCTACAAAGCCCTGGAAACTAGATTAAAACAGATGTGGGTCAAATAAGGAGTGATTAACATTACTAATATAAGTAACGACTACTTCATTGTGACCATCACACATAAAGATGATCATACTGCAGCGTTAACTAATGGTCTCTGGTTCATTTATGACCATTATCTTACTGTGAAGGAATGGAGTCCAGATTTTCACCCAACAAAAGACACCATTGAGAAAGTTGCAATTTAGATTAGAATCTCAGGACTGCCAATAGAATACTATGATCCAAAAATCTTGACTTTCATGGGGAAAAAGTCGGGGAAAATGGTTAAGGGGGATAAAAATACTTTGTTGCAGGAATGAGGAAAATATGCGAGAGTTTGCATTGAAGTCAATTTGTCTAAACGGCTAATAGTAATGTTCATGATCATAGAAACCAAGTACAAAGTGGCGTATGAAGGACTGCATTTGTTGTGCATCAATTATGGAAGATTTGGACATTATAAGGAAGGATGTCCGGATAAGAATATTGTAAGGGCATCAACATCAATTCCTGGTAGTGTTCCTTAGTGAGATTTGGGTGCAACTAAAGAAGAGAGTCTGTTGGTGATAGCATATAAGGAAAGAAGAATAAGAATGTCATTGAATGGAAGTGGAGAAAACACAAAAAACCCTCTGTTTGGTGAGGAAACAGTGGGAAAAACCAAAATCGACAAGGCTCCGGTGAAAATTGGATCAGACTCGGGTGCTTCTGGATCCACATTTGATGCATTAAATGCCAACATTGATGATGGGATTATTCTTAATAATGGTAATAATGATAAAATCATGGGAGGGAATAATTATATATTGAATTCAGTTTTTGGCAGCCAACCAGTAGGCAATGAGAAGCAACAAAAGGAGAATAATATGGGCCCTACTGAGAAAAATCCAACTACGAAACATGTGGAGGTAGTTATTTCTGATAACAAAAGCAAAAACAATAATAGCTTCAAAAATGGAAACATTGTGGAAGCAACTAGCAGACTGGAGGGTATAAAAATGGCAGACAACCATAACATGAAAAATAAGGCTGAAGGATAATCTTCCCGAATTCGAGAATACCAAATTAAGTACAATCTTCCAACATTCAATCTTCCCAACTTTTCTCTACTTGATCCAGAATAAAGAATGGCTAAAGGACCCAAAAATTATCCTCTCAAGGATTATGTTGTCCCATCACATGAAGAACCTCACAACAACATTGATGCCCCCGCTATCACCCTAGACGATTTCGAGTTGTAACCTCCACTGCTACAAGTTGTCCAACAGAACCAGTTTTCAGGAAGTCCTACAGATGGGCCAAACTTACATTTATCTGTGTTTGTGCAGTACGCAGACACAGTGAAAACAAATGGTGTCAGCCCCGGAGCAATAAGACTACATCTTTTCCCTTTATCATTAAGACATAGAGTTAGAGCTAGAGCTTGGCTTCAGTCTCTACCATCCAACTCTGTTACCACATGGAACAGGTTGAATAAAGTTTTCCTAGCGCGATATTTTCCGCCAAGTAAGACATCTATGCTCAGAGCTAAAAGGAAAGCAAATGTCTTTTCGAAACGTGGGAAAGATACAAAGACATGTATTAAATTTTTCCACATCACGGTCTAGAAGAATGGATGATCATCCATACCTTTTACAATGGTCTCTTGTATAACACAAGATTGAAAATAGACGCTGCAGTTAGCGGTGCACTGATGGATAAACCTTACCATGACGCTTATCAACTTTTCAAAAGTATGGCTCAAAATCATTACCAATGGGGAAGCGATTGAACTATTGTGGAGAAACCTCAAACGAAAGGCGGTATGTACGAAGTAAGTAGTTTAGACCAAGTTAATGCTAAGGTAGAAGCCCTTACCCAAAAGATAGAAAGCTTGACCATAACTCCCGCAGCCACCGTAGCTGCAGTAGCCCTAACCTGCGATTTATGCGGACTTCATGCACATGTTGCACCAGAATGACCACTTTTGACAGGAGTACTCGTTGATCAAGTGAATAATGCTCAAGGGAACCCTTATGGTAATACCTATAAGCCTTCCCGGAAGAACCATCCAAACTTTTTATACAAAAACAACAATGCATTATATGCACCTGGCCAAGCTCCCGCTACACCGCAAGGATATTAGAAAATTGCCCCAATTGTTCCAAATGTTCCTAGGAAATCCAACATAGAAATTATGATAGAAATTTAGTAGCCACTCAAGCTCAACAAAACAAGGATTTTCTAAATCATAACATAAACACTAGCAAACAACTCAAGTAATTATTAAACAAGGTTGATGCCCTAGCAACTCATAACAAAATGTTGGAAACGCAAATATCTCAAGTGGCTCAACAGCAAGCAGTTACTGCTGCTCCATCTAGAACTTTTCCTGGACTACCTCAACTAAATCCAAAAGGTCATGCTAATGCTATAATACTTTGGAGTGGGACGAAACCAGATGGACCAACTGATCCAAGAATAAAAAATCCAGCCATGTATCCGAACACTAGAAAAGAGACTGGAAAAGAAGACGAACCAAAAGACAATGAGAAGGAAGATAAAAGTGAAGAGGCCGAAGAGAAATAAAAACATGATGTGCCTCCACCACCTTACAAACCACCAATATAGTACCCTTAACGGTTAGCTAAGTCTAAAAGTGTAGGGCAGTTTCAGAAATTTGTTAAACTTTTGAAACAATTAAATATCACAATACCTTTCACAGAAGCTATCACACAAATGCCTGCTTATGCTAAGTTCCTCAAAAAAATATTATCCAATAAGAAAAAGCTCGAGGACAACAAAACTGTTATTCTTACTGCAGAGTGTAGCACTATAATTCAAAATAACATGCCTCCTAAGCTAAAGGACCCTGGTAGTTTCTCCATACCTTGTGTAATCGAAAAGTTTGTCATAGATAAAGCTCTATGAGACTTAAGAGCTATTATTAGCTTAATTCCCTTATCAATTTGCAAAAGGCTCAACATGGGAGAATTGAGACCAACGAGAATTTTCTTGCAACTAGCTGATCGTTCACTGAAATTTCCTTTAGGTATGCTAGAAAATGTTCCAGTGCGTATCAGACAATTCTATATTCCCACTGATTTCATTATTATGGACATAAAGGAGGACTTAAACATCCCTATTATATTAGGAATACCATTCTTATCCACCGTCAGAGCCATTATAGATGTAAAAAAGGGTAAACTCCCTTTTGAGGTTGGTGAAGAAAAATTCAAATTTATTCTCTCACAATTCTTCAAGGCATCTTCTATAAATGATCCATGTTGTTTCTTAGATGTCATTGATGAATGCGTTAAATTTCTATGGTATGAATTCCTAGACACAGAACCTGAACCACCCGTTATAGTCAATGCAGATTTAGGACAGATAGAAACTCAAAAATTATTACAGGTCCTAAGAAAATACTCAACTGCTTTAGGCTATAACATCTCAGATCTAAAAGGAATAAGTCCCTCTATCTGTGTGCATCGCATTATTCTTGAGAAAGACTATAAGACCTCGAGAGAACATCAGAGAAGAATTAATCTCGTTTTGAGTGATGTAGTCAAGAAAGAAGTACAAAAGTTATTAGAAGCAGGAATCATATACCTGATATCCGACAGTGAATGGGTTAGCCCAGCACATGTTGTACCAAAGAATGGAGGTGTTACAGTTGTCAACAATGTAAAAAAGATTCTGTAGCACAACATACTCAAATTGGATGGAGAATATGCATTGACTATAGGAAATTAAACAAAGCCACTCGAAAAGATCACTTTCCTTTACCTTTTATTGATCAAATGCTCGAACGATTGGCTAAGCATTCTTACTTCTGCTATTTAGATGGTTATTCAAGATTTTTTCAAATCCCTATTCATCCTGACGACCAAGAGAAGACAACCTTCACTTGTCCTTATGGTACATTTACCTGTTGACGAATGTCGTTTGGACTACGTAACACTCTCGCAACATTCCAAAGATGCATGATGTCAATTTTCGCTAATTTTATAGACGACATCATGGAAGTATTTATGGACGATTTCTCTGTTTGTGAGAAAAGTTTTGAAGGATACTTATCGAACCTAGAAATGGTACTTGAAAGATGCGTAAAAGTGAATCTCGTGTTAAATTGGGAAAATGCCATTTCATGGTCCGACAAGGAATCGTTCTTGGACACATAGTGTCTAATAAGGGGATTGAAGTTGATAAAGATAAAATAGAAGTTATAGAAAACATTGAACCTCTGAAAACTGTAAGAGAAATATGATGTTTATTAGGACACGCTGGTTTCTACTGATGATTCATTAAAGATTTCTCTAAAATCACCAAACCACTAATTGGCCTATTAATGAAATACGTTGAATTCATTTTTGATGACAAATTCTTAAAAACATTCGAACAATTAAAAACAATTCTCATTATCGCACCTATTATGCAACCACTTGATTGGAGACTACCGTTTAAAATTATGTGTGATGCTAGTGATTATGCAGTAGGCGCGGTCTTAGGACAATGAAAGGATAAAAAGCTTCATGCAATTTATTACACTAGTAGAACCCTAGATCCTGCACATATGAACTACGCCACCACTGAAAATGAACTTTTAGCGTTGTGTTCGCTTTCGATAAATTATGTTCTTACTTAGTAGGAGCAAAGATAATTATCTATATCGATCATACTGTAATTAGGTACCTATTAAGCAAAAAGGACGCCAAACCAAGATTACTAAGGTGGATTTTACTCCTACAAGAGTTTGATTTAGAAATCAGAGACAAGAAAGGCACCGAAAACATAGTAGCTAATCACCTATCTAGAATAGAAGGCATTAAGCCTAAGCAAGTCCCTATCAATGATGATTTCTTACGAACAACTCATAGCCTAAATGGAAAATAATACAGTTGAATGCTCTGTAACTTATAATGTTACCAAAAAAAATGAAGTTATGGAGGAAATCTACACTAAAACAACCATGCCATGGTATGGTGACCTTGTCAACTACTTAGCAGCAAGAGTGCTTCCACCTGATTTAACTTACCAACAAAAGAAGAAATTCTTCTATGATCTTAAACAATATTACTGGGATGAACCTCTACTTTTCAAGAGAGGAGTTGATGGTATTTTTCGTCGATGTATCCCCGAAGATGAAATAAAAAGTATAATTTTCCATTGTCATTACGCCCTCTATGGTGGACACGCAAGAAATTCAAAGACTTGTGCTAAAATCTTACAAGCTGGCCTCTTTTGGCCTACTCTATGGAAAGATGTCCATATCATGGTCATAAATTGTGACCGGTGTCAACGCACTAGAAACATCTCAGACGCGACGAGATGCCTCTAAAAGGTATTTTTGAAGTATAAGTCTTTGACGTGTGGGAATAAATTTCATGGGACCATTCCCATCTTCTTTTAGTAACAAATACATACTCGTTGTTGTTGATTATGTATCAAAATGGATCGAAGTTATTGCTTCTACGACAAATGGCGCATGAGTATTAATTATACTATTCAAAAATATAATCTTTCATAGGTTCGGAGGGCCGATACTTGTCATCAGTGATGGTGGCTCCCATTTCATTTCAAAGATCTTTGCAAAACTGTTACCGAAATATGTAATCTAACACCGTGTAGCAACACCCTATCACCCACAAACAAGTGGGAAAGTAGAGGTCTCAAATATAGAAATTAAGCTAATCTTAGAAAAAATAGTTGCCACCTCTAGGGAAGATTGGTCCTCGAAGTTACACGAAGCTCTATGGGCGTATATGACAACCTATAAGACCCCAATAGGAACCACACCGTTTAAGCTAGTTTATGGTAAAACATGTCATCTGCCATTAGAATTAGAACATACAGCTTATCGGGACATTAAGACCATTAATCTAAACTATATTTCCGCATGCGAAAAGAGAATTTTAAATATTCATGAACTAGAAGAACTTAGATTAAATGCATACGAGAATGCCCAGATATATACAGAAAGACCCAAAAAATGACATGACAAACAAATATCGAGGAAAGAATTTAATGAGTGTGACGCAGTACTTCTGTTTAATTTTCGACTTAAACTTTTCTCGAGTAAACTTCATTCTAGGTGGTATGGTCCCTTTGAAATTACCAAAGTTTTTCCAAATGGCACAATAGAAATAAAGGGTAAATCTAGTGAACCATTTATCGTAAATGGGAAGCGCTTGAAACATTATCATTGCATTGACAATAGAGACTAATGTTGTAGTCTAAAGCTTACAAAGTTTCCCGCCAACCCCCAAAATTAATCTTTTGATTATGTCGATCTTACGACATTAAATAAAACGCTTGGTGGGAGACAACCCACATTTTAACTTTATTTTTAATTTTATTTTATTATTTCTAACTAATTTATTTTTATTTTTCTTTGATTTGCGGTATTATTCTTTAGAATTATTCATTACTGATTTAGTATCATCGTCTATTTACTTTCCGACTAACTTAACTTTAGCTAACTACTAACTCTCACGATGCAACAAGTAGACTATATGGATATCATTTTCAAAGGCAGAGCTCAGAGGAGGTGATATTAAGTTTTGACTGAGAGAGAGATGGAACTAACTATCTACCCTGATAGCCGCACCATGACCTCACTTGGAATTAGAGATAGTGTAATGTTTTTGCTTGACCAAATAGGTTGGAACAATTTTACTATAGGGAGAAGATTTAGTTCTTACCGTAGACTAACCCCTGAATTCCTAAGTTCACTTACTTTCATGTCTAACCATGGATTAGGATTTAACCGAGGCCTAATTATTTTTAGGATGTTTGGTATTTTTCGGTATAATAGCCCAGAGTTTTCTAAACTTTTAGGAGTTCCTGGTGGCTCACATGTATTTGCTAGTACCCAAGAAGACCGTCTTATGGACCTTGAGCTTGGATATTTTTGGGGTAGCATAGTTGGAGATAAGAATCCTGAGCCTAATAACATCTTTTCTGAAAATATACTTAACCCTGCTATTCATTACTTTCATAAGATTCTTGATCACTCCCTATTCGGAAAAGAAGAAAACATAACCTTCGTGTCCAGAGATGAACTTTTCATCGTGTATTGTGCTTCCCAAAACCGTCTCGTTAATGTTGCTACCTTTATGTTAGCCAATTTTACTCGTCTTGCATAAGCTGACCATGAACCAATCTTAATAGGAGGCTTAGTAACCATGATTGCAAGTGCTATTGGGTTGAGACAACCACTTGTCAGTCTCGATCCTCTAGGAGGAATCCGTCCCATGAATATTCAATTCTGTTTTAACCATGGCTTCATTAGAAACCTAGGTTCGAATGAGTTTGAACTTCTTATCAACAATCAAGTTTTGCACCTTTTTACCTTGCCAAATCCTAGGACAAGTGTACATGACAGAAATAACTGTATGTTTAATTTGGATGTACCCCAAAATGACCCACCAACTCCTCTTGAGACACCCCAATTTTATGACCACTTTGATAACTATGTCTCTGATGCTGAAACCGACCCTGAGACTCCTCCATTCTACCATAATTTTCCATCCGTAGACCATGCCAACCCTCTGTTTACCTCTCCAATCATTGCACCACCCCCAAATGAAGGCCATCTCCCTGACACAACTTCTTGTGCCTCTATTTCTCTTATCTCTCGACCGCCTGATCAAACTACTATGATCAGTGCACTCCAAACTAACATTGCTAACATTAGAGACGAGATTATAACTCTGCACATTTATTTCAACGGAGTTATGGACGTAGTGACTGAGCAATTTGATCATATCTATCAACATATTTATTATGTTGCTCCTCATTTTGGACGTAGTGGCTGATGTATCTGAAATTTACTGCATTTCTGACTCTCACACTAGAACAGTTAAGACACTGTCTTGTTTGAAGTGTGGGGGAATGATTAACTCTTAATTTAGTATTTCCATTGCTTTCTAAATTTAGGATTTACATTGTTTTCTTAATTTAGGATTTCCACCATTCAGTTTCCTAGATTATATTTAAGATTTTCCATACTATTTTGTAATTTTCTGCATTTTTTGACACAATAGCATTTTTTCTGAGTATTCAATTAAACTATGGCATTTCATTCATGTATGTCCATTTTATCATCTATAATTTTCCTCTTTTAAATCATTATCGTATGTGGAAGAATGTTTAAACATTTCTAAGTATTCAACATGTGGCCCTCGCCACAGTTGCGTGGCCCTCGTCACGTCCTTAAAAAACCTGTGGCCCTCGCCACAGCTGCGTGGCCCTCGCCACGCCCTTAAAACACATAAAAGCTTTTAATTGGAAACTCAAGCCCTCGTTTTCTCTTCTCCATTTCCATTATTCCCTTCTTCCTCCAATAACTATCACAAATTAAAACCCACTCAACCATTCGCCCTCCATAACCGTCCCAGTCTCTCTCATTATAACCCATTAATATCCACTCACATTTCAACTTCCAACCTCCAATTCCTTTTTTAATTTCGTAAGACCCCACCAAACTCAAAGTACCTCTCCACTCAAAGAGACCAAAGAGAAACCCATTTTTTCAAATATTGTGTGTTCATCATGTCTTAAAGAGCTCAACCAACAAATAGAAGGTCACGACCACCTCCAGATTTGTCAACAATTGTTTTCCGTACAGGCGAAGCAGGTGAACTGCAGAAAGAGAAGTATTTGAAATTTTATCAATGCTCCGTTATAACTAGGGGTAGAAGTAGGCCAGGCTAACAACATGGACCTACAGGATAGCCTACATAGACTCAGGCCAGGCCTAACTCTTATTTTAAATAGAAAAGACTCAGGCTTTTTTATAAGCCTATTTAGTTAAAAAGGCTAGGCCACAGGCTGGAAAAAAAACCTTTTAAGTCTATCAGGCCGGTCAATTTAAATAAATATGAATACTTTTATTATTATTATTATTATTATTATTATTATTATTATATGTTGTTTTTATTTTAAATTAAAATACAAAAAATAAAGTTTATATGTCTAGAAGGACTTCTGAAAATACGGTGAAAAAAATTATGAAAAATGTCATAAGTTGTTTTAATAAGTTCTCTCAAACAAATAGTATCACAAAATATATGTTAATAGGTAAACTTGAACAAGTCAATGCAAATAAGCATCTAAGTCTAATTAATATTTTTAATTTGTTAGTCTATTTTAACATTAGTTGAATTGCTTGTTTGAAAATGTTCAAATAAAATAGGCTTTTATGTAGGCTAATAGGCCAATCAGGCTTTCAAAAAGGCCAGACTCAGGCTTAAAAAGAAGCCTTTGATAGGTCCCAGGCCAGACTTAGGCTTTGAAATTATTAGTAGGCCAGACTCAATCTTGGCAAAGCCTAGCTCGGCCTAGCCTATTTCCATACCTACAAGGTATGTTGGTGAATCATGTCTGTATGAATTAGGACTGTTAGATAGTGTTAAGTGGATGCTTGATGATTCGAGTCTAACACGCCTCTGTACGTTGAACCACTCAACCTATGAACCATTAACATTGGGATTTATGAGTTGTTTTATCTTTGACACCCCTATAGTAGAACAATATTTCACCAGAACTGCCAAGTTTAGAATGTTTAACAAATAATACTCTTTGAGCCAAGACACCCTGGGAGATATGTTACATTTCCCGCATGGAGAAAATATTGCATATAGAATTCCTCTAGAGGAAGAATGGAAGACAATAGCATTTGGCCTTTGGGAAAATTTAACAGGTGAAAAAAATCATAATTGGGAAGGACTTAATTCCTCACTTATTCATAATCCAGCCATGCGTTATTTTCACCGCGTTTTGGCAAGTACAATTTTTGGCAGGATAAACAACCAAAAAGTGAATTCTAAGGAGTTGTTCTTTATGCATTGTGTCTTCACGCCGAAAAGAATCAATGAAACTCTAATTTTGTTGGCACACATAGAATTCATTTGTGCAAGAGGGACCAATCCTTTTTGTATTGGGGGAATAATCACGTCCATAACACTTGCTTTAGGCCTGCGCGACAAACTTTCAGATTTACCATCAATGTCGACTCTATTTCTTGATATTGAGAATTGTCGATCCGTAAACCTGATTAAGGCTAGATAAGATGGAAATATAATTTGATGGTTCAAAATAGGGAGGTTAAGAGTGTCATTTTGCCTTGTTGCAATCGTACTAATGTGTAGAATATGGAAAATTAGCTTTATGATATGGCTGCCCCTGAGCCCAATACGCCTACACAAGGTGAACAAGGTGGTCAAACTAATGATGAGTTAGATGAGATGGAGCAGGGTGCACCTGAAACTGATCCACACCCACACACCACACAAGCTTTTTTCTAAAAATGTTGCAGGCACTTCCTCTAGACGCTGACCTAAAATAAGAAATGAAAGCTCGTTAACCACTCTTGATGACATTCTTGATGAATTGAGGAAACATAACACATTGGATGCCCAACATGACCAAAGGATTCAAGATATGCAAACTCAACAAACAGAGATGACGCAAATTATTCAGCAGGTTCAAAATGAACAGCATGACTTTGGTGAAAGAAATGAACGAAGAATGTCGGGCATGATTGATGAGATGAAGGCTTTGACAGTATGTATGGATGGCTTGCAATAATACATTTATCATATGGATATGCCACCTCACCATCCTGGAAATGATGGGCATGGACGAGCACGTGGTCGAGGCCACTAGTAGCTGGACATTCCAGGTTCTATCTATCTTTTTCACCTTATTTTGAAGTATTGGGGACAATGTTCGATTTGAGTATGGGGAAGAAAGCTTTACTAATTTTTCTTACCACTTTCTAGGTATTGTTTTAAATTATTATTCATTTTCCTTTGCTCGTTTAGTGTTAGTGTTAGTTGAGTCGAATTCTTGTGTTGTCGAGTCTTTATGCATGTTTATCCGCTATTAATTGATTCCCCAATTTTCTTGAGCCATAACAAAAATTTTGTTGGTTTGATGCATAACACGACACCTTAAGAGTATATAGATTGCTTTGCACTTAGGCTATGTTAGAATGATTTGAGAAAGATTCAACAAAACCGGTACCGTTTTAACACCCTAAACCCTCTAATTATGCATGATCAGTTTGAACACCTATTATACCGAGACATCAAGTTTGAGTTTTAAATTAGCCCCGAGTAGTTTATATTAGCAGTTAGCATCATCTTAAGCATAAACTACGTAGGGATTCAATGAATATAAGTGAAGGATTCCAAAAATTCAAAAATTATATGCCTCAATATAATAAAAATAGGTAATGCACCTATTAAGTTAGGTGACCCTCACCCGATCACTTAACCCAACGGTTGTGGAACCTACAAAAAATATAAAAATAATCTGTTATTAGTTGGTTCAGAGGTGTTTGGTGTTGAACTTGGTAGGGCGGACTACGGTTCGACCCCCGCAACATGCAATTGGGTAAATAAAAGGGGTTACCTAACTTATGTACCAGAACCCCGTGCTTAAGGATCGAAATCACTAATCGACTCCTCTACTATGTGCGTGCACGAATAAAGGGCTTAATGTGACTGCGCTCAAATGAAAGTGGGAGAAATAAAACAAAAGAAATAGGTTGAGTTATAATTGAATGATTCAAACTGGTTTGCATAGGGTGGGAGTTTTTGACCGCGATATGTGGTTTCGTGTCATTACGGCATCCTTAGTGTTGACAATGAGTATCTATCTATCTAACAATATTCCTTGCAACCACGTATGATTTCAGCTTTGTCGTGTATTTGTGTCGATCCCGGTTATAATTAAATTATCATGCTGTTTTTTTGCTTGAGGACAAGCAAAGGTTCAAGTGTAGGGGATTTTGATAATGCAAAATTATATTGTATATTCAACACGACTCACATGATTTATGTTACCGTTTTTATTTATTTATGTCATATGATGCCGGTATTTTTATTGCATTTCAGGAACATGTTAACAAATGGCTTCCATAAGTAAAAGAGCAGAAAATGGCCAAGACTGAGAAGAATTGAAGAAATATTGAAAAGAAAAGGCGCATGAATAACTTTCCAAACCTGTGGCCCTCGCCATGCAGCTGGGAGTTGTGGCCCTCGATACGCTTTGTGTGGCCCTCGCCACGCCATATTTTCACACATCCACATATTATACTATGTGGTTCTTCTCCACGTCAACACTCACGAAGCCCAACCTCCTGGAACTTTTCCACAAGCAACGTCTCCCGATATATTTTCCATGTTACCACTAGTTTCAGATTCTTCTCTCTGGAAGTTAGGAGAATTTAGTAGGGAGTCTATAAAAGCATCACTCCTTCAGATTTGAGGGGGAGGATATATTTTGTTTTGTTCAGAGCATTATTGTTGTTATATTTTAAGAAGAAAAATTCACCATTAAAAGTGATAGTCTTCCACATCGGGGGACTATCACAACTTTAGTCTTAGGATGTTCTTCAATTATATTTCGGAATAGTTAATTCTGCCAGCATCTGTGGAGGATTGTTAACTCGAAGTTGTCGTTTATCAATTCAGTCTTTTCATTCAATTTAATTCCAAGTTTTAATTTAATTTTGATTAGTTATGTTCTTAAAAATCATGCTTAGGGGTATATTTACTTTGTTCAATTACTGTTACTGTATGTTATGTTTAAAACCATGACCGGCTAATTCCCTTGATATCGGTATGTGAAAGTAGTCTCACGAACGGGGTTTATAAATCTGTTGGCGAAAATATACACAAACTATTTTTTCTGGTTTAGTTCCTAATTTTAATTAAAATAATTTTGTTACGAGAGTAAAAGAAACACAAAGGTTATAATCAATAAAACTGGAGTTTGAGATTTTTAATCGAATAGTAGGACCTAGACATTAATTCTAAATACATCGAGAGAACTTTAGGATTAATTAGAATATATTAATTTCCAAAAATCATTTCTAATTCAACTGAGACAGCGAGAGAAAAGCATTTTGGTTTTGGAGTTTAGTCAGAATCAATAAACATGAGAGTGTGATACAAATGCTTTTGAATTGGTATTTTCTAGAGTATTTTAACGTTTAAAGATTACACCAACGATTTATCAAATCCCTGAAATTTGACGAATTTCATACCGGTATCCCGTTATTGAATATTTTAATTAAACCTGAATTTATTCCTCGTTTCTCTCAAAACCCCAAGATTAATCATCAACTTTAGATTTACATAGTAAAATTAGATAGCATTAATTTGATTATCAATCCTTGTGGATTCGATATCTTTTAAAACTATGCGATTAGACTATGCAGTTGCCAGTAATTCTGACGGACTCTTAAATTCGCGATCACTCTGGTGGAATTATTCTAGCCCGGATGGATGAGCAAATTGGAGTAGATATTATTAATATTAAGTTTCAGTACATGCATGTGAAAGTGAGAATGCAACATATGCATGCATGGTGTCTTACAACAGTTTATGCTAGCCCTAATTTTGCAAACCGTAAAATTTTATGGGAAGAGCTGAAAGTTATTAGTGAAAATATGACAGATCCTTGGCTTGTCACTGGGGATTTTAATGACATATCTTTTTCGCACGAAAAGAAAGGCGGGGCTCTGGCCTCAATGAACAGGTGTAATACTTTTAGGAAAAGTGTTGAACATTGCACGCTGCTTGATATGGGAGCTATGGGTCCAAAGTTCACGTGGCGGCGTCCTATTATCATCTGTTGGTTATTCGAATGAATGGCAATTTTAAGAGAAGTAACAAACCATGTTTTCAGTTTGAAAATGCTTGGCTGGCGGAGAAAGACTATAATAAACTTCTAGAATCTAGTTGGGACAGAAATGCTGAAATTGGGGTGAATCTAATCAAATTTCAAGAAGGAGTAACACAATGGAAGTTCAAATCCTTAAATCAAATTAAGTACCAGAAGAGAAAGCTTATGAATCGAATTGCAGGTATTCAGAATAAGATCCAAAAGAATGTAAGGAATGTGATGTTGAGTAATGTAGAAATGAAGCTTCAACAAGAGTTGAATGAGTTACTCAGGCAAGAGGAATTGATGTGGTTCTAGAGATCCCGTGCTAAATGGTTGGTTGATGGAGATCGTAACACAAAGTACTATCATTTAAAAACCATCCAATGTCGATGTAAGAATAATATTATTGTGATCAAAGATGAAAATGGAAGCTGGATAGAGGAGGAAAACCAAGTTCAGTAGGCTTTTTTGGAGCACTATAAGAAGTTATTTGCATACAAGGATACTAGCCAAAATTGGGTGCAAACAAAATATAATTTTCCAAGACTAGAACATGATACTTTGAAAAATCTAGTTGGAGATATTAGTGATGCAGAGGTTAAGAGTGCTACCTTCTACATTAGTCCCAGGAAAGCACCAGGGCCAGATGGATTTTCGGCCGAATTCTTCCAAAAATCATGGCAAACTGTAGGGAGTAGTGTTTGTAGATTCATAAAGGAAGCTAGGGAGTCTCCTAGTAACATGGTTAAGGTAAATCAAATTGATATTTGTCTTATACCTAAGACCCGACAACATGAGCTTGTTAATGACTTCAGGCCAATATCCATGTGTAATGTAATATACAAGACTGTTTGCAAAGTTATGGTAGAGAGGCTAAAACACAGTATATCGAAGCTTGTTTCTCCGTACCAATTAGGGTTTGTTCCAGGTCGTAGTATACATGAAAACATTATTGTTGCTCAGGAAACCACACATAGTATGTGAAACAAAAAAGGCAAGAACGGTTATTTCGTGATTAAGGTTGATTTATCAAAGGCTTATGATAAATTAAGTTGGAACTTTACTTGGAGGGTTCTCGAAGAAATCCAATTGCCAAGAAGAATGATTGATATTATTTTGCATGGATTTTCAAGTGTCGAAACAAACATCAAATGGAATGGTACTCCTTCTAACTATTTTCTACCCTGTAGAGGGATTCGTCAAGGCGACCCAATCTCTCTGTATTTGTTTGTTCTCTGTGTAGATAAGCTTTCTCATTTGATCTCCTAAGTTGTGGATGAAGGGAAGTAAAAAGCTATATAAGCTGGTAAATTTGGACCTGTTGTATGGCATCTTATGTTTGTTGACAACTTGTTGCTTTTCGGGGAAAAAACTGGAAATCAAATGGCCTGTGTGACGAATATTCTGGAACAGTTTTGTAGTATGTCTGGCAGCAAGTTAGTTAGGAAAAATGTGAGTTTACTTTTTGAAGAATGTTTGTAGGCAGAAGCGGAACACCCTCGTAAATATGTCCGAATTTGTAGAAACATCTAATTTGGGGAAATATTTAGGAGTATCTTTAATAGGTGTCATACCCCAAATTTGTCCTACCCTTATATTTTCATCTGGCATATTGCATTGCATTTGCATACTTACCATTATGACATATTCATTGCTACATTCATGGGAGCAAGGTTTTAAGGTTTCTTCTGGCTCAAGATTATCCATCAGGAATCTATGGGAAATCAAAGTTTTCTCCTCGGTTACCATCTCCTAAGTTGTTCAGTCAGAAATTAGGGTTTTGACTCCTTTCAAGTTGTGAGCTTCATTTTCATCAAGATTGGGTTTCTATGATCAAGTGATTTTTGGATTACTTGTTGGGTCATCTTTTTAAAGATGAATATTGAAGTCTATTATGCAGGAGTTGTTGAAGATCTTTGGGATTTTAGAGTGCATCATTTTTGGGCATGTAAGAGTTCAAGTTTTCAAGTCTTGATATTCATTCTCTTTCAAAAGTTCTATTTAGAGATAAATTGGTGTTATTTATTTTTATTTTCAAGTTTGTTTTCATCATTGAATCTTTAAAGAATTATAAGGCATCACGATGATTCAAACTTTGATTTTCATTCAATCTCCACTCAAGAAGCTTCCGATAGAAATTAATTTCATAATTTGGCAAGTTGTTGTTCCAAGATTTGTTTTCAAGATACAAGTATGATACAAGTCTCTAAGGCCTAGATTCCAAGTTTTGTCATGGAAAATGTAAGAATTCCCAAGTTTCTCATTTTTTTCAAGTCATCACGTCGTTATTTTTCCAAACAAGATAGAACTTTTGAATTTTCTTTCAACATCATGATTACCTATTTAACATTCAATAGGTTTCAACTTACAAAGTGGAATTGATGTTCTAAAGGCCAAGTACTTCACTAATTTACAAGAATTTCCCCAATGACCATGGCCTAAAATTCTCAAGATTACTTTTTTCAATTTACAATAAGAATGCAAGTTTCATAGCCTAAAGTTCTAAGTCTTCAAGTCTTACAAAGTCCAGTTACAAATTTGAAACACAAGCTACAAGTTTATTATTTATTCTAAAGATAAAAATAAAAGAGAATTCTTCTTCAATCTTCTTGTTGCATCTTCAATCTTCTTGTTCTCACACTTCACCATAACTTCTTCAAGTCTTCCTCTATGCTCTTGCAAGCTCATCCATCAACATCACATGAAAACAAACAAGGAAATGGTTAGTACAAGTTCAATCAATGAATCATGAACAGGGAAGCTTCCAAGCAAGTATTTCACAATTCATCATTAGGGATTTTATGAAGGAATCAGAACATAGGGAGTTTGAATTCAATCATATGTCAAATCCCAACAAAAGCCTCATTATCTTGCAAAAAAAATCAAGTTCTAGAGTAAAATCATTGGCACAAGAGTATTCTTATTGCAAATCAAAAAAACAGGTTTTGTTCACAATTAGACAAACTTAAAAAAAGAGACAAGTTACTGCATATACCTCAATGAAAAAACAAAAAAGCATCACAGAAGTAGCAAGTACTGAAATTGCAATTGTCCGGCCCAACAATAAAGTTCACATCTCAGAACATATCAAACAAACATCAGATTGCAAAATCCCGAATGAAGAGTTCACACAAGGTCAGTAATCACCAAATACAACAACTCAAACCCTATATATATTCATCATCTTCCTCAATACCACAAAAACCCTTCAGAAATTTATCGAAATTATAAAGAAGAAGAAGAAGATAAAAGCCACATAAGTTTCAGAGAAAACAAGAAAGGCCAAAATCAGAAAGATATTACCAGAAAAATCTCAAAAGCCTTGCATAAAACTCACACCAAAACATGGCCCTGTTGTCAAAGTAAAACAGTCCAAAATCCAAACACAAACCATGATATCCGCCTTGTTGCTTCTACACCAAACATGTCAAAAAATACCCTGACATCCTGCTAAAACCAGCTGCTACTGCTGCCATAAACCTCCAAAATACAGCCCTGCATAACCTGTGCATATTGATGTCCAAAACCTGCTGAATACCAAACATATCAGTCCAAAAAAAACCTGTAAACACTAGTCCAAATGTTATATTAAAATAGCAAAAACAAAACTACATCAAGAAAGCAAGAAACAATATGCCAAAACAGATCAAAACTCATCAAACTTTCCCCCCAAAACTCCCCTTAATTCCTCTATATAAACCACCCTCTGTTTCTATAATTGACACCAACTACAAGAAGAAAAATACCAACAATCTCATAAAAATTCCATCATCTGTTAATATAACCTAAGTCCTCCAAAACCTTTCTACATAAACCATCAACTCACATACAACCTTCTGCAAACACACCTCAAAAAACCATTTGAACTTCATTCTGCTCACACCAATAAATACAGTCACAAAAACCTATTGCTACTAACCTTCTCCTTCAACCTGCAACTTTCTTCATATCTCTGCTCACAAAACACATATTTAACCTCACTTTTGCACAAATAGACCAATACAACCTACCCTCATCAGTTTCCCAACCATGCTCCAATAACCTTTCTAGCAACATCATCATCGTCAGTACAACACCTTTCTCATCCTTCAACCATAACCAACACAATGTTATTTGTTCATAAAACCCGCACCCTCAACAAGTAACACATACTCTTTCCAAACAATATCGATCCGTAACAACCACAATAACACAATAATGCGACAGAAGCGCACAAAAATGAAGAGACGAAGAAATTCAAACATAGAGAACTATAGAAGAATATTTAAATAACACAAGATGCAGAAGAAATAGCAACAAGCAGAAGAAAGTAAGGTTTGATATCAAATTGTACCTCAACAATCTCCGACGAAAACCTCATCGTCACAAGTAACGCCATGCTTCTAATCGCGTCCCTATGAATTGTTAAGTTGATGTAATTTCGTTTCCCTTTGTATTTAATGTTTGTTTGAGCGGATAATGTTGCAATTCATCGAGTGTGTGTCTGTTAGAATGTCTGTTCGAAAGAAGAAGGTTGATTGGGGTTACGTAAGCTGGACATGATGAATACAACTTGCATTTTGAAGCTTTGCTGGAATCTGTAGAATAATAAGGGGGCTTGTGGTGTGAATTGATATGGGGGAAGTAAGATAGAAACATGAATAGAAGGAATGTTTGTGCAAAGGCGACAAATTCGAGCTTCTAGAAAATAATGGTTCGGAACTGGCCCCTCATTGAACAAAATTGTACCTGGGCTATTGGTGATGGACGTTCAATTCATGCGTGGAAAGGTAGATGGATTCATCAATCGACTTGCCTTATGGACTTATAGATAAATGCGCTTGATTATCTTCAAAGGGATACTATAGTAGAATTGTGATCAACAAGGAAACTGGAACTGAAACCTTCTTAAAGCATGGCTACCAAGTGAAATTTTATGTAAAATGCACAATATTCTCCCTCCATCAAATGATATAGGGCCAGACCGATGGGCTTGTATTGGAGATGGTGAAGACTACTCAGTAGCAAGCATGTATCGGCTATTGGATGTGAAAGATAAAGTTGTTCAAAGTGAGGTGTGGAAGGAAATTTGGAAATTGGATGTTCATGAACAGGTTCGATACTTTGTTTGGTTAATGCAACATGATGGTTTGTTGACAAATAGAATGAAAAATAGGACGGATTTGGACAGTGGAATGTGCAAACATTGTGGAGATGTTGAGGAGGATGTGATTTGTGTTCTTCGAGATTGTCCTAAAGCTTTGACGATGTGGTTGGCCGTGATTTCAACTAACAATCATGTGAGTTTTTTTTTACAGGTGACCTTAATACTTAGATCCGTAAGAACATGCAAGGTAATAAAAAGTGGAATGACAAGGAAAAGTGGAATGTATTTTGGGCTACTGCTTGCTATTAGCTTTGGAAATGGCACAATTTAGAGGTGCATGATGAGAACTACCAACGACCAGGATGCATGAACTCTCACGTTAGTGAATGCGTTCGACATTATCAAGAGGCTAGAGATGCTTATAAACTAGTTTCCCTTCATCAAAAGGTGACTCGAAATATTAAATGGGAGCCCCTTCCTTCAGGATGGGTCAAGATTAATGGTGACAGAGCTCGAGAAGGGTCGGGTATGGTTGGGTGTAGTGGCATCATTAGAGGGGATGCAATAGAATGGCTTGGAGGATTTTCAAAACCTCTTTGTATCTGCAGTGCATATCTGGAGAAATTGTCGGGTGTGTTTGAAGGTCTTTGTCCCTATAAGATAAGTTTTCATCATATTATTATTGAGATTGATTCTCAACAAATTATTAATGATATCTATAAATTAGATATGATTAATAATAAGAGTCGGAACTTGGTTGCAAAAATCAAGAAGTTTATTAACCAAGGAACAAAAGTGAATGTCAAACACATATATGGGAAAGCTAATCGGTATGCGGATGCACTAGCCAAACATAGTATTATTTTCAGGAGTTCTTTTGTAATTTTGTTGTTTGTCCTATTTTCAATCAATATTTGTTAGACAATGACCTATTTAAGGATCTTATCCTCCGTATGATGTGTGAGTAGTTTTTCGCTTTTCTTAGACTTCCGTCCTCTTTATAATAAAAAAAAGAATTACTAAATTTGATAGAAGTGAAAGGTTGTTGGAGTTCTATTTAAATATATATAGTAGATATCCATTCTATAAAAAAATAAGAACACACCTTCTATAAAAAATAAAATAAGATTGCAGAAAACAAATAAATTGAATAAAAACGTCAACTCATATGAAATAACATAAAACAAGACTAGGCAATAAAAATTAAATAAATCTATGTACAAGGAAAAAAAATACATAAATAAATAAAATATATCTTGTTCACACCTTTAATTCACTCACTATTTATATCTTGAAACGATTTTCAAGAAATACACATCTTTCCATACAAAGCTTAACAACTAAATCAGTTATTAGTTTTGATTACCTATGATTTCTCACACCATAAACCTATTTCTCCTCTTCATCATCTCCACAACATTCTTATGTCTCTCTTCATGTGATGATGTCATTCCAAACAAGTACTCCTCTATATTGGGTCCTAACAATGATAAGCTACCTACTCAAGATGAAGCTATAGAACTATTCCAACTATGGAAGAAAGAAAATGGACGTGTCTACAATGACGTCACAGAGATGTCCAAAAGATTAGGCATTTTCCTTTCTAATTTAAGAATTATCACAAACGCTAATAGAAAAAGAAAGTCATCCCATGACATACTTCTTGGTCTCACAAACTTTGCTGATTTGAGTTCCAAGGAGTTCCAGGAAAGTTACTTACACGAACTTGACTTATCCGATAACACGATGAAGCTGCAGGATGATGTTGAGTTACAAAATTTTACTCTGCCTGCATCCGTGGATTGGGTAACACTAGGAGCTGTAACTGATCCTATGGATCAAAAAAATTGTAGTGAGTTTGTTATGTTTTTATAATTTATTTGTTTTTAGTCACGGTCTATTTAATCGATTTTAACAAACTGGTACTTTTTTATTAGATTGTTGCTGGGCAATCTCAGCTGCAGGAGCCATTGAAGGAATAAGTAAAATAAAGACGGGGAACCTTATAAAACTTTCTGTTCAAGAGCTTGTGGATTGTGATCCGGGAAGTCGTGGTTGCGAGGGCGGTTATGTGCAGACTGCATACGATTGGGTTATAAATAACGATGGGATTACAGATGAAGATAGTTATCCTTTTACAGCACGGAAGGGTCCCAGCTGCAGATCAACAATGGTCTCTTTTTATTATTATTATTATTACTTTTATTGAACTTCTTTTTCCATCCATTCTAAAACTAAAACCAACTCCTTTCTTCATGAATTCTAGACTAAACCTCGTGCAACTATTTCTTCATATATGGGCTTGGACGCAACTGAGAAAGCACTATTAATTCAAACTGCTCTGCAGCCAATTAGTTCGTGTCTTTATGCTATACCCGAAGATTTTCAACATTATACAGGGGTATGTCTTATTCATTATTACTAGAATTTTAGTTTATATCAAACTCATTAATAGTCATCCACTGTCAATATTAAAAGTTTTATACTATAATACAGATCATAACCACTCATAAATATTATTTTATTAGTGATCTTATCGGATCAGAATTGAACCACCGGCTCGAATTGGATCTGAGAGATGGGAATATCTGCAAGGCACTCCGATGATAAAATAAACGACGGAATGAGTAGGCAAATTGTATATGGGTGTCTTAGAGAATGAATCTCTGACCCTCTTGGAACAGAGGGTATTTATAGCCCCAGCGCTGGGTCAAGGTCCTTTTATTGGAGCGCTGGGTCAAGGTCCTTTTATTGGACTGACCAAAATTGGTCCAACAAAGGGACTGTCAGGTTCTACGTGCGTAGTGGAGACCTGCATGTGGTCCCCTTCCTGGATGATGTTCCGCGAAGAACAAGAAAAAACGGAGACGCGATCTTCCCGGAGCTCTAAAGACTCTGAAGCATCCGGAAGAACTGAGTCTGTCCTACGGAGAGGATTCTCGAGCAGGATTTGAGTTGGGATGTCCGTGTCGGGGACGCTTCTCGTTGCAGGCAGCGGCGGGCATAGTCGTAACGGCCCGTGACTGGGTATGCTCGGGGAGTCTGGTTCCCAGCCTAACTTGAGGCACGACTTAGATCTGGTCCTTACTTGTGATTTGGGCCAAAGGCAGACTCAGTTCAGAACAATTAGTAATTAAAATAAAAATTAAATCTAATTTAAAATTTAACCGTTATTACTCATTGGTGTTGTAAGTGTATTGTAAATATGAATTAGTTTTACACCATCACTCAATAAAATTACAATATTCAATTATATCATATTAATATTTTAAAATTAAAAGTGTTACTTAATTGGATATACGTCTCTGAATAGTTGACTGTGTAAAAATATTTTACACGTTCAATGCATTTTTTTTTTCAAAAAACATTCTATGTTTTAATTATTAGACACTCTCTAATTTTTGAAACAATTCAATTTCACAGTTTTTCTATGCTTATTTTCGCTTTTAACATTTTTCGTATATATCCATTGATATAGGGAATATATGAGGGTCTCAAATGCCCAGAGGATCCTAAACTAGCAAATCACTGCATGTTAATAGTTGGTTACAATACTGAATCGAAGCAAGATTATTGGCTTGTGAAGAACTCAATGGGCGCTCATTGGGGAATGGAAGGTTATATGTTTATCAAAAGAAATAACGGTAGAAAATATGGAGTGTGTGGCTTCAATGGATGGGGTTCCTACCCAATCAAACACTAGGAGTTCAATTATTTATTTCATTTTAATTGATCAAGAATAAGTTAAAGTATGGATTAGTCTTATGTGTCTAGTGTTTGTTGTTGGGAATAAGCGTCAATTACCTTTTCTCCCCCATTATCTTTATATATCCTTTGATTGTACGTGAGTTTACTCATGGTTTTGTTTTTTTTTTTCCTTGGAAAAAACAAGCATAAATAATATAAAAAGACAATTACAACAGAAGAATATAATGTGAATATTCTAAAACAATAGAATAAACATTGTTATTGTCAACTAATACTCAGAAAATAGCACTAAATAATGCATTTTGTGATGAAGAATTTGAACTCAATATATACCCTTCGACTCCCACTTATTTTAAAAAATAAAGAATCATAAACTTCTTCAAACAATAGCAATATTCACCTTAGTTGAAAATAAAATACATGTTTTCATTGTATTCACAAATAATCATAGTTCAAAAAGAATTGTCTCACTCAACCATAAAGATTATAATCTCTTGAAACTACACAATTTAATTTTTTTTAACAATATCTTCACCAAAAATCGTAGTTCCTCACT
This sequence comes from Vicia faba, assembly GCA_948472305.1. NCBI lineage: Eukaryota > Viridiplantae > Streptophyta > Magnoliopsida > Fabales > Fabaceae > Vicia > Vicia faba. The sequence continues at coordinate 724,861,715 of OX451735.1, forward strand.
AACATGCTCCATCAAAAAAGTGAAATAACTTGGAAAAAAAAACCACTCACAAAAAACAAAATTGTCGGATACCAACACCACTACAAAATATACTCCTTTCGTAACAAATTATTATCTTGTCCAAATTATCCACCGTAAAAGAATCTCTTCAATTAGGTGTATTCCTTTCATTTTTATTTATATCTCTTTTTATCATGATTGAAATTTCAATTGTGGTGAATAGCGGCATCTAGTCATGATTTCAATTCAAGTACCAATATTTTTTATTTTTTATTTATTTTGAGCCACTTTTTTACCACGGTTAGTGAAAAGTGGAGTCTGGTTATTAGTTAAAATCCCACTGCCAACAATTTTTACTTTTTATTTATTTTTAAGTCACTTTTCACCATGTTGGACAATCTCACAGTGGAAAAAGTGTCATTTTCCTATTTTTTTTAATTGTTATTTGAGAAATAAATTAAAATTTCAAGATATATATGCTTCATGTTCATTCCATTTTTTCCTAGACAAACTTAGACGAATTTCGTCTTCTGCCTCCAAACTTCATTTTCCATTTACAAAACTCTATTCTCCACTAAACCAAACTCGAGAACATCATTTTTGCCATAAACGAAACTAGAAAAACACAATTTCATCTATTGACAAGTTTCACAACTCCATCATATTTTCTCTAACTTGAACGAGGCAACGAGAGATGGATTTACGTTAGCAATGTTAGTTGTTGTTGTGTTAGGTAAAATATTTAATGTTGTTATTTTTTAGATTAATGATAAAATATCATGTGATTTAATGTATGCAAATGTACTCAACACCTCGACTCTAAATACATGTGGTACTGTTATGGAAAACACGAGTCCACACTCGCTCTCGATTCCCTCTTCAGAACTGGTGTACACCAAATCTACTTAAATCAACTACTCGCTCCCGATCTACCCCTCTGGACCAGAGCACACCAACATTGAAACCAAAGCCCGTAAATCATGATGAATGACTTCACAAATACCATGTAGATAAGAATATGCATAATTGACCCCTCTTCTGATCGTGTATAACATCAATTAGGCCACCTCAACACAACAAGTATGATATGCACACATTCGATCATACATCACCGTTCATATTAAGTAATTCACATACACATATAAATCACCAATTGATCATATAATAACCAATTAATTCATAATCAATTATCAATTAACATCCAAATTCACCAATCAAGTCGATCACAACAATTAAAGTTCTTTCATCATCATTAAGCTTCACATAATATTACAGCTTCATGAAAATAATTAAATCATGCCCTTAACTGCACATTCAGCCGCTTAATACCTCACCGTGAGATAGTAATACACGTTAGCTTTCTAACACTCCAAACCGCGTCTTAAACGGAGTCACGAAACTCAAGTTATGATGAAAACAATATTTTAACAAAATCAGCCTAATCGACGATGATTAGACTGTAACACCCCAATTTAATTAAGACTATTTTTATTTAAAAATAATTAGATGATATGATGTGTTGACTGTGATTATGTATTTTACAATGTGATGTGTTGCAATTTGAGAAATTAGAAGTTGAGGTGTGAGGGGTGTATGACTAAAAGCGTAGAGAACATAGGGTGAATAGAGAATATGAGTGATATTGGTTTTATTATTATTATTATTATTATTACTATTGTTATAGATAATAGTTATTTATAATATTAGTGATTAATTAAATAATTAAAATTAGGAAGGGCAGTATGTGGTTATTGATTTAGGGGTCTAATTTGTGTTATTAAATAAAATAAGAAGTGAGAACACAAGGAATATAAATCATTATTCCCAATTGATCGTAGAAGTGAGAAGCTATGGCTAAAGAGAAGACTCAATTGAAGAAGGGAAGAGAACTCAAAATCTAAGGTAAGGGTGGGGTTCTAACTCTATAAGGGTTGGTATGATGGTGGATATTGATATAGTTAGGTATTGTAATTGTATTTTCATCTTTATGTGGATTGTGTGTTTGGTGTGAATTGTATTTGTGATGATTGATGGTGATGATTTGATGTGAAAACTTTGATTTTCATGATGTAAATTGATCTTAAACGATGAATATGGATTGTGCATGTTTGGTAGAATAATTGCCTCTATTTGGTGTTGAAATTTGGTGTTTTGAGAAGAGGAATCGCAACTTGTTATACTGCAAAATTTTTGAAAAATAGCGCAGAGTAACGGGTTACCACCAGGAGGGAAACTGGTAACTGCGTGGAAAAATTGATTATGGAAAGAAAATTTGTAAAGGATAACCAGTTATCATAAGTGGGTAATTGGGTACCCAAAGCTTTGGAAGAATGGGTGTTTTATGAAAATAGCAGTAACCGGTTACCATTAGTGGGCAACCGGTTACTGCGAGAAGTTTCAAAAATCCAAAAGTTATTGTTTTGCAGTAACCGGTTACCACTAGAGGGTAACCAGTTACCACTGAGACAGAAAGATAAATTTTCTGAAAATCTTCAAAAACTCATAACTTTTTACTCGGGTGTCCGTTTGACGCGCCGTTCGAACCTATGAAAAGCTAAAAATATTTTTTATTTAATAAAACTGATTTGAACCCAAAAGGAGATGATTTTTATGGATTTTGTTTTATTATGATGTTTTGTTGTAATTGAGAAGTTGTGAATATTACAATGAATATGAAGAGATTCATGATGTAGCAAAGTTGCGACTATGTATGAACAATGATGTGTGATTAGCAAGCTGTGTTGGCTTGTTTTATTGATGTGTGTTTTTTCATTCCATTTGTTGTCATAACATGTTAGTGTTGCATGCATGTTCATAAGTGAAGATGTGGATGTAATGGTAAGTGACGTTGTAGCCTTAATGGCAAGTGATGGTGTAGCCCAAATGTCATAGAGACGTTGTTATAGTACCACATGCATACAGTTGGTGAAGTCACTATCATTGCATTATTATGTTGTTGTTGAGTAAGACGTTATCTAATGCTTGTTGGATGTGATTGTTGAAACCATATCGTGTGTTGATGTTGATACATAGAGTATGAATTTATGATTATGGATGTTAAACTTTATCTACTCATTATCATATACCTGTTTACATTGTTATAATATCTCACCTCTTATTGTTTGAATGTTTCCTCCACGTGGGTAACACGCAGGTGACAAAGATTAGAGTTGCTTGAGGTATGGAGATGCACCTCGTAGTGCGTAGATCGAGTCAGGTCTTGCTCTGATACGTAACACCGAGGATGAACGCTTGTGTTCTTATTTGATAGTTGCTAATTTTGGAATATTATGAGAACTTTATAATTTCTCTTTCATGTGAGGGGATGTTGCCTATGTTTTATTGGAATTGATTATTAAACTATAATTGAATTTGTTTTCGTTGAATGAATAAAGTGAAGTGGAATGATGATATGTCATCGGTTCATCCAAGTTTTATGTGTTATGTATCTATTTACTAAATGTTGAGTAATTTTTGAGATAATGAAATGTGACATCCTATTTTGATGTTGTTTGGAATTTTTAAATTACTTTGATTTTATAGTAATTATTCGATGGGAAAAATAGGGTGTTACAATTTGGTATCAGAGCAGGTAGGTCCGTCCAGCCAGGTTGTTGAGTTGTTAGTGTAATGTGTTAGTGGAATACTGCCGATATTTTTCTATCTTACCATTGTTTGATGTTGTGACATGAAGCAGAGTAATGGTTGGAAGAGGAAATGGTGTACTTTCTAATGCATTGCAGGCTTTGGCCCTAGCAATGCAGAATCAGCCTAATGCTGGTGGGAACGATGGAACTCGTTCTTTGGAAACTTTCAAGAGAAACTATCCACCTACGTTCAAAGGGAAGCATGATCGTGAAGGAGCACAAGAGTAGATCAAAGGGAATTGAAAGGATCTTCCGGTTTATGGATTATTTTGATGCTCAGAAGGTGTGTTTTGGAACTCATATGTTGGAAAGAGAGGCTGATGACTGGTGGGTTGCAACTCGTCAGAGATTGGAAGGTGTAGGTGAGGCTATTACTTGGGTTGTGTTTCGCAGGGAATTACCGAGGAAGTACTACCCTGAAGATGTCCGAGGGAAGAAGGAGATTGAGTACTTGGAACTGAAGCAGGGAAACTTATCAGTGACTGAATATTCTGCTAAGTTTGTGGAATTAGAGAACTACTATCCTCACTACACGAAGGAAATATCTAGATTTTCTAAGTGTGTCAAGTTTGAGAATGGCTTGCATTCTAAAATCAAGAAGGCCATTGGGTATCATCAGATTCGCAAGTTTCCAGACTTGGTGAATAGCTGCAGAATCTATAAAGAGGACAATAATGCTCACTACAAGATTGTCACTGAGAAGAGAAGCAAGCAACAACAGAATCATGGGAAGCCTTACAATGCTCCAACTGGTAGAGGCAAACATAGGATTGCTAAGGGTAAGAGACCAAGTGGGAAGATGCTCCTACTAACCTTAAGTGTTAAAAATGTGGAAAAATAAGGCATATGACCAGTGAATGCACAAGTGAAACCAAGAGGTGTTTTTGTTGTGGAAAGATTGGTCATGAGGTAAACGAGTGTGAACACAGGGCAATGATATTTTTTAACTGTGGTGAAGAGGGGCGCATCAGTATCCAGTGTCAGAAACTAAAGAAGACTCAATCCGGAGGGAAGGTATTTTCTTTGGCTGGAACTCAGACATCAAGCGGAGACCGCTTGATCAGAGGTATATGTTTTATTATTAGTAATCCTTTAATTACTATTATTGATACTGGTGCTACACATTGCTTTATTGCTACCAATTTTGCTAAAAAGTTGGGTCTTGTATTATCTTTTATGAATAGGGAAATGGTTATCGATACTCCGGCTAAGGGATCAATGACTACTTCTCTAGTATGCTTAAAGTGTCCTTTATCCATCTATGACAGGGACTTCCTTGTTGATTTAGTCTGTTTACTGTTGACTGGTCTGGACGTGATTTTGAGTATGAACTGGTTGGAATATAACTACGTTCATATTAACTGTTACAACAAGTCAATGTGATTTTCGACTCTTTAAGAGTAAGAAGAAGTCGGTTTCTTATCTGCTAGATGGTTAAATGAGCTAATGAAGGATGAAGCTCAGTTATTTTCATTAATGGCGTCTCTATTTGTTGAGAATCAAGCTGCAATTGATGAGTTGCAGGTTATGTGCGACTTTCCTGAAGTTTTTCATGATGATACTCCAGACGTTCCTCCGGAAAGAGAAGTAGAATTTTCTATTGATCTTGTACCTGGTACCAGGCCTATTTCTATGGCACCATATAGGATTTCACTGTCTGAATTATCAGAATTAAAGAAGCAATTAAAAGAGTTGCTTGAAAATAATTTTGTGAGGCCTAGTGTGTCGCCTTGAGGAGCTCCAGTATTACTTGTGAAGAAGAAAGATGGTAGTATGAGACTGTGCGTTGATTGACGACAGTTGAATAAAGTGATGATCAAAACCAGGTATCCACTTCCGAGAATAGAAGACTTGATGGATCAATTAGTGGGAGAGCATGTGTTTAGCAAGATTGATTTGAGATCGGGCTATCACCAGATTCGAGTAAAGGATGAAGACATACATAAGACGACTTTTAGAACTCGGTATAGACATTATGAATATTCAGTGATTCCTTTCGGTGTTACCAATGCGCCGAGAGTGTTTATGAAATATATGAACCATATTTTTAACACTTATTTAGATTGATTTGTCGTAGTGTTCATCGATGATATCTTGATTTATTCCAAATTCGGAGAAGAGCATGCTGAACATTTACGTATTGTGTTGCAAGTGTTGAAAGAGAAGAAGTTGTATACAAAGTTGACAAAATGTGAATTCTGGTTAACAAAAGTCAGCTTTCTTGGTCATGTTATTTAGGGTGATCATATTTCTGTAGATCCGTCTAAAGTAGATGCAGCATTGCAGTGGGAAGCTCTAAAACTAGTCATAGAAATTAGAAGCTTTTTGGGTTTGGCTGGTTATTACAAGAGGTTTATCGAAGGATTCTCTTTGTTAGAACTTCCTCTAACTCAGTGAACATGTAAAGGCAGAGCAATTGTGTGGGATGTTCAGTGTGAAGATTGTTTTATTGAGTTGAAGAAGAGATTGACAACGGCTCTGATCCTAATATTGCCTAATCCTGGAGAACCATTTGTTGTATATTGTGATGCTTCTAAATTGGGTTTAGGCGGTATGCTTATGCAAAATTATAAAGTGGTTGCTTATGCATCGAGGCAATTGAGGATTCATGAAAGAAACTATCCTACTCATGATCTAGAATTAGCTGCAGTAGTGTTTGTGCTAAAGATTTAGAGGCATTATGCCTATGGATCCCGATTTGAAGTGTTTAGTGATCATAAGTATAATTCCCGTAATTTAATTAATTATTTAATTAAATTATTTTTGGAATATTTATGAAGATGTGTTATAATTAATTGGATTTACTTTATTAAGTGGAGAAATAATATTAGAGATTTAATATTATATGGTGAAATAATATTAGAAGTGTAATATTATTTTATGTGGGCTTATTTTGGGAGGATAGAAGTAATAAGGGGGTGTGTTGGTCTTAAGCCCAATAATGAATAATAGAATAATATGGTTATATTGTTAACCTTTGTCTTATATTCTCATTATTTCTATGTTAAAAGTAAACCTTTGTCTTGTATTGGATTTTATTGTTACGTTACACGTAATCCTTTGTATTGTATTGGCATTATTTCTACATTACAAGTTAACCTTTGTATTGTATTGGAATTATTGATATGTTACAAGTTAACCTTTGTCTTGTATTGGCAGTATCCCTATGTTACAAGTTAATCTTTATCCTGTATTGGAGTTATCACTACATTACAAGTTAATCTTTGTCTTGTATTGGCATTATCGCTATGTTATAAGTCATCCTATGTCTTGTATTGACATTGTTTCTATGTTACAAGTTAAACTTTGACTTGTATTGGCATTATTGATATGTTACAAGTTAACCTTTGTCTTGTATTGATATTATTGCTACGTTACAAGTTAACCTTTATCTTGTATTGCCATTATTGCTACATTACAAGTTAACCTTTGTCTTATATTGACATTATTGCTACGTTAGAAGTTAAACTTTGTCTTGTATTGATATTATCGCTACGTTACAATTTAACCTTTGTCTTGTATTAGCATTATTGCTACGTTACAAGTTAATCTTTGTCTTGCATTGGCATTATTGCTACGTTACAAGTTAATCTTTGTCTTGTATTAGCATTATTCCTACGTTACAAGTTAACCTTTGTCTTGTATTGGTATTATTGCTACGTTACAAGTTAACATTTGTCTTGTATTGGCATTATTGTTACGTTTCAAGTTAACCTTTGACTTGTATTTGCATTATTGTTACTTTACAAGTTTAACATTTGTTCTTGTATTGACATTGTTGCTATGTTACAAGTTAACATTTCTCCTTGTAATGGCATTGTAGATATGTTACAAGCTTCTAAAACCCTTCCACAAGAAAAACAAATTTCACTCCCCAATAGAGTTTATTGTTTTCCTAATAGTCTCTGAGGTATCTTCAGATTTGGTCTCATTCTGCATCTAATGCTTTTCTAGAAGTTTCTGATGTATTTTCCAGAGTCTGTTCACCCTTTACATTTGTTCTTCTTCTAGATGTTTCTCATCTCTCTAGGGTTCGCTCCTTTTCAATCCTAATATTTCTAGTAATTTCTCTACCATTATGATAGATCTCTGAAAATATCTTTGTGTTTCCCCAGCGTGTCCTCCCACGTCGTCTCATGCAATCTACCATAATTTTCTTTTCATGTCTTGTCCATATTTCCCATAAAGTTTGTCTCTCATATCACATATCAGTCAAAAAAATAATTAACTATCTAAAAAGAATCCATGCATTCATAATATATGTTATGATCTCATCGCATCAGGGACAAAATTCAGGTTTGTTTATATTTAATTACTTTTCACCTATCTGGGTAAAAGAAAATTAAAAAGGGGCAGCTATCACACCCAAAATTTTGCACCTAATTTTTCAGTCGCATTAGCATGGCATATTTTGTTTCATCTGATCATAATCTTCAATAAAAATCTTCATTCATCGGATTTGCATCTTTAGTCTCATTTAAGTTGACCAAAAGTCAGTTTAAATCAACAATTGCATCATTTTATAGTTGAAAAATACTCGTTATTTCACTTCATGCATTTTTATATCTTTACCCGCTTTATGCAATGCGCCAAGTTGTTTATATATCAATAATATTGATATTTCGGTTCTACATACAGATTGTTAAAAGCGATTCGACACTATGCAAAAAATTAGCGGGCAAATATTTCGAGATTTAACTTTTATCTGACTATTTTATAAATCTGCATTTTGCGTAGATCATGTCAGTATGCTCGGTTTATTTTTTTGGTATAGTTTGTGGTCTTTTTCTTAACTTTCAATGTTTGTTCAGCCAGATATTCTTATTCCCATTTTTATTTTGATTTTGACCATTTGTAGTCTTTTTTATTAATCTTTGTGATCTAGAGTTTATTTTAATGTGTTCATTTCTTTTTTTTTTCCGGTTAATTAAATATTCATTTTTTATCGTTTTTGATCATTTTGAGTCTCCGCTTTTTATTGCGAAAAATTAAAATTAAAATACTTTAGAATAGACATATATTTACTCTAGAGGGTTTTTACGTTATTTTTCACAAAAGGGATGTTTTGAGCATATTTTAAAATTGCTAAACCCTAAATTGTTGTTATAAGAATAAGGTCGAAGGTAGATCTTCTGAATCCTCGAAAAGGGGAGGATGAAACTATTGAAAGGACAAAGAAGATAAGAAAGGCATGCAGTGTTATAACTGTGAAAAGTGGGGACACTTGGCCAAGAATTGTTGGTACAGAAAATACAATGGACTGACAGGTAAGGACAAAGGAGCGAACCTTGCACACCAAGATTCAGATGATTCTGAAGGTGGTATGGTGGTTATGGCTACAGTTGCAGATAACCATGTTGAATCCAATATCTGGTTTCTCGACTCAGGCTGCTCGAACCACATGACTGGTCAAAAGGAGTGGTTGGCAGATTTTGACGAGTCGAAGAAGAGCAAGGTAAAACTTACTGATAATAGTTCGTTGCAAGCAGAAGGTACTGGCAACATAGTCTTTCAAATGAGTAATGGAGGGAAAGCTATGATAAAATATGTGCTCTATGTACCTGGAATGAAATGCAACTTTCTAAGTGTTGGACAACTAGTCGAAAAAGGTTTCTCAGTTGTAATGAAAGATGGAGTTTTGAAATTGTTCGACACCAAGAACAATTTGGTCTTAAAATCTCCATTGTCGAAGAATAGGACATTTAAGACTATGATCAGTTCGACAAAAGTTTAATGTTTGAAAACTGTTGTTGACCACAAGGATAGTTGGTTGTGGCATTTGAGGTTTGGACATTTAAATTTTTGATCACTTAATCAACTGATTACTCAAGATATGGTTACTGGTATTCCAAGCCTGGAGATGTCTGAAAAACATTGTGAAGGTTGTTTAGTGGGAAAGAAATCCAGAAATTCTTTCATTTCGACTATGACAATGAGATCATCTTTCATTCTCTAAGTTGTGCATTCAGATGTATGTGGTCCATTCGAAGAACATACAATTGGTGGAAACAAATATTTTGTTTCGTTTGTCGATGAGTTTAGTCGAAAGCTGTGGATCTATATGATAAAACGAAAGGACGAAGTACTCGAATTCTTTAAGAGATTCAAGATACTTGTCAAAAACCAGAGTGAGAATAAGATCAAAGTTCTGTGAACAGATGGAGGTGGAGAATACAAATCCAAGATGTTTGAAGATTTATGTGCAGAACGTGGTGTTGATCATGAGGTAACTGCTCCCGATACACCTTAACATAATATAATTACTGAAAGAAGAAACATAACCATATCAGATATGGCGAGATGCATGGTGAAGCAAAAGAATTTGCCAAAGTCTTTATGGGGAGAAGTTGTTTTGACTGCATATTATATTTTGAATAGGTGTCCTACTAAGATATTAAAGAAAAAGGTTCCTGAAGAAGTATGGAGTGGCAAACGACCATCAGTAAGTCATTTGAAGGTGTTTGGCTCTATACGTTACAAGCATGTTCCTAATGCAAGGAGAAGTAAGGTTGATGACAAGAGTGAACCTATGATTCTGGTAGGATATCATAAAACTGGTGCATACAAAATATTCAATCTAGTTAATGAGAAGATTGTGTTGAGTCGAGATATTATGATTAATAAAAATTCTTCTTGGGATTGGAATTCTAGCAATTCAATTAACAAGCCATTAATGAACTTTGGTTTCGACGAAGAAACTGATGAAGTAGAGGTCGAAGAAATTGTTGAGAATCCAGTCGAAGTCAAAGAAGAAGCAGTGCTGACACTCCCGATGAAGTCGGAGAGACTGTGGCTGAAACAAGCCAAAGACCTAAAAGAAATAGAGTTATTCCAACAAGACTTCATGATTATGAAGTGGTGGGTGATGATGAAATCACACCAGATGGAGAATTAGTTCATTTTTCTTTACTTGCAGATGCTGAACCAATCAACTATAGTGAAGCTTTGAAGATTAACAAATGAAAGTTAGCTATGGTCAAAGAGTTACAGACAATCGAAAGAAACAACACATGGGAGTTAGTCGAATTGGAAGCACATACAAAAGCTATTGAAGTAAAGTGGGTGTTCAAGTTGAAACACAATGCAGATGGGTCAATAGCAAGACATAACACAATATTAGTAGCACAAGGTTTTCTTCAAAGAGCAGGACTTGACTACTCTGAAGTATTTGCTCCACTAGCAAGATTAGAGACTGTTCAACTAGTGGTAGCATTGACATGCAACCAAGGCTGGTCGACATTCCATCTAGATGTGAAATCAGCATTTATGAATGGTCCTTTAGACAAAGAAGTTTATGTCACACAACCTCCTGGGTTTGTGATTCAGAAGTAAGTAAGTAAAGTATATAGATTTCATAAAGCGCTCTATGGCCTCAAGCAGGCACCTAGGGCATGGAACAAGAAGATCGACTCATGCTTAGTCGAATTGGGATTTGTCAAATGAAAATCAGAAAATGGTGACTGTATTCAAGTTGTAGCACAAGATATAACAATCATCTGCTTGTATATTGATGACTTGTTAGTAACTGGAAATAGTTTGGAGAACTTATCGAAGTTCAAAGAGCTGATGACGAAGGAATTTGAAATGTCGAATCTAGGAAAATTGTCTTATTTTCTAGGCATGAAATTTCAAATGTCGAAGCAAGGTATGGTGCTACATCAAAGAAAGTATGTCAAAGAGATACTCAAGAGATTCAGAATGGATGATTCGAATCCTACATCCTCACCTGTCGAACCAAATGTGAAATTGAAGAAGAATGGAGAGGAAGACAAAGTCGATGTAACTATGTTCAAGAAAATTGTGGGATCTCTGAGGTATGTATGCAACAATCAACCTGATATAGGTTTCAGTGTCGAATTAGTAAGCAAATATATGGGTGAACCAAGAGTGTCACATATGAAGGTTGCAAGAAGAATCCTGAGATATTTGAAGGGTTCAATAAATTGTGGAATACTATTTCGATGAGACTCTGAAGGCAAAGAATCAATAGTTAATTGCTTTTCAGATGCTGATTGGTGTGGAGATAAGGAAGATCGAAGAAGCACAACTGAATATTTCTTTCAAGTATTTGGTGCCTCAATCTCATGGTGTTCGAAGAAGCAACCTGTGGTGGCATTGTCATCGTGTGAAGCTGAATATATAGCAGGATCCTATGTTGCATGTCAAGCAATTTGGATCAGATCTGTACTTGAAGAAATGACTGTCGAAGTGAAGAAACCTCTAGTATTGCAAATCTACAACAAGTCAGTCATAAATCTGGTGAAGAATCCAGTTCTGCATGGAAGAAGTAAACATATTGAAGCAAAATTTCACTTCTTGAGGGAAAAAGTAAATCAAGGTGAACTTGAAGTTAGGCATTGCTCAAGTAAAGCGCAGTTGGCCGATATTTTCACCAAATGATTGAGGATCAACAAATTCTTGAATTTGAGAAAGAAATTAGGAATAGTTCAGATTGACTATTTTTGAGGATGTTCGACAACTTGAATTATGGGAGTGTGTTGAAATATTAAATTAGATTAGATTAGATTTAATATTTAAATATAATCCAAGTTGTGTTAGCCCAAACCCAATTAGGATTATATATAAATAGTCATAGTGTGTATCATTATTTATACAATTCAATAATACAAATATTTATTTCCTTTATTATTCTCTCTTTCTCTCCTCACTAAAAATGTCTCACACTAACAAATACCTCATATTACAAGATTTTTCCTCGTGGGCACCATATCTTGAAGCAAGTGCCAAGAAAAAACCTCCACTTTAAAAAGAACCCTACACTTCCTACCCCTAGCCAAAACTAGAGTTCCACATCTAGCAAATATAACTCCTTCCATGGAGACAGTTTATCCACGAACATCCTCCACCTCAACTTACTAAGAAGGCTTAATTAACTAGCCTAAAATCCTTAATCCATAAACCACCATATTTCCCATATCTATACACATCCTCCCACCTAACCTAAGCAACTTTCAGCCCCCAATTAAGCCCCTCTAGAGAAACCTTCTTTAAAAACCAAATTGAATGATCAATTATATATTTTTTATTTATAGTTTAATTCTTCATCAATTAGTTCATATCAACCTGTCTCACACATTATTTTAAAATTGTGTGACATGTTATTAACTAACCAAATTTTAACAATTAAATAAGACCACCCATTCTATAAAGAAATAAAATAAGACTACAAAAAAGAAACATATGCATAATAAAATAATACTCTTATATTGCCTACTTAGCTTACAAACGTCATCACATGAAATAACATAAAATAAGACTATGCAATAAATATATGCAAGTTTGGACACATTCAGACTTACCGTGATACAACATAAAAACAAGACTATGCATTCTATAACGTTTATTCAGTCACTATAAATATGTGGAAATGGTATTCAAGAAATACACAACTTTCCATACAAAGCTTTAACAACTAAATCAGTTATTAAATTTGATAAACTATGATTTCTCACACCATAAACCTATTTCTCCTCTTCATCATCTTCACCACATTCTTATGTCTCTCTTCATTCGATGATAGGATTCCAAGGAATACTCGATTTTCCTGCAGAAATAATTTTGCAGAAACTTTCTTGCAGATTTCATTTCCGCAGCAAATTCCATAGGTATACCTGCAGTTTTTTCTGCGGAATTACATTATCTATAAAAAATAAACTATATTTAGGAATCCGCATGTAATTCTGCAGAAACATTTTGTACCGATTGTGTTGCAGATTTTCTTGTAGTTTATTTTGAATAATTTTTTTAATTTAAATAATATAAATTAATTTGATTCATAGTGTAGGTGTTTAATTGTTTGTAATTGCGACTTTGTAATCATGGTGGCTGCTCTCATCTCTTCATTTTGTGTTGGCGTGTGTTTAAATAGGATAAGGATTGTTTCAATTGAAATGAAGTGCAATTTGTTGCAAAGTTATAACTGTGTGGTGCATATGCATGTAATGTTGAAATTCAAATGAAAACAAAATTAATTTGATTCAAGTACACCTCTTTGTTTTGGTATTTAAATGATATAGGCTTGATTCTTAATTTTGATGATGCATAATGATAATACACTTGTTTTCAAGTTTTGTTAGATGGATCGAATTCTAAGTCATTCTTTAAGATGTTTAGAATTTCATATTTCATGCTTGTGAACATGATGTCAAGTGTTTGTTGCTAGTTGAGGTAGGTTTACCATAATCAACAATTATCTAAATTTTCTCCCTGGAAAAAAGTCATAATCATGTATTAGTAGTACTGATGAAACATTGTGTTTTGGGGGTTAAAAACCTAGATTTGTTTTAAAATGGTATTTCTCCTATCAACTTATTCAAAGGTTCCATAAGATTTCAACATTTTATGTGAGTTTGTAATTGGTAGTTAACGTGTACATTAACATCATCATGTCATGTCATATCGGTGTGAATGACTAATTAGTTATTTCCTTGTCATTTTCTAAATGATAGGTAGGGGTATTTAAAATCGAATCAATCCAATAGAAAAGTGCAAATCAAATCAAATCAAATCGAAATCGTAAAAAATTGCATTTGGTTCGAATGTATTTGAGTTATCTTTTAATAAAACCGCATAGTTCAGTTCGGTTTGCGATTTGTATTTTACAAACCAAATCAAACTACATTATGTTATAAATTAAATTTTACATAACTCACATCCAATCTAAACCTAAACCTCTTAACCTTATCATTACAAATAATTTTCTCATCCTTACCCTTATGGTTTTAGTTTCAGTTTTCTCAAATCTCTCATAGCATTGTAGCGTCTTCTTCGCCACATACATCTTGCATATTTTTCTCTAATATCTACTCTATTATATTCTTTCTTTTTCACCATCTCATTTTTATGAAAAGTTCCCTCTTTCAATTTTGTTTTTATCACACATCTTGTTCTCTAATCTCTCATCTCTTATGTTCTTTCTTTTTCATCTTCACTAATCTCTCATCTCTTTTATTTTTTTTTATTTCATTATAATATTTTTGATATTGTTTTATGCTATTACTTTATGTTTATTATTTCACTTTTGTCTAATCGAACTTTTACATATTAAATAGAAAGTTGTTGTCTAAATATGATGAATTTTATTGTTATTTGGTAGTATGTGAATTACTAAATACAAAGTTATATTGTCATCTATATGTGTATTTATGGCTCAATAAAATATTCACTACGCCAAAAATTAAAAATAACAGTGCACCATAGACAACGCTCATTTCAGGAAGCGCTGATATAAGTTAAATTAAAACTATAAACTAAATTAATAAAAAGCACTGTTAAAGGGCATAGAAAAGAAAGCGCTTTCTTGAAAGCGCTGCTATATGGCATAGATACGAAAACATGTATGAAAGAGCTGCTATAGGGCACAGATAAGAAAGTGTTGCAAAAATTAAAAATAACAGCGCATCATAGACAGCGCTCATTTCAGAAAGCGCTACTATAAGTTAAAATATTTTAACTATAAACTAAATTAATAAAAAAACACTGCTAAAGGGCGTAGAAAAGAAAGCTCTTTCTTGAAAGCATTGCTATAGGGCATAAATACGAAAGCGCTTTCTGAAAGTGCTGCTATAGGGCCCAAATAAGAAAGCGCTTTCTAAAAATGCTGCTATAGGGCCCAAATAAGAAAACGCTTTCTAAAAGCGCTACAAAAATAAAAAATAACAGCGCAACATAGACAACGCTCATTTCAGGAAGTGCTGCTATAAGTTAAAAAATTAAAACTATAAACTAATTTAATAAAAAGCGCTGCTAAAGAGCATAGAAAGAAAAATACTTTCTTGAAAGTGCTGCTATAGGCCATATATACGAAAGCACGTTCTAAAAGCGCTGCTATAGGGCATATATTAGAAAATGCTTTTGTCATTAAAATCGTTGGTAATGCATATACTTTAGGCAGCGCTTTCTGAAAGCGCTGCCTTTTCAAAATTCTAAAATTAAAACTCTTAAACCATAAAATAACAAAACATTATTCTTTCTGCTACTCACCTCTGTATCTCAACAATTCTCAGTGATTTCACGACTTTCACCTCCGTTCACCGTCGTTCGAACTCCGTTCACCGTTGTTCGACCTCTGTTCTCAGCAATTTCACATCGTCTTCATCTTCTCGGCCTTCACCATCATCGTCTTCATCTTCTCGACCTTCACCATCATCGTCTTCGGACTTCTCGACACTGTTGTTTGGTAAATTTCTTCCTCAAATTTCTTCACCATGAATATTTATTTTTAATTTAGTTCAATAGATGTTAGTTTCATACACATACATAATACATATGTTGATTACACCATCAAATTCAACTCTAAAATGGTGATCTTTTACATATGTTTCCTTGACTTTTAAAAAAGGGCTTTCATTTTCTTCTATTTGGAAGTATACAATAACATCTTGACTCAACTTTTTAGAGAATTTTGGCATAATAACCCGTGGAAAAAATTATTGATTCATATGTTAGGTGATACCTCAATCAGGTATCTCCCATCAGGTTGGTAAGTGATAGTAAGCTTCAGGATCTTTGAACTACCACTATCATACTCATTATCCCACTCAAGTTCTATTGTACGCTTAGCTTGATGATGGACTCTAAAAGGTGGTGAAGCATACCATATAGGGAGTAAGTTGCTGCCACCTGAACTACTAACAGATGTAACAAACGGGTAGGGTTTGATATAGTATATTTCTAACAAAAACCATCAAGATAGATTTGTGCTAATGCTTCCTATATCTGAGTGCCTTTGGAAACACGAAAACCAGCAACAATAAGTGTTATTTCAAATTGATTAGGAGAATTGATTATGTGTGAATTAATTGTTAGTGTCATCTCTAAATTATTAACTGTTACATAATATGTTTGAGTTTTCTCAGATTGTAGGAATTGACTTTTGGTATCTTATATACTCACTTTTGTAATATTCTCATTTGAGCTTCATTTTGTATCCAGGTTACACATATTAGAGACAAAATTATACTTGAAGACCTTCGATTTTGAATTAAGTTGGTTGAACAAGTCAAAATTCTTATTTTACACTAAGGTTAGAGAACCTTATATGTTTTATATTCCATTAGAATATGCTCCTATGATTTTCTATGAATATGCCTAATTATTATTAAGCTTTTTAGTATCTATCATTTTTTTGGTAAGTATTGTTTTTATTTAGCTTACTTAATAGTAAGACCATGGATAAAAAATGGATGTCTGTCAATCAATTGTCCAAAGAGTACGAGAATGGGGTATTGGAATTTGGTAAGTTTGCTGTTGAACACGCCGAAGATGCCAATAGAATGAAATGTCCTTTCTTAAGTTATTGTTTCGTGGATCGGGTTGACGCAGTTAGGTTGCAATCGCATTTATTGAGGCATGGAATTGATCGAAGTTACACATGTTGGATATTCCATGGTGAGAAAAGTAACGAGAATGTTGAACTGGGGGATAGTACGTCATATGCTTCAGACGACAATGACAGAGATACATACGATTGTGATCGAGTCGAAGAGATTGCAGAAGCACTTGAAGAAGATCTTCAAGATTGTCCCAAAATGTTTGAGAGGTTGGTAAGCGATGCATAGAAACCGTTGTATAAAGGTTGCACTAAATTCACAAGATTGTCTGTGGTATTAAAGTTGTACAACTTAAAGGAAGGCAATGAATGGTCGGATAAAAGTTTCAGAGTTATTAGCCATTATGAGAGATATGCTTCCGGATGATAATATTCTTCCTAATCGAACCTATGAGGCAAAAAAAATGTTGTTCTCTATTGGCATGAGCTGTGATAAGATACATGCTTGTCCAAATGATTGTATTTTGTTTCGAAACGATTATGCATCGTTAATGAGTGCCCTAAATGCAGTGTATCTCGATATAAGAAAAAATTGTCTCCAACAAAAGTCTTATGGTATTTTCTTATAATTATGAGATTTAGACGCATGTTTCATAGTAAAATCGATGCAAGACACTTGACTTGGCATGAAGATGAAAGAATTATTAATGGAAAGTATCGACATTCGGCAGATTCACCACAGTGGTCAAAAATTGATAATGACTTTCTTGATTTTGAAGAAGAAGAAAGAAACCTTCACTTGGCATTATCTACTGATGGAATGAACCCACGTGGTCTTCAAAGTATCCCACATACCACATGACCTGTGATTCTTATGATTTATAACCTACCTCCATGGCTATGTATGAAGCGTAAGTACATGATATTATCTATGTTAATTTCTGGGCCTAAACAACCAGGGAATGACATAGACGTATACTTGACACCTTTGATCGAAGATTTAAAGATTTTGTGGGAGAACGGTGTGGAGATTTATGATGGATATAGGAAACAAAGTTTCAATTTGAGGGCGATGTTGTTTGGCACAATTAATGATTTTCCAACATACGAGAATCTATCAGGGTATAACATTAAAGGTCAAAAAGCGTGTCCTATTTGTGAAGATGGAACCGATATGACACGATTGGACCTTTTTCAGAAAAATTTCTTTCTCGGTCATCGTATATTCTTAAATTCTAAACATCACTACCGTGGGTGGAGAAAAGCTTTCAATGGAGACACTAAACAAACGTAAAGCTCCACTTGGATTGTCAGGTGACCAAATTTTTTAAAAGGTGAAAGATGTGTATACTCAGTTTGGAAAGCCTTTTGCACATACGGTTGTCAAAGGTGGGTGGAAGAAGAGGTCGATTTTTTTTTGAATTTCCATATTGGAAGTCTTTTTATGTGAGACATTTTCTCGATGTTATGCATATTGAAAAAAATGTATTTGAAAGTGTTATAGGTACGTTACCTAATATAAAAGGAAAGTCTAAGGATGGCCTTAAAGCAAGGGAGGTCATGGTAAAGATGGGAATAAGAACTAAATTAGGACCCGTGAAGAAAGGAAGATGAACATATCTACCACCTGCTGCTCATACTCTATCTAGAAAGGAGAAAAAACTATTGTGTAAGTTTCTAAGTGAAGTTAAAGTTCCTGAAGGATACTCTTCAGATATCAGAAGACTTGTGTATATGAAAGAACTCAAGTTAAAGAGTTTAAAGATACATGATTGCCATGTCATAATGGAACAATTTCTACCAATAGGTATACGTTCTATTTTTGCAGAAAAAGTAAGAAGCGCAATAACTAAATTGTGTTTTTTCTTCAGGTCAATTTATAGTAAGGTAATCAATCCTGAGATCTTACCGACATTGCAAAAAGAAATAGTTATTAATTTGTGTGAGTCTGAAATGTTTTTTCCTCCCTCATTTTTTGACATAATGGTACGTCTAGTTGTTCATCTTATAAAAGAGACACAGTTGTGTGGACCAGCTTATATGAGATGGATGTACCCTGTTGAATGTTATATGAAATATTAAAAGGGTACGTGAAAAACCGAAGTCGTCCAGAGGGTTGTATTGTTGAACGACACATTGTTGAAGAAGCGGTTGAGTTTTGTACTGAATATTTGTCCAATGTGCAATCCATTGGACTCCCCAAATCTCATATTTTCCAAAAAAAAAAAGAAGGAAAAAAATTAATTGGAAATAAAATTGTGACAATATCTAGGGATGAACGACATTAAGTGTATTTGTATGTTCTGCATAATAACAATGAGGTTAGCCGTATGTTGAAATGCACAAGGATGTACTATGAGGTGAGAATCAGAATAGAAATGAAAATTGGATAATACGAGAGAACAACAAAAATTTTATAAAATGGTGTAAGGATCATATTTATTCAAAGTTTTATTCAGATCCCGCTTCAATAACAGAAAGATTGATATGTTTGGCATATGGTCCAAGTTTGCATGTGTTTTGTGTTTTCTCATAGCACATACACAATTAATGGATACACATTTTATACCAAAGAACAAAATGATAAAAGTACTATGCAGAATAGTGGTGTCACCGTGGTAGCTAAAGAAATGCACATTTCAAGTATGAAGGACTTAAACCCAAAATATGAAAATTTGTCATATTTTGGGGTTATCGATTGCATTTGGGTGTTTTATTACAAGAAGTTTCATATTCATATCTTTGGTTGCAACTGGGTACATAATAGTGGCATACGAATGTATAAGTCAGGATTTTTGCAAGTGGATTTTAATAGGATAGGATACAAAGTTGAGCCTTTTATTCTAGCCTCTCAAGATAAACAAGTGTTCTACGTCACTTAACCGAAGAGTACGAAATTGTCTATAGTGCTTTTATCTAACAAAGTGATTGATGATAAAAGTGTAGATCAAGGTGATATTGATGTTGAAAATGAGTCGTATATTAGAAACGATCGAGATGAAGATATTATAGAGGATGAATCATATATCAGAAAGGATCATAATGAAGGAATTTGGATCAATCCATCCATCCGCGTTCTTAAGAGACAAGTAATTCACGATCCAACCAAGAAAAGAAAGAGATGTTAGATAAAAAGGTAATATAGTAAAATGTTATATATTTCGTCATTTAATAAACTTATATAATTGTCATTTTATATACTTAATTGATTATAGAATTAGATATTTGGAATTATATATTTGGAATTATATATTTTTCATTAGATACTTATGTTTTTTCTTTATTACAGGTTAGATGACTAGTAACGAGGATCACCCATATGATGATTCTATTAATGATGGAAAGAAATCCGCTAATGCCGAGGAAAGGGAAATTAGAAGAGGAATAAATATTATGAAGAAAATCATTCACGATAGAAATAGATGAATAAAATATAATGTGCATTGAAATTAAAATGAGCAAATAATTAAACCTAACGGTTATAAATTGACAAGTTACATTGGTTCACTTGTAAGGACAGAAGTTTCAATTACTTGTGATAATTGGAGAAAGGAGCAGTTGGATACCGCTAAAGATAAAATCTGGAGTGAGATACAGGTACCATATTTGATATTATTTGTTTTTTTATTACGATTATTTCTTTAAATTACTTATACAAACGCACTTTGTGTATGTTTTTTGTAGAGGTCTTTTAACATTGATGATGTCAGAAGAGATTATTGTCTTCAATTGGTCGGAAAAAGACATAGAGGGTTTAAATCTTATTTATCAAACAAGTATCTAAGAGATGCCAAAAAAGTTTTTGTTGATGTAGAGCGTACAAGTAAATATGAAAACTTGATTTCATCAGAAGAATTGGACACTTTTAAAGACAAACGAAGAACCAAAATATTTCAGAATACTAGTGTCGTAAATCGTCAACGAGCATCAGGTCCCGTGTATTTATACAGAAAACGGCATACAGAATATGCACGCTTACAACAAAAAATAGTAAGTATCTATAAATTGCAATTATATACTTGTTCATCATGAGTTATAATTCATCTTATTTTTTGTCTTAATGTGTAGTTAAAAGAGGAGAATAGTTCCGAAACATATGTTCCAGAACATGTTTTGTGGAAGGCTGCTCGTGTGGGTAAGGATGAAGTTGTTAAGGAAGAGGTTTAACAAATTTTTGAGAAATGTGTAAGTATAATATTAATTGTTTAATTAAATCAGAACTTTATTAACATATAATATTCATGCTTTTTTGATATTCATATGAATTTCAGGAGAATCTGTCTCAGTCTATATCTTCAGATGACTACAATGATTGCAGGAGCATACTTAGTCGAGCATTAGATGTTCCTGAGTATTCTGGTCGGGTGAGGGGGTATGGGACATGGGGTCACTCCAACATTCTTGAAAAAGAAAAATCCAAAGACAAAATCTCTTAGCAATAAAGAACTGCAGGCAAAGTTGCAGGCATTAGAAGCTGAAGTTCGTGAATCGAGAAAGGAAAAAGAAAGAGATCAACCAGAAATGGAAGCTTCAGGTTTTAAAGATACTAGCGACAAAGATAGTATCAATTGTAATGTTCAACCGAATATTCCCGAGTTAATTATATATATCATTATGAAATTAAATTAGTGTAATTTATTTAATTGACACAAACACACACACACACACACACACACACACACACACACACACACACACACACACACACACACACACACACACACACACACACACACACACACACACACACACACACACACACACACACACACACACACACACACACACACACACACACATATATATATATATATATATATATATATATATATATATATATATATATATATATATATATATATATATATATATATATATATATATATATATATATATATATAGAGAGAGAGAGAGAGGATGAATCATATATCAGAAAGGATCATAATAATGGAATTTGGATCAATCCATCCATCCACGTTCTTAAGAGACAAGTAATTCACAATCCAACCAAGAAAAGAAAGAGATGTTAGATAAAGAGGTAATATAGTAAAATGTTATATATTTCATCATTTAATAAACTTATATATTTGTCATTTTATATACTTAATTGATTATAGAGTTAGATATTTAGAATTATATATTTGGAATTATATATTTGTCATTAGATACTTATGGTTTTTCTTTATTACAGGTTAGATGGCTAGTAACGAGGATCACCCATATGATGATTCTGTTAATGATAGAAAGAAATCCGTTAATGCAAAGAAAGGGAAATTAGAAGAGGAATAACTATTATGAAGAAAATCATTCACGATAGAAATAGAGGAATAAAATATGATGTGCATTGAAATTAAAATGAACAACTAATTGAATCTAACGGTTATAAACTAACAAGTTACATTGGTTCACTTGTAAGGAGATGAGTTTCAATTACTTATGATAATTGGAGAAAAGAGCAGTTGGATACCGTTAAAGACAAAATATGGAGTGAGATACATGTACCATATCTGATGTTATTTGTTTTTTTATTATGATTATTTCTTTAAATTACTTATACAAATGCACTTTGTGTATGTTTTTTGTAGAGGTCTTTCAACATTGATGATGCCATAAGAGATTATTGTCTTCAATTTGTTGGAAAAATACATTGAGGGTTTAAATCTTATTTATCAAACAAGTATCTAAGAGATGCCGAAATTTTTTTTGTTGATGTCGAGCGTCCAAGTAAATATGAAAACTTGATTCCATCAGAAGAATAGGACACTTTTAAAGATAAAAGAAGAACCAAAATATTTCAGAATACGAGTGTCGTAAATCACCAACAAGCATCAGGTCCCGCGTATCCATACAGAAAATGGCATACAGAATATGCACGCTTACAACAAAAAATAGTAAGTATATATAAATTGCAATGATATACTTGTTCATCATAAGTTATAATTCCTCTTATTTTTTGTCTTAATGTGTAGTTAAAAGAGGAGAATAGTTCCGAAACATATGTTCCAGAACATGTTTTGTGGAAGGCTGCTCGTGTGGGTAAGGATGAAGTTTTTAAGGAAGAGGTTCAACAATTTTTTTAGAAATGTGTAAGTATAATATAAATTGTTTAATTAAATCAAAAGTTTATTAACATATAATATTCATGCTCTTTCGATATTCATATGAATTTCAGGAGAATTTGTCTCAGTCTATATCTCTAGATGACTACAATAATTGCAGAAGTATACTTAGTCGAGCATTGGATGTTCCTGAGTATTCTGGTCGGGTGAGGGGTATGGGACATGAGGTCACTCCAATGTCCTTGAAAAAAAATCCAAAGACAAAATCTCTTAACAATATAGAACTTCAGGCAAAGTTGCAAGCATTAGAAGTCGAAGTTCGTGAATTGAGAAAGGAAAAAGAAAGAGATCAACCAGAAATGGAAGCTTCAGGTTTTAAAGATACTAGCGATAAAGCTAGTGTCAATTGTAATGTTCAACCGAATATTCCGGAGGTAATTATATATATCACTATGAAATTAAATTAGTGTAATTTATTTAATTGACACACACACACACACACACACACACACACACACACACACACACACACACACACACACACATATATATATATATATATATATATATATATATATATATATATATATATATATATATATATATATATATATATATATATATATATATATATATATATATATATATATATATATATACACACACACACACAGACACATTAGTAATGTCATATTTATTATTGGTTTTATGGCATTTCACCCTGTCAACTCTATTTATCGTCACCGACTTATCAGATGGTTAGGAAGGGGAAAGTGCATAATACTTTGGGAGAAGTACTTCTTCACCATAAACTTCTCCCTGTTGGATATTTGAAGGTATCAATTGATATTGCTTTAGAGGGGGTGCGTTATTAGCAATACTAGACGATGTTTCAGATGCAACATTGGTGGGAGAGGCAGTAGGTGTGTATGTTGCATGGCTGTCAAGCCTCATTCGCGTAGATGATGAGGTATGCTTAAAACCATTATGAACCTTTGAGTATTCAAGGTTTTACGAGCATTTTACGTACATTTTTTTTATATGGTAATTTTAGACTCCTAGAAAACCCAAATCAAAAGATAAGGGGATTATGCGGCAAACCGAGTCAATTGTATCAAAAACAGAGGTATAACATAATTATATGATATTTATGCATAGAATAATCTTATACTTCACCTAACTAATTATATGATATTTAGATGCATGCTTAAGAGATTGAACAAGCCAGTAGGGGTAAGAAGACGACGACTAGCAAAAAACCTACTTCTGAGTATAGGTCGTTCCTTTGGACATATATAGGAATAACATATATTCCAATTGGTGTTACTCGTCTTATACCTATGAAGGTAGACATTTTTGGTTATGATACATGGAAGCAATTGGTAGAGAAGATATGGATCGAGTTTTTCAATATTTGACTTTAGGCCTCGGTGTTATCGATACATACATCAGGTATATTCCGATCAACTTTGTTTAATTAAATGAACAATTTATTTACATCATTTTAATGAATATAGTCTAATTTTAATGATGTTTTTATTTAAGGTTTCTGTATGACAAAGTGATGCGCCCGCGTGGATTGGAAGAAAGATTCGCTTTCTTAGCTCCCTGCACCATCAACGTAGGGTTAATCGTAACAAAACCAGATGATGTCATATCGTATGTACTCGATTTATTTGTGGCCAGCAAAGATACAAAAAAGTTATTCTTTTTACCATATAATACTGGCAACGGATTAGATTTTCATCTTAACTTCATATATTATAATTTTTCGTTTTTTGACGTTGTGTAGAAAATTTCCATATAACATTTGTTTAATTTTACAGTGGACATTGGTTGTTGCTTGCGATTAATCCTGTAAGAGAAATTGTATACTATCTGGATTTGTTATACAATGATTGGACAACATACCCAGATTTAAAGAAGATGATTGATACATAAGGGAGATTGTTCTAAATATTCTTGTGTATATTTATTTATCTATGTGAGATTGTTCTAAATAGTCGTTTATAATTTATTATAGTGTTCTACAAACTTTTCATCACAAAGAGGTATTCAAGTACCAAAGAGTAGAGCCAACAACATTACGTGGATCGGAGTGCATAAGAACAAGTTAAGGGGTATATCCTTATTTATATATATATATATATATATATTATTTTCATGTGTAGTCTCCTCGTCAACGTAATGATATAGATTGTAGTTATTCACTACAATAAAAATGTCATTTCACGACACATAGGTTGCGACACTTACTTGATACCTGTCCTAACTCTAATATAGAGACGCGTTTCACGATGATATACACCTATTGTCTTTACATTTTTAAAATATTATTATATATAATGAAATTTATACAACTACTGCCCTAAAAATCAGTTCACGACGGTTTAAAAACTGCCATAAATTATATGTTACGACAGTATATTAACCGTCGCCCACCTAATAGTTAATTAATTATATAAATCTACACATCTCTCCAATTAATAAAATAATAATAATAATAATAATAATAATAATAATAATAATATTTTTATAAATTCACTTCTTCTTATTATGACACGTACTTAACTTCCTCACAAATATATTTCTCAAATTAAAAAATACTATTCAAACTTCACGACAGTGAATTCATCGTCGCCAACAATTATCAAATAATTATGGAAGGAAACGACCGTGATTTTATCGTCGCCTACAATTATCATAGTTATCAAAGGGCACGACAGTGAATCTACCGTCACCACCCCATACCCTTCACACACCGAGAAAAAGTTCGCGACTGTGATTTCACCCTTCGTTATCTATGAATGCATCTTTCGTGCTAAAATTGAATATGCTTTTTATGTTTTTTATTCTCTTCTTTTTAAGAATAATCGTCAAAGGCCTCTCACCCTCAAAGGAGAATCACCGTCAAAACATTTCTCTCAGGCACTCACGCTGTCACTGCGAATCACCGTTAAAGTAACCACCATCAATTTGAATCTTAACAGGTTTGTCTTCTCAAACCCTAAATTACATCTCAAACCCTAAGTTCCTGCTCAAACCCTAAGTCCCTTCTAAAACCCTAATTTTTTTCTGCAAATATGTGTGTTTTCGTGTCATATTATATATTCATGTGTGTTTTTCCTTTCATCTTTCCCTTCATAAATTGATGCAATATATTAGGGAACAAAGCTAAGAAAAAGATATGCAAAGTGGTTGTGATGAATGAACTCAACTCTTCAGAAATCCCTCCTGTTTTGAATGTTTCTTATCAATCTTTCAAGGGAAATATGATTTTTTTCTCCAAGTTTACTTCTTTGAGAATTCCCCTTTCCCGCAGCATAAAACTAATAACATAAATCACACTAGATTATTGTAACTTATTTTTATCAGCTAATAAACCAACAAGAACATAAACCCTTACTTACATCAGTTCTAAACTTAAAAGGCTTATGATTGACGGGATTTAATTTTCTGTACTTTACAACTTGAGAATCCGTTGTGGTCGGTGTAGGTTTCTGTTTCAAGATAGTAAAAATTAAGATAAAAATCATTGAAATAAAATAACAACAAAGAAACTCTAAGCTAAACCAGACCTTGTATATTTTTCTATCACCCCACTTGCTTCAAATAATTGTATTTTCGGAACCAACACTTTCTTTACTGAGTAATCAACTACAAGTAATCAACACTTTCTATGCAAAATGAAACTGTGATGAAAATGGCAATGATGCATAGTACTATCTCTACTGCACTAGTTTTAATTTTTGGATGATAATGAAAAACTTGTTTAAAATAATATAAACAATTAAAGTTAATGAATGTGATTGGTTAAGGTTCCATGCAAACACATGTATTCATAAAAGTGTGATAATAAACTCTAACATGCACCATAGGTGATAGGATATATGTTTGTGTTAAATTATATTTTTGTGTTCAATATTTATGTAGTTATTTTTATCATAAATTTAAACTAAAGTATATTAAATAAAATATGATACAACTTGTATCATTTTAATATTACAATTACAAATTAATATTGCAAGACTATACACTGTCAGTTGTTGGAAAATGAAATTGCTATTGCCATTACTAGTTAGGGCCTATATCTTCTTTTCAATATAATTAGACCAAATTTGTTTACTGTTGCAATGTTATTTGGAATTTAAATTCAAAGAATATTATTGATATGATGTTTTTGTTTTTGGTTGCATGCAGCTTTTCTCTTCCAAGTGCTTCGCTATTATTTGTTTGTGAATTTCGGGTATGATTTCAATGCTCTCTCATAACATCATGCTTTAGGTTTCAATTTATTAAGAAAATGGTTCCATACTTTCATTCAATGTAATAAAACACATCAGTTACATGAATGAATTAGTGTCATTCTATTAAATTATTAATAAAGTTATTTTATCTAGCTAGGTAAAATATGTATATTATTATACACTTTGAAGTTTGAACTTTAAGAACATGCACTTTTGTTACTAAATATGTGACACGTAAAGAGATATAAACTTACTGGTTTTAACTATACATAAACACATTTCATCTTATGATTAATTTTCAAGCATGTTATGTGGTCCACTATGCTAATTGATAGTACAAGGCTTCACCTATAAAACTTGTTATGCAGTGTCTAAAAACAAATTAAACAACCAATACTAAAATTCTATCTCTTTTATTTTTCTATTGTTTATATTTAAAATAACATGTTTTCGTAAGTACTAGAACTCTTGAGCATATAATTAATATAATATTTATATATATTTTTTTGAAGAAATGGATAAGTCATGGATTACTAAGCCATAATCATTGATTACGTATCAACAAGGGATAAAAGAATTTATTGATTTTGCATTTAAAGGTGCAAAAGAAAACGACGTAGTAATATGCCCTTGCAAATGTTGCGGTTTCAGAAAATCAAAGAGTATGAGTGACATGTTCAACCACTTAAGTTGATCACCTTTTCCTCAGGGATACACCATGTGGATCCATCACGGAGAGTCTTTTGTACGACCTAGTACTATCTCCCCTAGTAGTACTCCAAATATGGTTGAAGATACTATCATTGTCGAACATCCTATTCAGAACATGATCAACGATGCATTCGGAGTTGATAGGAATCATGCAAATAAAATACCATTTGCGTCAAATTTGGAGATTGACCAACAAGATTATGTGATGTCAAGTGCAACTCAGGAAAGAAACGAAGCCAAAGAGTACTATGAATTGGCTAGAGAAGGAGAACAACCTTTATATGAAGGGTGTAAACGATATTCAAGACTATCTTTTTTGGTTCAGTTGTACCATATAAAATGTTTATGTGGATTGAGTGAGAAGGCAATCACAATGATTTTAGAGTTAATAAAAGATGCATTTGAATATGCAAACATTCCAAGTTCGTTCTATGAAGCCAAGAAATCAATCACAAAACTTGGTTTGAATCATGTAAAGATACCTGCATGTCCAAACGGTTGTATACTTTATTGGGGAGAAGATGAAGAGAGGGAGACTTGCAAAAATTGCAACACTTCAAAATGGAAAACAAATGAAGATGTCTCTGTTAATAAGAAAAAGAAGAAAATTCCTCTCAAGGTTCTTCGTTACTTTCCATTAAAACCTTGATTACAAAGATTATTTTTGTCATTAAAGACGGCTGAGGATATGAGATGGCATGCAATATATACTAACAGTGATGAAATATTAAGGAATCCTAGAGATTCAGAAGCTTGGAAGAAATTTGACTTGACACAAACTTGGTTTTCATCAAATCTGCAAAATGTACGTCTTGCATTGGCTAGTGATGGTTTTAATCCTTTTAGTGTGATGAGTATAAACAATAGTATTTGGCCAGTTGATCTCTTCCATATAACACTCCTATGTGAGTTTGCATGAAGCAGACATCATTTATATTGTCAATGATAATTCCCGGTAAAGAAGCACCAGGAAATAATATTGATGTTTACTTACAACCCTTAGTCAAAGAGCTGGAGGAGTTACGGACAAATGGTGTGGATACATACGATTCTTCCAAAAAAGAGATGTTCAAGTTGCATGCAAATCTGATGTGGACGATTAGTGACTTTCAAGGTTTGGGTTCACTTTCTGGGTGGAACACATACACAGGGCTTGCTTGCCTATCGTGTAACTTTCAAACTATACCTCTTTGTCTTAAAGCTAGCCGTAAATTGTTTTTTATGGGTCATCGTTGTTTCCTTGATCGAAGACACAAGTTTAGATTGAACAAGATACGCTTTAATGGTGAACAAGAAATGCGGAGTCCACCGAGAACATTATCTGAACATGAAGTTTTTAAACAGGTTAAAGATGTTGAAGTCATCTTTGGTAAAAAGCCAGTGAATGAAAAATCGGTAAAAAGAACACGTGTAGGACAACCTATAAAAGGTGATAGTATAGAAGGTGATCCTACATAAGGTCATCCTCAACAATGGAAAAAGAAAAGCATATTTTTTGAACTTGCGTATTGGAAGAATAATTTTCTGCGCCATAATCTTGATCTGATGCATATTGAGAAAAATGTGTGCGATAATGTTCTATTTACTTTACTAAATGATAGGCAAAAGAGTAAAGACCATTATAAAGCTCGAGAAGACCTTCAAAATATGGGCATAAGACCTGATCTTTGGCCTGATGAAAATGGCAAAATTTCTCCAGCAACCTTTAATTTAACGGGTAAAGATAAAAGGAATTTTTTAACAACTTTAAGGAATATCAGGGTGCCTGATGGTTATTCAAGCAACATTTCTAGATGTATTGACTTAGTAAATCTCAAGGTGAATGAAATTATGAAGATTCATGATTGTCATATATTAATGGAACAACTTGTAACATTATCCATTCGCACAACATTACCTCATGAGATTTCAGCAGTTTTGATTGAGTTGTGCTCATTCTTTAGACAATTATGTGCCAAGGTATTGAAAATTGAAGACTTGGAAAAATTGCAAAACCAAATTGTCCTCACTTTATGCCACATGGAAATGTTATTTCCTCCCTCGTTCTTCACAATTATGATCCACTTGGTTGTTCACCTTGTTGAAGAAGTTAAACTTGGAGGCCCTGTTCATTATTGATGGATGTATCATGTTGAAAGGTAAATTGTGTGATTTTGTTCTAATGTTACTAACTTAGAAAGTAGAAAGTTTTTTTAACCGATACTACTATGGTTCAATAATAGGTACTTGGGAAAACTTAAATCACAGGTACGTAATAAGGCAAAACCAGAAGGGTCTATTGCAGAAGGATACCGTTTTGAAGAGATTCTTACATTTTGTTCAAGATATTTAGAAAATATTGAGACTAGATGGAATCAACCTGGACGTGAAGATGATGACCCTATTGGTGATATCTAAATAGTTCACGTGTAGCATAATTATTTCATAGAGTTGGAAAACCTGTGGGTGGATCTTTTTATAACAACCTAACACCAATTGAAAATTTGCAGGCTCATAGACACGTTTTAACGAATTATCCAATAGTGGAAGACTATCTAAAGTAAGTAGTTTTATTCCATTTAAGTGGTTTCATTTACACTATTAAGATTTTTTTACATCTAATTTCAAATAATCAAATAGGAATTTCCGAAGTATTACTCAGAACGAAATGAGGAGCGGTCAAAGAAGTGATGCTGAGATAGACAAGAAGGTTCATAGAGAGTTTGCTCATTGGTTCCAAAATCGTGTGAGTTTTCATACAAAAATAGATGTTTGTATTGAATTGGTTTTTAATAATAACAAGAATAATTGAATGTTGTATCATGTACAGATTTGCAACAATCTTGACAACATTCATGGACCAAATAAAGATGTTCTCATTAGTCTTGCTCATGGCCCTTTTTATAAAGTTAAAAGATTTACCGCGTTCAATGTCGATGGATTCAAGTTTCGAACATTGGAGCGAGACAATCTTTTAAAAACTCAAAACATATGATTTTTTGGCATGTTTGGGACACAAAGTTATTCAAGCAATAGTGATACCCAAATGAGATATAAAGGGGTCCCTTACTATGGAAGATTGATAAACATTATTGTGATTTCCTATGATGGCTTCACAGTGCCCATGTTTAAATGTGAATGGGCTAATACCATAAACCCAAGAGGCATTAAGATAGATAAGTTGGGTTTTACCTCTATAAACTTTGCAAGACTACTACATTCTAGGGAACACGAAGATAATGAGCCATACATTCAAGCATCAGAAGCTCACATGGTTTTTTATGTGTATGATGAGAGTGAACAAGGATGGAGCATATCAATTCATTTGAAACCAAGAGACTTGTATGACATGGCTGGAAATGATGAAATTATGACACACATTGAGCCATATCCATCACAAAATTTGGAATAAATTTTTTCGAATGATGATCTTGGAACTTCAGCAGTAAATAATGACTATAATTAACATATAGTTTTTTATTGATAAGAAGTCTAGTTTGTTTGTAACTTGTGTGAGACTTATGTTTTTTTGTTGCTTATCTCTAATTAATGTATGATATGACATTGCTACTCTATGTTTTTTGTTGCTTATCCCTAATTAATGTATTAGATGACATTGTTAATCTATGTTTTTTTTTTGCTCATCCCTAATTATTATATTAGATGACATTGTTACTCTATGTTTTATTGCATAATTTGTATTTTAATACCTATACTTGCAGTTGAAGCCTGTTGTGAGACAATGACTACACCATATGAGAATTTTTGCCTCAAAAGGATTGCAAAGAATAAGAAAAAGTTAGAGGATCTCAATATTCATAAACTCTCTCAATCCCTTCACAAATA
Source organism: Vicia faba (assembly GCA_948472305.1). Taxonomy (NCBI): domain Eukaryota; kingdom Viridiplantae; phylum Streptophyta; class Magnoliopsida; order Fabales; family Fabaceae; genus Vicia; species Vicia faba. Next base: position 724,893,495 of record OX451735.1, read on the forward strand.
ATCTGAATCTTCTTCCAAACCATCACCGGTTAGTAATAAATTCTCAATACTACTCCATACAAATTAATTGTATTGATTATTGACTGATATTCACTGATGCATTTTATTTAGTCTATGAAGGGTCGTCTGAGGTTTGTACAACCTGGAGAGCTTGAAGTAAACAAGAAGCGCCTAAGTTCAACTACAAATCACAAATCATCAATAACACCTCCCCCAGTCAAAACTACAATAACTTCTTCACCAATCCAAACTACAATAACCACTCCGCTAATGGAAACTACAATAACCCCTCCAACAACCCAAACTGCTAAAGATGTTGTGGTAGAAGATGAGGATGAAGATGTTGTGGAAGGATATGAGACCGAAGATTATGTGGCATGAGATGAGGCTGAAGATATTGTGGTAGGAGATGAGGCTAAAGATGTTATGGTAGGAGATGAGGCTGAAGATGTTATGGTAGGAGATGAGGCTGAAGATGTTGTGGTAGGAGATGAGGCTGGAGATGTTGTTAAAATGGATAAATCTGTGTATTGGGATGTAAATGTCATTAGTAAATAATTTAAAGTTAAAGTATATGTAAATAAATTAAATTTTTTACATAGTTGAGTTATGACATTAATTTGTTTACTTTTTTATGTGATAGATGGGGAGGGTAATGTTTCAAACACACGTTTATGTGTGAAAGACTTGGATAAAAAATCAGAGCCTGATGGAACATGGATAATACTTGACTTCGATAAGGATCATTGTGCAATAACACAAGCTTATGATTTGTTAGCGGGGTATTTGGGTGTAATTATTAGAATGTTTAAAGACTTTCCCATAATATTAGAGAGTTGGAAGGATATTCCAGCGGATACAAAGACAAAGTTTTATGAATAAAAGATAAAGGTATCATTAATAAACAATTACAATTTTTTAAAATTAATTTCATGGTGATTATTATTTTCTTTGTCATCTAATTTTTATTTTTATGTTTAGTGCCATTTCTTGTTGATGATGGGCGTGACAAATAATTCGTATTTTCTTCTGCTGCAATGAAATTGAGGGATGCCCGATCTCTATTGTTTCTCCAATATTATAGATGAGATCTCACTTTGGAGGAAAATCTTCAAAATTCTCCAAAAGACAAAGGCATTCTGGAAAACGATTGGGTTGTTTTTGTTTATTATAGGCGGAAAGAAAAAACACATGTAATATTAGTGTTTTTATTTGTTAGATTTCTCTGGTTTGTATGTTATCCATATCTATAACGCGTGTTTTTATTTGTTACCAATGAAGAAATTAGCCCAATAAAATGATGAGAATATAGCAAAATTGAATGTTCCGCAAACACTCGGATCTAAGTCGCTTGCAAGAAAGAAGCATGCACTGGTATGTCTAAATATATATATTGTTGATTGTATGCTTGATAGTAAAAATAATTAATATTTGTTCTTATTTGTAGGAATCGAGAGATGGACGAACATACAACAGAGGAGAAATGTATGCAATTTCTCATAAAAAGTCTGACGGGTCTTTTGTCAATGAAGATGCATACAACAATAATATAAGTACAAGTTAATTATTTTGAAATATTTGTTAGCCTCCTTAAGGTTTGAGAAAAACTCAAACCTTTTGGCATCTCTTAGAGGTGGGGAAAACCTGTATGAAAACTGGTTACTAAGTTACAGTTTTGTACATGTATAAAGCTTATTTTATATAATGAAAATGCTTAATAGCACAAAAAAACAATTCGTGGAAATCATACGAATCAATTATCTATCAGACTTTTATTTATAAGATAATAATTCTTAGTAGCAATATTTCAAAACTGTGGCCAATTTCTGAACACATGTGCATGTTCGTGAAATTTCGTAGTTGCTAACATAGATATTGCATGCATTAGTTTTTATAGCTACTGCATTAGTTTTTATTTTTATTTCAATAGTAACAAAAGCAATATGATAAACAGTAACATAGTTTCTATGATACGGTGGGAGAACTGACTTGGGTGTTTTGCGTTTGATCGCAAATGTTGCGGTTAGCAAGAGTCGCCACCGACTTTTCTTTTATCCAAAAGGAAAGGTGAAAAAGCACAGGAAAGACCTTTGAGATTGTTTCTTGAGTTCGGGGGGTAGATTATGAAAAGGGAAGGTATTAGCACCCTTTTCATCCATGGTTATCCATGGGCTCTTAGTTACTTTCTAGATCACTTGCTTTTGTTTGAAATTGTGCTTTGTGTGGTTTTTGAAAGTATTTTGTAAAGAGGCCATTATTTAGGCAATCTTTGTAATGATTCTCGTTCGTAAGAATGTATACAAAGATGTTTGATCTTTTGAAAATGTTTTCAATTTTTGTAAGATGTTTGAAAATGTGTGTGTTTGTTTTTGAAAATAGCAAGGATGTTTGTTTTGAAATGGAGCAAGTAATTAGGAGCAATCTACCTACTCAAATGTCTTTCTTGTTCATTTTCTTTTCCTTTGACATTGTTGTCTTACCGTTGATTTGGTAAGAAACCCTATCTTTGGATGTAAACGGGACGGCATGGGTCATCGTATAGCCATGATTAGCAATGTTGCAAGGTATCTTAGCTTTCTTTTTTAGGGACTAAGATCATTTGTAAGGCAACCTAGATAGCGTCATCGAGGGACTATGATCTTGTTTTTGTTTGTTTTTGCTAAGATACCTCACATGCGTAATATGGCTATTTTATAAGGAAACCAAGTGGATTTTACCCTAGGGGTGCTTGTGTGCAAGTGTGCTGTTTTCATGCTTGATTTTGTCTTGAATTATGGTTTTCTACTTGATTGATTTTATTCTTTCCATACAAACCCTAATTACTAGCATGTTATGTAAAAGCGATAAATTGTGAAATTTAAAGTTACTACGCTATTACAATATTTGTGGGAGGGGGTATACAATTTATGAATGGGGATTGCAATAATATAAACCTAATTAATCTATTACAACCAAATTGAATATGTATAAATAATTGAAGAAATATATAAAGTACAAATGCAAATGGAAAGAAATGATTTTTGTGTTTGGATTTTTATATGAAAGAGGTTTTAACCTAAACCTAATTAGAGAAAAATAATTAAATCAAAAATAAATTAACTTAAATTAATTAAGAAAATAAATTAATTAAGAAAAGATTTTTTGAATAAAACCCTAATTCTATTTAGTTGATTAAACGAAAATAAGTTTAAAGAAAAAGCATTTTTTTTTTTGTATTTTTGTCTTGAAAATAAAATATGGTGTTAAAAATATTTTTAGTCTTTTTTTGGTATTTAAATAATGTATTTTTAAATGGTATGAAGAAAAATAAATAATATAACATTAATTAAATTTAAAATAAAAATAAACAAAGTATAGTAAATAAAATATTTTTGTACATGGGAAAATAAAATAAAATAAGTCAAAATATAAAATATATCATTTTTTGTATTTTTCATGATTTTTAGTATTTTAGAAAATATATTTAAAAGGAAAAATGAAATAAATAAGTAAATAAAAATAAATGGACCAGGGGGTGCCAAAAGTAGGCAGGGAGGTGAGCTAGCAAAAAATAAAAAAACACTGCCAAGCCCAAAGGGCCCAGCGCCTGCAAAAAATGTTAGGGAAACAAAAAATATGAAAAAATGCAAAAGGGGGGTTCACATTGGTTCGAACCCTCGCCCTTTAGGTAAGAAGTGACTTAGTACGCACGTGCTTGCCACTGGGATGGCTGTTTCATCCGGTCATATAACCAAACCATAAATATATATTACAAACTGCTTTCTGAAGGCAACTTCGTCTTCAACCTCGCGCCTAGCCGAACCACCTGTATCTTCCTCATCTCTCCACAAAAATGGAAAGTTCAAACATGAAAGTTGTGGTGTTTCTTCCCACGAATCCAACCATATAACTTATGTAAGCTAAAAGTCAAAGATAAAAACTAATTTTGCTGGCCCTAAATTGAAACCTAATTTTCTCAAAAATTTCAAATCCAAAATTCTCTATACACAGTCAATATAAGTGGGAACTATGAACATGGTCAGCTTTAGAGCAAAGATATCTATATTTTGTCTTTACAAATCAGGATCAAATGATGCTTGTATGAAGAGATGGAAGTTTGAAAATTTACCTCTTGCAGCTGGAGTCGTGAATGGAGTTTGAGTAACTTTTGAGATGGCCTGAGGATCTGTTTAGCTTGCCTAGACCTCCTTGAGTGTATTCCAACTCCTACTTTTCCTAGAAAGTCCCTGAATCTCTCTACTTAAGTCAACCTGCAAGCTTGATATTTGAAAATGGTGGATAGTGATGGAGGAGTTACAGTCTTGAAACAGGGGCCTGGATTGCTTTGGTATGGTGTATAGAAGGTGTTTGAATGATTAGTTTTCAAAACGCACGAGTGGAAATGAAGAAGATGAGTTTTGGTTCAAAAACTGTGTATCAATGGTGTTCTTGAGCAGATTTATGGTTTTTGAGTGTTTGAGATAGTTTCAGGGCACTAGAATTCATGTGTCATCTTGAAAATATTGTGTGTACTTATAGGCAAGAGGTTTTGAGGCTTGAAACAACTCAGAAATTGAAATCACATGTTATGGCTTGGTTACTTGTTTTTGAAGCAAAATTGACAAACATGGTTTCAATGTGGAGTACAAGGGTTTGCAGGGTGGTTAGCAGGCTGTAGATATGTTGCTTCTTGCTTTTAAATTCTTTTGAGTCAGAAACAACAATGTATGGGCTCAAGAAGAGTTGACATTGTGATTAAAGTCACTTTTCCAAAATAGAAGTGATGAATTTCTTCTAAAAATGGAAATGCAACTTGGATAATGGTCAAATGCTTGGACAATGGCTCTACCAGTTGTGTAAGAATTAAATTATTGAGTTATTAGAAAGTTTGAAGCCTGAAAAGCAAGATTTGTTCAGCATGCTTGAAGATTGGATCAAGTGTTCTTCACAAAATGGCTTGTAATCCAAGTGACAAAACACCAACTTCTTGCCTTCGATTCTCCTTGCTCGGGAATGATCTCAAGGAGTTCTTGGACATTTTGGAAAGCTGGAAATGTTCTATTCAACTCATCTTTGAATTGATTTTGAATACTCCCCTTGGAACTATGTGAAAAATTGCCATGAATTTAGGTCAAAAATCTGCCTAACTAGGGCAAAATTTCACTAAGTCTTTTTTAGTTCATGAGCATGTATTCACAAAATTGTAACTTGAGATTCAAGCACCTTTATGAGAAGTGGTGTTAAGAAAACTTGTAGATTTCATCGATATCTACAACTTTCATGTTGGAAGTTTCCTTTGAATCATCTTGTATCATGGTGAAAATTTGGGTTAAAGTTATGAAAAAAAAAGAAATTTTCAACACTTAGAAAAATTTCTAAGTTTAGAAATTTTGAATTTTCAAAATGAAATCTTTATTTCTTGATTTCTTGATGAATAAGTTTCCTATTTTTACATGTTTTGATGAATTGTGATCTTTGGCACTTGAATTTGACCAAAAAGTCAAAGTTTGACTTTTTAGTATATAGTTGACTTTTGATCAGTTGATTGCAAAATTCATCTGCCAATCCAATGGACTTGTAATATTTTGAATCATGTCATTAGGTTAAAATGGTGCACTTGGACTTTTGAAATCATTCCTTAAACCAATTGATCATTTGCTAGGTCAAAAAATAAAAAATTTCCCTTTCCCCAGTCAAAACCCTAATTTTGACCATTTTGCCCTTTTGAAGATTTGATCAAATTTCTTGAGGAATTATGGTCCAAACATGATCAAATGATACATATGAGTCTAAAATGTTGATGTGGATAAAAAATTATGAAGTTTGACTATAAATTAACTATGGTTTACTTTTTTCCCAATACAGTTGATTTTTAGGTCAACTGTTCAGTTGATTGATCAAAAGTGTGATCCAAGACTTGAAACTTGACATGAGTGATCTTGGGGGTCCATAATGGTCCATTAAAGTCATATGAAGCATTGATAGTCCAAAAATCCTCGTGAAAATTCAAATCCTAATTTTGGTCATCAGTGTATAAGGAGGTGTCTTGAGCTGATCAAACCCTAGTGCAGTCTTGAGCCTAATGAGATCTTATGAGAAAAATATTTATAAGTGAGAGGGAAAATTTTGTAGTACAACAGTTGTTAACTTACTATATTTTATAGATATGCATTCTTGAGCACTGTCCCATATAAATAAGTAGTAAATAAGTAGTATATTTTATAGTTAAGCATGTCCCTTTGTTCTTTTTCATGTGTAGGAAGAATTACAAGCGGCAATTAAGGATTTCATGTCTGAAAATGAGGGATTTCAGAAAGTATTTGGAAAATAGAAACATGGACATGTTCGTAGTGTGAGAGTTGGAGAAATTAATGCACTTAAAGAAAAGAATTCAAAAATTGATAAATTAATGCAGGCAGTCGCATTCTTAACACAAAGGGACAATGTTAGGACAAGGGAAATTGAACTCTTAATGCAAATGCAAAATTCTAGTGGAAGACAGGTACATTATTTTGATGCATTTAAAGTTGATGTTTATGAGTATTATTTTAAAGAATATTATTTTAATACTTATTTTTAGGGATTGGAATCACCTGCTGATGGTAGACGTTAATCTGAGTCTAGCTACCGAATTGCAGATAATGGATCATCAAGAAGGACAAATTAGACTTTACTATAAATTAGTTAGATTGTGAACTTTCTTATGTACTTTTGGCTTAATGATACTTATTATTATAACATTAAGATTTGATATGTTTTCGATTTTTTGTACTACATTACATGATTATGGAACTCGCATTTTACATGATTATGAAACTTGTATTTTTTGATATTATAATGCTTATTTGATATTAAATATTTTTGATCGGAATTATTTTTACTACGTTACAAAGTGATAGAAAATAATACTGTAAATAAAAATATTATAGTAGAAAGAATGTAAAGAAAAAAACAAAAAAAAACTCAAAAGACAATAACGACGGTATTAAACCGTCATAATCAACAATTAAATAAAACTCAAAAGAGAGTCAGGACGGTAACGAACCGTCACCATCAATAATTAAAAAAACTCAAAAGACAGTCACGGCGGTATTGAACCGTCACAATCAACAATTAAAAAAAAACTTAGAAGATAGTCACAAAAGTATCGAACCGTCATCAATTCCTGATTATGTCACTTCTAGCCCGTCATGAACTTGAACAATGGTTGGTGTGGCGGTTTTTGCGATCATCGCGAAATAGACTGGGGACACACATTTCTGCGATGGTAAAGTATCTATCGTGGTGTTTCCAGTGATTTCTGGTAAACAACCGCTAGTCTTCCAAACTATCGAATAATCTTTCTTACTGTTATTCAATCTCTCTGGTAACTCACAGGATCGACTAGATTGATCCTAGGACTCCTTGGATACTAAGGTTACTCTCACAATCGAACAATTATTCATGGTTGATATTGTATAAGTGTTTGGCTTACTTCGATCTCTCTCTACGAGTCTAAAAATGTAGTCAAAATGTATATGAAAACTAAGTTATACGAATAAATGCTAATTGTAATGCTGATTGTAGAGACATATAAAACTGCATGAAAAATGAAGTAAATGGTTTCGACTTACAAAACGTTTAACATAAAAGGTTTCTGGAATGTAGAAGTTTAAAATATGCAAAAATCGTTTAATGCAAGAAATCTGTAAATGATTTTAAGTAAAAGTATGCGCTCGAAGGTCAATACTTGAAGGTAAAGGTATGGAAAATGTGACAGTTCTCTGAAATATAAAGTGCTCGAAATATAAAGAAAACAGTAAAACGTAAAAATTTGAGGAAAAGACTTCGAAGTGAAAAAGACTGTAAATAAGAAAACTTGTAAATGTTGCCTGACAAAAAGAATAGAGGAAAGTACTGGAAATGGTAAAAGGTTTTCATTAAGTTAGAAATACATGGTGCTATCGTACATACATTTCTCTTGCATTCGTTTCCCTTGCCATGTGGTAGTTTGAATGTTATTGAGTATTTTGTATAACAGATATGACACCCCGAAATCCTAATACTAAGACTTCTATTTATACTAATTCGACCCTAACGGTCTCGCTACAGGATTATGCCACGTTTCGAACATGCAAGACAATGCTTCTTTCATCTTTCCACGTGTCCCCAAATGCTCCAGCACATAACTTTCAAACTTTGAAAGTCCCGCTTCCATTTGAATTTTAAATGCTTTTGGTGTCTCTCTATTTCGAGCGTTCTTCCCAAACACAGCCTCGCTGTTGTTCCGAGACTCCTTTAACTATGTTCCCATAATTGCCGTTCGAAGCTTCAAGCTTTGACACCCTTATTCGAAACACTGCTTCTGCAACTTCGAAATATGGCGTTCAATTCCATTTCGATCAGAACGTTTATCTCTTTTGGCTTCTAGATAATATTATCGAAATCTTCAGCCAAAAAATTGCCCCTTTAAAATATGTATTTCGATTCCTTTGAGAAATACCTATTTTAAACATCTACACAAGATTTCGATAGAACTTTCGAATCATCGTAACATTTAATGCATTTGACTCCAGTCACATCAATCATAGCACCTTTTGGATTCCTTAACCGCCCAGAGTCACTTCACAGCGTGGTGCAGTTATAAGTAATGATTATTTTTAAATCACGCCTATTACCTATATCAACTTCACGCCACCTCTTCATCACACCAACCCATGATCTCCACGTATCACACCTTTATTCGGTGGATGTTTAAACTTCTCATTATAAAACATCAACTTAATCTTCTTCTTTTCTTTTCACACTCTAAACCTTTCATACTCAGAATTTTTTACCCTTCTTCTCTCATAAAACAATCCAAGCTTTCAAACAACAAAAATGTCTTCTTCCACTTCATCCCAACTCAAGAAAGTCTCCAAGAAGAAAGGAAAAACTACAGGAGCAACCATGGAGAGTAAAATCATCACCATTCAAGGCCAATCTGCTCTTGCTCCTCAAATGATTTCCAAAGAAAAAGAAATGCTGTACGCATCACAGGTACTCATCCCTACCCATGTTGCTGGTAAGAGGTTAGCCTTAAATGGCCCTCTTACAGTTTTTGAAATATTAAAGGACACCAGGACAATTTTTCCCGTCTGTTATAGCTTCAAACCCTTATTCAACAAAATGGATGCCCCTAGGGCAGTAGAATCTCTTAGTTCAAATAACGTAGAAACCCCAACTGTTCCTCCCAAGGACCCATTTGTTTTGGATTATGTAAAAAGCAATTTTAAGCCATTTCGATCTTGCCCTACTTCTGATATTGCTTATCAAAATTGGTTCACGAAAGTAGAAGCCAAGAAATCCCAGCAATGGGAAGAATTAGGCATTTATAACCTCATTAAGCTATCGAAACCTGGATTCACCTATAGCCATCCTCTGCTGTTTGCGTCCCTTTATTTCTGGGATAGTACCTACAACACTTTCCATCTCCCAGGTGGAATGATTACCCCAACCTTCTTCGATATAGCGGCCATTACTGGGCTGTCGCCAGTGGGAGAAACTTATGTTCCTGACAACGAAGAGCACTCAAGCATAATTAACTTCGAAGTCAAGTTAGCCAGCTTTTCCAAATTTATCAGCCATTATCATACTGAAGGGGACAATGTGTCTAACATAGAGCACATTGCTTTCTTAACCCTGTGGCTGTCTAGATACGTTTTCTGCAGTAGATCCCTGCAGGTAGCTAGTAGGTTCATTCCTCTAGCTAGGGATTTACACGAAAATCGCAAAGTGTGCCTAAGTGAATTACTCTTAGTTGACCTCTATGAGAGCCTGAGGTCAGCTGTTTCGAGCCTCAAATCCCACACCTCCAAAAACATTCTATTAGCTGGCCCGTTTTGGTTACTCCAACTATGGCTAAATGCCATGTTCGAACCTTCCTTATCAACCGCCAACACCATAGATGAGCAAGATTCTGAAATAAGTGATAGAATAGTCGAAGGCACTAGGCTTCGAAGACTAACTCCTAATGATGACAAGGATGACTTCAAGGTTCAATTCTCGAAGTACATCATGATATTCTCCAAAAGGCACAAGTTCGAAGAGAGCATGGCGCCTTTCGCTTCGAGGGCTCATGGACCTTCTTGGTTCACCATGGCTCTCTCAGAAGCCATCAAGAGCAAGGAGATTCAGGATGTATGGAGAGCTTTCTTGCTTCCTAGACTCATCTCTTCAAGGATAACCCCAGCCAAGAACCAAATTCTTCTCTTTGCCTACCAACCAAACTTTGTTTCGAGGCAGTTTGGCTTATGCCAACTAATCCCTGAACCTTTGTTCCAAACTGAGGGCGCCATCACTTCTGGACGAACTTTCAAGGCAAGGGAAGCCAAGATCCAGCAAGAACAATATCAAGGATTCGCCCAATTTGAGCTGATAGCCTTCGAACCTACCCATCTCGCGGCTAAAGGATTTCTGGAGTGGTGGATTAAGTTCTATCAAACTTGTATGTTCGATACACTTACAATTCGACAAAAACTAATTGATGCCTTCGATGTGCAGGTACCAGCAAAGAAAGGTATGTTTACTCATGCCAAAGAGATAAAAGCTTTTCAAAATTATTTTGAAACTACTTACGACCCCACGCGCTTGGACTCCACTGTGCATCAAGCAGCTGAGACTTTGAAGGAAAAATTTAAACAAAAAGTTTCTAAGCTAAAACTTCCTTCAGGGCTGTCACCTGAGGATAGGTATAGGTTGGCATTCGAAATGCATCCACCTAAATTTCCCAGACTACCTACCTCAGAACTGGCTATGGCTTGGTTTCCCCCATATCCATGGTGGTTTACTTGCAAAGAGATGTTCAAACATCTTCAAAGGAAACCAAAGCCATCTGAGACTGTGACATGGGCTCGATACTGGCTTCATGATTTCCCAGGACAACTTCGATACGACCTTTCTGCCATGTCAATTAAATCTGATCAAGGCACAGGTGCGAACGCTTGGGAAAATCCCAAATGTCTTTTATTTCCCATATCTTTAACCTTTGCTTTAATTATTTCGATTTTCAGCTATCAGGATAAAGACGACTGCCTCGAAGTCGAAGGAAGGGAGTACCTCTCAAGCCTCCATTGAAACCACTGATAAAACGACTCCACCCGAAACAACTACTACTGCTGCAACTACAACAACAACAATAACGCCAACAACAACAAGTGCCCCAATTCCAACGGTAATCACTTAGTTTTTGATGTTTCGAATTCACTCAAGCTTTGTGGTTTATATCTAACTTCGTTAAAATTCGTTCAGACCAACAAGCTTCCTCCTACTACTCCCAAGAAGCGGAAACCAAGCACTACTGGGGAAGACCCCAAGGCTGGAGGAAACTCAAATACTGCTTCGAAGAAGAAGCTAAAGAAAGCTACTCCTAAAAGCACTGTTCCGACTAGTGTCTCTGGACTCGATTCCAGGGATGCTGCTCCCTTACCTAAATCCAAAAATCCACCTTCGACCTCCAACCCACCGTTGGAACGCATAGCTAGTAACCTCTCCTCTGAGGGTCCACAGGTAAATCGAACTTCTTCTAAAAAATGTTTAACTTCTTATTATCTTGGTGAATATTTTTCTTTAACATTCTGCTGCTCTTTGCAGAACATTTTGAATCCCACTTCTACCATTTCGACCTCACCATCCAGAGCTGCTGCTCCGCTTAACTCCTCTCCTCAAGGAGATTCCAGCAACTTGGTCCAAAACAAAGGTTCTTCCAATGTGGCGGTTCTGGCTGGAACTTCTGAACAGCCGGATGATCAAGGTACCTCCATTCCTCTGAAAGAGGTGAACGAAACGATACTTCAAACGTCTGCAGAGGATTCGCAAAGGGTTCTTCAAAAGTCCCCTCTTGAAACTCTTCAAGAGGACCCAAAGGATACTCAGACTGAAGAAGAAAAAACTGATTCTGTGCGAGGAGCCGAAGAATCTGCAGACGAAGAATCTGAGGAGGAAAACGCCAATGACGAGGAAAACGTCAATGATGGTTCGACTTCCGGGACGGAGTCTAACGCAAATAGCGGCGAAAGGGATGGTATCGAAGTGGTAGATTTGGACGAGGATGAAGAAGACCAAGAGCACGAAGCAAATGAAGGGGATGGTGATGCAATCAACGAAACCCCAGAGGTTGAAACAAATGTGGTTCCCCTACGCGTGGAATTCCCCCAATCCTCTCCGTCTCGAATGACTGACGAGGAACTGGCAATTCTGAGGCGAAATGACCCCATTGGGTACATGAAGGCAAAGTTGGCCCAGAGGGACGTCCCACTCGCTAGGGCTGGCACAAGTTCAACCAGCTATCCTCTTCCCACAGATGAAAGAGTTGTTCTTCTCAACAAAATTAGGAGAACTATTCTCAATGTGGATATATTCGAAGTGCTTAAGCAAGATAGTACTGCTTGCTATACTATGAAGGAGCTGCTCACAAAGGTCAATCTTTCCAACTGCTCCTTGCCAGTTAGTACTCTCTTGTTCGACCTTCAGAATTTGCTGGACAACATAACTGGCTACCTTCTCCAAGACGAATCTGCTGCCAAGAAGGTTCAAGAGAAACGCATTGCCATGGATGCCGCCTATGAACAAGCTTCGAAACTTTCTCAAGAAGCTGAGGATCAAGCTATGCATCTGAAGCAGGCGAAAACTGAATATGAGGCTCGAGCTGAGTCCATTCTTATTTGGGAAAGGCAGATTCTGGAACTTCAACAGAAAGTTAAGGAGGCTAAGGAACAACAACTAGCCTTCGAAACTAATCCTGCAGGTAACCAATTCGAAGAGCTTCTCAACCAGGGGCTTGCAGAAATGGAGACTGCAGAACAGCTTAAAGGAGAAGTGGCAACCTTGGAAGGAGCCAGGCGGTTCGCTCAGCAGAAACTTGAAACATTTCGAAGCACCTTTAATCGATTGAAAAACAATGCTTATTTCTAGATTTTGATGTTTATCTGACCATATCTTTGGTTTTTTACATGTAATATTCGAACAACGCCATTTTGGCATTCTATCTTGCCATCTTGGCTTTTTATAATATTTTGTTTACGTTGTTACTATTCGAATCTCCCGCAGGCTTGGCTTATATTTCTTTAAATATTTCCCATTAACCTTTAGGACACGTTTATCATCCAAGAGTTCTTCGACTTCGTATGCATTGTTTGAGAATACTTTTAATATTCGAAAAGGTCCTTCCCACTGAGGTGACCATTTACCTAACGCTTTGTTCTTCTTATCCATAGGCAATATGACTCTCCAAACCAAGTCATTAATAACGAATACTTTTTTCTTCACCCTTTTATTGTATGTTCTGGCCACTCTTTCTTTTTGCCTCATCAAAATTTCTAACGCATGTAATCTAATTTCGTCCAACTCAACTAATTCATTCATCATCATTTCCCAATATAATGCAGCTGGAATTTCGTTTTGTTTCTGAATTCGAACTGATTGCAGATGAATTTCTACTGGTAACACTGCATCATGACCAAATGTAAGTTGGAAAGGCGTAGTGTTAGTGGCTTCCTTAGGAGATGTTCTACAAGCCCATAACACTTGGTCCAGAGTTTTGTGCCAATTTCTTGGCTTCTTGCCAATATGCTTCTTGATTAATCCTATTATTACTTTATTTGCTGCTTCGACTTGTCCGTTTGCTTGAGCATAATATGGTGTTGATGTTAGCAATCTAAACCCCATTTCTTGGGCAAATCCTTGCATCTTTCTACCAGTAAATACAGAGCCTTGGTCTGTAGTTATACTTTCTGGCAATCCAAACCTATAGATAATGTGCTTTTGTATAAATTCAATAATTGCCTCTTGATCAGCAACTACCAAAGGTATAGCTTCGATCCATTTGGTAAAATAATCTACTCCCACCAAGATGTATTTCTGCCCTTTAGACGAAGCAGGATTTATTTCTCCTATCAAATCCAATGCCCATCCTCTGAATGGCCATGGTTTGATGATCGAATGCAACTCACTTGCAGGGGCATGTTGAATTCCTGCATGTTTCTGACATTCCTCACATCCTTTAGCAAAGTCTATGCAATCTTTGAGCATGCTAGGCCAATACAAACCATATCGAAATAGCAACCATTTCATTTTATGGCCTGCTTGGTGTGCCCCACATGCCCCATTATGGACTTCAGACAATGCTAAATATGCCTCACTCTCTCCTAGGCATTTCAATAATACACCTTCTTGGGTCTTTTTGAACAATTCGTTCCCCATGAGGAGATATGACAATGCTCTATATTTTGTTTTTCTGTCCACTTTTAGAGTTGGGTCTGCTAAATAACTCTTCAATGGACTTCGCCAATCTGCATCAGACAAAGTATTGATGGCTAGTATTTCGAACCCCTGTTTCTCAGCATATCCCAATCTCATATTTTCCAGATCCGATGGTGTGAATCTAGTGGCCATAACTCTTCCCCTTATTTCGACCAAATCTTTAAAGTTTTTGGTAGACACTTTATAACCTGAAGCCAACTGCGCTAAGTCATTTGCTTCTTGGTTCTCTAGTCTTGGTATGTGTTGAATATCCATGTATTCAAATTTCCTTAATAGCCTATTGACTATGACGAAGTATACCATTAAATTTTCCTTTATGCACTTGTATTCCTTTGTGATTTGTTTGACCACCAATTCAGAGTCTCCTTTAATTTCGACTCTGGTTGCCCCCAATTCCAACAAAGCTTCAAGTCCAACAATGAGCGCTTCATACTCAGCTTCATTGTTCGAACAACGAGGACCATCCAATTTATACTTGAATTTTGTTGGAATTCCTTCAGGAGAGACTAGAAGGACTCCAACACCACTTCCATTCCTGTGGGTTGAACCATCAAAGTACAATTTCCATGGTTGCATTTCGACGTAACCCATGCTTGTCTGCTCAACCAACGAATGATCCACAATGAAATCGGAAATCACTTGACCTTTCATAGCTTTTAAAGGCATGAAAGTCAATGAATATTCTGTTAAGGCTAAAGCCCACTTGCCAACTCTACTATGCATTATTGGCTTTGAAAGCATATGTTTAATGACATCGAAGTGAGATGAAACGTAAGCATCAACAGGTTTTATATAATACTTGAGTTTCATACAAGAGAAATATAAACAGAGACATAGCTTTTCTAAATTGCTATATCTGGTCTCTGCATCATTTAGCACTCTACTTAAATAGTATATGGCTCTTTCGACGCCATTGCTATCCTCTTGTGCCAGCATACTACCTATACTAACTTCAGAGGCAGATATGTACAATCTCATGGGCTTCCCCCATGATGGTGGAGACAAAATAGGAGATTGAGAAAGATATTCTTTTATTTTGTCAAACGCCTCTTGGTGAGCTTCGTTCCATTCGAAGGCTTGACCTTGCTTCAGACGAAGTAACGGAGAGAAAGCTTCGGTTCTTCCACTCAGGTTCGAGATGAATCTTCTGAGGAAGTTAATTTTCCCTAGTAGAGATTGCAACTCCCTTTTTGACGCAGGTGCTTTCGTCTCCATTATGGCTTTGGTTTTGTTCTGGTTGATTTCGATTCCTTTCTTGTGGACCACAAAACCAAGAAAATCTCCAGCCTGCACAAGAAATGCACATTTAAGGGGATTCATCTTTAAGCCATGTTTTCTCATTCGTTCGAATGATTGGCTTAAATGATGCAAATGCGCTTCTGCAGATATAGATTTGATGACTATATCGTCAATGTACACCTGCATGAAGGTTTCGATGAAGTCATGAAAAATTGAATTCATCGCCCTTTGATAAGTTGCCCCAGCATTTTTTAAACCAAAAGGAATCACCACCCATTCGTAGGTGCCTAAGGCTCCTGGGCAACGAAATGCTGTTTTTGCAACATCTTCTTCAGCAATGAAAATCTGGTTATATCCAGAGTATCCATCTAACATGCTCAAGTATTCGAATCCTGCAGCAGAATCTACCAGCATTTCTGCCACGGGCATGGAATATTCATCCTTAGGGGTTGCAGTGTTTAAATCCCTAAAATCTATGCAAATTCTTAAAGAACCATTTTTCTTAATAACGGGCACTATGTTTGCTAACCATTCAACGTACCTTGTTGTTCTGATGAATTTGCAGCGCAGCAACCTTTCGATCTCAGCTTTAATTTTTGTGAGAATCGCTGGTGCGAATCTTCTGGGAGTTTGTTTGATGGGCCTCTTGCCATCTTTGATTGGCAGTCTGTGTTCGACCAATTCCCTCTTTAAACCAGGCATCTCATCATAATCCCAAGCGAAGCAATCTTTGTTTTCCTTAAGGACTTCGATCACTTTCTTCTTGAGGCCTGGGTTAAGTTTAGCACTTATGTAGGTTACTCTTTTCGTTTTTTCATCCCCTAAGTTGACTTCTTCGAGCGGGTCCTGTGCCAACATTTTGACACCTGAGTTTATGGGGTCCCTTTCGAAGCCTAAGGGTTCTTTATCATAGATGGCATCCAACCTTTGATCCATCTCATATTCCTTGATGGGTGAGCATTTCGAACCCTCCCCACTAACTTCGTTCATCTTTATAGTTGATTTATTTATTTCAGCCTCTAAGGCCGCTTTTGATTCATTCTCAGCCATATAGGCCGAAATCCTTTCGAAGAAGGTAGACTCAGTCATGGTTAAGGTTGTCGAAGTCTCAGCCTGCTGGCCGTTTTTGTATAGCACCTTCAACTTCCTCTTCTTCACTGATTATTGTTCTATCCCAGTAAAGGCCATCATGACGAAGTGTCATGTAGTAGTGGGCATTTCTAGTTTCACTCATCTCATCATTTGGAACACATGGAGCAATCTTTGCCAGATTTTTATCATAATCCCTTTTGTCAACTAAATTGACAGTTGACATAAAGTAACTCTGGTCTGCTTCGATGTTTTCCACGATTCCATCATCTCTCCACAGAACTAGTCGTTGATGCATAGACGAAGGAACTGCCCCCACGCCATGGATCCACTCTCTTCCCAGCAGCAGGTTATAGTTGGCCTTGGCTTCGATCACCATAAACATGGTGGGCCTGCAACTTGAGCCTATTGTCAATTCCAACTGGACCACCCCCAGTGTTTTGCCCACTTTTCCCTCATAATTGGACATAACCATATTATGGGGCTTGATATCTCCTTCGCGGATCTCTAATCTTTTTAGCATGAAATGGGGTATCAGATTAACTACAGCACCCCCATCCACTATAACTTTGTTCACACCATGGACACCCACTTTCGCCCGAATGAAAAGTGGTTTGAGATGGTTCTTCATTGCAGGTTCTGGATGTTCAAAGAACGCATTTTGTTCCTCAACAGCCCCATTGTCCATTACGTAGTAGCACACGGGCCTGTGTTTCATCAAATCTGTGGTGTCTTCCTCCTCATATTCGTTGATTTCGGTTTCCTGCCCAAATTCACAGGGAAGCACAGACACCACGTTACAGTTCAAGTTAAATGAAGACTCCCCCTCCGATTCGAAGTTATCTGTTATCATATCTTCGTCCTCTTCTGGGCCTGGAGTGTATTCCTTTGGTTCATCTCGTTGGTCTTCAGAGAAAAGCCTCCTATTGACTGGAGGTTTATCTTCAGTTTGATTTTTTGGTTTGTTGGTGCTCGATTCACCTTGTATTTTCGTTGAAGTATCCCCTTTGTTTGCCACAGCTTCTCTCCCAGCCTTTCGAATCCTTTGCTGTCTGCGCCACTGGGATCTTGACATGGGGTTCCTTCCTTTGTAATTCTATAATCTCACTTCCTCCCTTTTTTGTGTGTTGAATTGCCTCCTGTATGTCACAGCATGGCGTGCATTTCGTTCAGCATTCCTCCATCTATCTTTGCCTTTGTCATTTCTGACTTGTAACCATCTATCGGTTGGCACTTCAGCAGGGAGTTTGAAAGTCACTCTTCGAGCAGCTTTGGGGTGAGGGCTATCAGGCCTTCGCTGTTTGTGTCTGCTGTCGAAATGTGGGCCCATCTGGGCAGTTTCTTGATGGTTCCAGCAAGGGGCGAAGGGGATCGTTTCGAAGGCCCTGGCCATGCTTTGGTCATACACAGCAGAACACCTTGGGCAAATCAAACACTTGGTTGCCCCTTTGTAGCAGCGAAAAACAAACTCCAACAAACTCTCTCCAGCCTTGGGATAGCACCTAAAAAGTTGGTTATCCTGGCGCCAATTGTTGCCAGTTCGAGCCCTCTGTACCCTTTCGAAATTTGCAGCAATTCTTTGGTTGCAGAGGATGCTGCACCTAGGGCACAATATCATGCCTGGATCTCCTTTGTGGCACGTCATGAGATAGTCTTTGAGACTAGCATCTCCAGTGTGATTATCCCCCATTCTGTACTTTTCTTTTTCTAAGTATTTTTCCACTTCCTCCATCTCAGAGCGGGGTCTTTCCATGTCCACCATATTTATTTCCACATCCCCCTCTTTAGTTTCGTCATCGCCCCATCCTGTGGGCTTTATATCTTCAATCTGGACCTTCGAACTCTCTGGGGCAGAATATTTGACCAGATAGTCAAATTTTCCACTGGGTTCCCCTAGAGTGTCCCATATTTCCTTCTGAAGGGGAATTGGCTGCGTAATTTGGACTTTCTCCAATTCCAGCCTCAAGCCCTCAGTGACTTGTGTTAATCCTTCGTTTTGATTCCCTTGGCCTTCAGTAGCCTGGGTTTCTCCTGCAACAGCCACAGGTGCAGCAATCGAAGTGTCTGGCGTATTCTGGGTGTCTTCAGTGACTTCCTCGCTGACTTCGACCATCACCCAGTTTTCGACTCCAGTGTCCTTTTCTTCTGTTAGGGTGTCGCTTCGATCAGTTTCCACCATGTTGACCTCTCCAATGCATGCAGGCTCGGAGTAGTTGGTTTCTGCGACGTCCAAAGGATCTTCGTCCACTTTCATCTTCACCTTATCAGCAAACTTTAGTCTGCCATCTTTGATCGCGTTTTGAATCAAGTCCCTGAAAAGAAAACATTGTGAGGTCTTGTGGCCTAGGAAACTATGATATTTGCAAAATCCCCTCTTCTTCCTCTGATCCAAAGGAGGTATTTTGACATTTGATGGCACAATTAGTTGGCCATCCTTGACAAGCAAGTCAAAAATTTCGTCACACTTAGTGACGTCGAAGGTATAAACCTTCTTTGGAAACTTGTCACTTTTCTCATTTTCAACAATATCTTTCCCTTTTGTGGGAACTAACATTTTGCAGGAGTAAGGCGGGGCCTGTTTTAATTCAGCGAGGTCGATTTTGACCTCTTCGAATTCGAATTCAGGATATTCTTCTACTTCCTCAGTCCCAACATAGGAAATCCTTTCTTTCTTACTATTCTTAAAGACTCTGGCTTTTTCGGCCTTTAGTCTTTCGACCTGTCGAACCCTATCGGCTAACTGAGCCATATCCCTCAAATACTGAGTGTCTAGTTTCTTTCGAATAGAATAATCCAAGCCCCCAGCGGCCATTTCGACTAACTCATGTTCAGGCACTACTGTGTAACATCTGGATTTCAACAGCCTAAATCTATTCAAATAATCATCTATGGGTTCGGTGAACTTTCTCTTAACACTGGCCAATTCCTTCAAACTTATTTTCGATTGTCCCATGTAAAATTGTTCATGGAATAATCTCTCTAAAAGAGTCCAAGTGTCAATAGACCCAGGAGGCAACGTGGTAAACCAAGTGAAGGCGTTTTTTGTCAAGGAACTTGGGAAGTATTTGATCCTGAGATCTTCATTATTGGCTATATCTCCCGCTTCGGTTAGATATCTCGCTATGTGTTCGACTGTTGACTCATTGGTATCCCCAGCGAACTTTGTAAATTTAGGGACTTTGTATCCCCTTGGTAAATCAGTATGCATTATACAATCCAGTATAGGAGAAGCGTAATTTGGCCTCCTCATTCCCGTGTTGAGGCCATTCTGGGCCATGATCCTCTCTATCATGGTGGTTAGGTTATTTTCTGCCAAGATGTTATCGTTTCGAATCCTATGAACGACGGCATCGGCATCTTGATTTCGACCAACCAAAACAACTCCCCTAGGTTGTTCTTCTCGAAATTCTGGGGCTTCTGGCCTTTCGATCCTTGCCCCTGGTTCCATAACTTCCCTTTGTGGAC
The DNA here is from genome assembly GCA_948472305.1 of Vicia faba. Taxonomy (NCBI): domain Eukaryota; kingdom Viridiplantae; phylum Streptophyta; class Magnoliopsida; order Fabales; family Fabaceae; genus Vicia; species Vicia faba. The sequence continues at coordinate 724,913,544 of OX451735.1, forward strand.
CCGGGATTATTGGGGCTTCTAACCTTGGTGCTCTGGCCCCTAAGTTAACTTCTTCTCTGGGTGGTCTACGAATTGGGTTGTTAGCAATTTGTTCTATAACAGGCATGTTTGTTCGAAATCCCGCCTGGTTCTGCCTACGCCTTTCTGTGGGAGCAAAGAAATCTGCTATTCGACTCATATTGTCAGCGTTTTCCCTGTTCGTCACAGTCACATTCTGAACTATTGGGGCAAATATTTCCTGCATGGTTTGCGCTAACACCCCTATCATATTGTGGTTGCTGTCATCCATCAATTGCCTAAAAGCCAACTGGTTATCTGTGGTTAGGATAGGCAACGTGCTATAACCCACTGACCCTTGGTTATTTGTCATAAACTGATTAGCCCCAGACCCAGATCCTAGTTGTGGAGATGAATTCGATGTGGAATTATGTAAATCTGCCATAAAAGATGTTGGCATTCCGTAAGAAGAACTTCTAATTCTATTCCCATCGAAACCGGGTGGTCTAGTTAATGGTGTGGCGAAATGGGATTGTGTCCCTGATGGTGGAACGAATCCCCCAGGGTAGCCCATAGTTCCAGTATTTCCTAAGATCGAACTATTAGTTGATATGCCACTTATTCCATTGGTGGCTATGTTACTGGTTGAAGATGCAACAGACTGTGCATTCGAAGGGATTACATTAGATGTTCCGCTGGAAATGGACGCGTTAGTGCCTGTTGCATGTGGGCCACCTTGGTCTCCTTGTTGATTGTCTGAATTAGACATTTTGTCCAAACGTTTTCTTCTGGATAAAGGTTGGTTGCTGTTGGTTATCTTACCACTTCTCAGGTTCATAAAACAGCAAACTTCTTAGGTTCCTACGTTTTTGTAATGGCTACGTCTCGACAATCCTTAATTCTGATATCCAATTATTTGTCCCACCGGGTGTGCCAATTTGTTTCCAGTGATTTCTGGTAAACAACCGCTAGTCTTCCAAACTATCGAATAATCTTTCTTACTGTTATTCAATCTCTCTGGTAACTCACAGGATCGACTAGATTGATCCTAGGACTCCTTGGATACTAAGGTTACTCTCACAATCGAACAATTATTCATGGTTGATATTGTATAAGTGTTTGGCTTACTTCGATCTCTCTCTACGAGTCTAAAAATGTAGTCAAAATGTATATGAAAACTAAGTTATACGAATAAATGCTAATTGTAATGCTGATTGTAGAGACATATAAAACTGCATGAAAAATGAAGTAAATGGTTTCGACTTACAAAACGTTTAACATAAAAGGTTTCTGGAATGTAGAAGTTTAAAATATGCAAAAAGCGTTTAATGCAAGAAATCTGTAAATGATTTTAAGTAAAAGTATGCGCTCGAAGGTCAATACTTGAAGGTAAAGGTATGGAAAATGTGACAGTTCTCTGAAATATAAAGTGCTCGAAATATAAAGAAAACAGTAAAACGTAAAACTTTGAGGAAAAGACTTCGAAGTGAAAAAGACTGTAAATAAGAAAACTTGTAAATGTTGCCTGACAAAAAGAATAGAGGAAAGTACTGGAAATGGTAAAAGGTTTTCATTAAGTTAGAAATACATGGCGCTATCGTACATACATTTCTCTTGCATTCGTTTCCCTTGCCATATGGTAGTTTGAATGTTATTGAGTATTTTGTATAACAAATATGACACCCCGAAATCCTAATACTAAGACTTCTGTTTATACTAATTCGACCCTAACGGTCTCGCTACAGGATTATGCCACGTTTCGTACATGCAAGACAATGCTTCTTTCATCTTTCCACGTGTCCCCAAATGCTCCAGCACATAACTTTCAAACTTTGAAAGTCCCGCTTCCATTTGAATTTTAAATGCTTTTGGTGTCTCTCTATTTCGAGCGTTCTTCCCAAACACAGCCTCGCTGTTGTTCCGAGACTCCTTTAACTATGTTCCCATAATTGCCGTTCGAAGCTTCACGCTTTGACACCCTTATTCGAAACACTGCTTCTGCAACTTCGAAATATGGCGTTCAATTCCATTTCGATCAGAACGTTTATCTCTTTTGGCTTCTAGATAATATTATCAAAATCTTCAGCCAACACGTGGATAGCAAATTGCGGAAGTTTTAACCGTCGTAATCTGCAAAAATAACCGTCGTAATCTACCAATTTTCTTGTATTGATTTCATCTTGAGGTTTATGAAGAAAACGCTTCTTTTGGACCGAATAGAGATTCCATCCACGGTATGAATTTCTAACTTAGGAATTATTTTAATATTTCTCATAAAATGGCATAGTGTTATAACTAAATCACATACTATGTTATATTACTATGTAGTACTTTGACGAATTCAATTGTGCTCATTACTCAAAAGATCAATTGGATGAACTTATGTAGGAATGGTGTCAATTCAATTGTCTTTCTTTCATTGATGAGAATTTTGAGTATAACTTTTGAGTTTTGAGAATAAATTCGAATAAAGTTTTGTTTTATCATGGTATGAATTTTGATATTTTGGTTTTGTTTCAGGTTATAGGTGCAGATGTAGAAGATAGAGCTAACAAGTTCATTGTTGTTATTTTTTAGAAATTCTCGAAGATAGTAATATGTAAATTAAACATCAATTTAGAATTTTAGAATTTTCAAGTTGTATCATCAACTTTCAAGTTGTTGTAGTATATATCATCAATTATATATATGTAGATTTTTTGTATATACAAATTTGGTGCATATTTATTGGATTGAAGCTACCAAATCTAGTGCCAAATATGGTGAAAACCTGGTGTAAAATATGGTGAAAATCTGGTGAAAATTTATTGTAGATATTGGACAGTGCTTTCTGTAAGTGAAAATAAGTCTAATATTTAAAAAAATTGGGAACATTAGAAACCACTTAATGAGAAAAGCGCTTTCTAAAGTGGGGAAAAAGCGTTGCCTAAACTGTGGAAAAGTGCTGCCTAAAATGAGAAAGTGCTGCCTAAAGTGGGAAACAGACAACGCTTTTAAAGAAAAGTGTTGTTTAAAGCGATGCCTAAAAGATAATCAAAAACACTGTGTAAAGAGAAAGCGCTGCTAAAGGGATACTTACTAAAGAACTCTCTAAAGAGAAAGCGCTACTAAATGGGTGCATAAGAAATCACTTTTAAAGTAAATGTGCTGCCTAAAGGAGACATATAGCAGCACTTTTACATTAATCCAAAGCGCTGCATTTACTTATAGCAGCGCTAGTTTAGGCAGCGCTTTAAAGCATCGTCTATGGCCAAAAAAAGTGCTTTCTATGTGCTTGTTTGGCATAGTGATTTATAAAAAACCGAACCAATCGAATCGAACTAAACCGCATTGATTTGGTTTTTTTTTTTAAAACCGACCGAACCAAACCAAACTGCACATTTTTTCTCTTGCGATTCATATATTTATTTTCTTTGTATTTCATGGTATATTAATTTGTTTAATGTGTTCATGAGATTCAACACTATAGGTTTGGACCATCTAATGGTCCCATGCAGGTTTATTACAGAACACTGAGGCCAAAACACTAAAACAGAACAACAACCAATGCATGGCTCATGGCAAGGCAGACATCTTGAGAAGGTTAAGGGCGTGGATTCAACACCCACCCCTATTGGTTTTGGTTTTCTTCCTTTTTATTTATCCTTTTACCTATTTTCCTTCTTTCTGTTTAAAACTACCTTTTTCATAAAACCTAACATTTTTCACAAACCTTTGATTTTTTTTATAATAAATTCGAATAATTAATTTTAGTTTTTTTTTTAAAATTTAATTTTAGGTTTTAAATTAATTTTTGGTTCAACACCCACCCTTGACATTTATATTATTTAGATTTTCTAACCCTATTTTTTCATTGATGTTTCTTCCCCTATCTATTTTTTGGCAAACTTAATTCTTTCTTGTTAATCATTACACATAAACTTTATTTTTAAAAACCTTTTTTTAATTAAAATTAATTAGGTTTTATATTTTTTAATTAATTAACCTTTTTTTTTTCAAAATTAATCTTTTTTAAATTAAAATTAATTAAGTTTTTAGGTTTTTTTTTAATTAACCTTTTTTTCAAAACTAACTTTTTTTTAATACGAACTAATTAGGATTTAGGTATTTTAATTAACTTTTTTCAAAATTAACATTTTTTTTATTAATTAAAATTAATTAGGTTTTTTAGGTTTATTTAATTAATTATCATAAATCATTTTTTCATAAAAAATCACCACAACATTTTCTTTGTTATTTTCATCTTATTTTTATTTTCCTAGATAAAGTGTATAGCGTAGCTTTATTTTTCCTTCTTTTTTTCATCATTATCATGTAATTGCTTCCGAGATGTAATAGTTTTAAGATTTCTTTTCTGCACTCTTCACTATTATGTAACTTCCCCAAAGCTCTATAATAGCTTAGGTTTACATTTCTACCTTTACCTTATGCTACTATATTTTATGCAATGCTTAGATTAATAGGATTGTATGGGAAGATAAAAATGAATGATAGGAAACCCTAATTGCAAGATAAATATAACTGAAAAAACACATTGTTGCACACTTGCACCCCTAGGGTACTCCCCACTTGCTTGACTCGGAAAACAATAGTCATGTACCTCGAACGTAGGAATATCTTAGCAAAAGACCCTCAATCTAAAAGTCATCATAAAGATCATAGTCCCTTAACGTCCCTCGAGTTGCCTACGAGAAATGATCTTGTCCCTCGATGTTGCCTATATGATGACAGTCCCTTCGAACTGCTAAGGTATCCCTATATCTGCCTTCTATGACCATAACGATGACCCACGCTTGTCCCTCATATATCCAACGATAGGGATACCTACTCACTAATAGTAGGATAGCACTGTCTAAAGGTTAGGAGGAAAAGAACGACCTTTTTGAGTATAAGTAGATAAGATTTTAGATGCTTGCTCAAAACAACTTTTTGCACCTACACAAAAATATTTCAAAACACTTTCAAAAACACTCGTCTTGTCAACACTCTTGAGGACTGATACAAGAGTTATCACAAAGCGAATCGCCACACTAAGGCATTTTTCAAAGCTTTTCAAACACACAAACACAAGCAATTGCAAAAATGAGCAAGTACCTAAGAGCCCATGCAAAACCATGGATGGAAAGGGTGCTAACACCTTCCCTTTCCATAATCTACCCCCCTTACTCAGAAATCTCGAAAAGATCTTTTTCTATTCTTTTCACCCTTTCCTTTGTTGGATAAAAGAAAAGTCGGTGGCGACTCTTACTTACCGCGACATTTGCGAACAAAAAACGCAAAACCAATATTAATAGTCGGTTCTGCCACCGTATCACACCCCGGAAAGATCGCATCCATATTCTCATGACCTTTCGGAGGACGTCATACAGGTAGGAGACCACGTGCGGGTCCCCACTACTCACGTAGGACCTAGAAATCTCTATGCTGGGCCTGCTTGACCAGCCCAATATAGAGACCTTGGCCGAGCGTTGGGGGATATAAATACCCTCTCTTTCGAGAGGGTCAGATATTCAACACTTTCTTACTCTCACGCTTTCTTGCTCATTCCGCAACTTACTTTGGCATCATAGTGTCTTATAAGTACCCCCCCCTCCATCTCACTCAACTTCTGCTCGAGCTAACTGTGACAGTCCATTCTGATCAGATAAAATCAAAAAGTAATAAGAAAACTAGTAACATAGTTGCTAACTTACTATATTTTATAGTTATGCATTCTTGAGCATTGTCCCATATAAATAAGTAGTAAATAAGTAGTATATTTTATAGTTAAGCATGTACCTTTGTTCTTTTTCACGTGCAGGAAAAATTACAAACTGCAATTAAGGATTCCATGTCTGAAAATGAGGCATTTCAGAAAGTATTTGGAAAACAACAACATGGACATGTTCGTAGTGTGGGACTTGGAGTTACGCCATCTCAGATTAATAGATCTACGAGATTGACATCTTCTTCTGCGTAAAATGAAAAAATAAAGGAAATGCAAGAAGAAATTAACGCACTTAAAGAAAAGGATTCAAAACTTGATGAATTAATGCAGGCAGTCGCATTCTTAACACAAATGGACAATGCTAGGACAAAGGAAATTGAACTCTTAATGCAAATGAAAAATTCTAGTGGAAGACAAGTATATTATTTTGATGCATTTAAAGTTGATGTTTATGAGTATTATTTTAAAGAGTATTATTTTAATACTTATTTTTAGGGATTGGAATAGCCTGCTGATGATAGACGCTCATCTGAGTCTAGCTATCGAATTACAGATAATGGATCATCAAGAAGGACAAATTAGACTTTGCTATGAATTAATTAGATTGTGAATTTTCTTATGTATTTTTGGCATAAAGATACTTATTATTATAACATTAAGATTTGATATGTTTTCGATTTGTTGTACTACATTACATGATTATGGAACTCGCATTTTACATGATTATGGAACTTGTATTTTTTTGATATTATGATGCTTATTTGATATTAAATATTTTTTATTGGAATTATATTTACTACGTTACAAAGTGATAGAAAATAATACTATAAATTAAAATATTATAGTAGAAAGAGTAAAGAAAAAAATTATATTAAAAAGAATAATACTATTTTAAAAAATATATAATAGAAAAATAATACCAAAAAAAGACTCAAAAGACAGTCACGACGGTATTCAACCGTCACAATCAACTATTAAATAAAACTCAAAATAGAGTCACGACGGTAACGAACCGTCTCCATCAATAATTAGAAAAACTCAAAAGACAGTCACAACGGTATTGAACCCTCGCAATCAACAATTAAAAAAAACTTAGAAGATAGTCACAAAAGTATCGAACCTTCGCCAATTCCTGATTATGTCACTTCTAACCCATCGTGAACTTCAGCGACGGTTGCTGTGGCAGTTTTTGCGACCGTCGCGAAATAGGCTGGAGACACACATTTCTGCGATGATAAAGTATCTGTCGTGGATAACAAATTGCGGCAGTTTTAACCATCGTAATCTGCAAAAATAACCGTCGCAATCTACCAATTTTCTTGTAGTGATTTCATCTTGAGGTTTATGAAATAAACGCTTCTTTTGGACCGAATAGATATTCCATCCACGGTATGAATTTCTAACTTAGGAATTATTTTAATATTTCTAATAAAATGGCATAGTGTTTTAACTAAACACATACTATGTTATATTACTATGAAGTACTTTGACGAATTCAATTGTGCTCATTACTCAAAAGATCAATTGGATGAATTTATGGAAGAATGATGTCAATTCATTATGGAGTTGAGAATTTTATAAGGTATATTGTCTTTCTTTCATTGATAAGAGTTTTGAGTATAACTTTCGAGTTTTTAGTATAAATTTGAATAAAGTTTTGTTTTATCATGATATAGATTTTGATCTTTTGGTTTTGTTTCAGGTTATAGGTGTAAATGTAGAAGATAGAGCTAACAAGTTCATTGTTGTTGTTTTTTAGAAATTCTCGAAGATAGTAATATGTAGATTAAACATCAATTTAGAGTTTTAGAATTTTCAAGTTGTATCATCAATTTTCAAGTTGTTGTTGTATATATCATTAATTATATATATGTAGATTTTTTATATATGCAAATTTGGTGCAAATTTATTGGATTGAAGCTACCAAATCTGGTGCAAAATATGTTTAAAATCTGGTGCAAAATATGGTGAAAATCTGGTGAAAATTTATTGTAGATATTGGATAGCGCTTTCTGTAAGTGAAAATAAGTCTAATATTTAAAAAAATTTGTGAACATTAGAAGGCGCTTAATGAGAGAAACGCTGTATAAAGTGGGGAAAAAGCGTTGCCTAAAGTAAGGAAAAATGCTACCTAAAATGAGAAAGTGTTGCCTAAAGTGGAGAACAGACAACGCTTTTAAAGAAAAGTGCTATCTAAAACGATGCCTAAAAGATAACCAAAAGCACTGTCTAAAGAGAAAGCGCTGCTAAAGGGATACTTACCAAAACACTGTCTAAAGAGAAAGCGCTGCTAAAGAGATGCATAAGAAAACGCTTTTAAAGTAAAAGCGCTGCCTAAAAGGGACATATAGCAGCACTTTTAAATTAATCCAAAGCGCTGCATTTACTTATAGCAGCTATGGTTTAGGCAGCGTTTTAAAGCACCGTCTATGGCCAAAAAAAACGCTGTCTATGAGCTTGTTTGGCATAGTGATTTATAAAAAACCGAACCAATCAAACCGAACTAAACCGCATTGATTTGGTTTGTTTTTTTTTTTTAAATCAACCGAACCAAACCAGATTGCACATTTTTTTCTCTTGCGATTCAAATAAAAATATATGATTTTTATCGTTAAAACTACCCAAACCGCACCGCGAACACCCCTTACAGTAGATTACTTTATCTAACATGAAGTTGATGTTCTGTATGGAGTTAATATTCACAAAATTGTAGAACAATCACTAATAATCAATATCACAAAATTGCTTTTTGTTCTTCTTTTGAGAGGGATCTTTCATCTAATGTTCTTACTGAATTATTCCACAACATAACTCTTTTCAGTTCCAAGTTTAAGTATTAATAATTACACACTCATGAGTATTTTCATTCACTTTACTATCTTAATTTATGGATTTCTTAATTTATGCATCTATAATGGTATAGTTTGTTTTGTATGGGTGATAATCATTAGCTTATATTCGTCATTACCGGCATCTATTAAGGATTTGGATTGAAAATCATTAGCTTATGACATGTTAAATATTTTGAAGGAGTATACATAAAAATAGCCGAAAACATCTCAATTAATTGTTGAATGAGATAATAGTTTATAATTATTTTCAACGGTTATTTTCTCTAAGTTGAATGAATATGAACCTTATAATTGAGGGATTATTAACAAACACCTAAACATATCAATTCGTGCTATATATAATTTGAACATAATGAAGTTTTATGACGACACAATCCCATAATTAAGATGAAAGGAAGTCACCTAAACTCTGCAACTTGTTCTGGGTTTGTGGTAAGCTACTGTGTTCTTTTTTCCTTTGGAACTGAATTAGGACAAAACATAATTTTGAAGGAGTGCAAGTTTTGCAATGAGCCTCGATACAAAACTTGTATTTTGCGTAAGCGTAAGTGAAACTCTAAAGATGCTCCTCGCAAGAGATTGCATTATTTTCCTTTAATCTCCTGCCTTCAATGATTGTATGCTTCGGCGAGATTTGCAGAGCATATGAGGTGGCACTATGAAAATCATATGAAAGAAGGTGTGTTGTGTCATCCTTCAGATGGGGAAGCTTGAAAACACTTTGACCAAGTATATCCTGCATTTGCTTCAAAACCTCGGAATGTTAGACTTGGTCGTTCCAGGTCCAAACAATCTAAAAGGTAAAATTAATGGGAACTATATTATACCCAAAGCCAAATATTGTTTGACGAATAAACAAAAAATTGATGTGTGCAAATGGTTATGCTTCCAATTTGGATAGATGTGTAGATTCAAAGCAAACAAAGCTCTTGAGTATGAAAAGTCATGATTATCATATTTTTATGGAATGTCTTTTTCCAATAGCTTTTAGTGCTCTCCCCAAACCAATGCGAAAGACCTTAACCGAGCTTAGTTAATTTTTTAGAGACTTGTGTTCAATCGTGTTAAGAGAAGATCACTTATTACAAATGGAAAAATCATTCATTTGATATTAAGTAAGATGGAGCGTATACACTAGTGCAAAAATGACTTTTTACATCGGGTGAAATTGACTTTTTACATCGGTTTTGGATCCGATGTAAAGTCAGGCGATATAGTAAATCAGGGACTTTTTACATCGGTTCTGGGACCGATGTAAAAAGTCCCTTTTTTACATCGGTTATAATATCAGAACCGATGTAATAACCTGTTATTATGCACATTTTTTAAAAAATTGATCCAGTTTTTTACATTGGTTGGAAGTAATACCCGATGTAAAAAGTACCTTTTTACATCGGTTATAATATATGAACCGATGTAAGAAACAATTATTATGCACATTTTTTTAAAAAATTGATCCAGTTTTTTACATCGGTTGGAAGTAATACCCGATGTAAAAAGTCCCCAGTGACGCAACTTTTTACATCGGTTATTATCTCCAACCGATGTAAAAAGTCTCTTTTTGAAAGTTTTTACATCAGTTTTTACTAATAACCGATGTAAAATGTATGAAATTTTTTTGGAATAGATTATTTATTTTCTGGGTTTCCCTATACAAATATAATTTGTACCCATTTTTTCATATTTTTCCAATATCAAACAGACTATATTTATGTCGCTATATAGATTTCATAGCTTTCCAACATCACATATATCACATTTAGGACGATGTTTTCATATTTTTCACAACAAACTTACAAATTGAACAATTGTATTGCAAACTTGTATTGTATTACAACATACAAACTCACAATTACAAATTCTTCACAAAATATAAAACAATATTCAACTATTTATAAGTCTTTTTCAAAACTTACAATTACATAATATTCACAAAATATACATATACAAAAATATTCAACTATTTCTAAGTTTCCAAACTTGAATTACCAATATAAAATCTTCGGTAGACAACACCAAAATCATATTTCCTGACAATAAATAATAACAATTAACATCAGCAAAAAAAATCAAGAAACTCAACGCATGAGCAAAAACCACATGTATTGTGCAAAAACCACAACTTATACAATTCTATAAAACTCACCAAGATAAACTTAAGTTCCATGTAACTCAAAGAAACATTTTGCCCAACGAAGTCGCAAATCATACAAATCATCTGGTGTTAATTCTGTTGGGTCATCAAATACCTATAATACATAAATATAACAATATAGAGTTATTTTTTAAAAATTCATATTAAGTCGAAAAACAAAAAGTAAAGAACAAAGTAAAGTTATTTTTAGTACCTGCATCCAATTCTCGGTTATATTAGCAGAGACAATATCCAACATATTTTTCATCACATAGTATCCACAATCATTAGAGTTATGTTGTTGCCTTGTCTACAATTGAATGACTATTTATCATAAATTTAACTATAGAATTACAATTTACATCACACTTACATTGGGATGAAGCCATGTAGCCTTTTTTCTATTTCCATTTGCCATTTGATGAATCCCAAAAGAACTAATACAGAAAGATATAAACATCACATAACTAAATATACTCGCCAATGAAAAATCACATAACTATTAGTTGTCAATGAAAGTCACATGAAAGATAAACTTACTTTGTAATAATTTTCTTCGTGTTCTGGTCAATTTCCCGATGAAGTGAACAAAATACGACAACTAAATTGTCTCTTGGACACATGACTATTAATTGCCAATATCTCATGTACGTGTGTGTGGAAACAGAAAAGTTGCATACAATATATATGTTATCAAAATTAAATAATATAAAACACAATTTCATAAAAATTCTTACCCATGAATTAATGGTAGTAAGTGGCACGCTCTGTTTTCATCACGTAACTTTTCTAGCACGTAATTTTTAACATCTTCTTGAGATTTCGCTACATTATCATTATAAATACACCTAGCAGGGTCCATAAATTCATATAATTCTGAAATGGAATTCTCAAGACAAACACGATGAATATACCTGAATAATTTTAAAATTAACATTAGAATCAAAGTGATGAGAGATATAACATATTAATAGAGATTGACTTTAATAAAACAATAAAATGTACCTACGTGCACCAAATTTGAAGAATAGACACGTCAAGCCAATGACCTAAACCCACCAATAACTCTCTGATACATTTAACTGAAACATAAAAATTAGAGACACTCGCACAATAACTTAATTGTATTGCCAAATGGTTATCATCCAATTTCAAAACCATGAGTAACAATCTCTGAACATCATCAACTTCCACGTCTTTTGTGCTCTCTTTTGTGCTTCCCTTTGCAGCTGAACAACTTCCTTTTCCGCTTCCATCGATAATTTCCAATTTTTGAATGCATTTAATATCACCTGTGCTTTGTGATAAACCCATAGACTTAAGTGTCTCCATTAATGATTGCTGAAACATCTTACGCTCTTCAACCAACTTTTCTTCAAGTTCAGCTCTAAGTTTTGTTTCCAATATTGCAAGTTGTTCATTTACATCGATATGTTGACTTTTTCTTCCAAAGTAAGTGCTTTGTTTATGGTGTTTTCCAACACCACGAACACGACCTCCATGCTCAGATGTTCCAATGGCTAATGATAAGATATCGTTACGTCCATCTGGAACAATTGCACCTTTTTCAGCTTCTTGAACAAGAGAATCCTACAAAATGCAAAAACATCAATTAATCAATCACAAATATAATGATACTTTGTAACAATTTTTCGTTGTTTACTTACAATTTTTTCAGCAACCTCTTGTGTAGATTTTGATGTGTATTCTCCTCCTTTCTTTTGTCGTGCTCTCTTCCATAACTCATGGCGTGATGGTGGAGATGGACTATCATTATCATCTAATGTGGAATTATCTCTCGATGATGACTTTTCTTTCATAATTTTCTCCTCAAGTAAGCGATACCCTCCACGAGACAATACATGTGGGTATAAATTCTTGGCCACATTATCCTTACCCTTCTGACTTTTTTCCTATTATAAACTCAAACAAATAATTAATCACTAAATATAATAAAAATGTTATGCACACAAAAACATATAACTCCTACTAACCTTAAATTCAGGGGTATCTCGAATCTTGAGAAACTCTTTCCATGCGTCTTCTGTAATAAAGTTATACTTGACATATGGAGGAGGATCATTTTCTATGGGATGATGAATATATCTATCTGTGAGTTGTGTCTTAAAACCTCTTCATCGCTCTTCCGCATATTTAATCCATTCTTTCTTCAACCTATCCTTCTTTGGATCTTTACATTCTGGAATAGTAAAATGAGCCTACAAATGTAGTATATGTCATATGTTGTTAATTAGTATATGATTATAAAATATAATAAAGTATTGTATTTAAAATACCTGAATATCAGTCCAAATAGCATCTTTTACGCCTTCATCTACTTCTTTCCAATCATTTTTCACAATGCTACAATACTGTCGAGCAAGAGATGCTATATAACTCTTGAAATGTGTAGCATTTTTACCAACACCAATACATTCATAGGTTCTTGCATTAAACTCGACCTTTATCTTTTCACCTGTTTGATGAACTTTGTCAATTTGTGTCATTAAAATGGGACCTCTAACTCTTCTTTTATTGGGGTTTGAATCACCCATGTATCTGTTTACACAAAACAAAAATAATTAGAAATAATATTAAGCACAAAATAAAAACAATTAGAAATAAAATTAAGCACAAAATAAAAACAATTAGAAAATAAAGTAACGTGGAATTAACTTATACAAAAAATCTTACTAGTCCTCCCATATCCCTTCTTCATGGTCTATGCGAATAGCATGCACATCATCCCCTTCATTTTCTTCAATGAATGTAGTCACATTTGTTGAGAAAGGATGAGTTTCAGAAATATCAAGATTCTCATCATGATTTTCGTCACTATCATGGACCTTTCCTTGTAAAATCACTGACGCGTTTTTTATGATTTTTTAATATATTTTATATATTAATTCAAGCTATCATTTTTTACATCGGTTTTTATTATTTAAACCGATGTAATATATTACTTATATTTTTTTACCGTTTTTGTCACCTTGTTTCTTATTTACAAAAATGCCACCGTGTTTTTTTTCTAGAAATCTTTTACATCGGTGGATGAGATTGCCCGATGTAAAAGGTGACGAAAAAAAATTTTTCCCTTATTTTTTATATCATTACAAATAAATACCTGATGTAAAAAGTTTGTTAACTGTATTTTTTACATCACCTATTTTGATACCCGATGTAAAAACTTTTTCTCAAATGTCTTTTTTTTAGTAGTGATATTTTCACCCGCATTGTTTAACTCTATGGAGCACTGGCCAATTTATTTAGCCAATGAAGCTAAGATGGGCGAACCGATTCAATATCGTTGGATGTTTTCGTTTGAAATATATTTAAATAGAATTAAAAAAATCGTCAAAAACAAAAGAAGTGTGGAAGGGTGCATTTGTGAAGCATATTTTGTGCAAGAGACATCCTATTTCAGTTCCCATTATTTTCTGCCTCCTGCTCAATACTCAAGTATTATTGTCATAAAGAAGGGGATTCATCAAGAACATATTAACCCAATTTTTATCAATCTTTGTACATTTAAATGGCCAAAAAACGAGAAAATACTGTGAAAAGTGGCTCGAGCATAGAGAAATGGAAGCTGCCCAACTACACGTTCTCTTAAATAACAAAGAGGTTAAGCCATTTATTGAGTAAGTATTAAGCAATAAATATATCTATATTTATTCAACTAATAAGGACACTAATTTTTAACAATATCTTATGTTGTATGTATGTCCAAAGTTTGATTATTTCATTAGGGATTTATTTACTTTTAATAAATGTTTTAAAATTGAATCAAACATTGAAGTGGAAAAACTTAATGGTAATGATTCATTTGCTTTGAAATTTTCGTTCTGTGACAAAATTGTAGTTGAACAATTCAAATAGTTGAAGTGTGTATGCGATGCATTGTTAAAAATTCAATCAGTTGAATTGTTTGGTTTTGGATTAGGGTTTAAAACATTGCTTTATGCCTTTATGTGCTTGATCAAATTGATTGCACGATTCTCATATTTCCCCTGTTCTAGCATACTTGTTTTCCAAATTATGTCATGTGAATTTATTTCATTATTAATAAGTAATGATTCTGTTTGTAATGCTGACAACAAATTGATTATATGAATTCACACATTTTCCCCTATTCTAGCATGTTAATAATATTCTCAAACGAGATCTCTCTACATGCTTAAGTATTTGATTAGAAAATAAATATTAGAATCAGAGTTCTGATATCAATTGAAGATTGAGAAAAATACAAGAAAGAGAAATTTGAATTGAGTTTTAAAATTTTTTTCGTTTAGAAATGTTTTTACAAACATTTAGAAATGCTTTCCACAAATGATTAGAAGTGATTTCCATAAACGATCAGATTAGAAATCAATGCGTTAGAAGAGAAATAATGACACATTCAGTTTATACAAGTTCACCTTTAAAAAGGTTATTCTTTTTCACTTGCTAAGATGATTTCTCCTTAGAAAAGAACTTAATCCACTAATCTCAACAAATAGAAATGCATGGGCTACCTGCCGGTTACTAACACAATATAATGATACCCTATTAGTGATCCCTTAAGAATTCTGACCTACCCAATCCCCTAAGAGATATAACTATCACTGACTCCCAAGGTTTCTAACATACCCGGTCCCTTCAAGGAGATTTCTCTTTGCCTTAGACAAGGACTTCATACACTCTCAGTTGAATGATGCGTTTACAAAGTTGCTTCTAATAAGCGGATTACACAGATGTTTAAGTTCATATTGTTTAACAGAAATATGAGCAACAACTCTCGTGTTCAAACAATTTACAATGATTACACAAATATGAGCAACATCTCTTGTGTTTCTAACTATTACAATAATAACACAAATATGCGAATCAACTCTTGTATTCTAACAGATCAAAATATCAACATAATAATGAGCAACAACTCTTGTGTTTTAACAACGAATATTAACACAGTCATGAACAACAACTCATGTGTTTGATCTTCTTTCTTGAATTAGATTTTGCAGCGTTACTATTCTTGTTGACTTTCTTGTAATGAATTTCAACAAACTTTCAAATGAACAGTTGATCCTTTATATATGCATTGAGGAAGTTGACCATTACAGTAGTACACACATCACTTTCATCATGCCAGCTGCCAACAATAAGAAACGATTATGGGAGACAAAATAGTACACAATACATCCATTTGAGTGGAATGTGTAGTTGTACTATTTGTATTAACTATTGTAGCTCACGTTTCTGATGATAATGTCTTCTGATGAATGTCACTTCTGTTGAAGTATTGTGGCTTGAGAAGATATCATCTTTTGATCTTATCTTCTGATGGAATACTTCTGACGTTGAGAAGATATCATCTTTTGATCTTATCTTCTGTAGAATACTTCTGATATTGAGAAGATATGCACGTATTCTATGAAGTATCTAAGTCTTCAGAATCTTGACTTTTTCTTCAGAAATATAAGCAACAGCTTTTCTGATGAACAAATCTTGACTTCTGATTCGGAGGTAGAAGCTTTCTTTTGATGTGTTCAGAATCTTGACTTTGTCTTAAGAATTAGAAGCAGTAGCTTTTCTGACGAACAAATCTTTACTTTTGACGTTTAGACTTGAAAGCTTGTTTCTGGTGTAGTCCTGATTTCTGATCTTAAAGCAGCAGCTTGAACAAAAATCATTTCTAGACCACTTGTAACTTCTGAAGCAACATCTTGTTGTGAAGTACACGCGAGATCTTCCTTCTGGTGAACATTCAGCATTCTTCAGAACTACTGATGTTTCTTCAAAACAGATGTGAGCGGTCTTTATGATGTGCTTAGCGTATTTCAGATTCACCAGACAACAGTCTTGAATCAATTAGAATTCTAATTTGTACACTCAAGAAGTCATTAGGAACAAAATTGTTTACATGTAAAATATATGTATTATTATCATCAAAATCCAGAGATTAATTGTAGAATCTAAATCTTGTTCTAACATCCTCAACAATCATGGTTGGCGAAGCTAGGGTTTTCATTCATGGTTATTATGTGCCCCTGTTCAATCTTCTTAAACCTGAAGAGTTAGATTGGCATGTCCACCATTCGCGACTTCAAGGTGGAAGATGAGTGAACACATAAGTGCCCAGAAATTCGCACTCGTCTGTGCTAGAAGTAACGATGTTGGTTGATCATACCGGGAATAGGCTTAAAGATGCCATTTGGAGAGTGACAGAATATTGTCGGAGATGGGCTTATAGATGCCATCAGAGGTGGTTGAGAATCGTCAGGAACAAGCTTATAGATGACAACCAGAAGTGATTGTTGATAGAGAAATTAGACTTAAGTCTAATGCTCGACTTTAACTAGGATAAGTATGAGAATAAATCTTTGGTCGATTTAATTTAAGCCAGAAAAGGTCTACTGAGAGAAGTATCAGAATAAATCTTTGGTCGATTTAACCTGAGCCAAAAAAGGTCTATTGGAAGAAGTATCAGAGTAAATCTTTGGTCGATCTAATCTGAGCCAGAAAGTGTCTACTGGAATAAGTATCAAAATAAATTTTGTGGTCGATTTAATCTGAACCAGTAGAGGTCTTGAATTGTCTTTAACTGGATAACGAATCAGCATAAATCTTAGGGTCGATTTATCTGAACTAGAGGAAGTGTCTACCAAAATAGAATCAGGATAATTCATTGGTCAATTTAAAATGAACCGGCAAAGGTCTTGAAATTGTCTTTAACTGGATACGAATCAGAATAAATCTTAGGGTCGATCTATCTGAACCAGAGAAAGTGTTTACCGGAACAGAATCAGGATAAATCATTGGTCGATTTAAACTAAACCAACATAGGTCTTGAAATTTTTTTTAACTAGATACGAATCAGAATAAATCTTAGGTTAATTCATCTGAACTAGAGAAAGTGTCTATTGGAACAGAATCAAGATAAATCATTGGTCGATTTAAACTGAACCAACAGATGTCTATGTTTGTCTTTTGATTGATCTTTCCTGAAAAGGAAAAGAGTTAATTGTTTGAAATGTCATGATGTATGAAATGCGTTGTGTAATGATGTTCTAAAAATAAATGAGATTGTGCTATATGTGTTTTGTTATGTATATGCTATGAGGTGAAATGTTATCGAAGTGTATCTTTGTCTGGGAAAATAAATCCCTGACTATTGTTGTAGATGAAGAGTATGTGTATCTTCAACTTTGTCTAGAATACTTTCGCAGGGGATTCCTGTTTTCTGTTTTTGAGGAAACTCCGTTGGGGATGTTGATTTCTGCTTGGGGAGTAGAGTTCAGTAACATTAGTCGTTCATTTCTATATTGTGGGATTTAATTATTACATGCCCTGATTGGGGATAAAAGATATGGGTAATCTTCCTACTTGTTTGGGGAGAGTAAAGTTGACTCGTATTCTGGTCGGACTCTGGGTTTTGCAGTAAATTTTTGGGGACAGTGGCCATTCAACTGAGGAAGAGGAGTTTTGTCAATGGTTTGCAGTAGTTTGATGAATAGACTCAAGCTGGGGAGATTGTAATCCGTTGGGGGAAATAAACCCTGTTGAGTAAGTATTCTGGCGACCTTACTTGGGAAATGAATTCTTCCAGGGAAGAACTTTTGCAAGGTTCCTTTTCCAGTTTTGGAAAACCAAACTCAAATGGGGAAGAGAATCTCCAGGAGATGTATTGATTGGAAATCCATAAGGAAACTGTGAGGAATATATGAATTTATGAGAATTACTCTGTGGGGATAATCTCATAGAAGTGGCTATATGGGGTTTTATAGACAGCTTGAGTGTCATCCCAACTCCTAGAATCTTGAGTAAATGCTTATTACTATTCTCATGCGTATATTTGTTAATAGTTAATCATGTTCATATGTATATGTTCATTCAATTTTAGTCATTGGACGTTTTTGTAATCAAAACAGAAAAAACAAAAAGTTTGCACTTCAAAATGTATTTGTATTGGTAAGTTTCCTATAAACAAGTGATTTTGTACAAAGAGACGGGAATCCTAATAAGAGGAAATCGTTGTGAAATGAAAAGAGTACAAAGTGAAAACAAATATATATAGCCATGTGTAAGTGATCTCATTGGGTTCCAACTCTGCTATTGCCCCTATGTCTTCGAACATCTCATCTCTTATCGTCAAAAGAAGCCTATTGAATTGATCTTATACCATTTGAACATTTGACATTGGTAATAAAGCTAGTTGTAGTGATCCAACAGGACATAGTCGTATGCTTTAGTCCCTAAGTTTTGCGTTGACTTCCCTTTCGGGTTTTCAGTCCACTAGGATACCCTTTTTTTGCCCAAGCCGCCCCTTCGGGTTTTCGACTTGCCGGGTGTACAATCTTTTGTATATATCCCTAATTTTTGCCCGAACCCTTTTGGTTCGCCGGGATGCCCTTATTTTTTCCTAGGTATGTCAACCTAGCAGGTCGTTCTTATGCGTAGTATTTTTTGACTATATACGTGTTCACAGGGTGCGGGAAATATTTGTCATCTATAGTGGTTAGCATCATAGCACCACCCAAGAATACCTTCTTGACAATAAATGGCTCTTCGTAAGTGGGAGTCCATTTTCCCCTGGGATCACCTTGTGGTAGAATGATGCACTTTATTACCAAGTCACCAGCCTGATATACCCGATGCTTGATCTTTTTGTTGAAAGCTTTGATCATACATTTCTGGTACATCTGACTGTGACAGATAGCAGCCAGCCTTTTTTCGTCAATCAAATTCAACTGATCTAACCTAGTTTGAATCCACTCGTCTTCGTCCAAGTTTGCATCTTTCATAATTCTTAGAGAAGGAATATGAACTTTGACAGGCGGGACAACTTCCATGCCATAGACTAAAGAGAAAGGGGTTTCCCCAGTTCATGTTCTCGCCGAAGTACGGTAGCCATGAAGAGCACATGGTAGCATCTCATGCCAATATTTGTAGGTCACAACCATCTTTTGCACAATCTTCTTTATGTTCTCGTTGGCGGCTTCCACTGCTCCATTCATCTTAGATATGTATGGAGAAGAGTTGTGATGCTTGATCTTGAACTACATGCAGAGTTCAGTGATCATAGAGTTGTTGAGGTTGGTAGCATTGTCAGTGATGATTCACTCAGGGAAGCCATACCGACAAATGAGGTTATGCTTGATGAATCCGGATACAACAGTCTTGGTAACTGAGGCGAATGAAGCCGCTTCAACCCATTTGGTGAAGTAGTCAATAGCGACAAAGATGAAATGATGTTCATTAGATGCAGTGGGTTTGATTTCTCCGATCAAGTCAATGCCCCATATTGCAAATAGCCAAGGATCAGTCATGACGTTTAAAGGTATTGGAGGCACATGAACCTTATCAGCATAAATTTGGCACTTATCGCAAGTCCTCGAGTGATGATGACAATCAGTTTCCATAGTCGACCAATAGTAACCAGCCCTCAGAATCTTCTTGGCCATAGTATGTACACTAGAGTGAGTACCAAAGATACCTTCATGCATGTTTTACATAATCTTCTCTGCTTCCTTTATGTCCACACAACGGAGCAGAGTTGAATCATGATTGCGTTTGTACAAAATCCCATTTCTTAGGAAGAACTTGAGAGAAAACCTCCACAGAAATTTATTATCATTGATTGAAGCTCCTTCAGGATATTCTTGTGCTTCAATGTACCTTTTCACTTCGTGAAACCAAGGTTTCTCTTCATCAATGTCAATCTCACAAGAGTGTGCTGGTTTGTCAAATCTTTCGATAGTAATTTTGGGAGCTTCGTTTTTCCAATTGACCTTGAACATAGACGACATAGTCACTAAGGCATTTGCTAACTGGTTTTCTTCCCTTGGGATATGCTTAAAGGTGATCTTATCGAAAAACAGGATCAAGGTTAACACAAGCTCTTTGTAAGGGATCAAATTTGGATGTTTGGTATCTCATTCTCCTTTAAGTTGACTGACCATCAAGGCTGAGTCTCCATATACACTTAGGAATTTGCTTCTTAGGTTAATATCAACCTTGAGACACGTGATACACGCTTCGTACTCGGCCATATTATTGGTATAATTGAAGAAAAGTATGGAAGTGAAAGGTGTATGACAACCTTCGGGGGAGATGATCACAACACCAATTTCGTTGCCCAATGCATTGGAGGCTCCATCAAAAACCATAGTCCATCAGGATCCTTGTTCAAGCCCTTCATATGGTTCAGGATTTTCACAGTCGGTTATCAGCATGATATTCTCGTCTGGGAATTCGAAGTTCATGGATTGGTAGTCATCAACAGCTTGATGGGCCAAATGTTCCTCCAGTACACTTCCCTTGATTGCTTTTTGTATAGTGTACTGGATGTCATATTCAGTCAAGATTATTTGCCATCGGGATATTCTTCCAGAGAGATGGCTTCTCGAAGGTGTACTTGATGGGATCCATCTTAGAGATCAATACAGTAGTATGAGTCAACATATACTATCTTAGTCAGTGAGCAGCCCATGCCAAAGGACAACAAGTTTTCTCGAGCAGTGAATATCTTGTTTCACAGTTGGTAAACTTTTTGCTAAGGTAGTATATTTCATGTTATTTTCGACCGAACTCGTCATACTGGCCCAACACACACACCCGTTGAATTCTCTAATACAGTCAAGTACATAATCAGAGGTCTTCCTTCAACTGGAGGCATCAGGATTGAAGGTTCTTGCAATTATTCCTTGATTTTGTCAAAATCTGATTGGCAGCCGTCATTCCATATGACTAGTTGATCTTTCTTCAGCAGTTTGATGATTGGCTCACAAGTAGCAGTTAAGTGAGATATGAATCGGGAAATTTAATTGAGCCGGCCTAAGAAACCTCTGACCTCCTTCTCAGTATGGGGAGCTGGCATTTCTTGGATAGCTTTGTCCTTCTCAAGATTGACCTCAATACCTTTATCACTGACGACAAATCCTAGGAGTTTTCCAGACCTCACCCCAAAGGTGCATTTGTTGGGATTCAACCTCAGTTTTTGCTTTTTTAGCCTTTTAAATATCTTGTGAAGATGGTCAAGATGCACTTCCTCGGTTTGTGATCTGGCTATCATATCATCGACATATACTTCTATCTCATGGTTTATCATGTCATGAAATAAAGCCACCATAGCTCGTTAAAAAGTTGCACCTGCATTCTTCAGCCTAAAAGGCATGACTTTAAAATAGAAGGTGCCCCACTGTGTGACAAAGGTAGTTTTCTCCATGTCTTCAGGAGCCATTTTGATTTGGTTATAATCCGAGAAGCCATCCATGAAAGAGAACACCTTTTGTTGAGCAGTGTTGTCTACCAAGACATCAATATGTGGTAGTGGGAAGTCGTCTTTGGGGCTCGCCCTATTTAAATCCCCGCAGTCTACAAAAATAAGGACCTTACCATCTTTCTTCGGCACTGGAACACCATTTGCAAACCATTGGGGATACGACGTCACTGCCAAGAAACCTGCATCGAACTGTTTCATTACCTCAGCCTTGATCTTCTTAGACATATCTGGTGGCATGCAACGAACCTTTTGTTTGACTGGAGGACAGTCTTCTTTCATTGGTAGACGATGAACTACAATATCAGTATCAAGCCCCGATATGTCTTTGTATGACCAAGAGAATACCTCAACATAGTCGTGTAACATCTGGACCAATATGCTCTTGACATTGTCTTCCATATTAGCGCCAATCTTGACTTCTTTCTTATCTGCCTCAGTACCCAGGTTTATCACTTCAACTGGTTCTTTGTGCGGTTGGATGGCTTTTTCCTCTTGTATCAGGAGTCTGGCGAGTTCTCCAGATATTTCATAATCTTCTTCACCTTCGTCTTCAGCTTGCTAGATTGGATTTTCAAAGTCATAGTTGACAATAGCAGAATTATTGCCAATGAGATCCATAGTGGATGTGGATCTGCAAATGTGTGTGTGTGTGCATGTAAGGTCACATGGCTATTTGAAAATACAATAAAGTAAAAGAAAGACAAGGTGCAAAAAATTTGAATGCAAAATAGTCCAACGTTTTCATTAAAATGAGCATATGGCATATGAAAATGACAAACCCTTAACAAATGGACCATTGTTCCCTGGAAAAGGCACATGGTTTAAAGTTAATGTTTTAATGGAAATTATAGACAAATTTCTTAAAGTAATAAAACAGGAAATGGAAATTACTCCTACCTGAAGGAGATTTAGATGAAGTCCCTGGTCTTCCAGTTGTTGAGTCCTCCATCAGCAGTTGGGTAAATCCAGTCGTCCCAGTCACCCTTACTGTCAGAGTCTCCAAGAGCATTAACTTCATTGTTACTCATACGGAGAGGTGGTTTCCCTGCACAAGCACGTTAAACCTCTTTTTGAGCCTTGGAGGTGAAGCCTAATCCAAATTTATCTGACTTGAAGGGGATATCAGGAAGTTGTCCCCAAATGGTGCAACCTCCATTTTTAATAACAACACGGGCATCTTTGAAAGAGACTATCCTCGGTGTATCTTTAGAAGCTTTGGAAGTGTCAGGAATGGCCCTGGCAACAACAATCATGGGAAATACCACTTCAAAGGCTTAACAAGGAGTTTCTATGAATTCGCCATCCATTTCAACATACTTGAATGAATTCAAATAACTGATCATAAACTCATCCTTCACACAGACGGTAACGATTTTCCCCTTGACCGAGTACTTCAGATTTTGATGTAGTGTGGAAGTTACAGCACCTGCCACCTGTATCCATGGGCGTCCGAGTAGGCAAGAATAAGTCGGGCGGATATCCATCACATAGAATGTTGAGTTGAAGACTTGAGACCTAACTTTGATAGGGAGATCAACCTCTCCAATAACCATTCTCTTTGATCCGTCAATAGCTGTCGCCACAATGTCACTGGGTTTCAACGCCAAACCTTCACAGTCCAACCTATCCAGGTCACCCTTTGGTAAGACATTAAGGGAGGACCCAATATCCACCAACACATGTGCTAAAGCGGTGTCTTTACACTCGATGGAAACATGCAGAGCTTTATTGTGATTCTTCTCCGCCGGGGTCAAATCTGCATCTGAAAATCCCAAACCATTGTCAGCAGTCAGACTTGCTACACAGTTTTCAAATTGGTCGGTCGTAGTTTCTTATGGGACGTGTGCATTTTTCAGGAATTTTAACAGGGCTTGGCCATGTGCCTCGGAGCATAGAAAAAAAGACAATATGGAAATCTTTGAGGGTGTCTGCCCCAACTGTTCCACTATCTTGTAGTCACTTTTTCGGATAATTTTTAAAATCTCTTCCATCTCTTGGGTAGATGGGTCCTCAACTGCAATATCTTTTGTGGGCGCCTCCGTCTGGGCAAGCTCAATCACTTTTTCATTTCCTCGAGTATCAACAACAGGTTTAACAACAGTAATACAAATGGGTGTAATAGTGGTTATCGAAGGTGAAATATCTGGAGAGAAGATCCTCCTTGTCCTAGTGATTTTACTTGATCCAACAATGTTTGTAATTTTAGCAGTTTCATCTTCAGCAATCCACGGGTCTTGTTGATACCATGGTGTTCTACCCCAAAATTTTCCCTCTCATTTCTCAAAAGGATAATCTCGGACCCTCAGGTTTGCTTCTGTCAAGTTTCAAATCTCGGATTACAATTTTCCAAGAAAGTCATTCACAAGGGCAAAATGGTCAAATGCACACTGAAAAGTCAAACTTTGACTTTTTGATCAAAATTAAGTTTCAAAATTCATATTTCATCAGGACATGAAGTTGGTTCATCAAGAAATCAAAAGTAAAAAATTACTATAAAAAGTCAAATTTCTAAACACTTGTAAAATTTTCTAAGTGTTAAGAAAATATGATAATTTCAGAACTTCTGGGCCAGTTTTCACACAAATACAATCAAAATTTGCAAAAGTGATTCAGAACATGACCCTTTCGATCAAAGCATGACCCTTCGATCAAAACATATAGAAGCTCTACTCTTTGATCAGAACATCACCCTTCGAATCTCACTCTGGTCTTTCCACTCTTCGATCAGAACATCACCAAGCCCCAAAACCTCGTTTTGAACAGTCTGATGTACTGCTGTGATACAGTCCTACATCCAGATGCCACAACACTCCAAATTACTGTTGACCCAGTCTATGCCTGCATGTTCTCAAACCATTTGCACAAAATTAGCACATAAAAGCTGTATTTAAAAAGCAATGAAACAGTATGTCAAAAGGGTTCAAATCCCATTTGTTTTTCCCTCCAAAACCACAACAAACTCATCTATAAATAAATTGTTACACCACACATCTAAGGGGGGTGGTTTTTGGAGGGAGAGAATTATTGAATACAAAAAGAGAGAGAAGAAAACACTCAAACACTCTTAAACCCGGAATTCTCAAAACAATACCCTTGTTCTTCCCTTCGAATCAAAGAACATAACATTTCGGTTTCGTTTCTTGCTAACCCCAGAACATTCGAAGGCAGCAGCTCAAGTCCCAAACATCCGTTTCAGATTCAAGGTAAGTCATTCTGACTTTGAGCTTTTCATACAGAACATCATTAAAAATGTAGATATCATAGTGTTGAGATTATATATATCTTTGCCTAAGTAGAAAAACTGTGGATCAGAACTTCTTGAAGAAAACTAGGCTCAGAATTAGGAATAGAACTTCTATAAACTTTCGTGCTTCTATTTTTCTATTTTGTTATTATTGAGAAATGAACAAGTTGCAGATACTCTGGCTAATGTAAGGAAGGAGGTGAAGTGTAACACTAGAACTTCTAGGTCTTTCTCACTGTTGTAACACAACACACAAAACTTCTAGGTCTTTCTCACTGTTTTAACACAACGCATAACTTCTAGGTCTTTCTCACTGTTTTAACACAACACAAAACTTATAGGATTTTTTTCTCACTATTGTAACACAGCACACACAACTTCTAGGTTTTTCTCACTGTTGTAACACAGCACACAGAACTTCTAGGTCTTTCTCACTTTTTTTAACACGACACAGAACTTCTAAGTTTTTCTCGCTGTTGTAACATAACACATATAACTTCTAGGTTTATCTCACTGTTGTAACACAACACATAGAACTCTTAGGTCTTTCTCACTGTTGTAACACAACACACAGAACTTCTAAGTTTTCCTCACTGTTTTAACACCCAGAACTTCAGCGTGCAGCAACCCAGAACTTCTGATTTCCTCTAACATTTCTTTCTGAACTACATCGTTCCTAGCATCAAAACTTTTGGTCCGTCTCATTTTTGTTTTCAGCAACATGCTGATTTTCTTCTCGTTAGTTTTCCTTTTCTTTGTTATTTTTATTATTTTTAACATTAATACTTTTTTTATTAATATAAAAAAGGACATAAAAAATATTTTCTTTTTATTGACTAATTATTTTTCTTTTAATTTATTAAGACAAAAAAAAAACATTTTGAAAACAAATCCTTTCCTTTTCTTGTATTGTACAATTCAATATGGTTGTAATAGATAATTAGGATTTAAATTCTTGCAATCCCCATTAGTAAATATGTATCCCCATCCCTGAAATGATGTAATAGCTTAGGATTTATTTTCCGCATTTTTATTGCTTTCATACATTGTTAGTAATTAGGGTGTATGGATAGATAAAAACAACAAGTAGATAATCAAATGTTCAAAAGACAAAATGCATGCAATCAAACACACTACTCACACACATGTACCCCTAGGGTAATTCCACTTGTTACCTCGGAAAAATAGTCATATCCCTAGAATATGGGCGTTTTAGCAAAGACCCTCGATAAAAGACGTAGTCCCTCGATGACTCTCAATGTTGCCTTCGGTAAACAATCTAGTCCCTAAACGACATTACTAAAATGTCCCATAGGTTGCCTTCTATGACTATACAAACGCCCCATTCCCGTCCCTTCATATCCAATAATGGGGCTTCTTACCAAATCAATGGTAAGATAACAACATCTAAAGGAGAATGAAAAGAAGGTTTAAGACCTTTTGAGTAGGTAGGATAATCCTAGTTGCTAGCTTGCTCACAACAAAAACATTTTATACACCCACAATTTCACTTTGAAACATTTTTCAAAAAAGACAAAACACTTTGTACGCGTTCTTATAGAGACGAGAACCATTACAAAGACATTCCTTTTCAAAATACTTTCAAAACCCACACCACAAACACATTTTTAAGAAAAAAAAGCAAGTGATCTAGCAAGGAACTAAGAGCCCGTAGATAACTACAGATGGAAAGGGTGCTAATACCTTTCCTTTTCATAACCTACCCCCCAAACTCAAGAAATAATCTTGAAAGGTATTTCCTGTTCTTTTCAACCTTTCCTTATTGGATAAAATAAAAATTGGTGGAGACTCTTGCTATCCACAACAATTGCGATCAAACGCAAAACACCCAAGTCAGTTCTCCCACCGCGTTACAGAACTGGCGACTCTGCTGGGGACTTATACTTAAAAGTGGGGTTACCTTATAGCTAGATTACCTTTAATTTCTTTTCATTGTTTTGTTTGCTTTATATTATGGTTCCTTGTTTGGGTTTGTTTTGATCCTCTATCCGGATCTGGGGCACCTTTTAAGGTAAGTAGCAATAAGTTGTGGAAACTGTGCGGGGGTATACTGACATGGTCTAAGCAATAGCTACGTTAGTGTGACACATTTGTTGGTACCGGTAGCCCTTGAGTAGTCAAGGAGAATACGGGGCCGTTGTATGGTGCCATGAAGCACTAACTGACTTTAGAACCTTTACTTGAACAACTTGGCCATTAGGAAGTAGTGAGGTAGTCGCATTTGGTGCAGTCCGAAGTTGGTTGATACTCGATACTACGCTCATTGAGATTGGAATTTCGGTATATTTCGGTCGTCAATAAAGAGGCTTGCGCTGAAACAATTCCCGATGAAGAAAGATAAGTGATATTGAGATTCCTTAGAACCCGTTTACTTTCTAGGACAAGTTGAACCAACTAAACTTCAAGAGGGTACTTACCTATAAAAACTCATGCAAGCCTAAACCTAAGGATTTATTTGATTTAACTTGTGCATATGCTTGTACATAACATCATGACATCATACCATAGCATTTTAGACTAACCATTTCAAGGATTTTGAGATTCATCTTTGTTCTATTTTGTAGGATATGACTCCCACTCGCAGGAACACAATCCAAGTCAACCCTGTATGAGTACCTTTTCACCTCAAAGAGTTAGCATCAAGGGTCCCTAAGATTTCTCCGTTAACTAAAAGACATGGGCAACTGCTTAACTTGGTTACCTCAAGCTTTGATGAAGATATGATGAATGTGATTTTCCAGTTCTTTGACCCCTTACACCATTTCTTTACCTTCCCTGATTACCAGCTTGTACCTACTATGGAAGAATTCTCTTAACTATTGGGAATTCCTATTCTTAATCAATTACCTTTCAACGGTACTGAAAGAGACCCAAGCCCTGAAGAGGTTGCCTGAGCTTTACACTTACAAAAATCTGACATCACGACTAATTGGGAAATGAGAAGTGGTTTCAAAGGGTTCTTAGCCAAGTTCTTGTTGGAAATAGCTCAAGACTGTTGGAACACTTTGGATTTACAAGCCTTCGAAGAAATTTTGGCTCTCCTCATCTATGGGATGGTACTATTTCCAAATCCTGGCCAACTTATAGATATGAATGATGGCAAAATATTTTTATCTCACAATCCAGTGCCTACTTTGCTGAGAGATATCTTGCATTCTCTCTATTCTCGCACTATGAAGATAAGAGGAACCCTCATGTGTTGTACGCGTTTGTTAGATAGGTGGTTTGTTTCGCATCTCCCCTGATCCATGGTAAAGAACTAGCAAGGCTTGAGATGGTCCATAAGTTGATGTCACTCATACATTCAGATATCCGTTGGTGTTCTTGATCCTTGGAGGATGTTACTATCATCGACCGTTGTGGGGAATTCCCTAATGTCCCCCTGCTTGGCATTAGGGGAGGTATCACTTATAATTCTTGCTTAGCTCTGTGACAACTTGGGTACGCACAAAGAAATGGTCCACATGATGCGCTCATCCAAGGTGTGGTGTTCGAATATGAGAGTGACGATCAAGGCTACCGTCAGAGATTTATACGAGCTTGGAGGATGGTAAACAAGGTGGATAGTAGGACATCGGGACACAAAAGTTCCATTCCCCTTGAGCCTTAACTTAGGTGGGTACGGGCTCGTGCTCAGAGTCTCGTAATGTATTTCCCCTCCGTCCTCCCTATTATCATGGAGCCTGTGGTTGAAGGATATGTCTCGTATACTGTCCTTCATCCCAACATGCCTACCTCTCTCGAAGACTTGCAAAGGATTGGATTCAGCTAAAGGAAGAACAAGACACTTTCGAAGCCCAATTCTACGCCAGTGAGAAGAAATTTTGGAACTCACTAAGCAACTTCATGAAGAGCAGAGTTTGAACGCCTACATCGCACCAAAGAGGATGCGTTCAACCTTTTTGTCTTAGGACTTTTTGTATTTTATTTCTTTAATTGTAAGCCCAAAGAGGCATGATGTACTTGAACTTGGATTTATTAATCCAATGTGTGTTCCTTTTTGTCTAAAACAAATTTAAATCTCTTATTTCCTTGAAATCATTTGCATATGCATTTTCATTCATCATAACACAAACAAGTTTCTTATAACAGGTCTCCTTATCTTTCTACTGTTTATTTTAGTGAGATGGATATTGAACAGAAAGTAAAGGATCTTCAAGCGTAAAACGCTCAATTCCAACAAATGTTCTTGGCTCTGCCTAAAGGACAAGAGGATTTGAAAACTTTGTTGATCAAAGAGAAGAAGAAGAAAGTGAAAAAACTAGTCGGTGTTTTGAATCTGGGAAGAAGGTTCAAAGGACCATCCAGACGAACTCTAGATTTTGCAACCTCATCGGGTGAAGGAGATAATCAAGAAGGGAAAAACAAAGAAGTAAATGACCACCCAGAGTCTGAAGAAGGGGAAGAAGTGGACTACTCTGAAGAACATTATCCCCCAGCTGATGATAAATACAAGCAGTTGGAGGACCTCCTCAATGCTATAGAGATCTATAGGGTACCCAGATTGGATTTTGAAGAGTTAGGACTTGTCTTAGGGGTTGTCATCCCGCATAAATTCAAGGTCCCCACTTTCGCTAAATATGAATGTGTCTCTTGTCCAAATCTGCATTTAAGATCATACGTCAGGAAGATTCAACCCCATACCACTGATAGGAACCTATGGGTGCATTTCTTCCAAGAAAGCTTGTCAGGGATGCAGTTGGATTGGTTCTATCAGTTGGAAGGAACCAATATTCGGAATTGGGAAGATTTGGCTGCCGATTTTTACAAGCATACCAGTATAATGCTGACTTATCTCTAACTCGAACACATTTGCAAGGCATGTCTATGGGTGCTGGTAAAGGTTTAAAAATCAAAGTTCAAAAATGGCGGGATCCCGCAGGAAGAGTCCAACCCCCTCTATCTGATAGAGAATTGGTGGATATGTTCTTAGGCACGTTATCTGGTCCATTCTTCAACCATCTGATCGGAAGCTCCTCGGCTGGATTTACTGAACTAATCATGACTGGTGAACGGGTAGAAGCCAGTATAAAGAATGGAAAAATTCAAAGAGATGTATACTCGAGCGCGATGAAGAAACCATTTATCGGAAAGAAGGAGGTCAGTGTTTCATATGACCAAAGAATTCAAAACAAAACTGAACATCGCCCGACGGTAGGGGCTGTTATGATTTCAAATCCTGTACCAAATCAGTAGCGAAACTATCAACGCTGGCCAGAGGCGCCCATTAGACGATTCACTCGGATTAACATGAACTTGTCCCAAGTTTTACCACATCTTTTGAAGTCCAATCTGGTGACCCTAAAGGAAGCTCCCAAGAACCCCAATACTGCTTCTCCTCGCTACAACCTGAATGCTCAATGTGCCTATCATTCTGAAATCCTGGAACATGATACAAACGATTGTTGGACCTTGAAGAATAAGGTACAAGACCTTATTGAGGCGAAAGAGATTGAATTTGACCCACCAGAAACACCTAATGAAATAACGGTGCTATTGTAGCCCAAAATTTTCCCTCTCATTTTACTCAATACATACTCCTAGAGATCCTCAATTTGCTCAAGTTTGCCCAAGAGTTGACCAGACAAACTCTCTCCTGAGGTAGTGTGTCTCAAATTAGGGTTTCCATTTTAATCAAGATAGGTGAACTCCAAAGACCTCATATGCTCTCCATGGTCCTAATATGTTCCCAATATCATCCATGTCAAGTTTCATGCCTTGCACAAGAAGTTTGCTCAGTCAACTGCTCAGATGCTTGAGAATCGACTGTATTAGGTCAAAAGTCAACGGTGGCTCACATACAGTCAAACTTCAATATTTTTGGTCAACATCAAAATTTTGAAGTGACTTTCATCATTTTATCAAGGGTTGATCATGATTCCTCAAGGAATTCCCCAAATTCATCAAAACCCAAAAGTTGTTAAATTAGGGTTTCTTAGGAAAAGTCATCTAAACTTTGACCAAGCATAACTTCCTCATACTTTATCAGAAATTTTCCATCCAACACTCATTTTTAACAGGATGCAATTCCCTACAACTCATCTTCATCCCATAAGTTCAAAATATGCACTCATCAAAAGATATGAATTTCTACATTATAAGTCCTTTTGAAAAGTCAACAAAAACACCTTTTGGGTAAAAGCTTCTTACATGAACATGGAAGACCCAATTGAGATGAAACCAAAAGGATTGTTTAGGGGACATCCTAAGATTTCTAAAACATCAAAGAACACCCTCTTAGGGTTAAAATTGAGGGAGATATGTATTGTCAAAATTGAGCAATTTTTGGAAATGTGCATGAAGTCAATATTGATCAAAATGACTTTTTTTCTCCAAATGGGCCCATGTTTTCTTGTTTGAAACTTGTTCCTAAGATGGCCCACGACCCCTGAGCTTATCCACTTATTATTTTATTATTTTTATTATTCATTTTTATTTTTTATCCATTTAAATCAAAATAAATCAATTTAAATAGTAGAATAATCAAATAAAATCAAAGATTTGATTTTATGAGCATATTATGAGTCCATGAACAGCTAGCAAATCAAAAAATTCGTGCAAGGGCTAATTGATTTGAAAAGATCTTAATTTGGTCTATTTTGGAAACAAATCATACAAGGCAAAGAATGAAATCAAATCTCCATAATTTGCAAAGATATGATCAGTTTTTGTTGACCTAAATCATTCTATCATATATACCTAACATCTCTAAAGCATAAAAAGGGTTTTGGGGTCATGAAAACAAGTGGAAGAAATTGCAAATTTTGGAAGAAAAAGTGCATACCGTATTCTCTTCCATAGGCCATTTAAAGTAATTCCAAAGCCAACAATTTGTTCTTGGACGTGTTCTGAAGTCATTCCAATCATCCTCAAGCCTTAAAACCTTCAGAAATCACGCCTCACAGTGCCACGGTTTTCATCTTTTTTCAAGATTCGTTTTCAATGATTTATCCATCATAAACATGTTTTGATCATATATCCACGCTTGCTATCATATTTGCAACGTTTTTGATTGGTTTGATTGAAGTTTAAGTGCAGGAATGCATGATGCCATTGTTAGGGTTTTGAGGTCCCAAAAATGGAATTCTATATAAAGGCAAAATTGGACAAAATTAGGGGTACTATCGTACTCAAGAGATGATTTGTAGGTTATCCATGTCTTTGGTTTGAATTTATTCTGCTTGTGCTGCATTTTTTTTGAATTTTACAGGTTTATGGCTACGAACAAAATCCGTCACTATAGCCTTTAGTGACGGAAACGACTGTAGGTAAAAGTGTGGCCAAAAACAACAGTTATGGGGAAGAAGACAATTAAGTGGAAGAATCCTATTGGGTGATTTGAATCACGCGCGCATTTGAAAAAGACCACTCTATTTCCTTTATATTTTATTTATGTTATTATACATACAACTAACCATCCCAACAAATTTTGTTTTCTAACTTTGTTTCTACAGATTCAATGCATCATCATCCCAAACGCCTACCATGCGCAACCACCATCT
The DNA here is from genome assembly GCA_948472305.1 of Vicia faba. Lineage (NCBI taxonomy): Eukaryota > Viridiplantae > Streptophyta > Magnoliopsida > Fabales > Fabaceae > Vicia > Vicia faba. The sequence goes on from OX451735.1 coordinate 724,946,264, forward strand.
GGCCATTGGATGTATCAATATATCATATCCAATGCCTCAAACAACGAAGTACTATGGTGCACTCTCAGGATGGCACAACACAGGCCCATTCTTTTCTTTTCTATTTTAATTTTTTTAATTGTTTTACTAATTATTTTCCTTTATTAAAATAACACCAAAAAATCATTATTTTTTATTTAATCAAAAAATCATCAAAAAAAAACATAAAAATCATTTTTTTTTCATAAAAATATTTTATTTCCTTAATTAATTAGTTTAATTTAATTTAGGGCAAATTTAATTCCTTTTTTATAATTTAAATTAATTAGAAATTTTAAAATTAGATTTTCAATTAGATTTTTTAGGTTCCCTAAATTATTCTCGCATTTAATTCGCCACGCGCATTTTTTTAATTTCCTTTTATTATTATTGTAATTGTTTCGAGGTTGTAATAGTAATTAGGGTTTAAATTCCGCATTTTTATTTTCAGTCCAAAATAATTATGTATCTGCAAAAGCCTTGTAATAGCTAGGACTTTAAACTTTCTTGCTTTTAATTCCGTAAACCATAAACTTCTTAGATGTATGTTAATAGGATTGTATGGAAAGACAAACTAAAAATTAAAATGGTAGATCACCTAATGTGCAAAGACTAAATAACTGAAAAATTCACATGCACATATTCACTCCTAGAGTTTTCCTCACTTCGGTTGCCTTCGGTAAAACAATCATTAAGCATAGGAGATTTTAGTGGTTGCCCTCCAGTCTAAAAGATCAAAGTGTCTCATTCGAATGTTTCCTCGAAAATGTTGCCTCGAAAATGTTGCCTCGAAAAGATCTTAAGACTCTAGGGTTACTACTAAAGTTTTCTAACTATTGCTTTAGTGATTGTACTTGTCCCTTTCGATAGTCCCTCAAACATCCAACGACTAGGGTTACCTACTCACTAATAGTAGGATAACACGGTCTAAAGAAAACGAGAAAATGAACAATCTTTTTTGAGTAGGTAGATAACTGTTAGGTACTTGCTCAAAAAAACAAATATTTTACACCATACACTTTCAAACAAACTTTTCAAAGTAAAGTTTTCAAAACACATCGTAACACTCTTGAGGACAAAAACAAGGGTTAAAACAAAGTAAAACACAACTTTTCAAAACAAGCACATACACAAGCAATTTCAAAATGAGCAAGTACCTAAGAGCCCATGGAAAACCATGGATAGAAAGGGTGCTAACACCTTCCCTTTCTATAATCTACCCCCCGTACTCAGGAATATTCTCGAAAAAGGTTTTTTCTGTTCTTTTTCCTTTTCCTAATTGGATAAAATAAAAGTCGGTGGCGACTCTTGCTTACTGCGACATTTTGTGAACAAAAAACGCAAAACACAAACCAGTATAACAGTCAGTTCTGCCACCGTATCACAGAACTGGAGCCTCTGCTAGGGAAGTTGTATAAAGTGGGGTTTACCTTAGGATTTAGGTCATTTTTGAATTGCTTTCCTGTTTGCTTTGTATGCTTTATTCTTAAAGGGTTTTCGCTTGGGTTACTATAGATCCTACACTCGGATTTGGGGGCACTTATTAGGTAAACATAAATAGATCGTGGAGACTGTACAACGTAGACCAATATGGTTTAAGCGATGACTGTGTTGGTGGGGAACTTTGTCTGGTACCGATATCCTTCGTGGGGAAACGAGGAGAATATGGGGCCGACGCGTGGTGTCCTGAAGCACTAACGGACCTTAGAATCTTAGTTGAACAAACTTGGCCATTAGAAAGTAGTGAGATAGCCGGCCTCGGTGTAGAGCTGAGGATTGGTTGATACTCGATGCTACACTCATTGAGATCAGACTTTCGGGATATTTCGGCCACAAGAAAAGATTGGTTGAGATGAGACAAAGCCCGATAAAGGATGGTCAGTGATATTGAGATCCCTTAGAACCCGGTTACTATTTATAGGACAGGCTGAACCAATCCAACTTCAAGAGGGTACTACCTTAAACTCAAGAAAGCCTTAAACCTAAGGACTTAGTGTGATTTGTTTGTGCTTGTTATACCTGTGATTTCTCAACATAATCATGACATAATGACATCATACACATGCCATATCATACTAACCATTTAAAGGATCTCAAGGGTATGTGATGTAGGTCATGGCGAACCAAATGTCTAGCAAGGGGAAAGGGGATTTATTTTCCTCTATCCAATGTTGTCAAAGGATCTTGAAGAAGGACTCTCAATGACACGAAGTTTATTCAATCAAGCTGCAATCAAATTCTAACAGTTTCTTGTTTACCCCGCGAGATCCTTGAAAATATTGCATGCATATCATACACATCATTACAGGTACCATTACAGGTTTCTCATCTTCTTCGCTAATTATTTCAGCAAAAATGTCTTTCGAACAAAGCATCAAGGACCTTCAGGCACAAAACGCCCAGTTCCAGCAAATCTTCATAAATCTGGCAAAAGGGCAGGAGGATCTGAAAGCCCTCATCCTGAAAGAGAAAAAGAAAAAGAAGAAGGCTTCCGGTATTCTGAATATAGGCAGAAGGTTTAGAGGTCCATTGAAGCAACAAGTCGATCTGACCTCTTCATCCAAGGAAGGGGAGAATCAAGAAGAAGAGACAAGGGAGAAAGATCTGAGTCCTGAAGTTTCTGACAATGATACCGACTAAAATAATTAGCAGTATCCTCCCACTGAGGATAGATACAAGCAGTTGGAAGATCGCTTGAGTTCTATGGAGGTCTAGAGGATATCTGGGTTAGATTTCGAAGAATTGGGATTGGTGTCGGGAGTGGTCATACCGCAGAAGTTCAAAGCTCCAATTTTTGCAAAGTATGATGGGGTGTCCTGCCCAAAACTCCATCTCCGCTCTTATGTTAGAAAGATCCAGCCCCACACCGCTGATAGAAATTTGTGGGTTCACTTCTTTCAAGACAGTCTGTCAGGGACTCAACTTTAATGGTTCTACCAACTAGAGAGAGCCAATGTCCGGAATTGGGAAGATTTGGCTGCCGCTTTTTATAAGCAGTATCAATATAACGCCGACCTTGCTCCTACTTGTACTCAACTCCAGAGTATGTCCATGGGTGCAAGTGAAGGTTTTAAGGACTATGCACAGAAGTGGAGAGATTTGGCAGGGAGAGTCCAACCCCCTTTGTCTGATAGGGAGTTGGTTGACATGTTTCTCGGGACGTTGTCTGGTCCATTCTTCAATCACTTGATTGGTAGCTCCTCAACTGGTTTCACCGAGCTGATATTGACTGGAGAAAGAGTAGAAGTTGGGATCCGGAGTGGTAAGATCCAGAAAAATACCACTTCGAGTACAAAGAAGAAGTCATTTAGTGGAAAGAAGGAAGCCAATGCTGTCTATAGCCAGAAGGGGCGTAGCAAGGCAGACTACCACCAATCTGTGGGGGCAGTGCTGATCTCTGATTCTGCACACGCACAACGACCACAATAACGAAACAATCAGCCAAGGGTGGAAAGACCTCAAATGCAGTTCACCCAAATCAACATGCCATTTTCACAAGAATTGCAACACATGTTGAAGATGAATCTGATTACGGTGATAAACCCTCATCCGAACCCTAAGACTTCTTCTCCTAACTACAACCCGGATGCAAGGTGTGCTTATCATTCTGGTAGCCCGGGGCACGATACTAACAATTGTTGGGCGCTGAACTACAAGATTCAGAATATGATTGACGCCAAGGAAATCGAATTTGACCCTCCTAAGACTCCCAACATGATCACTGCTCCCTTTCCAAAACATGGCTAGGATTGAAAACATTTTTGTTCATTTGAATTCTGAAGTTGTATTTTCTTTGCTTATTCAAACAATTATTGTCATGCCAAACTCTATTATTTCATTAATGCATTACACATGTCTGTCTTTAATTAATTTGTTTTCATTATGCTTAAATTGTGTTATATTTCCTTTTCATGATATTCAACTCTCGAGTAAAAATCTGTAAGCCTTTAGAGGGAGGATGACGAAAATGATACCACAATCTCTACAGTATGCTTTTGAACAGACCCCGCTGATGATGTATAGGTGCTTTTTCAAATCCTAAACACTGCAGATATAAGGAAGATAATCCCTAGTCAACCCCTTTGAGCTAAAGAAGTAGGAGTTTTCTTTCACACAAATTAAAACCCTTAATCACAACCTGGGGCAGAGTAGTTTTCTCAGTTAATCCAGGTGCAAGATGAATGGAATCAAAGACGTCCTTCCAAAATAAAAGACGGTGATGGTTCCCTATAATCGTCAAGATAGGCAGTCATTATGTCTCGAAATAAAAGCCCATTAAGTCAAAACCTATGAAGGAGACTTAAGAAAAAAAACTGGGGCATCCTTCTGACTGTAATCACAAAAAGAAACAGTTCAGGAAAAATACAGGGATAATAAAATAAAAAAGAAAGAGGTCCTACAAACCCTCAACAAAAAATGAATGCCTATTCAAAATAAATTGTCAGTATCCGAACCATCATTGGAATATCAGAGCAAAGACTCAAATGGTATCTAAATGCACAATTAACTGAGCATAGGATCGAAGAACGAGTGGGTACAAATAAAATTTGAGCCTTTATCCTTTGTTTCTTACACCGTGAACCAGGACACCTTATAACCCTTAAAAGTCCTAGCTGAAGCATGGGTTAGTTTGAAAGCATATTGTTACAAAAGGTATCCAGACTCCTATAAGGTTTGCTATAAATCCTGATTTGATGTCACACTATTACAACAAAAAAACTTGTTTTACTAAAAAATGAATTTCCAAACTTCAAGACTGACATAAGCTGTGCATTCTTAAAATAACATTGTTTGCATATGACTACTTGTTCAACAACAGAGAAATTCGCATGACGAATATCTAGTGAACAAAAACCTTCTCAATAAAAAGGATCACCTCAAGTGGAAAAACACTTCCAACCAAGGGGGCACGGCATGATCATTGTCCATCATCTGGGGCAGTCAAGTCAAGATTCAAGGAATCTCTCAAAGATGTCAAATAGTCAGGGGCAAATCTCCATCTAAATCACTTGGGGCATTGGGCATGAATTCCAGCAACGAATCTTGTACGATCAAACAAACATCTTCTGGTAGTGTGGCAACACTTACTACTATGGACAGTGACAATTCTCTGTACCTGGTGAACGTGGACATAGTCGGAAAATACTACGTATGGATAAAGACCCGCTAGGTTGACTGGCCTAGGCAAAAATAAGGGCATCCCGACGAACCAAAAGGGTTCGGGCAAAAATTAGGGATAAAAACAAAAAAGATATGTACACCCGGCAAGTCGAAAACTTGAAAAGGCGGCTTGAGCAAAAAAGGGTATCCCGGTGGACTGAAAACCCGAAAGGGCGGTCCAGGCAAAAGTTAGGGATTTGAAGCGTACGAATATGTCTCGTCATCTTATCATTTGCTTATCAATAGAAGACTTATCATCCTGATCAGCATCCACAAAGCCTCTGTGGGTACTTTCTCCAGCAAGTACAGGGGCAGAAAAGTTCTGATGCAAAGTCATTTTCGTATCCTTAGCATACGACCCCGTGACATCTACAATCCCCACATAGTAGAGGAAACTAAAGCTTTGAAATCGGCTTCCCCAAACAGGAGCTACGTTCCCCAACAAAGTTCCTTCAGAGAATCGACATCTATATTCCCCGACCGAATTTCATAATCGCAAGCGGTTCGTAAAGTTGTCTCCCAAGCAGAGTTTATTTCTCTGAATACAGAAGCTCAATCCCTAACAGAGTTTATTCCTCTGGCTACATAAGTTCATCCCCCAGTGGAGTTTATCTCTCCGAATCGGCAAGATCTTCCAGCAAAGCATCTCCTCTCTCAAACAGAGTTATTCCCCCTCAGATTTGTTCTCAAGCAAAGTCTCTCCTCGGAAGAATATTCGTAAACAAGGGGCAAATCCCCAGCATAATCATCTCCGGTTCACCATCTCCAGCGGAAGTAGAAGAACCACTTTTTCTACGGCGGTCAGGAAATCAATTTCCAGTACTCTCCAACAGTAGTTAGGGATTTATTTTCCCACTCGGATATATCACAATAGCATTTCATGTTCATATATCAAGACGTGCGCATACATATCGCATACAGGATAATCTCATTTATTTTAAGAACGTCATCATACAATGCATTTCATGCATCATATATGATTAATCATGTATCTTTTCAGGAAAGATGGTTATCATCAACAGCTTCCAGCAAGTTCAAGATTAGCTCTTGAAACTAGACAAAGTAATTATCTACGCGATCAAATGCAGCTTTACGCGGGTTTGTCATGAAGCAATCTTACACAGGTTTCTCCTAAATGCAGCTTCACACGGTTTTATCCCGAAAAATATTACACGAGTCCTTTCTCATACATTTCCTTATGTAGTTTCACACGAACATATCACAAAGTAACCTTACCCAGGTTCCTCCTAAAGTTTTACACGAACTTATCACAAAGTAACCTTACCCGGGTTCCTTCTGAAGTTTTACACGAACTCATCCCAAAGTAACCTTACCCAGGTTCCTTCTGAAGTTTTATACGAACTTAACACAAAGTAACCTTACCCAGGTTCCTCCTGAAGTTTTACACAAACTTATCTCAAAGTAACCTTACCCCGGTGCATTCTGAAGTTTTACACGAACTTATCACAAAGTAACCTTACCCAGGTTCCTCTTGAAGTTTTACACAGACTTAGCCCAAAGTAACCTTACCCAGGTTCTTGCCGAAGTTTTACACGGACTTATCCCAAAGTAACCATACCTAGGTTCCTCCTAAAGCCCTACACAGACTCATCACGAGCACCCTTACCCAGGTTCCTTCTCAGTTCAGATGCAGTTTTTCCCAAACTCCTTACAAAGCAACCTTACCCAGGTTACTTCTCAGTTCAGATGCAGTTTTACCCAAACTCCTCACAAAGCAACCTTACCCAGGTTCCTTCTCAGTTCAGATGTAGTTTTACCCAAACTCCTCACAAAGCAACCTTATCCAGGTTCCTTCTCGGTTCAGATGCAGATTTACCCAAACTCCTCACGAAATAACCTTACCTAGGTTCCTTCCAATAAGCCCTACTATCCAGGTTCCTTCTCATAACCTTACCATTCAGGTTTCTTTTCACTTATCTCCAGACAGCAGTCCACAACACTAATACCTGGACCTGATCAAACCCGATTGGTTTCTCATTTCCCCAGTAAGTCGCGGTGCAGCCTGTACACTGACCAGATATGCAGTTCACCTCTGGAGTTAATTCCCCAGTAGAGTAACGGGCAACTAAAGCTCCTAAAATTCTATTTCTCCCAAGACAGATACCAACATTACTCAGCAGATTCCTCCTCAACGACAGGAGCAGGGACTCTCATCTAAGGAATGTCTCGGGAAATCAACATCCTCTAGATGGCATCTTTAAGCCCATCTCTGACGGTACTCCGTCACATCTTGGATGGCATCTTTAAGACAATATCCGACAATTCTCTAGCAACTTCCAAATGGCATCTATAAGCCCATTCCCGATATCACAAATCAATTATCACTTTATGTGAGTGCAAATTGCTGGGCACTCTAGTGTTTAATCATCTTCCACCTTCAGATCACGAAAGACAGACGAGCCAATCTACATCATCGGGTTTAAGAAGATTGAACAGGGGCAGCTGGTTTACCCCAAAATTTGCCCTCTCATTTTACTCAATACATACTCCTAGAGATCCTTAATTTGCTCAAGTTTGCCCAAGAGTTGACCAGACAAACTCTCTCCTGAGGTAGTATGTTTCAAATTAGGGTTTCCATTTTCATCAAGAAAGGTGAACTCCAAAGACCTCGTATGCTCTCCATGGTCCTAATATTTTCCCAAGATCATCCATGTCAAGTTTCATACCTTGCACAAGAAGTTTGCTCAGTCAACTGCTCAAATGCTTGAGAATCGACTGTATTAGGTCAAAAGTCAATTGTGGCCCACATACAATCAAACTTCAATATTTTTGGTCAACATCAAAATTTTGAAGTGAATTTCATCATTTTATCAAGGTTTTATCATGATTCCTCAAGGAATTCCCTAAATTCATCAAAACCCAAAAGTTGTTAAATTAGGGTTTCTTAGGAAAAGTCAACCAAACTTTGACCAAGCATAACTTCCTCATACTTTATCAGAAATTTTCCATCCAAGTCTTATGTTGAAGAGGATGCAATTCCCTACAACTCATCGTTATCCAACAAGTTCAAAATATTCACTCATCAAAAGATATGAATTTTTATATTATAGGTCCTTTTGAAAAGTCAACAAAAACACCTTTTGGGTCAAAGCTTCTTACATGAACATGGAAGACCCAATTGAGATGAAAACAAAAGGGTTATTTAGGGAACATCCTAAGCTTTCTAAAACGTCAAAGAACATCCTCTTAGGGTTAAAATTGAGGGAGATATGTATTTTCAAAATTGACCAATTTTTGGAAATGTGCATGAAGTCAATATTGATCAAAATGACTTTTTTTCCAAATGGGCCCGTGTTTTCTTGTTTGAAACTTGTTCCTAAGATGGCCCACGACCCCTGAGCTTATCCACTTATTATTTTATTATTTTTATTATTCATTTTTATTTTTTATCCATTTAAATCAAAATAAATCAATTTAAATAGTAGAATAATCAAATAAAATCAAAGATTTGATTTTATGAGCATATTATGAGTCCATGAACATCTAGAAAATAAAAAAATTCATGCAAGGGCTAATTGATTGGAAAAGATCTTAATTTGATCTATTTTAGAAACAAATCATACAAGGCAAAGAACGAAAACAAATCATTCTATCATATATACCTAACATCTCTAAAGCATAAAAAGGGTTTTGGGGTCGTGAAAACAAGGGGAAGAAATTGCAAATTTTGGAAGAAAAAGTGCAGACTGTGTTCTCTTCCATGGGCCGTTTCAAGTAATTCCAATGCCAACAAATTATTCCTGGATGTGTTCTGAAGCCATTCCAATCATCCTCAAGCCTTAAAACCTTCAGAAATCACGCCTCACAGTGCCACGGTTTGCATCTTTTTTCAAGATTCGTTTTCAATGATTTATCCATCATAAACATGTTTTGATCATATATCCATGCTTGCTATCATATTTGCAATGTTTTTGATTGGTTTGATTGAAGTTTAAGTGCAGGAATGACACGATGCTATTGTTAGGGTTTTGAGGTCCCAAATTGGGAATTCTATATAAAGGCAAAATTGGACAAAATTAGGGGTACAATCGTGCTCAGCATATGATTTACAGTTGATCCATGTCTTTGGTTTGAATTTATTCTGCTTGTGCTGCATTTTTTTTTTTACAGGTTTATGGCTACGAACAAAATCCGTCACTATAGCCTTTAGTGACGGAAACGACTGTAGGTAAAAGTGTGGCCAAAAACAACAGTTATGGGGAAGAAGACAATTAGGTGGCAGAATCCTATTGGGTGATTTGAATCACGCGCGCGTTTGGGAAAGACCAGTTTATTTCCTTTATATTTTATTTATGTTAATATATATACAACTAACCATCCCAACAAATTTTGTTTTCTTACTTTGTTTCTACAGATTCAATGCATCATCTTCCAAAACGCCTACCATGCGCTACCACCATCTGGCCATTGGATGTATCAATAATTCAGATCCAATGCCTCAAACAATGAAGGACTATGGTGCACTCTCAGGCTGGCACAACACATGCCCATTCTTTTCTTTTCTATTTTATTTTTTTTAATTGTTTTACTAATTATTTTCCTTTATTAAAATAACACCAAAAAATCATTATTTTTTATTTAATCAAAAAATCATCACAAAAAAAAACATAAAAATCATTTTTTTTCATAAAAATATTTTATTTCCTTGATTAATTAGTTTAATTTAATTTAGGAAAAATTTAATTCCTTTTTTATAATTTAAATTAATTAGAAATTAGGGTTTTAATTTGTACATAACCTAATTAATTTTTCTCAAAAAAAACTAACCTAAATCTTTTTTCAATTAGATTTTTTAGGTTTCCTAAATTATTCTCGCATTTAATTTGCCGCACACATTTTTTTAATTTCCTTTTATTATTATTGTAATTGTTTCGAGGTTGTAATAGTAATTAGAGTTTAAATTCTGCATTTTTATTTTCAGTCCAAAATAATTATGTATATGCAAAAGCCTTGTAATAGCTAGGACTTTAAACTTTCTTGCTTTTAATTTCGCAAACCATAAACTTCTTAGATGTATGTTAATAGGATTGTATGGAAAGACAAACTGAAAATTAAAACGGTAGATCACCTAATGTGCAAAGACTAAATAACTGAAAAATTCACATGCACATATTCACTCCTAAGGTTTGCCTCACTTCGGTTGCCCTTCGGTAAAACAATCATTAAGCATAATAGATTTAGTGGTTGCCCTCCAGTCTAAAAGATCAAAGTGTCCCATTCGAATGTTGCCTCGAAAATGTTGCCTTGAAAATGTTGCCTCAAAAATGTTGCCTCGAAAAGATCTTAAGACTCTAGGGTTACTACTAAAGTTTTCTAACTATTGCTTTAGTGATTGTACTTGTCCTTTTCGATAGTCCCTCAAACATCCAACGACTAGGGTTGCCTACTCACTAATAGTAGGATAACACAGTCTAAAGGAAACGAGAAAAATGAACAATCTTTTTCGAGTAGGTAGATAACTGTTAGGTACTTGCTAAAAACAACAAATCTTTTACACCATACACTTTCAAACAAACTTTTCAAACTAAAGTTTTCAAAACACTTCGTAACACTCTTGAGGACAGAAACAGGGGTTAAAACGAAGTAAAAAAAAACTTTTCAAAATAAGCACACACACAAGCAATTTCAAAATGAGCAAGTACCTAAGAGCCCATGGAAAACCATGGATAGAAAGGGTGCTAACACCTTCCCTTTCTATAATCTACCCCCCGTACTCAAAAATATTCTCGAAAAAGGTTTTTTCTGTTCTTTTTCCTTTTCCTAATTGGATAAAATAAAAGTCGGTGGCGACTCTTGCTTACCACGACATTTTGCAAATAAAAAACACAACGCAAACCAGTATAACAGTCGGTTCTGCTACCGTATCACAAGCGCCAATGCCCAAACACGGTTAAGGTGTCAACACTATTGATAATGATTGTTTTGTTTCCTTCGTGAATGATTTAACTACTCCCCTGTTGACTATTAAATAGAATCTATTACAAGTCGGTCTGTTTCTGGGCTGTGATGAAAGTTGTCGCTTATGTATGCCTCTACCAAATGGTTGTTTGTTACTGAAGATGGGCGTCCAGTGCCTGATGGCTAGAAAAGAAATATTGTTTGAAAAAGTTCCTCTTCCCAGAAATTCATGCGAAGATGTCTCAATAATCACCATTTCCAACAATCCTCCCAGGGTCTCCATCAAAAGACCCGTCAGGATCAGATCTGCTTCAAAATCTGCTCCCCTAATCATCACCATGACGGGGCCAATACCATATTCTTCGGATAAAGTTGTTCCCTGGAACTATGGGAATGACGTCTATTACCATGGCGTCAGGCAAGATCTATTGGCTATCAAAGACAAAATTGTGAAAGACATTGATCCTGACGTGGTCAATATCGTTGGGACCAGTAAGATAACAAGAAATGGAAGAGTCTTCTCACCCAAGATCTTTCCAAAGACCATTTCTACTCCTGTAATTATTCCTGCTACCGCTCCTACCAGTATTCCCAGTGAGACTCTCGTTGATAGTCCTACTATTATCCCTGCTACCGAGACAAGGGGAAAAGAGGCATTGTTCGTGCCTGTCCAGAAGAAGGCACGTCCAAAGGTCGTTCTTGAAGCTTCTAGCAAAGAGATGGAAGAGATACTACAAATAATCAAGAAAAGTGACTACAACATCGTGGAACAGTTGGGGCAGACCCCCTCGAAAATATCAATGTTAGCCTTATATTTGCATTCTGAGGCTCATGCCAAGGCCTTGGTAAAGTTTCTAAAGACCGCCAACATGCTCCAAGAGACTTCCATTGATAAATTTAAGAATTGTGTGGCTAGTCTAACTGCTGATAACAGATTGGGTTTTTCTAACACTGATTTAACTCCCAAAGGAAGGAAACACAGTGATGCCTTGCATATTTCCATTGAGTGCAGGGGAACTACATTAGCTCACGTCCTGGTGGATACGGGCTCATCGCAGAATGTCTTGCTCAAAAATGCTCTTGACCGGCTAGATTGCGAGGGACTCACTTTAAAGCCTAGCAACATTATGGTGAGGGCCTTTGATGGTTCTAAAAGAATAGTGCACGGAGAAGTAGGCATCCCTATGAAAATTGGAACTCAGACTTTTGATTCAACTTTATATATGATGAATATCCGCCCTTCCTATTCCTGTCTATTGGGCCGACCCTGGATTCATGGCGCTGGTGCCGTCATTTCTATCCTACATCATATGTTGAAGTACCCAATTGTGATACGGTGGGAGAACTGACTTGAGGGTTTTGCGATTGTGTTTGCAAATGTTGCAGTTTAGTAAGAGTCGCCACCGACTTTTCTTTTATCCAATATGGAAAGGTGAAAAATCACAGGAAAGACCTTTCGAGATGTTTTCTTGAGTTCGCGGGGGTAGATTATGAAAAGGGGAGGTATTAGCACCCTTTCCATCCATGGTTTTCCATGGGCTCTTAGTTACTCGTTAGATCACTTGCTTTTGTTTGAAAATTATGCTTTTGTGTGGTTTTGAAAGTATTTTGAAAAGGTGCCATCGTTTAGGCAAACTTTGCAATAATTCCTGTTTGTAAGAATGTATGCAAAGTGTTGAGCTTTTGAAAATATTTCATGTTTGGAAAGTGTTTTGAAAGTGTATGTGATTGTTTTTGAAAATAGCAAGGATGTTTATTTTTAAATTGATCAAGTAACTAAAAGTAATCTACCTACTCAAAAGGTTTTAGATGTGTTTTTCCTCCTCCTTTAGATGTTGCTACCTTACCATTGATTTGATAAGAAGCCCCATCGTTGGATGTGAAGGGATGAGCATTGGGTCATCGTATGACCATGATAACAATGTTGTGAAATGACTTAGCACTTTTCTGTAGGGACTAAGATCATTTTGAAAGGCAACTTTGATAGCGTCATCAAAGGACTATGATCTTTTTCGATTTGTTTGTGCTAAGACATCCCACATGCATAACATGGCAATTTTTATAAGGCAATAAGTGGAATTTCCTTAAGGGTGCATGTGTGTAAGTATGTTTGATTGCATGCATTTTGTCTTTGATTTTTGGGTTGTCTACTTGTTGATTTTATCTTGCCATACACACCTAATTACAAGCATTTGTACAAAGCAATAAAAATGCAGGAAATAAATATCCTACACTATTACAACCATATTGAATTGCATGAGAATATAAAGGCAAAAATAAGGTAAAAGCGAGAAAAATGGATCTTTCGACTTAGGGAAGCAAACCCTTCGACTCTGCCATTTTTGGCCCTCTTCGACCTTACCTGAAAAGGGGTGAAAGGATAAGTTCGACTGGGACCTAGAACCCAGCGTATTGTGGCTTTCGATTGGGACCTGGAAGCCAGCATGTTGTGCCTTTCGACTGCCTCTTTAATTTGGCCTGAAGGTTAGTATGGAAGCCAGAGGCTTCGTTTCGAACTCTTCTGTCTTCTGTTTCTTTCATTTGAGTTTAAATAGCAATATGGCCCAATGCCATGCCAAGATCACCTTAAGACTAGATTAGTTTTTTAAGGCGTATTTAAGTGTACCAAGAGCAAAATCCAAGAAGATTGTTAACCATGACACATATTATGAGAGTGAAAACAAAACAAAAAAAGAAAATAGTATGTACATGTTTGAAACGAAAAGAAAATTTATTTACATGCTATGCTGGAAATGAAGGGTCAAAGGTTAAGAATGACTTACCATGCTGGAGGTTGATACGTGTGCTGGAACTTGAGGCAGTTGCTTTAAATGTCTCTAAATTTGACGTAAAAGGCCTAGAGTAGGCCTTCGACACCGGGTTCAAAGGAAAGAACAAGTGGGATGCTCTTTGAGTCGAAGGAAACTGGAATGTGTTATTCTTCAGAATTGAAGGAGGTAATGATGATTCAGTTTTTTTTATTTCACAAGTGTTGAAGTGTTTAAGAATTTTGTGGTGTGTGAGAATTTTGTGGATACGTTCCTCTGATCCAAAAAAAATCCTTCCCCCTTCTTGTGCAAATGAACTCTCTATTTATAGAGAAAAGCTTTTTGAAATCTTGGGGAACAGAAATAATAAAATAAGGCTTAGTCTGGAAAGTAACTGTCCACTTGTGCCATAAAAGCAAGATGATAGGTTCAGATGGGTTGCTTCCTTCTGAAGGAAAACAGACGCAAGGCTCAAGACAAACTTTTCTAAAAGGTAGTATTATGCTATTTAAGTGCAAGTGGTCTTGGAAAACAAATGGTTAAAGGTATATAAAGGGAAAACACGTAGCCTAGCCTATGGGTCTAAATGTTCAACTTGATCTTTTGAGTCGAATCCTCCATCTTTCTACACCTTTCGACCAGACTAGAACGACACATCATTCGTTTTCACCAGCTGTGTATCCTTCGAGTGAGCCAACTATGTGTTCTTCAAATGGCCCTTTCCAGAAGGTTATTAACTTCTGAATCGAAAGAAGATTTCAGAAGATTATTGATTTTTGAATTGAATAAAACCAAAAGTTGGCCTTTACTTCCTAAGTCGAAGGTCATTCCTGAGTCGAAGGACATTGTTTCAAAGGGAAACAAAAACCCAATTGAAACTTATATGAAGATCATTTCCTTCTGAATCGAAGGAGACCTATTTGAAGTCACATGCCCAGATGAAAGAGGCACGCTAGAAGTAACTTTCGAGCAATCGAAAGAGGTGCAAAGTCCAGTCGAAGGGGGCTGAATCGAAGGAGACATTTTTTCCTCCAAATTTGTCAAAATGTTATTTTTGTCTGTTTTCTCCCTTTTTGACAGTTTCTTCTCAATTATGGTGCTGTAAGATCCCAATGTATTTTGCAAGCTTGAATTTTGAGAATCATTGTGAGAGATGCTTTGGGAATTGAGAGGGCAAATTTTGGGGTACAACAGCTGCCCCTGTTCAAACTTCTTGAACTTGAAGAGTTGAATTGGCGGATCCGGCATTCGTGACTTGATGGTGAAAGAAGTTTGAATACTAGAGTGCCCAAAAATTTGCACTCGAAGATGGACGGTGAATGGGATCATAGATGCCATTTGGAGGAATGTTGGTAAACTCTGGGAGAAGTATCAGCACAAATCTCCTGTTGATCCATACTAAACTTGTTGTTTTACCTGTGAGAAAGGGGTTAGGAAAATGCAGATGCTTGGATGATGCTTTACCAGATGTGGTATCATGCTAAATGCATTGTTATGTATATGCTATGATGTATGAATGTGAAATGTGGAGTTTTCGTTTGGGAAAATAAATCCCTGACTACTGCTGAGGAAATCTTCGGAGGTTGAATCCTTGATTGCCTGTTGGGAATGAGGAATAAGTGTATCTTCAAATTCTTTTGAAGAGATGCTTTTGCTGGGGAACATCACTCAAAGCTCAGTTGTTATCTGGTCGGATCCAGGCTTCACAGTTGCTGAGGATGAAGTAATCGGTTGCTATCTGGTCGAGTCCAGGTTTCACAACGACTTACCGGGGGAAGGGATGAATTAATTATTATCTAGTCGGGTCCAGGCTTTGCAGAAAATTCCTTGAAATTGAATGGTCATCTGATCGGGTCCAGGTTTCATAACAACTTGGCGGGGATGTGGAGGTTGACTGTTATCTGGTCGGATCCAGGCTTCACAGTAACTTGTTGGGGATTAGGGTGAATTAACTGTTATCTGGTCGGATCTAGGCTTCATAGTAACTTCTTGAAGACTGTTATCTGGTCGAGTCCAAGCTTTATAGTCTTTTGGAAAGTTGTACTATTATCTGGCCAAGTCCAGGTTTCATAGTGTCTTTCTGAGGATCAGGGTCAATTGTTATCTGTTCGGGTCCAGGCTTCACAATATACCGTTTGAAAACTGTTATCTGGTCGGGTCCAGGCTTGCAGATTTCTGATGAAGTTAATTGTTATCTAGTCAGATCCAGGCTTCACAATGAACTGCTTGAAAACTGGTATCTGGTCGGGTCCAGGCTTTGCAGATTTCTGATGAAGTTAATTGTTATCTGGTCGGGTCCAGGCTTCACAATGAACTTCTTTGGGATTTAATTGTTATCTGGTCGGTTTCCAGGTTTCATAACGAATCTCTAAAGATGACTTCTATCCGGTCGGGTCCAGGCTTCGCAATGACTTTCTTGAAAAGATGGAAATGAGGGATGATATCTGGTCGGATCCAGGTTTCTCAGTCCTTAGCCGGGGAATAAAGAGGCAACTCTACTAGGAAAAGAAGTTTAAACCTTGATCGGATTGAATTCAGGTTCTTCTATATCTTCGAAGAGCTAGGCTATCATCTGGTCAGGTCCAGGCTTCATAGAATTTTGAGAAATGAGATCAACTATTATATGGTCGAATCCAGGCTTCAGTAACTCAAGAGGTCAAACTATTATCTGGTCGGGTCCAGGCTTCAGTGAAACTTGAAAATTGTGCTAATATATGGTCGGATCCAGGCTTCATAGCATTTCTTGGATGGTAATAAAGGATTTTTTGAAGACTTTACTGGGGATTAGGGGTTGTGGCCCTGTGATTTGCAGTTATTTGAAGGGAAAATTCTAATTGGAGAGTATAGACTCAGCCAGGCGAGGCCGACTTATCTTGGGGAGGATATACTCAGCTGGGGATGATGGACTCATCTGGGGAGGATAGGTTCTGTTTTGGAGAAAATAACCTTGGTGGGAAAAGATGTACTCAGCGGAGCGATTTGGACTCAAATGGGGAATTTGGGTTCCGTTGAGAGATTTGTACTCCGCTGGGGAACATAATCTTGGCTGGAAGATATACTCCGCTGGGGGAAGATGGACTCAGTGGGGAGTATTTATTCAGCTTGACTCAACTTGGAGAATAAAATCTCGGTTGGAAGATACACTATATTGGGGATAAAAACTCCTGGTAGGGAGATATATTCCACTGGGGACAGAAAACTCCTGGTTGGGAGATATACTCTACTGGGGACAAAAAAAACCTTGGTTGGGAGATATACTCCGTTGGGGATGATGGGATTATCTGGGAAATTTTGGACTCAATGGGAAGTACTTACTCGCTTGGGGAAACTGGGGTGTCTTATACGTTAAGGAATTTGCACTTGGCCCGGGGAAATAATTTTGTTGGGGAAATAAACCCTGCTGAGGAGGTGAGTTTCTCTTAGACAGAGACCTCTAGGCTTCAAATTTGTAGAAGTTGTCGAGAGATTGAGGCTCTGGCAGGGGGTTTATCCTTTGTGAAGAAATTTTTGTAGGCAATTATGCTGGGGAAAGGTTGCATTGGGGTTGTTCCGATAGGGATAATGATGACGAGATAACTCTGTGGGGAATAAAATCTGCTGAGGAGGTGGATTCCCTCTAAGAAGAGATCTCCTAGGCTTTAGCTGGAAAAAGCTGTCAATAGATTGAGACTCTGGCCAAAGATTGTCCCGTGCAAGGGTATTTTGCGGGCAACTCCGTTGGAGAAAGGTTTATTGCCAACGCCCCGGTGGGGATAATGATGGTGAGATAACTCTGTGGGGCTACTTCATATTCATTAAAGGGATGCTTACTGCAGTTGTGCACTGATGCCTTGTTAAGGCTGCTGCTTGGCAGGACACAATGTGTCAAATAGCTTTAATTATATTCATACGTATATATTCATTCAATTTTAGTCATTGGAAAAATTTGCATTCAAAACAGAGACAGACAATTTTGCACTTCAAAGTGTATTTGTATTGATATTTTGCCCATGAACAGGCGTTTTTGTACATAGAGACAGAAATCCTAGTAAGAGGAAATCGTCGAAAAGAAAATTGAGAATGAAAAACAAATAGCCATGTGAAATGATCTCATTGCCTTTCAGTTCTACTATTGCCCCAGTGTCTTTGAACGTCCCTTTCCGTTTGATCAAAGTTGATTGGATTGATCCTGGACCATTTGAACTTGGACCTTGGTGATAGTGTTGACCGTGTTGATTTAACGGGACATAGTCATACGCTTTCAATCCTTAATTTTTTCCTGAACCGCCCTTTCAGTTTTTTGGCCCAACAGGATACCCTTTTTTCCCCAAGTCGCCCTTTCGGGTTTTCAACTTGTCGGGTGTACAATCTTTTGTATATATCCCTAATTTTTGCCCAAACCTTTTGGTTTGTCGGGATGCCCTGGTTTTGCTTAGGTGTGTCAACCTAACGGGTCTCTTATGCGTAGTATTTTTTAACTATGTCCGCGTTTATGGGATATGGGAAATCTTTGCCATCCATGGTGGTCAATACCATGGCACCACCAGAGAAAACTCTTTTGACGACAAACGGCCCTTCATGGGTGGGAGTCCATTTTCCTCTGGGGTCACCTTGTGGTAAAATGATGCATTTTATCACCAGGTCACCAACTTGATATACTCGAGGCTTGACATTCTTGTTGAAAGCTTTGATCATCCGTTTTTGATACGTCTGACCATGGTAGATAGCAGCTAATCGTTTTTCATCGATCAAGTTCAGATGATCTAATCTCGTTTGTATCCATTCGTCTTTACTTAGGCCTGCCTCAATCATAATCCTCAGTGAGGGGATTTGAACTTCCACTGGCAAAACGGATTCCATGCCATAGACTAGAGAGAAGGGAGTTGCCTCATTTGATGTTCTAGTTGAAGTACGGTAACCATGTAGAGAAAATGGTAGCATCTCATGCCAATCTTTATAGGTTACTACCATTTTCTGCACAATCTTCTTGATATTTTTGTTGGCTGCTTCAACTGCACTGTTCATTTTTGGTCTATACGGAGAAGAATTGTGATGCTTGATCTTAAATTGAGTGCACAATTCCCTGATCATGGCATTGTTGAGGTTAGTCCCATTGTCGGTGATGATCCTTTCGGGGATACCATAACGATAGATGAGATTGTGTCTGATGAATTTGGCTACCATGTTCTTGGTGACTGAGGCAAATGAGGCGGCGTCGACCCATTTGGTGAAATAGTCGATAGTAACAAGAATGAAGCGGTGTCCGTTTGAAGCTGCGGGCTTGATCTCTCCGATCATGTCAATACCCTATATTGCGAATGGCCACGGAGCGGACATGACATTCAGAGGGATCAGAGGTACATGGACCTTGTAAGCGTAAATTTTGCATTTGTGGCAAGTTCTTGAATGTTGATGGCAATCTGTCTCCATTGTTGACCAATAGTAGCCAGCTCTTAATATTTTCTTGGCCATTGTATGCCCACTTCAGTGCGTATCGAAAAGGCCATCGTGCATGTCTTCCATGATTTCCTCTGCCTCCCTCTTATCCACACATCAGAGTAGAGTTGAATCATGGTTGCGTTTGTACAATATCCCATTACTTAGGAAGAATTTGGCTGCAAATCTTCGTAAGAATTTTCTGTCATTGATAGATGCTCCCTCTGGATACTCTTGCGCTTCAAGGTATCTCATTACCTCATGGTACCACGGCTTTTCTGCATCGGTGTCAAGCTCATAGCAATGTGCAAGTTCATCAAACCTTTCGATTGTAATCATAGGGGCTTCGTTGTCCCATCTGACTTTGAACATTGAGGACATGGTTTCCAAAGCGTCAGCCAATTGGTTTTCTTCCCTAGGGAAATGCTCAAAAGTGATCTCTTCGAAGTGAGGAATTAGGGATAGCAAAAGTTCCTTGTAAGGGATAAGATTAGGGTTTTTAGTGTCCCAATCTCCTTTTACTTGACTGATTACCAAAGCGGAATCTCCAAACACATCCAAATGCTTGATCCTTAAGTCAATAGCAGCCCTTAGACCTAAGATGCATGCTTCATAATCAGCCATATTATTTGTACAATCGAAGCATAGTCTGGTGGTAAAATGAGTGTGGCAACCTTCAGGAGAGATGATCACAGCACCAATTCCATTACCTAAGGCATTGGAAGCCCCACCGAATACCATAGTCCATCGGGATCCTTGTTCGGGTCCGTCATACGGTCTAGGTTTGGCACAGTCGGTTACCAGCATAATATTCTCGTCAGGGAAATTGAAGTTCATTGGCTGATAATCATCCACAACTTGATGGGCCAAATGATATGCTAGTACACTTCCTTTGATGGCTTTTTTATTTGTGTATTGAATGTCGTACTCAGTCAAAATCATTTTCCATCTGGCTATTCGTCCGGAAAGGGCAGGTTTTTCGAAGATGTACTTAATAGGATCCATCTTAGAAATCAACAAAGTGGTATGAGTCAATATGTACTGCCTTAGCCGGCGAGCAGCCCACGCTAAAGCACATCAAGTTTTCTCGAGCAGTGAATATCTGGTTTCACAGTCGGTAAACTTTTTGCTTAGGTAGTAAATTGCATACTCTTTTCGGCCAGACTCGTCATGTTGACCCAAAACACACCCCATAGAATTCTCTAGTACCGTCAAGTACATGATCAACGGTCTTCCTTCAATCGGAGGCATGAGAATAAGAGGTTCTTACAGGTATTCCTTGATTTTGTCAAAGGCAATCTGGCATTCATCGTTCCATTTGACTACCTGATCTTTCTTCAAGAGTTTGAAGAGTGGCTCACAGGTAGCAGTTAAGTGTGATATGAAACGGGTAATGTAATTGAGACGACCCAAGAATCCTCTGATTTCTTTTTCAGAACGAGGGACTGGCATTTCTTGGATGGCCTTTATCTTGGCAGGATCAACTTTAATGCCTTTATTGCTAACAACAAACCCTAGAAGCTTTCCAGAGCGTACTCCGAATGTGCACTTGTTAGGGTTTAACCTCAGTTTATATTTCTTCAGTATCTCAAATAGTTTGTGCAAGTGACCGAGATGTTCTTCTTTGGTTTGTGATCTGGTGATCATATCATCCATATATACCTCTATCTCATGATGAATCATGTCATGAAATAAAGCCACCATAGCCCTTTGATATGTTACCCTTGCATTCTTTAATCCGAACAACATGACCTTGTAGCAGAAAGTGCCCCATTGTGTAACGAAAGTAGTTTTTTCCATATCATCTGGAGCCATCTTTATTTGATTATAGCCCGAGAAGCCGTCCATGAATGAGAAGACTTTATGCTGATCGGTATTGTCGACTAAGACGTCAATGTGTGGTAGAGGGAAATCATCCTTGGGGCTTGCCCTATTCAGATCCCTATAGTCTACACACATGCAAACTTTCCCGTCTTTCTTTGGCACCGGCACTATATTAGCCACCCATTGAGGATAGGATGTTACATCTAGGAATCCTGCATCAAACTGTTTCATTACTTAGGCTTTGATCTTTTCAGACATGTCAGGTCTCATGCGACGAACTTTTTGTTTAGCAGGAGGCCAGTCTTTTTTAGTTGGCAGACGATGAACCACAATGTCGGTATCCAACCCAAGCATGTCTTCATATGACCAAGCAAATACTTCCACATAATCACGCAACATCTGAACCAAACGACTTTTGACACTGCTTTCCAAATTAGCACTGATCCTGATTTCCTACTTATCTGACTCAGTACCTAGGTTGATAACCTCAATTAACTCTTCATGGGGTTGAATAGCCTTTTCCTTTTGTAACAGAAGTCTCGCTAGTTCTCCTGGTATGTCACAATCTTCCTCACCTTCGTCTTCGGCTTGGTTGATAGGACATTCAAAGTCATAGTTGGCAATAGTAGAGTTGTTGGCAATAGGATCCATAGTGGATGTAGACTTGCAAGAGTGTATGTGTGCATGCATGTAAGATACATGGCTATCTTTTGGAAATGTATTTGAAAGAAAAGAAAGACAATGAACGCAAATATTTGAATGCAAAAGAATCCAATGTACTGAATGATCATATGATTAGATGAACAAAATATAAAACCATTGACAAAAGAAACAAAGTGCCCCAGCTAGGCACATGTCTTAAAAGTCAATACCAAAATATTATAGACAAAGATTTCTTGAATTGATTAAAAGCAAAAACAAGTAGATTACTCCTCAATGAAGGAGACAAACACAAGGTCCTTCGCATGCCAATTGTTGGGCTTCCCTTCGATTGTTGGGTAGATCCAGTCTTTGAAGGCACACTCATCATCGGAATCCTCTGTGGCGTTTACTTCATGACTCTTGAGGTGGAGAGACATCTTTCCAGTACGAGCATCTCTAATTCCTTTCTGAGCTTTGGAGGTGAAACCTATCCCGAACTTATCTGCCTTGAACGGGATGTCGGGGAGCTGACCCCACATCTCATTGTTTCCTTCTTCTACTACCGCACGGGAATCCTTAAGAGAAACCATCTTGGGAATAACTGTATCGGCCTTTGGAGTTTCGGAAGAGATTTTGGTGGTGGCCACAACTTCAAATGTCTGGAAAGGGGTCTCTATGAATTCGCCCTCCATCTCTACGTACTTGAAAGAAGTGAGGTGGCTTATCATAAATTCTTCTTCTCCGCAAACAGTAACAACCTTCCCTTGAACTGAATATTTTAACTTCTGGTGGAGAGTAGAAGTGACCGCACCTGCCCCATGGATCCATGGGCGCCCCAGCAAACAAGAATACGCAGGCTGTATGTCCATTATATAGAATGTGGAGTTGAAAATCTGTGAACCAAACTTAATTAATTGGGAGATCCACCTCTCCATGAACCATCCTTTTCGACCCATCGAATGCCCTTACAACAATGTCACTTGGCTTTAAAACCAAACCTTCACAGTCTAGCCGATCTAAAGCGCCTTTAGGTAACATGTTTAAAGATGAGCCTGTGTCTACCAAAACATGTGCCAGAGTAGTCCCCTTACATTCAACAGAAACATGCAAGGCTTTATTTTGATTCCTTCCTATGGGGGTTAAATCTGCGTCGGAGAACCCCAGACCGTTGTCAGTTGTCAAACTTGCTACGCAGTTCTCAAATTGGTCGGTTGTGGTTTCTTGAGGCACGTGAGCCTTTTTCAAGAAATTTATCAAAGCTTGTGCATGGGCGTCACAACATAGCAATAGGGACAACATTGATATTTTAGAAGGGGTTTGTCCCAATTCCTCTACTATTTTGAAGTTGCTTTTCTTGATGATTTTCAGAATCTCCTCCATCTCTTGAGTGGATGGTTCTTCCATAACAGTCTTTTTAGCAAGTGCTTCTTCCCTGGCAGGCTCACTTTCTTTCTCTTTCCCTTTAGTACTGGCACCAGCATTGTCGTTGGTAATGCGGGTTGGGACTGCAGTAGTGGTTGGTGGTGAGATATCAGGGGAAAAGACTCTTCCTGTTCTTGTGACTTTACTAGAACCGGAGATATTAGTAACACCTGCTTCGTTATCGTCAATCCAAGAATCTTGTTTTACCCCATGGTAATAAACATCGACACCATAATTCCATGGAACCGCTTTATCAGAGGTGTATGGAACGGGTCTGGAAGCACTGATTATGTGAGGAGCAACGATTGGTTTGTTTGAAATCCTGATAGGACCTTTGGATGAGATCCTAAGAGGTTTGTTTAAAATTGTCATGATGGCCAACTCTTCAGCTTTGTCGACTGAATTTTGGATGGCAGGATTCTTTTCGAATAGAACTTCGCGGCTACCCATTAGGCTTTATATACCTTTCCTCAGTTTTTCACACCCATCGGATTGTCTTATACAGCCCACACAGTCTTTTTCACAGCTGGGGAAAGTCCCAGCTTTCAACAGATTGCTCTTGATTACATTCAATGGAGTAGTTAACCCTTTGACAGAGGCAATGAAAGTTGTATCTTCGACGGTATTAACACCTTTGTCGTGCTTCGGCATTGGAGCGGTAATTACATTTGGTGTTTGAGGAGGATCAAATTCAATAGTATTGTTGTCAATTAAATCCTGGATTTTATTCTTCAGAGTCCAACACTGACCAGTCTCATGCCCTGGGCTATTTGAATGATAGGCACATCTTGCATTTGGATTATATCTCAATGAGGAGGTCTCAGGGTTGGCAGGAAGATTCCGCAACGTCACTAAATTGATCCTGAGCATATGCTGAAGGGCTTGGGATAATGACATGCCTAACCTCGTGAGTTGTCTTCTTGGAGCTTCAACCCGTTGATGATTGGCAGATGGTCTCTGAGTAGCAGTTGGATTGGAGATTCAGACATCATTGACAGACAGATGTTTATTCATTTTGGTATGGGCCTTTGCTCTATACACAACATTAACTTCTTTCTTCGCGGCAAAAGGTTTCTTGACAGGATTGGGAGTGGACGTAGATGCCACAAAGATCTTTCCACTTTCTACTCTTTCACCGGTTAGGATTAATTCGATGAAACCAGAAGAAGAGCAGCCAACCAACAGATTAAAGAAAGGACCAGATAATGTGCTCATGAACATGTCAATGTGTTCCCTATCAGTCAAGGGAGGTTGGACCCTACTTGCGAGATCTCTCCACTTCTGCGCATACTCCTTAAATCCTTCATCCTTCCCCATGGTCATACCTTGCAATTAAACCCTCATTGGTGCCAAGTCAGTGTTGTACTGATATTGATGGTATAAGGCAGTAGCTAGCCCCTCCCAAGTATTGATGCGAGAGCCATCCAACTGGTAAAACCATTCAAGTTGTGTTCCAGCCAGACTCTCTTGGAAAAAGTGAATCCATAGCTTTTTATCAGCAGTGTGCGGTTGTATCTTGTGCACATAGGACTTCAAATGGATCTTTGGGCAAGAAACCCCATCGTATTTTGTGAAGGTTGGTATTTTGAACTTGTGGGGAATGACTACACCAGAGATTAAGCCCATATCGTCAAAATTCAAACCGGGAATGGCTTGGATTTCCACTGCTTTCAATCTGTCTTCTAGCTGCTTGTATTTGATATTTGCAGGTGGATATTATTCATTGAAATAATCATGATCAGATTCTTGGTCATTGATACAGTCGGCCTGAGTACTCTTGACCTCACCAATTTAGTTCTCGTCCTCTTCGAATGAATCTTCCTCTATTGGAATTTGACGGATTGTCTCTTTGAACCTTTTACCCATGTTGAGCAGAGCTTTCTTCCTTGGCTTTTTCATAGCAGCCAACAAGGCCATCATATCTTACTGCCCATTGGCTAGGGCGAGTAAAGCTTCCTGAAATTGAGAGTTCTGAGCCTGAAGTTCCGTCACAGTTTTCTCTAGATCCATCTTGCTGAAATAAACAACGGAGGGATAAGGAAACCTGTTATGCGGACGCGTGTCATGTCATGATGCATGAATATGCAGTATGCAAATGATTTCAAGGATTTAAAGAATTTAAATTTGTATAGACAAAGAGTGAAAAAACGTTAACTTGCATTATATAATCCTTGATTTGAATAGAAACATGCCTCTTGGGCTTACAACAACAGGAATAAGCATAAAGTAAACTCCTAAGACAGAAAAGTTGTGCGTATTCTCTTCGGCGTAAGGTAGGTGTTTAAACTCCTTTCTTTCTGAAGTTCCCTTGTAAGGTCTAATATCTTTTTCTCGTTTTCATAGAACTTAGCTTCGAAGGTGTCTCGCTCTCCTTTTAACTGAATCCAAGTGTTTTGAAAATCTTCAAGTGAAGTAGGCATATCAGGATAGAGGATCATATGTGGAACGTCTCCCTCGACTGCTGGCTCCATGATAACAGGTAAGACGGCTTCATAAGGCATATTGAGACTTTGAGCGCGAGCCCTTACCCATTTAAGATAAGGTTCCAAAGGAATGGAATTCTTACGCTGCAATGTCTTGCTATCAACTTTGTTAACCATACCCCAAGCTCGTATAAATCTTTGGCGGTAACCCTGAGTGTCGCTTTCATAGTCAAATGCAATTCCTTGGATGAGTACCTCATGAGGGCCATCTCTTCTAGCATATCCAAATTTTCGCAAGGCTAAACAAGGGCTGTAAGTAATGCCTCCCCTAATGCCAAGTAGAGGGACATTAGGAAATTCCCCACAGCGGTCAACGATGGTAATGTCTTCTGAGGAGCGATAATACCAACGAATATCAGCATGTGAAAGTGACATCAATCTTTTAGACCATCTCATACCTTTTTCATTCTTCACCACTGATCGAGGTAGGTGCGAAATAAACCACCTAGCCAACAGAGGAGTGCAACACATCAAAGCCCCCCTTTTCTTCAAAGTGCGAGAGTAAAGAGAATGCAATATGTCTCCGAGCAACGTAGGCACCAGATTACGAGATATGAAAACCTTAATCGCATTTACATCTATAAATTGGTCAGGATTTGGAAATAGTACCAATCCATAGATGAGAAGAGTCAGAATTTCCTCAAAGGCTTGTAGATCCAAAATATTCCAACACTCTTGAGCCTTCTCTAACAAAAACTTTGCTAGTAACCCTTTAACACCACTCCTTGTTACCCAATTTGCTACTATGTCAGATGGTTACAAATGTAGAGCTCGAGCAATTTCCTCAGGTTTGGGGTCTCTTTCAATACCGTTGAAAGGTAACTGATTGAGAATAGGGATCCCTACGAGTTGATAAAATTCCTCCAAAGTGGGCACAAGTTGGTAATCAGGAAAAGTGAAGCAATGATGCAAAGGGTCAAAGAATTGGACAAGCACCTTTATCATCTCTTCTTCAATACTTGAGGTAACCAAACTAAGGAGTCGTCCATGTCTTTTGGTGAACGGGGAATCTTTAGGGACCCTTGATACTAAATCCTTGAGTTGTGGAGGTACCCTCACAAGACTGACTTGGATAGTGTTCCTACGAGCGGAGGCCATGTCCTACAAAATAGAACAAAGATAAATCCAAAAATCCTTGAAATGGTTAGTGATGTTTATGATGTTTATGATGTTCATGATGTTTATGATGTTTATGTACAAGTGCATATATAAAGAAAACAAGTCCTCGGTTTGGGCTTGCATGGGGTTTCAGGTAAGTACCCTCTTGAAGTTTTAGTTCGCTCAAACTGTCCTATTTAAAAGTAACCGGGTTCTAAGGGATCTCAATATCATTGATCTTTCCCCCAAGTTTCGTTCGATAAGCGATTGACTCGCAACCAAACAAAACTCAAGAGTCGAACCTCAATGAGTGTAGCATCGAGTATCGACCAACTTCGGACTGCACCAAAGCCGGTCATCTCGCTACGTCCTAATGGCCAAGTTGGTCAAGTAAGGTTCTAAGGTCAGTTGATGCTTTATGACACCACGCAGCGGCCCCGTACTCTCCTTGATTGACTCAAGGGTTACCGGTAACAACCAAAGTGCCACATCAATGTAGCTACTACTTCAACCTTGTCGGTATACCTCGCACAGTTCCCTCACAGTTTATTGCTACTTACCTAAAAGGTGTCCCCAAATCCGGGTGTAGGATTTTTTAACAGTAACCCAAACAAGGAACCAAAATATAGAGCAAGCAAATCAAACAATATAAGCAAGTAAATATGGTTTAACCCTAAGGTAACCCCACTTTAGAAAATTCCCCAGCAGAGTCGCCAGTTCTGTGGTACGGTGGGAGAACTGACTTGAGGGTTTTGCGATTGTGTTTGCAAATGTTGCGGTTTAGCAAGAGTCTCCACCGAATTTTCTTTTATCCAATATGGAAAGGTGAAAAAGCACAGGAAATACCTTTCGAGATGTTTTTTGAGTTCGGGGGGTAGATTATGAAAAGGGAAGGTATTAGCATCCTTTCCATCCATGGTTTTCCACGGGCTCTTAGTTACTCGTTAGATCACTTGCTTTTTTTGAAAATTGTGCTTTTGTGTGGTTTTGAAAGTATTTTGAAAAGGTGCCATCGTTTAGGCAAACTTTGCAATGATCCCCGTTCGTAAGAATGTATGCAAAGTGTTGAGCTTTTGAAAATATTTCATGTTTGGAAAGTGTTTTGAAAGTGTATGTGATTATTTTTTAAAATAGCAAGGATGCTTGTTTTGAGATTGAGGAAGTAACAAAAAGTAATCTACATACTCAAAAGGTTTTAGATGTGTTTTTCCTCCTTCTTTAGATGTTTCTTCCTTACTATTGATTTGATAAGAAGCCCCATCGTTGGATGTGAAGGGACGAGCGTTGGGTCATCGTATGACCATGTTAGCAATGTTGTGAAATGACTTAGCACTTTTCTGTAGGGACTAAGATCATTTTGAAAGGAAACTTTGATAGCGTCATCGAGGGACTATAATCTTTTTAGATTTGTTTGTACTAAGACATCCTACATGCATAACATGGCCATTTTTATAAGGCAACAAGTGGAATTTCCTTAAGGGTGCATGTGTGTAAGTGTGTTTGATTGCATGCATTTTGTCTTTGATTTTTGGGTTGTCTACTTGTTGATTTTATCTTGCCATACACACCTAATTACTAGCATTTGTACAAAGCAATAAAAATGCAGGAAATAAATATCCTACACTATTACAACCATATTGAATTGCATGAGAATATAAAGGCAAAAATAAGGTAAAAGTGAGAAAAATGGATCTTTCGACTTAGGGCAGCAAACCCTTCGACTCTGCCATTTTTGGCCCTCTTCAACCTTACCTGAAAAAGGGTGAAAGGATGAGTTCGACTGGTACCTAGAAGCCAGCTGCGATACAATGGGAGAGAACTGACTATTTTTTGGAATGCTGGTTTGCGTTTTGCGTTTGTTTTTGCAAAATGTCGCGGTAAGCAAGAGTCGCCACCGTCTTTTATTTTATTCAACAAGGAAAGGAAAAAAGCACAGAAAAATTCCTTTTTCGAGATGTTTCTCGGGTCCGGGGGGTAGATTATAGAAAGGGAAGGTGTTAGCACCCTTTCTATCCGTGGTTATCCACGGGCTCTTAGGTAGTTGCTCATTGTGTTTTCAAAATTTTGCTTTTCTTTGTGTTTGTGGGTTTGAAAGAAGTTTTTGTTTGAAAGGTGTAAGTGTGAAAAGTTTTGTTTTGTTTTGAAAGGAGCAAGTACTTAAGAACCATCTACCTACTCGAAAAAGGAATTAATATGTGCAAATGTCCTTTAGACAATGCTATCCCACTATGAATGAGTAGGTAGCACCGTCGTTTGAGTTTTAAGGGTCAATTCGATTAAGGGACATGTGGTCACTAAAGCAATGTTAGGATGCCTTAGCGGTAACCCTAATGTCTTAGATCATTTTTCCGAGGCAACCGTTTCGAGGCAACTGTTGTACCCCAAAATTTGCCCTCCCATATTCTTCAAAGTTTGTCAAGATCAATCTTCAAATGGTTCAAGACTTCTCAAAGATTGCACAGTCCAACTGCCTCCTAAGCCAATCAAAAACTAGGGTTTTGGTTCTTGCAAGGAATTTGAGGTTTTCAATGGCTCAGTTGAGTCCCATAGGCCTATACACATTGTCAAGCATCCACATGACAAGTTTCAAGACTCACAGCATCAAGTTGCACAGTCAAAAGCCCTAGTTGCTTCACAATCAACTGTAGGGGTAAAATGGTCATTTGGCAGTCAAAAGTCAAAAAATTTGGTCAACATCTTATTTTGAAGCCACAATCATCATTTGATCAAGTCTTGATCATGATTCCACAAGAATGGCTCAAAAGTCATCAAGATGCAAAAGTTTCCATTTTTGGGCAACTGAAAAAGTCAACTGTAACTTGACCAGGGCATAATGTTTTCATGGTTCATCAGAAAAATCCCACCCAATGCTCATTTTGAAGGGGAGGACATTTCCTACAACTCATCTTCACATTCCAAGTCCAAGAAATGCTCTCACAAAAAGTTATCAATTTTAACATTATAGGTCATTTTCAAAAGTCAACAAAAAGGCATTTTAAGTCAAAGACCATAACTTGAGATTGGTAAATCCAAATGACATGGAACCAAAGGCATTGGTTAGAGGACTTCAAGACCTTTCCAAAATGTCCAAGAACATGTCCATATGATCAAAATTGAGCAAGATATGCATTGGAGAAGTTGGGAAATTTTTGTGAAATGGCAAAAGTCAACTATCCTTAAAACTTCAATTTTTGACAAAAGGGCCCACTTTATTCCACTTGATTCAGCCTTGTCATGCCACCCACGTGTCCCATGATTAATTCCAAGACCAAACATTTATTTTTCCATTTTATTTAATTTTTATTGATTTAATTCATTTTAAATCCATAATAATTCAAATAAAATCAAAAAATTAATGGAATGGCATCTTGGTGACTTGAATGACTTTTATGTGCCATAGGCCAGCTACCAAATTCGTGCCAAGCCATTTTGAGCATAAAATCCAAGTTTTTCTCCAAGTATGGAATGTTCTTCAATGGTGTTAAAACAAGAATCCAAAACTTAATTGCACAAGGTTAAGGCTCATCATATCACCTAATTCTCATTCATACCTACATATGCAAGCAGTACAAACCTCATTCATGACCTAGAGAGTGCACAAACGGCCAGAGCAAAAGTAAAAAAATTGTCAAAAAGTGTGAGATCAAAGACAAAGTTGCAGACATTTCCAGATCAAACTAAGCACGTGGCCCTCTTCCTTGCCATCCCCTGAAGCTAAGGCGATCACAAATGCATCCTAAGACCACCTATCAAGCACTGTAAGTTCTTCCAAACTCACCCCTGTACATGACACTTGAACTCTCTATTCTTGCATTGTTTCTCAAAAATATTGGCATAATCATGTTGCTTGTTTGATTCCTGACGTAACTGCATTATTCAATTCCATTTTTATGCCTTGTATGACAAAACCCGTGCCTAGGGTTTGTATATGTTGTTTTTAGGCGTTTTGTCTACAGGTGAAATTGGGACAAACCATAAGCATGGACGTGATCAGGAGACGTGGACGAACACAACCATGGGCTTGGATGGCATTTTTGAAGCCTAAGGATGATTTTAGGAAAGGGCCTATGGAACTTCCTGCGGATAAAAATCCGCAGGTAACTGAACCAGAGATTTGGAGAAGACGACCACATGTCGTTCTCCCATTCGTCCCTTTAAACGATCGCGCGTATTTTTTTTTTTAAGCATAGGCGTTGGTTTACAAATATAATATCCACTTATTATTATTATTTCAATTGAACACACAGCTCAGCTGGCTAAGGCGTACAGGCATTGTCCCTTGGGACCTGGGTTCGAATCCCAGGTCCCCCATAATTTCCATGTTGTTTTTCTTCACATAATTGTGTGCAGGCTTCAAAGAATAGGCCCATCATGCACCTTACTCATCCAAATGCCATGTGGCCACCCAGGTGCATCCCAAGGCCAGAGATGGAGGACCATGGTGTTCCTCAGTCAACCATGCGCATAGCTGATTCTAAAAGTCAACATGGCTTATTCTTAATGGGCTCAGATTGCCAATACACCCTCAATTCTGGCCCACCCCCCCCCCCCCCCCCCCTTTGGGTTTGCATTTCTTTTTTTATTTTATTTTCTCTCCTTCATTTGCTTTATTTATTTTATTGTTTTTTTTAAATTACTAACCATTAAATTAATTAACATTTTCACAATAAAAATTTAAAAACTAAAAAAAATGTAAATATTTCATTTATTACTATTATTATTAATTTCACTCTTTTATTTTGTAAATAAATTCTAAATATCATTAACTTAGTTTAATTATAATAATTTTAATCCTTTTTTTCTTCATAATAAATAAAATGAAGCTTAGATTTAGGTTTTTTCTTTTTGACTTTTAAATTTCTTTTATTTTATTTCATTAAAAATATAAAAAACACAAAAAAACATTTTTTTTTCTTTTAATAAATAAATTAATTAGTAATTAGGTTTAATTTCATTAATTGCAAAAAAAGGACAAAATTCAATTCTTTCTCAAAAAAGGGTCAAAACCCTAAGGACGTCCCGATTTAATTCTTTCGCGCATATTTATTTTTTTAATTCATTATTTTGTATCTGCTCAGGAAATGTAATAATTAATTAGAACTTTATCGCTTTCTTTTAAATTCTCGCATTTTTATTTTCCAAACGGGTTGTTGTTTTTGGCGATGTATATACCCGCGCCTTGTAATAGCTAGATTTACCTTTCCGCAATTTATTTTCCGCACTCTTAACTGTTAAAAATGCATGAAAGACTTGTATGAAAAATAAAACCAATCCGTAGCTCACAAATAACATGTACAAGATAAACATTAACATGAAACAACACACATGCACATGCCACCCCTAGGGTACGCCTCACTGGTTGCCTCGAAGTGGTCATCAAGTATAGGGTGTCTTAGAGGTCGCTCTCCTGTCTAAGATCCAGTTGCCTCAAAACGGTTTCCTCGGATAAAAAAAGGATCTAGGACATTAGGGTTACCACTAAAATGTCCTACCATTGCTTTGGTGACCACATGTCCCTAATAATCGAATTGACCCTAATACCTCTAATGACGGTGCTACCTACCTCTCAATGGTGGGATAGCACTATCTAAAGGACTCTTACACAGCCTAATTCCTTAGAGTAGGTGGATCTCATGGGTACTTGCTCTCTCAAACAAACAAATCAACTTTTCGCACCCACACTTTCAAAAGGTTTTCAAACAAATATTCCATACACTCTTGAGGACAGATACAAGAGTTACTTAGAAATTTTTCAAACGAAACTTTTTCAAAACCCACACACACTTGAAAAGCAAAGAATTTTTGAAAACATAAGAGCAAGTACCTAAGAGCCCGCGGATAACCACGGATAGAAAGGGTGCTAACACCTTCCCTTTCTATAAATCTACCTCCCGAACCGAGAAACATTCTCAAAGAAGGAATTTTGTTGTGCTTTTGTCCTTTCCATGTTGGAGAACATAAAAGACGGTGGCGACTCTTGCTTACCGCGACATTTCACGAAACCAGCTAAAAAACAGTCAGTTCTATTTCCACCGATCACAGAACTGGCGACTCTGCTGGGGAATTCTTAAAGTGAGGTGTACCTTAGGATTAGACCACTCTTATGTTTTCAATTGCTTGCTTTGTTTGATTTAATATTGTGGGCCTGTCTTGGAGTTTCATAGATCCTAACCCGGATCTGGGGGATACCTTCTAGAAAGTAGCAACAAACTGTGAGGGAACTGTGTGGGGTATACCGACACGGTTGAAGTAGTTTGCTATGTTGATGTGGCACTTTGGTGAGTACCGGTAACCCTTGAGTCAAGTCAAGGAGAGTACGGGGCCGCCGCGTGGTGTCGTGAAGCATCAACTCACCTTAGGAACCTTACTTGACCATCCTGGCCTCTTTAGGGGTAGTGAGATGACCGACTTTGGTGCAGTCCGAAGTTGGTAGATACTCGATACTACACTCATTGAGGGTTGTTTTCTTGGAATATTTTGATCGCCAGTTCAGTGGCTAAATCAAAACAATGAACATAGAAAACAACCCAATGATATTGAGTTCCTTAGAACCCGATTACTTTTGATAGGACAGGTTTTGAGCCCACCAACTTCAAAAGGGTAGTACCTAGACCTCATGCTGGCCTAAACTCTAAGGGATGTCTGGTGTGACTTGTGTGCCTTATCATGTTTTCCTTTTGTGAATACTTGTGGTGTGCTTTTATCATAACATCATACAGCATAATATGCATTTACTAACCACTTCAAGGGTTCGAATCTTCATCTTTGTTCTTGTTTTGTAGGACATGGAAACTGTCCGCAGAAAGACAATTCAGGTCAACCTTGTAAGGATCCCTCCTCAGCTTAAGGAGCTTACATCCAGGATTCCCGAGAACTCTTCCTTCAGTGAAAGGCATGGTAGACTCATCAGCTTGGTCAACACCAACATTGAAGAAGATATGATAAAAGTTCTCTTCCAGTTCTTTGACCCTTTGCACCACTGTTTTACTTTCCCGGATTATCAATTGGTGCCCACCTTGGAAGAGTTTTCCCAGCTTCTGAAGATTCCCATTCTCAGTCAACTACCCTACAACGGTATGGAAAGGGAACCAAAACTTGAAGAGGTTGCTAAAGCATTATGCCTACAACCATCTGACATCAAGGGACATTGGGAAGTTAGAAGTGGTATCAAAGGATTCTTGGCAAAGTTCCTGTTTGAGAAGGCCCAAGAATGTTGGAATTCCCTTGACCTACAAGCCTTTGAAGAAGTTGTGGCACTCCTTGTCTATGGGTTGGTGTTATTCCCAAATCCGGATCAGCTTATAGATATCAATGCTGTCAAGATCTTCATGTCCAGGAATCCTATACCTACGTTGCTTGGGGACATCCTTCACTCATGTTACACTCGAACCATGAGAAAAAGATGTGTTCTCATGTGCTGCACTCCTCTCCTGGCAAGGTGGTTTATTTCGCACCTTCCACAATCAGTTTTAAAGAACGAGCGGGGTTTGAGATGGTCACAACGATTGATGACTCTTACACATGCTGATATACATTGGTGTTCTCGGTCCAGAGAGAATGTCACTATCATTGATCGTTGCGGGGAGTTTCCTAATGTTCCTTTACTTGGAATTAGAGGGGGCATTACTTACAATCCGTGTCTGGCTTTGAGACAGTTTGGATATGCTCGGAGGGATGGCCCTCATGACATGTTGATTCCTGACATAGTTTTTGACTTCGACAACGATGCACAAGAACTTCGACAGAGATTTATCAGAGCTTGGAGGATGCCCAACAAGGTAGATAGCAAGACACTGGGGCACAAGAACTCCATCCCCCTGGAGCCTTATCTCAAGTGGGTACGAGCCCGCTCCCAGAAGCTAGTAATGCCATATCCTCATGTTCTCCCCGTGATCAAAGAACCTGTGGTGGAAGGAGAGGTGCCATACACCATTCAACATCCTGACATGCCAACTTCTTGGGAAGAAATGCAAAAGAGCTGGGTCTAACTCAAGGAAGAACGAAATTCTCTTGAAACCAGTCTACATGCCAGTGAGAAGAAGGTCTTGGAACTCACCCGTCTACTGCACGAGGAACAGACTCTCAACACCTACATTGCTCCAAAGAGGATGCGCAATGTCTTTTGGGATTAATTATTTTAATGTTTTGCCCATGAGGCCCTGATGTACTGAACAGATTATTTCTTAATATAAAGTGTGTTCCTTTTTTGTCTACAACGAATTTGAACTTTCTAACCCTTGAATGCATTGCATAAATAGCATATCATGCATCATGTGCATAACAGGTACTCTTTTTCTACAGGTTGCTTAATCTTCTTCGTTGTTTATTTCAGCACTCACTCAATCATCATGTCTTCCGAGCCTACTACTGAACAAGCCATCAAGGCCCTCCAGGCCCAGAATGCCCAGTTCTAGGAGCTGGTCATGAGCTTAGCCCAGGGGCAACAGGAGTTGAAGACTCTGCTCTTGAAGGAGAAGAAGAAGAAGAAAAGGAGGACTGTGCTGTTTAACACTGGACGAAGGTTTGGGAATACACTGCAGAATGAGGCTGATCAGGCTACTTCCTCTGCAGGGAAGGATAACCCCCAAGGGAGAGAGGTTCCTAGTCCCGTGGTCTCTGACACCGAGACAAACTTCAATAATGAACAGTACCCTCCTGCTGAGGACAGGTACAAACAGCTGGAGGATCGGTTAAATGCTATGGAGATTCAACGTGTACCTGCGTTGGATTTTGGAGATCTAGGTTTATCTTCTGGGGTGGTGATCCCACACAATTTCAAGGCACCTGCCTTTGTGAAATACGACGGGGCTTCCTGCCCTAAGA
The DNA here is from genome assembly GCA_948472305.1 of Vicia faba. Classification (NCBI taxonomy): domain Eukaryota; kingdom Viridiplantae; phylum Streptophyta; class Magnoliopsida; order Fabales; family Fabaceae; genus Vicia; species Vicia faba. The sequence goes on from OX451735.1 coordinate 724,981,836, forward strand.
TGCACCTCCGTTCTTATGTAAGGAAGATCCATCCTTACACTGCAGACAAGAACTTATGGATCCATTTCTTCCAAGAGAGTCTTTCAGGAACTCAACTCGAATGGTTCTATCAGCTGGATAGAACCAATATTCGTAACTGGGAGGACTTGGCTACTACTTTTTATAAGCAGTATCAGTACAATTCCGACCTCGCTCCTACGCGTACCCAGCTCCAGGGTATGTCACTAAGAACGGGCAAAGGTTTTAAGGAGTACGCGCAGAAGTGGAAAGACCTGGCTGGCAGGGTGCAGCAACCGTTGACTGACCGCGAACTCGTGGACAAGTTCTTGGGGACCTTGTCTGGTCCATTCTTTAATCACCTGATTGGTAATTCCTCTGCCGGGTTTACAGACCTGATCCTGACTGGTGAGAGGATCGAAGCTGGTATCAAGTCGGGGAAGATACAGAAAGGTTCCTCCTCGAATACTGAAAAGAAGCCCTTCAAGAAGGAAGCTAGTGCTGTGTATGGTCCAAGGAGACAGAACAAACCGGAATGCTGCCAAGCTGTCAACACGATGGTAATTTCAAAGCCTGCTGCTGCTCCTCAGAAATACAACCAGCCAAGAAGTGAGAGGCCCAAAAGGCAGTATACTCGGCTCAGTATGACCCTCTCTCATATATTTCCGCAACTGTTGTCAACCAATCTGGTAACTGTCAAGGAAGCTCCGAAGGTAGTGAACACAACATCTCCGAAGTACAATCCCAACGCCCGCTGTGCTTATCACTCTGACAGCCCGGGGCATTCTACTGATGATTGTTGGGCTCTGAGGAATAAGGTTCAGGACCTTATTGATGCTAAGGAAATACAATTTGAGGCGCCCGAAAGGCCCAATGTTGTGACTGCTCCCATGCCCCAGCATGGAGTGAATGCTGTGGAAGAGGATCTGTATGTAGCTTTTGTGGATGATATTGCTACTCCGCCGTTGACCGTCAAGAGGAACCTTTTGCTAGCCGGTTTATTTCCGGGATGTAGTAAAGGTTGCCATCTATGTGTTGTTTCACCTGCTGGTTATCCTTTGCTGAAGTCAGGCGTCCAAAACCTGATGGATAGCAAAGAAATCTTGTTCAAGAAGATTGTTGTCCCTGCTGTCCGTACCGAAGAAGTTTCTATTGTCACTATTTTCAACAACCCTCCTAAGGTTCCCTCAAAGAAGCCTGTCCAAATCATGTCCACATAGAAGATTGCTCCCATCATCATTACTGTTCCGGGGCCCATCCCCTATAAGTCTGACAAGGCTGTCCCGTGGCACTATGGGGCAGATGTTTATGTGCTTGGAGTAAAACAAGAGTTTGATACTAGTACTGGTGTCAGCAACATCACCGGGCCTGCCAAGGTTACTCGTAGTGGTAGGCTGTTCTCACCAGATATTGCGCCACCAGCCATTCAGAGACCTCTCGTTATTACACTTGCAAGTGTGCCCACTTCCCTTCCTGACCAAGTTCCTGTTTCTACCCCTGCTGCCGAGTCATCTGACGCTCGGGGCAAAGGGATTGCTACTGATGTGGCTACCCGGACGGAGGCACCGAAGACCAATGTTGAAGCTTCCAAGCAAGAGATGGAAGAGATCCTCAAAATTATCAAGAAAAGTGATTTCAATGTAGTTGAGCAGCTGGGGCACACCTCGTCAAAGATCTCTATGCTATCACTGTTGTTGTGTTCAGAGGCCCATGCCAAGGCCCTGATTTACTTCCTGAAAACGGCCCATGTGCCACAAGAAATGTCTGTTGATCAATTTACCGATTGTGTGTCCAACTTGACTGCTGATAATGGGTTGGGTTTCTTTGACGCCGATCTGACTGCCAAAGGAAAGAACCATAACGATGCCCTGCATGTCTCCATTGAATGCAGGGGCACTATTCTTGCCCATGTACTGGTTGACACTGGTTCTTCATTGAACGTACTACCCAAGAAAACTCTAGACAGGCTGGATTGTGAGGGTTTAGAGCTCAAGCTTAGTAACATTGTTGTCCGAGCCTTTGACGGGTCGAAAAGGATGGTACATGGTGAAGTTGACATTCCAATCAGGGTTGGTTCTCAAGTTTTTGATTCTACTTTCTATGTGATGGACATCCGACCATCCTATTCTTGTTTGTTGGGTCGTCCATGGATCCACAAGGCAAGAGCTGTGACCTCCACATTACATCAGAAGCTTAAGTACCCGGTCAGAGGGAAGATCGTAACAGTTCAGGGGGAAGAAGAATACATGGTCAGCCACCTCAACTCGTTCCGGTACATAGAGATGGATGGGGAATTCATTGAGACCCCCTTTCAACACTTTGAAGAGGTGCCTCAGACACTGGCGTCAGCAGAAACTGTAACTGAAGAGGGTTCTCCTTTGAAGATGGCTTCCTTAAAGGATGCCCGGGCTGTGATTGAGAAGGGTGAGTGCACAAACTGGGGCCAACTTCCTGATTTTACTCCAAAGACTGACAAATTTGGCTTGGGTTTCACCGCAGAAGCTCAGAGGGTTGTTCGCAAGGCAAGGATTGGAAGACCTCCCGTGTTCATCACTAACCTGGGAGTAAATGCTATTGAGGACGAAGTGGAAGAATCTGAGTTCGACAGCTGAATCTACCCAACAACCAATGGTGGACCAAGCAACTGGACTGCAAAAGACTTTACACCTATTACTTTTGTCACTCAGTAATGAACTCCTTTGTTTTAAAGTTGTAACGAACAATAATTTGAAACTTTATGGCCCGGTGTCTTACCCGGGGCATCGTGGCTTCATTTGTAAGGGCTTTTGTGTGTCACTTTCATATATCATTAATAAAAGCATTGGACGTTTTTTACATTTCAAATCTTGCTCTCCTTTTCCTTCTTTATTATATATTGCAAAACAACTATATTTACACACACTCACCTATACAGGTTCCAATCCACTCTGGATCTCACTGGTAACGACTCTACTACTGCCAGTTATGACTTCGAAAATCCGATCAACTTAGCCGAAGACGAAGGTGAAGATGATTGCGAAGTACCTGGTGAGCTTGCAAGACTGCTACTCCAGGAAGAGAGGGCCATTCAGCCACATGAAGAGCCAGTGGAAACGGTAAATCTGGGTACTGAGACAGACAGAAAGGAAGTCAAGATTGGTGCCAATCTGGAGTCTAGTGTGAAACAACGGTTGATTCAGATGCTAAATGATTATGTGGAAATCTTTGCCTGGTCTTACGAAGACATGCCTGGGTTGGATACTGACATTGTGGTTCATCACCTATCTACCAAGGAAGACTGCCCTCCGGTTAAACAGAAGGTCCGCCGTATGCGTCCAGAGATGTCTGAGAAAATCAAAGCTGGGGTTATGAAACAATTTGACGCCGGTTTTCTAGCAGTGACTTCTTACCCTCAGTGGGTTGCCAACGTGGTTCCAGTGCCGAAGAAAGATGGTAAGGTCCGAATGTGTGTTGATTACAGGGATTTGAACAGGGCGAGCCCCAAGGATGACTTTCCTCTGCCTCATATCGATGTTCTGGTTGACAACACTGCTCAGCATAAAGTATTCTCTTTCATGGACGGTTTCTCTGGTTATAATCAAATCAAGATGGATCCTGAAGACATGGAGAAGACCACTTTTGTCACTCAGTGGGGCACCTTTTGCTACAAGGTCATGCCTTTTGGGTTGAAGAATGTTAGGGCAACCTACCAACGTGCCATGGTTGCTTTATTCCATGATATGATCCATCATGAGATAGAAGTGTATGTCGACGATATGATTGCAAGGTACCAAACTAAGGAGGAACACCTTGACCATCTACAGAAGTTGTTTGACCGTCTGAAGTTGTACAAGCTGAGATTGAACCCGAACAAGTGCACCTTCGGGGTGAGAGCTGGAAAATTGCTAGGTTTCGTCGTAAGCGACAAAGGTATTCAAGTGGACCCTGCCAAGGTAAAAGCCATACAAGAGATGCCAACTCCCAAGACAGAAAAAGAAGTCAGAGGCTTTCTAGGACGGCTGAACTATATTGCCCGATTCATCTCACATCTAACTGCTACCTGTGAACCAATCTTCAAGCTACTGAAGAAAGATCAAGTAGTACGTTGGAACGATGAATGTCAGGCCGCTTTCGAAAGAATCAAAGAGTATCTCCAAGAACCACCCATTCTTATGCCACCGGTTGAAGGGAGACCTCTAATCTTATACTTGACAGTACTGGACAGCTCAATGGGGTGTGTGCTGGGGCAGCATGACGAGTCTGGCCGAAAAGAGCACGCTATTTATTACCTTAGCAAAAAGTTTACCGACTGTGAGACCCGATACTCACTGCTCGAGAAAACTTGTTGCGCTTTGGTATGGGCTGCTCGCCGGCTGAGACAGTATATGTTGACTCACACTACTCTGTTGATTTCAAAAATGGATCCAATCAAGTACATCTTCGAAAAGCCCGCCTTGTCCGGAAGAATAGCAAGATGGCAGATGATCTTGACGGAATATGACATCCAGTATACGACTCAGAAAGCAATCAAGGGAAGTGTATTGGCAGACCATTTGGCACACCAGGCAGTGGACGATTACCAGTCGATGAACTTTGAGTTTTCAGACGAGGATATCATGGTAGTAACTGATTGTGAAGTACCTGGACCAGATGAAGGACCTGAGGAAGGATCCTGATGGTCTATGCACTATGACGGAGCCTCAAACACTTTAGGTAACAGTATTGGCGCCGTGATCATATTCCCTAAAGGCACACATACTCCACTCACTGCCCGACTATGTTTCAACTGCACCAACAACATGGCGGAGTATGAAGCATGTATCATGGGTCTTCAAGCTGCAATTGACTTAAGGATCAAGTTTCTGAGTGTCTTCGGAGATTCCGCTCTCGCGATCAATCAGATCAAAGGAGAATGGGATACGAAACATCCAAATCTTATTCCTTATAAAGAGTATGTGTTGACGTTGATTCCCCACTTCGAGGAGATAACTTTTGAACACTTCCCAAGAGAGGAGAATCAGTTGGCAGACGCGCTAGCTACGATGTCCTCTATGTTCAAAGTCAAATTGGATAATGAGGCTCCCCGGATCATTATCTGGAAATTTGATGAACCTGCACATTGATGTGATCTTGAGGCTGAAGAGGTAACTGAAAAACCTTGGTATCATGAAGTGAAGAGATACTTGGAAGCTCAAGAATACCCCGAAGGTGCATCTGTCAACGATAAGAAGTTCCTGAGAAGATTCGCTGTAAAGTTCTTCCTCAGCAATGGCATTTTATACAAGCGAAACCATGATTCAACCTTACTGCGTTGTGTGGATAAGACTGAAGCAGGAAGGATCATGGCAGAGCTGCATGAAGGTACCTTCAGAACACATTCCAGTGGACATACCATGGCAAAGAAAATCCTTCGGGCAGGATATTTCTGGTCCACAATGGAAGCCGACTGTTACCAACATTCTCGGACGTGTCACAAATGCCAGATCTATGCTGATAAGGTGCACATTCCTCCAGATCCTCTGAATGTCTTGACAGCACCTTGGCCTTTTGCAATGTGGGGCATTGATATGATCGGCGAGATCATACCTACGGCATCCAACGGGCATCGCTTCATCCTGGTAGCAATTGATTACTTCACAAAATGGGTTGAAGCAGCTTCCTACGCTACCGTAACCAAGAACATCGTGGCACGGTTCATTCGGCATAACCTGATCTGTCGGTACAGCGTCACAGAAAGGATCATTACGGACAATGGTACCAATCTTAACAACAAGATGATCACTGAACTCTGCGAGCAATTCAAGATACAGCACCACAACTCTTCTCCCTACCGGCCGAAGATGAATGGGGCTGTAGAAGCAGCTAATAAGAATATTAAGAAGATTGTGCAGAAGATGACAGTGACCTACAAAGATTGGCACGAGATGTTACCGTTCGCTCTTCATGGATACCGTACCTCAGCACGGACGTCAACAGGGGCAACACCCTTTTCCTTGGTTTATGGCATGGAGGCAGTCTTGCCTATTGAAGTCTAGATACCCTCTCTCCGGATAATAAAGGATGCAGGTTTGAGTGAAGATGACTGGATCCAGACTCGGCTTGATCAATTAAATCTAATCGACGAAAAGAGACTCACCGCTATTTGTCATGGTCAAACGTACCAAAACCGGATGATCAGGGCATTTAACAAGAAAGTCAGACACCAAGAGTATCAAGTCGGAGACCTGGTAATCAAGCGCATCATTCTTCCTCAAAGTGATCCCAGGGGCAAATGGACCCCTACATACAAAGGGCCATTTGTGGTTAAGAATATCTTCTCAGGAGGAGCCATGATTCTAACCACCATGGACGGTGACGACCTTCCTCACCCCTCCAATACAGACGTAGTAAAAAGATACTACGCATGAATTAAAGACCCGTTAGGTTGACAGGCCTAGGCAAAAATAAGGGCTTCCCGGCGAACCAAAAGGGTTCGGGCAAAAATAAGGGATGAAATGAAAAAATATCTGTACACCCGGCAAGTCGAAAACCTGAAAAGGCGGCTTGGGAAAAAATGGGTATCCCGGTGGACTGAAAACCCGAAAGGGAGGTCCAGGCAAAAGTTAGGGATTAAAGCGTAATAATATGTCTCATTGGATCACCTTGCATCCAGAATTCGGCATCAATCAATCAGCTCCATCTTCAACTAAGCAACCAAGTGATGAGACGCTTGAAGACATAAAGGCGATAGCAGAGTTGGAACCCAGTGGGTTTATTGTTTTCACATAGCTGTTTTGTTTTCCTTTTCACAAAATTGTATAAACTCTATGTTGTTCGGCGGTGTTCTTTTACTAGGACGTCAACCTCTTGTACACAAAACGCCTATTTACAGGCAAATTCCAAAAATCAATACAAATCCACTTTTCCATACAAATTGCCAATTGTTTTTCCTTTATCTGTTTTGTTTTGCAAAGAACGTCCAATGTTCATTTTTGATATATGCATTTGACATTAATTGCTGATCACAAATATTTGCATACGAAACAAAGGATTAATTACAGGTGACATCAGAAACAGGGGCAATAATGAGTTGTCTAAGCGATCTAGTTGCTCTGTCCACCAAGGTACCAAGGTAGGTTCGGATGAAGAATGTAACCCAGGATACCTTCACTCCCCGTAGAGTAAGACAGGATTCAACAACACTCTCCTCAAGCAGAGTTGGTCTCCCAATCAGCCCTGAAAAGGCACAGTCTCCAGCAAGTCAGCGATACTCTCCCCAAGCAGAGTTAATCTACTGTTAGCCTTAAGGAAATGGATATCCCCAGAAAATCTCAATATTCCCCAGCGGAGTATACAGATGTTCCTAAGCAAGCATCCCCGACAGTCTTAATATAAGATTGTTCCCCGGTGGAATACAGACACCCCAGTGGAGCCATTTCCCCGGTACAGTCCAAAAGTTTCCCCAGGAGAGTTGAATCAATCTCCCTAGTAGATTCTGGAAGCTTATCCCCAGTAGATTCTGGAAGCTTATCCCCTGCAGAGTACGAATGCATCTCCCCGGCTTTATTCAAAGGTTATTCCCCATCAGAGCTTATAACTTGGTTATCCTCAGCTAATTACCACGGAAAGATCGTCCTCGGCGAAGCTCTTCCCATCCCCAGCGGAGTTCATCAAATTCCCCAACAAAACTTCTCAACGAAATCCCCAGCGGAGTTATCATCAAATTCTCAGCGAAGTATCTCTTCCCACAGAGTAATTCCCCACAGAGTATCTCTCCAATAAGTTTATTCCCCAACGGAGTCATCTTCTCCTACCGGTTTATTCTTGCCATCATCATCCCCAGCGGAAACGAAGAGTTCTATTCTTCAAACATCAGCCCAGGATTTAACTTCCCGGCATTCGTCAAGGATTTATTTTCCCAGACGAAAACACATTCATAAACATTTCACGTTTCATACATCCTGCTTACATACATGATAAAGTGCATACGACACGATCTCGTTTTGAGAACATCATGACATCATGCATTTCATGACATTGCATACAACTGATGTTTTGCCTTTTCAGGAAAAAAGTCAATACAAAGATGATTATTATCAACTGTCACAATTCCAGATTCGATACCTGTATCTAGCCAGGGCATATCTGTGAGTGATTAATTGTAGATTCGATACCTGTATCTAGCCAGGGCAGGTCTGCATGAAGAGTTTAGAGATTCGATACCTGTTTCCAGCCAGGGCATATTTGTAGACGACCAATTCCAGATTCGAGTCCTGTATCTAGCCAGGGCATATTTGTGAGTGATTGATTGTAGATTCGATACCTGTATCTAGCCAGGGCATGTCTACATGAAGAGTTTAGATATTCGACACCTGTATCCAGCCAGGGCATATCTGTAGGCGACAAGTTCCAGATTTGATTCCTGTATTTAGCCAGGGCATATTTGTGAGTGATTGATTGTAGATTCGATACCTGTATCCAGCCAGGGCATATCTGCATGAAGAGTTTAGAGATTCGATACCTGTATCCAGCCAGGGCATATCTGTAGACGACAAGTTCCAGATTCGATACCTGTATCCAGCCAGGGCATATCTGTGGACGACTAATTCCAGATTCGATTCCTGTATCTAGCCAGGGCATATCTGCGAATGATTGATTGTAGATTCGATACCTGTATCCAGCCAGGGCATATCTGCATGGAGTTTAGAGATTTGATTCCTGTATCTAGCCAGGGCACGTCTGTAAGCAACCTTTTGAAGTTCTGGATTCGATTCATGTATCTAGCCAGGGCATATCTGTGAGCAATCGATTGTAGATTCGATACCTGTATCTAGCCAGGGCATATCTGCATGAGGAGTTTGAAGATCAACCCCTGTAACAGGCCAGGAAACCATCTTCCTTTCTCAAAGTACGCAAGTTCTCGCTAAGGAATATCTTACGCGATCGACGCCTTCCGATGGCATCTATAAGCCCATCTCCACAACTACCCATTACATTTCCAAATGGCATCTATAAGCCCATTCCCGACAAGATTTCGTCACGTCTCTAAATGGAATCTATAAGCCCATTCCCGACAAGGTTCTGTCACATCTCCAGGTGGCATCTATAAGCCCATCCTCCTATGCATGATCTTTCCAAATGGCATCTGTAAGCCTATTCCCGCCATCACATTGCTGATACTCTACTATGCGAGTGCAAATTTCTGGGCACTCTAGTGTTCAATCATCTTCCACCTTCGGATCACGAAAGGCACGCAAGCCAATCTACATCCTCAGGTCTAAGAAGATTGAACAGGGGCAACTGTTGTACCCCAAAATTTTCCCTCCCATATTCTTCAAAGTTTGTCAAGATCAATCTTCAAATGGTTCAAGACTTCTCAAAGATTGCACAGTCCAACTGCCTCCTAAGCCAATCAAAAACTAGGGTTTTGGTTCTTGCAAGGAATTTGAGGTTTTCAATGGCTCAATCGAGTCCCATAGGCCTATACACATTGTCAAGCATCCACATGACAAGTTTCAAGACTCACAGCATCAAGTTGCACAGTCAAAAGCCCTAGTTGCTTCACAATCAACTGTAGGGGTAAAATGGTCATTTGGCAGTCAAAAGTCAAAAAATTTGGTCAACATCTTATTTTGAAGCCACAATCATCATTTGATCAAGTCTTGATCATGATTCCACAAGAATGGCTCAAAAATCATCAAGATGCAAAAGTTTCCATTTTTGGGCAACTGAAAAAGTCAACTGTAACTTGACCAGGGCATAATGTTTTCATGGTTCATCAGAAAAATCCCACTCAATGCTCATTTTGAAGGGGAGGACATTTCCTACAACTCATCTTCACATTCCAAGTCCAAGAAATGCTCTCACAAAAAGTTATCAATTTTAACATTATAGGTCATTTTCAAAAGTCAACAAAAAGGCATTTTAAGTCAAAGACCATAACTTGAGATTGGTAAATCCAAATGACATGGAACCAAAGGCATTGGTTAGAGGACTTCAAGACCTTTCCAAAATGTCCAAGAACATGTCCATATGATCAAAATTGAGCAAGATATGCATTGGAGAAGTTGGGAAATTTTTGTGAAATGGCAAAAGTCAACTATCCTTAAAACTTCAATTTTTGACAAAAGGGCCCACTTTCTTCCACTTGATTCAGCCTTGTCATGCCACCCACGTGTCCCATGATTAATTCCAAGACCAAACATTTATTTTTCCATTTTATTTAATTTTTATTGATTTAATTCATTTTAAATCCATAATAATTCAAATAAAATCAAAAAATTAATGGAATGGCATCTTGGTGACTTGAATGACTTTTATGTGCCACAGGCCAGCTACCAAATTCGTGCCAAGCCATTTTGAGCATAAAATCCAAGTTTTGCTCCAAGTATGGAATGTTCTTCAATGGTGTTAAAACAAGAATCCAAAACTTAATTGCACAAGGTTAAGGCTCATCATATCACCTAATTCTCATTCATACCTACATATGCAAGCAGTACAAACTTCATTCACGACCTAGAGAGTGCACAAACGGCCAGAGCAAAAGTAAAAAAATTGTCAAAAAGTGTGAGATCAAAGACAAAGTTGCAGACATTTCCAGATCAAACTAAGCACGTGGCCCTCTTCCTTGCCATCCCCTGAAGCTAAGGCGATCACAAACGCATCCTAAGACCACCTATCAAGCACTGTAAGTTCTTCCAAACTCACCCCTGTACATGACACTTGAACTCTCTATTCTTGCATTGTTTCTCAAAAATATTGGCATAATCATGTTGCTTGTTTGATTCCTGACGTAACTGCATTATTCAATTCCATTTTTATGCCTTGTATGACAAAACCCGTGCCTAGGGTTTGTATATGTTGTTTTTAGGCATTTTGTCTACAGGTGAAATTGGGACAAACCATAAGCATAGACGTGATCAGGAGACATGGACGAACACAACCATGGGCTTGGATGGCGTTTTTGAAGCCTAAGGATGATTTTAGGAAAGGGCCTATGGAACTTCCTGCGGATAAAAATCCGCAGGTAACTGAACCAGAGATTTGGAGAAGACGGCCACATGTCGTTCTCCCATTCGTCCCTTTCAACGATCGCGCGTCTTTTATTTTTTATTTTTTAAGCATAGGCGTTGGTTTACAAATATAATATCCACTTATTATTATTATTTCAATTGAACACACAGCTCAGCTGGCTAAGGCGTACAGGCATTGTCCCTTGGGACCTGGGTTCGAATCCCAGGTCCCCCATAATTTCCATGTTGTTTTTCTTCACATAATTGTGTGCAGGCTTCAAAGAATAGGCGCATCATGCGCCTTACTCATCCAAACGCCAAGTGGCCACCCAGGTGCATCCCAAGGCCAGAGATGGAGGATCATGGTGTTCCTCAGTCAACCATGCGCATAGCTGATTCTAAAAGTCAACAGGGCTTATTCTTAATGGGCTCAGATTGCCAATACACCCTCAATTCTGGCCCAACCCCCCCCCCCCCCCCCCTTTGGGTTTGCATTTCTTTTTTTATTTTATTTTCTCTCCTTCATTTTCTTTATTTTTTTATTGTTTTTTTTAATTACTAGCCATTAAATTAATTAACATTTTCACAATAAAAATTCAAAAACTAAAAAAAATGTAAATATTTCATTTATTACTATTATTATTAATTTCACTCTTTTATTTTGTAAATAAATTCTAAATATCATTAACTTAGTTTAATTAGAATGATTTTAATCCTTTTTTTTTCATAATAAATAAAATCAAGCTTAGATTTAGGTTTTTTCTTTTTGACTTTTAAATTTCTTTTATTTTATTTCATTAAAAATATAAAAAACACAAAAAAACATTTTTTTCTTTTAATAAATAAATTAATTAGTAATTAGGCTTAATTTCATTAATTGCAAAAAAAGGACAAAATTCAATTCTTTCTCAAAAAAGTCAAAATCCTAAGGACGTCCCGATTTAATTCTTTCGCGCGTATTTATTTTTTTTAATTCATTATTTTGTATCTGCTCAGGAAATGTAATAATTAATTAGAACTTTATCGCTTTCTTTTAAATTCTCGCATTTTTATTTTCCAAACGGGTTGTTGTTTTTGGCGATGTATATACCCGCGCCTTGTAATAGCTAGATTTACCTTTCCGCAATTTATTTTCCGCACTCTTAACTGTTAAAAATGCATGAAAGACTTGTATGAAAAATAAAACCAATCCGTAGCTCACAAATAACATGTACAAGATAAACATTAACATGAAACAACACACATGCACATGCCACCCTTAGGGTACGCCTCACTGGTTGCCTCGAAGTGGTCATCAAGTATAGGGTGTCTTAGAGATCGCTCTCCTGTCTAAGATCCAGTTGCCTCGAAATGGTTTCCTCGGATAAAAAAAGGATCTAGGACATTAGGGTTACCACTAAAATGTCCTACCATTGCTTTGGTGACCACATGTCCCTAATAATCGAATTGACCCTAATACCTCCAACGACGGTGCTACCTACCTCTCAATGGTGGGATAACACTGTCTAAAGGACTCTTACACAACCTAATTCCTTAGAGGAGGTAGATCTCATGGGTACTTGCTCTCTCAAACAAACAAAACAACTTTTCGCACCCACACTTTCAAAAGGTTTTCAAACAAATATTTCATACACTCTTGAGGACAGATACAAGAGTTACTTAGAAATTTTTCAAACGAAACTTTTTCAAAACCCACACACACTTGAAAAGCAAACAATTTTTGAAAACATAAGAGCAAGTACCTAAGAGACTGTGGATAACCACAGATAGAAAGGGTGCTAACACCTTCCCTTTCTATAAATCTACCTCCCGAACCGAGAAACATTCTCAAAGAAGGAATTTTGATGTGCTTTTGTCCTTTCCATGTTGGAGAACATAAAAGACGGTGGCGACTCTTGCTTACCGCGACATTTCGCGAAACCAGCTAAAAAACAGTCAGTTCTATTTCCACCGATCACAGCAACTATGATCTTCCTAAACTATTACAAGGCGTCGGGTATTTACATCGCCAAAAACAACCCTTGAAATTAAAATGCGGAAAGTAAAATAAAGCGATCAAATAAGTTAAAGTCCTATTAAAACTATTACATTCCGGAAAATAATTACATCAATATCATAAGTGGATCGCGTGCGAGAAATTAAATCGGGCGAGTTTTTTAGGGTTTTGAGCCTTTTTTGAAAGAAAGCATTTTTTGTTATTTTTGAATTAAAAGAAATTAAATTAAGTTAACAATTAAATTAAATTAAATTAAATTAATTAATTAAAAAATATATTTTTGGATTTTTGAGTATTTAAAGAAATAAAATAAATTTGATTTTAAAGTTAGTAAAACCTAGTTACCTACATTGATTTTAAATATTGCAAAAAATATTAAAAGTTAAACCTAATTAAACTAAATTAATTGAATTAATTAATTTACAAAAATAAAATGATGAATTTAATTTTAATAAATAAAATATATTTTTTTGGTTTTTTGATTTTATGAGAAAAAGATTTTAATTGGTTAGTGATTTAAATAAGAAAAATAATAATACAAAACAAATAAATAAATAAAATGAAAAGAAAAAGAAATAACCAAAAGAGGGGGTTTGGGCCTAGATGGGAGATGAGATCATCATTTTTCAAGGCCCAATAGTGCAAGCCTCGTTGACTTTTCCTGATTCCATGTGACACGTTGACCTTGACATATGGTAGGCGTCACCTTTGGGCCATCAGATTTGGCCTGGAGGCCATCTGGCAGATGATATTTGAAGGTATATGGTATGCCGCGCCTTGGAGTTTACATGGGAATATCTGTTGAAAAATAATAACAAGCAATTGGGGGTCCTGGGATTCGAACCCAGGTCCTATGAGTCACTGAACAACGCGCTTGCCACTACACTACTGCCTTTCAATCGTTAGTGCATTAGATAGCAATTATTATATGGGAAACAAGTTAATATGCCTGAAATAAAAAGAAAAAGTGCGAATTATTTCAATGGAGAAATGGGATGGGGACACGTTGTCGTCCCTGTCCTCAGATTTTCACAGGGATTACCTACGGATTTAAATCCGCAGCAAAAGGCGTAGGCTGATTCAATAATCCTTCTCAGGCCATATAAATGAAAGGTGATGTCATGGATGAACTCGTCTCTTCATCCCGGTCTCAACCATGTCCATGAATAAGCCTAATTTCACCTGCATCAAAAACCCCTAAAACAAACCTAGGAAACCCTACAATGGCATTTTGGATTATAGAACAGATAAATGCAATCAAATAATATGGAAAGCATAGAAATTGTTTGGTGATTGCAAATATGCCATTAGTTTCTTGTAATGATGCATAAATCATGAAACACGAAAGCAAGTTCAGAGGGAGGTCGTGTATCACTTACAGCGCGTTTGAGAGGGTCTGGGAGCTTGCTTTTGATTGCTACTGACTCAGAGGATGTCCATCAAGAGGATAGTGTTGAGATTTTATGTTGAAAGCACCTCTAAGATGGATTTCAATTTCAAGCTTTTTTGCAATTATTTCAAGTTTGGTTCTTGTGATTTGGCAGCCTCTAGCTTCTGATTCGTGTGCCTCTGTGTTGTATAAGTAACATGGAGTGAATTAGGTCAAATATTTGGACTTGAATCTTTGCCAATCAATGCTTGGAGATATGATTTGATCTTCCATGAAAAAGCTTCCAAATTTGTCCAAAAACCAATATTTTGTGCATAATATGGCTTGATACGAGTTTGACCATGTCCATAATGATGATTAAGACCTGTATCAATCAAAAAGATACCAGGTGATCAATATTTAGATTTTATTTGGATTTAAATTGATTTAAAGAGAATTAATTCAATAAAAATCAAATAAAATAGAAAAATTAATAAATGGACAAAAGGCTGAAGCTAGAACACGTGTGTAGTGTGACAAGATCAAATCAAGTGGAAAAAAGTGGGCCCATTTGGCAAAATTTGAAGTTTTGGGGATAGTTGACTTTTGGTAATTTTGGAAAAATGCCCAACTTCAACAATGCATAACTTCTTCAATTTTGAACGTTTGGAGGTGTTCTTGGACTTTTTATAAACCTTGAGATGTTCTGTAACCAACCCTTTTAGTCCCATATCATTTTGATATTCCATTCTCAAGTTATAAGCTTCGGAAAAAAAGGTATTTTTGTTGACTTTCAAAAATGACCTATAATGTCCAAATTTGTAACTTTTTGTGAATGCATTTATTGATTTTGGGGTATGAAGATGGATTGTAGGAAATTGCATCCTCTTAAAAATGAGATTTGTATGGGTCATTTCTCATAAAGTATGAGAAAGTTATGCTTGGTCAAATTTGAGTTGACTTTTCCTGCAAAACCCTAATTTAGCAGATTTTGAATCTCGATGAATCTTGAGAAATCCTTGATGAATCATGATCAACCCTTGATAACATGATGAATTATCCTTCAAAATGAGAATGTTGACAAAAAATCTTGAAGTTTGACTGTATTTGGGTCACAGTTGACTTTTGCCCTAGCACAGTCGATTTCTGGACCTCTTGAGCAATTGACTAACCAAACTTCCTCTGCAAGGCTTGAAATTTGACATGGATGAACTTGAGAACATGTTAGGACATTAGGGAGCACTGGAGTTCATTTGGATGTAAGGACCTTGATGCAACACAAAACCCTAATTTTGAATTGGCTGCCTTAGGAGGTAGCTTGACTGTCCGACTCTTGAGCAATCTTGAGCCACTTGAAGATTTTTCTTGCAATGTCTTGAGAAATATGGGAGGGCAAATTTTGGGGTACAACAGCTTCCCCTGTTCAATCTTCTTAAACCTGAGGATATAGATTGGCTTTCGGGCCTTTCGTGATCCGAAGGTGGAAGATGATTGGACACTAGAGTGCCCAGAAATTTGCACTCGCATGAAGTGGTATCAGCCTGGTGATGTCGGGAATGGGCTTAAAGATGCCATTTGGAGACTTGTTAATAGGTGATCTGAACTTCGACTGGACCGGTATCAAAAAAATCTTTAGGAATTGATTTAACTAGACCAGAGAAGGCCTTTGACTGGATCGGTATCAGGAAAATCTTTAGGAATCGATTTAACTGGACCAGACAAGGTCTTGGGTTAACTTCAACTGGATCGGCATCAGAAAAATCTTTAAGAATAGATTTGACTGGACCAGAGAAGGCCTTTGACTGGATCGGCATCAGAAAAATCTTTAGGAATCGATTTAACTGAACCAGACAAGGTCTTGAGATAACTTCAACTGGATCGACATCAGAAAAATCTTTAGGAATTGATTTAACTGGACAAGAGAAGGCCTTTGACTGGATCGACATCAGAAAAATCTTTAGGAATCGATTTAACTGGACCAAACAAGGTCTTGAGATAACTTCAACTGGATCGACATCAGAAAAATCTTTAGCAATCGATTTGACTGGACCAGAGAAGGCCTTTGACTGGATCGGCATCAGAAAAATCTTTAGGAATCGATTTAACTGGACTAGACAAGGTCTTGAGATAACTTCAATTGGATCGGCATCAGAAAAATCTTTAGGAATCGATTTAACTGGACCAGAGAAGGCCTTTGACTGGATCGACATCAGAAAAATCTTTAGGAGTCGATTTAACTGGACCAGACAAGGTCTTGAGATAACTTCAACTGGATCAGCATCAGAAAAATCTTTAGGAATCGATTTGACTGGACCAGACAAGGTCTAATCAACTTCAACTGGATCAGCATCAGAAAAATCTTTAGGAATCGATTTAACTGGACCAGAGGAGGTCTTGGAATAACTTTGACTGGATCGGCATCAGAAAAATCTTTAGGAATTGATTTAACTGGACCAGACAAGGTCTTCCACATAATTGAGAATCTTTCCTGAAAAGTAAAGGTCAGTCATATGCAATGCATGATATGGATCAAGCAATGATGTTCTCAACATAAATGAGATTATATGGTATGATGTGTATATGCATATATCATGATGTATGAAAATGTAATGTTTTAGCTGGGGAAAATAAATCCCGGATAGCTGCTGGAGAATAGAGTTGATTTATTCGCTTCCGCTGGGGATGATGAACGAAGATGATTACGAGAATAGACCTGCAGGAGAAGATAACTCCATTGGGGAATAAACTGATGAGGAGATTACTCTGTGGGGAAGAGATGTTCTGCTGAGGATTCCACTGATAAACTCCACTGGGGATGGATTACCGTTACTGGTGATATTGAATCTTGAGGATTGAGTTCTTGTTTATGAAAGGAAAGAATTCCGCTGGGGATGATCCTCCAGTTGCAACTTGCTGGGGATAACCTGTTAGACTTTTGTGGGGATAATCCTCTGAATTCTGCCGGGAATGATCTTTTGAACTTGGCTGGGGAGATTTATTTTGTACTCCGCTGGGGGTAAACTTCCAGAGTCTACTGGGGATGATGTTTCAACTTTGTTGGGGAAGCTTTTTCAGACTGTGCTGGGGAAATATTGACTCCACTGGGGGTATCCTGTATTCTGCCGGGGAACATTTTTATACTTTGCTGGAGAATATCCTTATACTCCGTCGGGGAATATTAAGACTGTCGGGGATACCGAGCCTGTTTAGTGCTGAGGGTAGATAAACTCTGCTTGGGGAGAGCATTGCTGATTCATTCACTGTTGCAAGTCTCAGCTGGGGAGAGCTACCATTACTGTCCTACTCTGAGGGGAGTGAAGGTATCTTGGTCATATTCTTCAACTGAATTTACCTATTGTACCTGGTGGACAGAGCAACCCTACAGCTCGGAAAATTCTTATTTTCCCCTGTTTCTGATATTACCAGTAATTCATCTTTTGTTTCGCATGTAAATATTTATGAGCAGCAATTAATGTCAAATGCATATATCAAAAATGAACATTGGACGTTCTTTGCAAAGCAAAACAAATAAAGGAAAAACAGTTTGAAATTTCTTTGAAGATAAATTTGTATTGATTTTGAAGTTTGGCATGTAAATAGGCGTTTTTGTACAAGAGGCTAACGTCCTAGTAAGAGAACGCCGCCGAACAAATAGAATTTATACAATTTTGTGAAAAGAAAACAAAACAGCTATGTGAACAATCCCACTGGGTTCCAACTCTGCTATTGCCCTTATGTCTTCAAGCATCTCATCACTTTGCTACTAGTTGAAGATTAATCTGATTGATTAGTGTCGTCCGAGCTTGATAGTTGATATCGAAGTCTGGATGTAAGGTGATCCAATGAGACATAGTGTTACGCTTTGATCCCTAACTTTTTCCTGGACCGCCCTCTCGGGTTTTCAGTCCACCGGGATACCCATTTTTGCCCAAGTCTCCTTTTCAGGTTTTCGACTTGCCGGGTGTACATATTTTTTTCATTTTCATCCCTTATTTTTGCCCGAACCCTTTTGGTTCGCCGAGAAGCCCTTATTTTTGCCCAAGCCAGTCAACCTAGCAGGCCTTTGATTATGCGTAGTATTTTCTCACTATGTCTGCATTGACGGGGTGAGGAAGGTCATCACCATCCATGGTGGTTAGAATCGTAGCTCCTCCTGAGAAAATGTTCTTAACCACAAATGGCCCTTCGCAAGTAGGGGTCCATTTGCCCCTGGGATCACCTTGATGTAGAATGATGCGCTTGATCACCAGATCCCCAACTTGATACTCTTGTAGTCTAACTTTCTTGTTAAATGCCTTGATCATCCGCTTTTGATACGTCTGACCATGACAAATAGCAGTAAGTCTCTTTTTGTCAATTAGATTCAGCTGATCAAGTCGGGTCTGAATCCAGTCATCTTCACTCAAACATGCATCCTTCATAATCCGAAGAGAGGGTATCTGAACTTCAATGGGAAAGACTGCCTCCATGCCATATGCCAAGGAATAGAGTGTTGCCCCTGTTGACGTCTATGCTGAGGTACGATACCCATGAAGAGCAAATGGTAACATGTCGTGCCAGTCTTTATATGTCACCGTCATCTTCTGCACAATCTTCTTAATATTCTTATTAGCCGCTTCTACAGCCCCATTCATCTTCAGCCGGTAGGGAGAAGAGTTATGATGCTGTATCTTGAACTGTTCGCAGAGCTCAGTGATCATCTTGTTGTTGAGATTGGTATCATTGTATGTAATGATCCTCTCTGGTACACCGTATCAACAGATCAAATTGTGCCGAATAAACCGTGCCACGACGTTCTTGGTTAATGTAGCAAAGGAAGCTGCTTCAACCCACTTTGTAAAGTAATCGATTGCTACCAAGATGAAACGATGCCCGTTGGATGCCGTAGGTCTGATATCGCCAATCATGTCAATGCCCCACATTGCAAAAGACCAAGGTGCCGTCAAAATGTTCAGAGGAACTGGAGGTATGTGCACCTTATCAGCATAGACTTGGCACTTGTGACATGTCCGAGAATGCTGATAACAGTCCGCTCCCATAGTGGACCAATGGTATCCTGCCCGAAGGATTTTCTTTGCCATGGTGTGTCCACTGGAATGAGTTCCGAAAGTACCTTCATGTAACTCCGTCATGATCCTTTCTGCTTCGTTCTTATCCACACATCGTAGCAAGGTTGAATCATAGTTACTCCTGTAAAGGATGCCATTGCTGATGAAGAACTTCACTGCGAACCTCCTCAGAAACTTCTTGTCATTAACAGATGCACCCTCGGGGTATTCCTGAGTCTCAAGGTATCTTTTTACTTCATGAAACCATGGTTTTTCTGTTACCTCTTCAGTCTCAACGTCACAATAATGTGCAGGTTCGTCCAATCTTTCGATGATAATCCGTGGAGCTTCGTTGTCCCAATTGACTTTGAACATAGAAGACTTCGTAGCCAGCGCATCCGCCAACCGATTATCCTCTCTAGGGAAGTGTTCAAAGGTTATCTCCTTGAAATGGGGAAGCAACATCAATACATACTCCTTGTAAGGAATAATATTTGGGTGTTTCATATCCCACTCGCCTTTGATCTGACTGATCACGAGAGCGGAATCTCTGAAGACACTTAGAAACTTAATCCTTAGGTTAATTGTTTCTCGAAGACCCATGATGCATGATTCATACTCCGCCATATTGTTGGTGCAGTTGAAACATAATCGGGCGGTAAACGGAGTATGATAGCCTTTAGGAGATATGATCACGGCCCCAATGCCGTTACCCAAAGCGTTCGAAGCTCCATCAAAGTACATAGACCATCGGGATCCTTCCTCAGGTCCTTCATCCGGTCCAGGTGTCTCATAATCAGTTACCAACATGACATTCTCGTTTGGGAATTCAAAGTTCATAGACTGGTAATCATCCACTGCCTGATGTGCCAAATGGTCTGCCAATATACTTCCCTTGATTGCCTTTTGAGTCGTGTACTGGATGTCATACTCAGTCAAGATCATCTGTCATCTTGCTATTCTTCCGGACAAGGCAGGCTTCTCGAAGATATACTTGATTGGATCCATCTTTGATATCAACAGAGTAGTGTGAGTCAACATATACTGTCTCAGCCGGCGAGCAGCCCATGCCAAAGCGCAACAAGTTTTCTCGAGCAGTGAGTATCGGGTCTCACAGTCGGTAAACATCTAACAGTTTATAGATTCGGAAATTAAATTGTAGAATTTGAATCTAAACTATTACAAGGCGTCGGGTATTTACATCGCCAAAAACAACCCTTGAAATTAAAATGCGGAAAGTAAAATAAAGGGATAAAATAAGTTAAAGTCCTATTAAAACTATTACATTCCGGGAAATAATTACATCAATATCATAAGTGGATCGCTTGCGAGAAATTAAATCGGGCGAGTTTTTTAGGGTTTTGAGCCTTTTTTGAAAGAAAGCATTTTTTGTTATTTTTGAATTAAAAGAAATTAAATTAAGTTAACAATTAAATTAAATTAAATTAAATTAATTAATTAAAAATATATTTTTGGATTTTTGAGTATTTAAAGAAATAAAATAAATTTGATTTTAAAGTTAGTAAAACCTAATTACCTACGTTGATTTTAAATATTGCAAAAAATATTAAAAGTTAAACCTAATTAAACTAAATTAATTGAATTAATTAATTTACAAAAATAAAATGATGAATTTAATTTTAATAAATAAAATATATTTTTTTTGGTTTTTTGATTTTATGAGAAAAATATTTTAATTCGTTAGTGATTTAAATAATAAAAATAATAATACAAAACAAATAAATAAATAAAATGAAAAGAAAAAGAAATAACCAAAAGAGGGGGTATGGGCCTAGATGGGAGGTGAGATCAGCATTTTTTAAGGCCCAATAGTGCAAGCCTCGTTGACTTTTCCTGATTCCATGTGACACGTTGACCTTGGCATATGGTAGGCGTCACCTTTGGGCCATCAGATTTGGCCTGGAGGCCATCTGGCAGATGATATTTGAAGGTATATGGTATGCCGCGCCTTGGAGTTTACATGGGAATATCTGTTGAAAAATAATAACAAGCAATTGGGGGTCCTGGGATTCAAACCCAGGTCCTATGAGTCACTGAACAACGCGCTTGCCACTACACTACTGCCTTTCAATCGTTAGTGCATTAGATAGCAATTATTATATGGGAAACAAGTTAATATGCCTGAAATAAAAAGAAAAAATGCGAATTATTTCAATGGAGCAATGGGATGGGGACACGTTGTCGTCCCTGTCCTCAGATTTTCACAGGGATTACCTACGGATTTAAATCCGCAGCAAAAGGCGTAGGTTGATTCAATAATCCTTCTCAGGCCATATAAATGAAAGGTGATGTCATGGATGAACTCGTCTCTTCATCCCGGTCTCAACCATGTCCATGAATAAGCCTAATTTCACCTGCATCAAAAACCCCTAAAACAAACCTAAGAAACCCTACAATGGCATTTTGGATTATAGAACAGATAAATGCAATCAAATAATATGGAAAGCATGGAAATTGTTTGGTGATTGCAAATATGCCATTAGTTTCTTGTAATGATGCATAAATCATGAAACACGAAAGCAAGTTCAGAGGGAGGTCGTGTATCACTTACAGCGCGTTTGAGAGGGTCTGGGAGCTTGCTTTTGATTGCTACTGACTCAGAGGATGTCCATCAAGAGGATAGTGTTGAGATTTTATGTTGAAAGCACCTCTAAGATGGATTTCAATTTCAAGCTTTTTTGCAATTATTTCAAGTTTGGTTCTTGTGATTTGGCAGCCTCTAGCTTCTGATTCGTGTGCCTCTGTGTTGTATAAGTAACATGGAGTGAATTAGGTCAAATATTTGGACTTGAATCTTTGCCAATCAATGCTTGGAGATATGATTTGATCTTCCATGAAAAAGCTTCCAAATTTGTCCAAAAACCAATATTTTGTGCATGATATGGCTTGATACGAGTTTGACCATGTCCATAATGATAATTAAGACCTGTATCAATCAAAAAGATACCAGGTGATCAATATTTAGATTTTATTTGGATTTAAATTGATTTAAAAAAAATTAATTCAATAAAAATCAAATAAAATAGAAAAATTAATAAATGGACAAAAGGCTGAAGCTAGAACACGTGTGTAGTGTGACAAGATCAAATCAAGTGGAAAAAAGTGGGCCCATTTGGCAAAATTTGAAGTTTTGGGGATAGTTGACTTTTGGTAATTTTGGAAAAATGCCCAACTTCAACAATGCATAACTTCTTCAATTTTGAACGTTTGGAGGTGTTCTTGGACTTTTTAGAAACCTTGAGATGTCCTCTAACCAACCCTTTTTGTCCCATCTCATTTTGATATTCCATTCTCAAGTTATAAGCTTTGGAAAAAAAGGTATTTTTGTTGACTTTCAAAAATGACCTATAATGTCCAAATTTGTAACTTTTTATGAATGCATTTATTGATTTTGGGGTATGAAGATGGATTGTAGGAAATTGCATCCTCTTAAAAATGAGATTTGTATGGTTCATTTCTCATAAAGTATGAGAAAGTTATGCTTGGTCAAATTTGAGTTGACTTTTCCTACAAAACCCTAATTTAGCAGATTTTGAATCTCGATGAATCTTGAGCAATCCTTGATGAATCATGATCAACCATTGATAACATGATGAATTATACTTCAAAATGAGAATGTTGACAAAAAATCTTGAAGTTTGACTGTATTTGGGTCACAGTTGACTTTTGCCTTAGCACAGTCGATTTCTGGACCTCTTGAGCAATTGACTAACCAAACTTCCTCTCCAAGGCTTGAAATTTGACATGGATGAACTTGAGAACATGTTAGGACATGAGTGAGCACTGGAGGTCATTTGGATGTAAGGAACTTGATGCAACACAAAACCCTAATTTTGAATTGGCTGCCTTAGGAGGTAGCTTGACTGTCCGACTCTTGAGCAATCTTGAGCCACTTGTAGATTTTTCTTGCAATGTCTTGAGAAATATGGGAGGGCAAATTTTGGGGTACAACAGCTTCCCCTGTTCAATCTTCTTAAACCTGAGGATATAGATTGGCTTTCGGGCCTTTCCTGATCCGAAGGTGGAAGATGATTAGACACTAGAGTGCCCAGAAATTTGCACTCGCATAAAGTGGTATCAGCCTGGTGATGTCGGGAATGGGCTTACAGATGCCATTCGGAGACTTGTTGATAGGTGATATGAACTTCGACTGGACCGGTATCAAAAAAATCTTTAGGAATTGATTTAACTAGACCAGAGAAGGCCTTTGACTGGATCGGTATCAGGAAAATCTTTAGGAATCGATTTAACTGGACCAGACAAGGTCTTGGGTTAACTTCAACTGGATCGGCATCAGAAAAATCTTTAGGAATCGATTTGACTGGACCAGAGAAGGCCTTTGACTGGATCGGCATCAGAAAAATCTTTAGGAATCGATTTAACTGAACCAGACAAGATCTTGAGATAACTTCAACTGGATCGACATCAGAAAAATCTTTAGGAATTGATTTAACTGGACCAAAGAAGGCCTTTGATTGGATCGACATCAGAAAAATCTTTAGGAATTGATTTAACTGGACCAAACAAGGTCTTGAGATAACTTCAACTGGATCGGCATCAGAAAAATCTTTAGGAATCGATTTGACTGGACCAGAGAAGGCCTTTGACTGGATCGGCATCAGAAAAATCTTTAGGAATCGATTTGACTGGACCAGAGAAGGCCTTTGACTGGATCGGCATCAGAAAAATCTTTAGGAATCGATTTAACTGAACCAGACAAGGTCTTGAGATAACTTCAACTGGATCGACATCAGAAAAATCTTTAGAAATTGATTTAACTGGACCAGAGAAGGCCTTTGACTGGATCGACATCAGAAAAATCTTTAGGAATCGATTTAACTGGACCAAACAAGGTCTTGAGATAACTTCAACTGGATCGGCATCAGAAAAATCTTTAGGAATCGATTTGACTGGACCAGAGAAGGCCTTTGACTAGATCGGCATCAGAAAAATCTTTAGGAATCGATTTAACTGGACTAGACAAGGTCTTGAGATAACTTCAATTGGATCGGCATCAGAAAAATCTTTAGGAATCGATTTAACTGGACCAGAGAAGGCCTTTGAGTGGATCGGCATCAGAAAAATCTTTAGGAGTCGATTTAACTGGACCAGACAAGGTCTTGAGATAACTTCAACTGGATCAGCATCAGAAAAATCTTTAGGAATCGATTTGACTGGACCAGACAAGGTCTAATCAACTTCAACTGGATCGGCATCATAAAAATCTTTAGGAATCGATTTAACTGGACCAGAGGAGGTCTTGGAATAACTTTGACTGGATCAGCATCAGAAAAATCTTTAGGAATTGATTTAACTGGACCAGACAAGGTCTTCCACATAGTTGAGAATCTTTCCTGAAAAGTAAAGGTCAGTCATATGCAATGCATGATATGGATCAAGCAATGATGTTCTCAACATAAATGAGATTATATGGTATGATGTGTATATGCATATATCATGATGTATGAAAATGTAATGTTTTAGCTGGGGAAAATAAATCCCGGATAGCTGCTGGAGAATAGAGTTGATTTATTCGCTTCCGCTGGGGATGATGAATGAAGATGATTGCGAGAATAGACCTGCAGGAGAAGATAACTCCATTGGGGAATAAACTGATGAGGAGATTACTCTGTGGGGAAGAGATGTTCTGCTGAGGATTCCACTGATAAACTCCACTGGGGATGGATTACCGTTACTGGTGATATTGAATCTTGAGGATTGAGTTCTTGTTTATGAAAAGAAAGAATTCCGCTGGGGATGATCCTCCAGTTGCAACTTGCTGGGGATAACCTGTTAGACTTTTGTGGGGATAATCCTCTGAATTCTGCCGGGAATGATCTTTTGAACTTGGCTGGGGAGATTTATTTTGTACTCCGCTGGGGGTAAACTTCCAGAGTCTACTGGGGATGATGTTTCAACTTTGTTGGGGAAGCTTTTTCAGACTGTGCTGGGGAAATATTGACTCCACTGGGGGTATCCTGTATTCTGTCGGGGAAAATTTTTATACTTTGCTGGAGAATATCCTTATACTTCGTCGGGGAATATTAAGACTGTCGGGGATACCGAGCCTGTTTAGTGCTGAGGGTAGATAAACTCTGCTTGGGGAGAGCATTGATGATTCATTCACTGTTGCAAGTCTCAGCTGGGGAGAGCTACCATTACTGTCCTACTCTGAAGGGAGTGAAGGTATCTTGGTCATATTCTTCAACTGAATTTACCTATTGTACCTGGTGGACAGAGCAACCCTACAGCTTGGAAAATTCTTATTTTCCCCTGTTTCTGATATTACCAGTAATTCATCTTTTGTTTCGCATGTAAATATTTATGAGCAGCAATTAATGTCAAATGCATATATCAAAAATGAACATTGGACGTTCTTTGCAAAGCAAAACAAATAAAGGAAAAACAGTTTGAAATTTCTTTGAAGATGAATTTGTATTGATTTTGAAGTTTGGCATGTAAATAGGCGTTTTTGTACAAGAGGCTAACGTCCTAGTAAGAGAACGCCGCCGAACAAATAGAATTTATACAATTTTGTGAAAAGAAAACAAAACAGCTATGTGAACAATCCCACTGGGTTCTAACTCTGCTATTGCCCTTATGTCTTCAAGCATCTCATCACTTTGCTACTAGTTGAAGATTAATCTGATTGATTAGTGTCGTCCGAGCTTGATAGTTGATATCGAAGTCTGGATGTAAGGTGATCCAATGAGACATAGTGTTACGCTTTGATCCCTAACTTTTTCCTGGACCGCCCTCTCGGGTTTTCAGTCCACCGGGATACCCATTTTTTCCCAAGTCTCCTTTTCAGGTTTTCGACTTGCCGGGTGTACATATTTTTTTCATTTTCATCCCTTATTTTTGCCCGAACCCTTTTGGTTCGCCGGGAAGCCCTTATTTTTGCCCAAGCCAGTCAACCTAGCAGGCCTTTGATTATGCATAGTATCTTCTCACTATGTCTGCATTGACGGCGTGAGGAAGGTCATCACCATCCATGGTGGTTAGAATCGTAGCTCCTCTTGAGAAAATGTTCTTAACCACAAATGGCCCTTCGCAAGTAGGGGTCCATTTGCCCCTGGGATCACCTTGATGTAGAATGATGCGCTTGATCACCAGATCCCCAACTTGATACTCTTGTAGTCTAACTTTCTTATTAAATGCCTTGATCATCCGCTTTTGATACGTCTGACCATGACAAATAGCAGTAAGTCTCTTTTTGTCAATTAGATTCAGCTGATCAAGTCGGGTCTGAATCCAGTCATCTTCACTCAAACATGCATCCTTCATAATCCGAAGAGAGGGTATCTGAACTTCAATGGGCAAGACTGCCTCCATGCCATATGCCAAGGAATAGAGTGTTGCCCCTGTTGACGTCTGTGCTGAGGTACGATACCCATGAAGAGCAAATGGTAACATGTCGTGCCAGTCTTTATATGTCACCGTCATCTTCTGCACAATCTTCTTAATATTCTTATTAGCCGCTTCTACAGCCCCATTCATCTTCAGCCGGTAGGGAGAAGAGTTATGATGCTGTATCTTGAACTGTTCGCAGAGCTCAGTGATCATCTTGTTGTTGAGATTGGTATCATTGTCCGTAATGATCCTCTCTGGTACACCGTATCAACAGATCAAATTGTGCCGAATAAACCGTGCCACGACGTTCTTGGTTAATGTAGCAAAGGAAGCTGCTTCAACCCACTTTGTAAAGTAATCGATTGCTACCAAGATGAAACGATGCCCGTTGGATGCCGTAGGTCTGATATCGCCAATCATGTCAATGCCCCACATTGCAAAAGACCAAGGTGCCGTCAAAATGTTCAGAGGAACTGGAGGTATGTGCACCTTATCAGCATAGACTTGGCACTTGTGACATGTCCGAGAATGCTGATAACAGTCCGCTCCCATAGTGGACCAATAGTATCCTGCCCGAAGGATTTTCTTTGCCATGGTGTGTCCACTGGAATGAGTTCCGAAAGTACCTTCATGTAACTCCGTCATGATCCTTTCTGCTTCGTTCTTATCCACACATCGTAGCAAGGTTGAATCATGGTTACTCTTGTAAAGGATGCCATTGCTGATGAAGAACTTCACTGCGAACCTCCTCAGAAACTTCTTGTCATTAACAGATGCACCCTCGGGGTATTCCTGAGTCTCAAGGTATCTTTTTACTTCATGAAACCATGGTTTTTCTGTTACCTCTTCAGTCTCAACGTCACAATAATGTGCAGGTTCGTCCAATCTTTCGATGATAATCCGTGGAGCTTCGTTGTCCCAATTGACTTTGAACATAGAAGACTTTGTAGCCAGCGCATCCGCCAACCGATTATCCTCTCTAGGGAAGTGTTCAAAGGTTATCTCCTTGAAATGGGGAAGCAACATCAATACATACTCCTTGTAAGGAATAATATTTGGGTGTTTCATATCCCACTCGCCTTTGATCTGACTGATCACGAGAGCGGAATCTCTGAAGACACTTAGAAACTTAATCCTTAGGTTAATTGTTGCTCGAAGACCCATGATGTATGATTCATACTCCGCCATATTGTTGGTGCAGTTGAAACATAATCGGGCGGTAAACGGAGTATGATAGCCTTTAGGAGATATGATCACGGCCCCAATGCCGTTACCCAAAGCGTTCGAAGCTCTATCAAAGTACATAGACCATCGGGATCCTTCCTCAGGTCCTTCATCCGGTCCAGGTGTCTCATAATCAGTTACCAACATGACATTCTCGTTTGGGAATTCAAAGTTCATAGACTGGTAATCATCCACTGCCTGATGTGCCAAATGGTCTGCCAATATACTTCCCTTGATTGCCTTTTGAGTCGTGTACTGGATGTCATACTCAGTCAAGATCATCTGCCATCTTGCTATTCTTCCGGACAAGGCAGGCTTCTCGAAGATATACTTGATTGGATCCATCTTTGATATCAACATAGTAATGTGAGTCAACATATACTGTCTCAGCCGGCGAGCAGCCCATGCCAAAGCACAACAAGTTTTCTCGAGCAGTGAGTATCGGGTCTCACAGTCGGTAAACATCTAACAGTTTATAGATTCGGAAATTAAATTGTAGAATTTGAATCTAAACTATTACAAGGCGTCGGGTATTTACATCGCCAAAAACAACCCTTGAAATTAAAATGCGGAAAGTAAAATAAAGGGATAAAATAAGTTAAAGTCCTATTAAAACTATTACATTCCGGGAAATAATTACATCAATATCATAAGTGGATCGCGTGCGAGAAATTAAATCGGGCGAGTTTTTTAGGGTTTTGAGCCTTTTTTGAAAGAAAGCATTTTTGTTATTTTTGAATTAAAAGAAATTAAATTAAGTTAACAATTAAATTAAATTAAATTAATTAATTAAAAATATATTTTTGGATTTTTGAGTATTTAAAGAAATAAAATAAATTTGATTTTAAAGTTAGTAAAACCTAATTACCTACGTTGATTTTAAATATTGCAAAAAATATTAAAAGTTAAACCTAATTAAACTAAATTAATTGAATTAATTAATTTACAAAAATAAAATGATGAATTTAATTTTAATAAATAAAATATATTTTTTTGGTTTTTTGATTTTATGAGAAAAATATTTTAATTGGTTAGTGATTTAAATAATAAAAATAATAATACAAAACAAATAAATAAATAAAATGAAAAGAAAAAGAAATAACCAAAAGAGGGGGTATGGGCCTAGATGGGAGGTGAGATCAGCATTTTTTAAGGCCCAATAGTGCAAGCCTCGTTGACTTTTCCTGATTCCATGTGACACGTTGACCTTGGCATATGGTAGGCGTCACCTTTGGGCCATCAGATTTGGCTTGGAGGCCAGCTGGCAGATGATATTTGAAGGTATATGGTATGCCGCGCCTTGGAGTTTACATGGGAATATCTGTTGAAAAATAATAACAAGCAATTGGGGGACATGGGATTCGAACCCAGGTCCTATGAGTCACTGAACAACGCGCTTGCCACTACACTACTGCCTTTCAATCGTTAGTGCATTAGATATCAATTATTATATGGGAAACAAGTTAATATGCCTGAAATAAAAATAAAAAATGCGAATTATTTCAATGGAGCAATGGGATGGGGACACGTTGTCGTCCCTGTCCTCAGATTTTCACAGGGATTACCTACGGATTTAAATCCGCAGCAAAAGGCGTAGGTTGATTCAATAATCCTTCTCAGGCCATATAAATGAAAGGTGATGTCATGGATGAACTCGTCTCTTCATCCCGGTCTCAACCATGTCCACGAATAAGCCTAATTTCACCTGCATCAAAAACCCCTAAAACAAACCTAGGAAACCCTACAATGGCATTTTGGATTATAGAACAGATAAATGCAATCAAATAATATGGAAAGCATGGAAATTGTTTGGTGATTGCAAATATGCCATTAGTTTCTTGTAATGATGCATAAATCATGAAACACGAAAGCAAGTTCAGAGGGAGGTCGTGTATCACTTACAGCGCGTTTGAGAGGGTCTGGGAGCTTGCTTTTGATTGCTACTGACTCAGAGGATGTCCATCAAGAGGATAGTGTTGAGATTTTATGTTGAAAGCACCTCTAAGATGGATTTCAATTTCAAGCTTTTTTGCAATTATTTCAAGTTTGGTTCTTGTGATTTGGCAGCCTCTAGCTTCTGATTCGTGTGCCTCTGTATTGTATAAGTAACATGGAGTGAATTAGGTCAAATATTTGGACTTGAATCTTTGCCAATCAATGCTTGGAGATATGATTTGATCTTCCATGAAAAAGCTTCCAAATTTGTCCAAAAACCAATATTTTGTGCATGATATGGCTTGATACGAGTTTGACCATGTCCATAATGATAATTAAGACCTGTATCAATCAAAAAGATACCAGGTGATCAATATTTAGATTTTATTTGGATTTAAATTGATTTAAAAAAAATTAATTCAATAAAAATCAAATAAAATAGAAAAATTAATAAATGGATAAAAGGCTGAAGCTAGAACACGTGTGTAGTGTGACAAGATCAAATCAAGTGGAAAAAAGTGGGCCCATTTGGCAAAATTTGAAGTTTTGGGGATAGTTGACTTTTGGTAATTTTGGAAAAATGCCCAACTTCAACAATGCATAACTTCTTCAATTTTGAACTTTTGGAGGTGTTCTTTGACTTTTTAGAAACCTTGAGATTTCCTCTAACCAACCCTTTTCGTCCCATATCATTTTGATATTCCATTCTCAAGTTATAAGCTTTGGCAAAAAAGGTATTTTTGTTGACTTTCAAAAATGACCTATAATGTCCAAATTTGTAACTTTTTATGAATGCATTTATTTATTTTGGGGTATGAAGATGGATTGTAGGAAATTACATCCTCTTAAAAATGAGATTTGTATGGGTCATTTCTCATAAAGTATGAGAAAGTTATGCTTGGTCAAATTTGAGTTGACTTTTCCTACAAAACCCTAATTTAGCAGATTTTGAATCTCGATGAATCTTGAGCAATCCTTGATGAATCATGATCAACCATTGATAACATGATGAATTATCCTTCAAAATGAGAATGTTGACAAAAAATCTTGAAGTTTGACTGTATTTGGGTCACAGTTGACTTTTGCCCTAGCACAGTCGATTTCTGGACCTCTTGAGCAATTGACTAACCAAACTTCCTCTCCAAGGCTTGAAATTTGACATGGATGAACTTGAGAACATGTTAGGACATGAGTGAGCACTGGAGGTCATTTGGATGTAAGGACCTTGATGCAACACAAAACCCTAATTTTGAATTGGCTGCCTTAGGAGGTAGCTTGACTGTCCGACTCTTGAGCAATCTTGAGCCACTTGTAGATTTTTCTTGCAATGTCTTGAGAAATATGGAAGGGAAAATTTTGGGGTACAACAGCTTCCCCAGTTCAATCTTCTTAAACCTGAGGATATAGATTGGCTTTCGGGCCTTTCGTGATCCGAAGGTGGAAGATGATTGGACACTAGAGTGCCCAGAAATTTGCACTCGCATGAAGTGGTATCAGCCTGGTGATGTCGGGAATGGGCTTACAGATGCCATTTGGAGACTTGTTGATAGGTGATATGAACTTCGACTGGACCAGTATCAAAAAAATCATTAGGAATTGATTTAACTAGACCAGAGAAGGCCTTTGACTGGATCGGTATCAGGAAAATCTTTAGGAATCGATTTAACTGGACCAGACAAGGTCTTGGGTTAACTTCAACTGGATCAGCATCAGAAAAATCTTTAGGAATCGATTTGACTGGACCAGAGAAGGCCTTTGACTGGATCGGCATCAGAAAAATCTTTAGGAATCGATTTAACTGAACCAGACAAGATCTTGAGATAACTTCAACTGGATCGACATCAGAAAAATCTTTAGGAATTGATTTAACTGGACCAAATAAGGCCTTTGATTGGATCGACATCATTAAAATCTTTAGGAATTGATTTAACTGGACCAAACAAGGTCTTGAGATAACTTCAACGGGATCGGCATCAGAAAAATCTTTAGGAATCGATTTGACTGGACCAGAGAAGGCCTTTGACTGGATCGGCATCAGAAAAATCTTTAGGAATCGATTTAACTGGACTAGACAAGGTCTTGAGATAATTTCAATTGGATCGGCATCAGAAAAATCTTTAGGAATCGATTTAACTGGACCAGAGAAAGCCTTTGACTGGAACGGCATCAGAAAAATCTTTAGGAATCGATTTAACTGGACCAGACAAGGTCTTGATATAACTTCAACTGGATCAGCATCAGAAAAATCTTTAGGAATCGATTTGACTGGACCAGACAAGGTTTAATCAACTTCAACTGGATCAGCATCAGAAAAATCTTTAGGAATCGATTTAACTGGACCAGAGGAGGTCTTGGAATAACTTTGACTGGATCGGCATCAGAAAAATCTTTAGGAATTGATTTAACTGGACCAGACAAGGTCTTCCACATAGTTGAGAATCTTTCCTGAAAAGTAAAGGTCAGTCATATGCAATGCATGATATGGATCAAGCAATGATGTTCTCAACATAAATGAGATTATATGGTATGATGCGTATATGCATATATCATGATGTATGAAAATGTAATGTTTTAGCTGGGGAAAATAAATCCCGGATAGCTGCTGGAGAATAGAGTTGATTTATTCGCTTCCGCTGGGGATGATAAACGAAGATGATTGCGAGAATAGACCTGCAGGAGAAGATAACTCCATTGGGGAATAAACTGATGAGGAGATTACTCTGTAGGGAAGAGATGTTCTGCTAAGGATTCCACTGATAAACTCCACTGGGGATGGATTACCGTTACTGGTGATATTGAATCTTGAGGATTGAGTTCCTGTTTATGAAAGCAAAGAATTCCCCTGGGGATGATCCTCCAGTTGCAACTTGCTGGGGATAACCTGTTAGACTTTTGTGGGGATAATCCTCTGAATTCTGCCAGGAATGATCTTTTGAACTTGGCTGGGGAGATTTATTTTGTACTCCGCTGGGGGTAAACTTCCAGAGTCTATTGGGGATGATGTTTCAACTCCGTTGGGGAAGCTTTTTCAAACTTTGCTGGGGAAATATTGACTCCACTGGGGGTATCCTGTATTCTGCCAGGGAACATTTTTATACTTTGCTGGAGAATATCCTAATACTCCGTCGGGGAATATTAAGACTGTCGGGGATACCGAGCCTGTTTAGTGCTGAGGGTAGATAAACTCTGCTTGGGGAGAGCATTGCTGATTCATTCACTGTTGCAAGTCTCAGCTGGGGAGAGCTACCATTACTGTCCTACTCTGAGAGGAGTGAAGGTATCTTGGTCATATTCTTCAACTGAATTTACCTATTGTACCTAGTGGACAGAGCAACCCTACAGCTCGGAAAATTCTTATTTTCCCCTGTTTCTGATATTACCAGTAATTCATCTTTTGTTTCGCATGTAAATATTTATGAGCAGCAATTAATGTCAAATGCATATATCAAAAATGAACATTGGACGTTCTTTGCAAAGCAAAACAAATAAAGGAAAAACAGTTTGAAATTTCTTTAAAGATGAATTTGTATTGATTTTGAAGTTTGGCATGTAAATAGGCGTTTTTGTACAAGAGGCTAACGTCCTAGTAAGAGAATGCCGCCGAACAAATAGAATTTATACAATTTTGTGAAAAGAAAACAAAACAGCTATGTGAACAATCCCACTGGGTTCCAACTCTGTTATTGCCCTTATGTCTTCAAGCATCTCATCACTTTGCTACTAGTTGAAGATGAATCTGATTGATTAGTGTCGTCCGAGCTTGATAGTTGATACCGAAGTCTGGATGTAAGGTGATCCAATGAGACATAGTGTTACGCTTTGATCCCTAACTTTTTCCTGGACCGCCCTCTCGGGTTTTCAGTCCACCGAGATACCCATTTTTGCCCAAGTCTCCTTTTCAGGTTTTCGACTTGCCGGATGTACATATTTTTTTCATTTTCATCCCTTATTTTCGCCCGAACCCTTTTGGTTCGCCAGGAAGCCCTTATTTTTGCCCAGGCCAGTCAACCTAGCAGGCCTTTGATTATACGTAGTATCGTTTCACTATGTCTGCATTGACGGGGTGAGGAAGGTCATCACCATCCATGGTGGTTAGAATCGTAGCTCCTCTTGAGAAAATGTTCTTAACCACAAATGGCCCTTCGTAAGTAGGGGTCCATTTGCCCCTGGGATCATCTTGAGGTAGAATGATGCGCTTGATCACCAGATCCCCAACTTGATACTCTTGTTGTCTAACTTTCTTGTTAAATGCCTTGATCATCCGATTTTGATACGTCTAACCATGACAAATAGCAGTAAGTCTCTTTTCGTCAATTAGATTCAGCTGATCAAGTCGGGTTTGAATCCAGTCATCTTTACTTAAACCTGCATCCTTCATAATCCGAAGAGAGGGTATCTGAACTTCAATGGGCAAGACTGCCTCCACGCCATATGCCAAGGAATAGAGTGTTGCCCCTGTTGACGTCCGTGCTGAGGTACGGTACCCATGAAGAGCAAATGGTAACATGTCGTGCCAATCTTTATATGTCACCGTCATCTTCTGCACAATCTTCTTAATATTCTTATTAGCCGCTTCTACAGCCCCATTCATCTTCGGCCGGTAGGGAGAAGAGTTATGATGCTGTATCTTGAACTGTTCGCAGAGCTCAGTGATCATCTTGTTGTTGAGATTGGTATCATTGTCCGTAATGATCCTCTCTGGTACACCGTATCGACAGATCAAATTGTGCCGAATAAACCGTGCCACGACGTTCTTGGTTACTGTAGCAAAGGAAGCTGCTTCAACCCACTTTGTAAAGTAATCGATTGCTACCAAGATGAAACGATGCCCGTTGGATGCTGTAGGTCTGATATCGCCGATCATGTCAATGCCCCATATTGCAAAAGGCCAAGGTGCCGTCAAAATGTTCAGAGGAACTGGAGGTATGTGCACCTTATCAGCATAGACTTGGCACTTGTGACATGTCCGAGAATGCTGATAACAGTCCGCTCCCATAGTGGACCAATAGTATCATGCCCGAAGGATTTTCTTTGCCATGGTGTGTCCATTGGAATGAGTTCCGAAAGTACCTTCATGTAACTCCGTCATGATCCTTTCTGCTTCGTTCTTATCCACACATCGTAGCAAGGTTGAATCATGGTTACTCTTGTAAAGGATGCCATTGCTGATGAAGAACTTCACTGCGAACCTCCTCAGAAACTTCTTGTCATTAACAGATGCACCCTCAGGGTATTCCTGAGTCTCAAGGTATCTTTTTACTTCATGAAACCATGGTTTTTTTGTTACCTCTTCAGTCTCAACGTCACAACAATGTGCAGGTTCGTCCAATCTTTCGATGATAATCCGGGGAGCTTCGTTGTCCCAATTGACTTTGAACATAGAAGACTTCGTAGCCAGCGCATCCGCCAACCGATTATCCTCTCTAGGGAAGTGTTCAAAGGTTATCTCCTTGAAATGGGGAAGCAACATCAATACATACTCCTTGTAAGGAATAATATTTGGGTGTTTCATATCCCACTCGCCTTTGATCTGACTGATCACGAGAGCGGAATCTCCAAAGACACTTAGAAACTTAATCCTTAGGTTAATTGTTGCTCGAAGACCCATGATGCATGATTCATACTCCGCCATATTGTTGGTGCAGTTGAAACATAATCGGGCGGTAAACAGAGTATGAGAGCCTTTAGGAGATATGATCACGGCGCCAATGTCGTTACCCAAAGCGTTCGAAGCTCCATCAAAGTACATAGACCATCGGGATCCTTCCTCAGGTCCTTCATCCGGTCCAGGTGTCTCATAATCAGTTACCAACATGACATTCTCGTTTGGGAATTCAAAGTTCATAGACTGGTAATCATCCACTGCCTGATGTGCCAAATGGTCTGCCAATACACTTCCCTTGATTGCCTTTTGAGTCGTGTACTGGATGTCATACTCAGTCAAGATCATCTGCCATCTTGCTATTCTTCCGGACAAGGCAGGCTTCTCGAAGATATACTTGATTGGATCCATCTTTGATATCAACAGAGTAGTGTGAGTCAACATATACTGTCTCAGCCGGCGAGAAGCCCATGCCAAAGCGCAACAAGTTTTCTCGAGCAGTGAGTATCGGGTCTCACAGTCGGTAAAATATTTGCTAAGGTAATAAATAGCATGCTCTTTTCGTCCAGACTCGTCATGCTGACCCAACACACACCCCCATTGAGTTGTCGAGTACTGTCAAGTATAAGATCAGAGGTCTCCCTTCAACTGGAGGCATCCGAAGGGATGGCTCTTGGAGATACTCTTTGATCCTTTCGAAAGAGGCCTGTCATTCATCGTTCCAACGTACTACTTGATCTTTCTTCAGCAGCTTGAAGATTGGTTCACAAGTAGCAGTCAGGTGGGAGATGAATCGAGAAATATAGTTCAGTCGTCCCAGAAAGCCTCTGACTTCTTTTTCTGTTCTGAGAGCTGGAATTTCCTGTATGGCTTTCACTTTTTCCGGATCCACTTGAATACCTTTTTCGCTCACAACGAAACCCAGTAGCTTACCAGATCTTACCCTGAAGGTGCACTTGTTCGGGTTTAACCTCAGCTTGTACAACTTCAGCCTGTCAAACAGCTTCTGCAAATGGTCAAGGTGTTCCTCCTCAGTTTGGGATCTCGCAATCATATCATCGACGTATACTTCAATCTAATGATGGATCATGTCATGAAACAAAGCAACCATGGCACGCTGATACGTTGCCGCAGCATTCTTTAACCCAAAGGGCATGACCTTGTAGCAAAAGGTACCCCACTGAGTAACAAAGGTTGTCTTCTCCATGTCTTCGAGAGCCATCTTAATCTGATTATAACCGGAGAAACCATCCATAAAGGAGAATACCTTGTGCTGAGCGGTGTTTTCGACCAGAACGTCGATATGAGGTAGAGGGAAGTCATCCTTGGGGTTTGCCCTGTTCAGATCCCTATAGTCCACACACATCCAAACCTTACCATCCTTCTTCGGCACAGGAACCACATTGGCCACCAACTGTGGGTAAGAAGTAACTGCTAGAAAACCGGCGTCAAACTGTTTCATAACTTCAGCCTTGATTTTCTCAGACATCTCTGGGCGCATTCGGCAGACCTTCTGTTTCACTGGAGGGCAGTCTTCCTTAGTAGGTAGGCAGTGAACCACAATATCAGTATCCAACCCAGGCATATCTTCGTAAGACCAAGCAAAGATCTCAACGTAGTCATGCAGCATCTGAACCAACCGTTGCTTCACACTAAGCTCCAGATTGGCACCGATCTTGACCTCCTTCTTGTCTGTCTCAGTACCTAGATTCACTGATTCCACCGGCTCTTCGTACGGCTGAATAACCCTCTCTTCCTGAAGTAACAGTCTTGCAAGCTCACCAGGCACTTTGCAATCGTCTTCACCTTCATCTTCGGCTAAGTTGATCGGATTTTCGAAGTCATAACTGGCAGTAGCAGAGTCGTTACCAGCGAGATCCAGAGTGGATGTAGATCTGTATATGTGAGTGTGTAAAATAGCTGTTTTGCAATATATAATAAAGAAAAACAAGGAGCGCAAAATTTGAAATGCAAGAACATCCAATGCTTTTATTAATGATATATGTAGATGAAACACAAAAGCCCTCACAAATGAAGCCACGGTGTCCCGGGTAAGACACCGGGCCGTAAAGTTTAAAACATTGTCTGTTACAAATTCAAGACAAAAAGTTTCATTACTGGGTAACAAAAGTAATAGGGATGAAGTCCTTTGCTGTCCAGTTGCTTGGTCCATCGTCGGTCGTAGGGTAGATCCAGCTGTCGAACTCAGACTCTTCCACATCGTCTTCAATGGCATTCACTCCCAAGCTACTGATGAACACGGGAGGTCTTCCGATCCATGCATTCTGAACGGCCCTTTGAGCTTCTGCAGTGAAACCCAAACCAAACTTGTTAGTCTTATATGTAAAATCAGGGAGTCGGCCCCAATTCGCACACCCACCTTTCTCAACAACAGCCCGGGCATCCTTGAAGGAAGCCATCTTCATAGGAGAACCTTCAACAATAGTCTCAGCTGACGCCAGTGTCTGGGGAACCTCTTCAAAATGCTGTAATGGGGTCTCAATGAACTCCCCATCCATATCTACATACCGGAAAGAGTTGAGGTGGATCACCATGTACTCTTCCTCTCCTTGCACTGTCACAATCTTCCCTTTGACCGGGTACTTCAGCTTCTGGTGGAGCGTTGAGGTTACGGCTCCAGCTTTGTGGATCCATGGACGACCTAGCAAACAAGAATAAGATGGCCGAATGTCCATCACATAGAATGTAGAGTTAAAAACCTGAGAACCAACCTTGATCGGGATATCAACTTCTCCATGCACCATTCTCTTAGACCCATCAAAGGCCCTGACAACAATGTTGCTTGGTTTCAACTCCAACCCTTCACAATCCAACCGGTCCAAAGCTTTCTTCGGTAAAACGTTCAATGAGGAACCAGTATCCACCAATACATGTGAAAGAGTAGTTCCCCTGCATTCAATGGAGACATGCAGGGCATCGTTTTGATTCTTCCCTTTCACAGTCAAATCGGCGTCAGAGAAACCCAACCCATTATCAACAGTCAAATTGGCCACACAATCTGGAAACTGATCAGCTGATGTTTCTTGTGGTACGTGGGCAGTCTTCAAGAAGGTAATCAGAGCCTTGGCATGGGCTTCTGAGCATAGCAACAGTGACAACATAGAAATCTTGGATGGGGTTTTCCCCAGCTGTTCAACTACATTGTAGTCGCTCTTTTTGATAATCTTCAGGATCTCCTCCATCTCTTGTTTAGAAGCTTCTACAGTAATCGTCTTTGGAGCCTCCGTCTGGGCAGGCTCACTGGTGATCCCTTTGCCCCGAGTGTCAGATGAATTGGCGACAGGGGTAAGAATAGGAACTTGGACAAGAATGGTAGCAGGTACACTGGCAGGTGTAATAACAACGGGTTTTCGGACAGTTGGTGGAGAGATATCAGGCGAGAAAAGTCTTCCGCTGCGGGTGACTTTAGTAGGTCCAACAATATTGCTGACGTCAGTATCAGCATCCAACTCTTGCTTAACTCCATGAAAATAAACACCAGCCCCATAGTGCCAAGGGACAGCTTTATCAGAGGTATAGGGGATGGGCCCCGGAACAGTGATGATCACAGGTGCGATTCTTGGAACAGATGTAATTCTAACAGGCTTCCTCGAGGGAGCCTTGGAAGAATTGTCAAAAATGGTAATGATGGCAACTTCTTCAGAATGAACTAAAGGAACAACAGTCTCCTAGAACATAATTTCTTTACTATCCATCAGGCGTTGGACACCTGACTTCAAGAGATGGCAACCGGTAGGTAGAACATAACACATACGGCAACCTTCGTCACAACCCGGAAATAAACCGGCTAGCAAAAGGTTTTTCTTTACAGTCATCAAAGGGGTAACAATATCATTCACAGAAACCACAAATGAGTCTTCTTCTATAGAATTCACTCCATGCTTGGGCATAGGGGCAGTCACGACATTAGGTCTTTCGGGCGCCTCGAACTCAATCTCCTTCGCATCAATTAAGTCTTATATTTCTTCAAAATCCAACAATCATCTGTATTATGCCCCGAGCTATCAGAGTGATAAGCACAACGGGCATTAGGGTTATACTTCGGTGATGTTGTATTTGGATTCTTCGGGGCTTCCCTTGGAATCACCAGATTGGTTTTCAGCAATTGTGGCAGAATCTGAGATAAGGTCATGTTGAGACGGGTGAATTGCCTTCGAGGTCTCTCGTCCTTTTGTTGATTGTTGTGCTGAGGAGCACCAACAGGTTTTGAAATAACAACCACATTAACAGCTTGGCAGTGTTCAGGTCTATTCTGTCTTTTCGAACTGTAGATAACACTGGACTCTTTCTTAAAGGGCTTCTTCTCGGTGCTTGATGAGGCACCCTTATGTATCTTACTAGCCTTAATACCAGCCTCAATCCTTTCACTGGTCATGATAAGCTCTGTAAACCCAGCCGAAGAGCTCCCAATTAAATGGTTGAAAAATGGACCAGACAGGGTCCCCAAAAACATATCCACAAGCTCCTGGTCAGCCAAGGGTGGTTGTACTCTTTCGGTGAGGTCCCTCCACTTCTGAGCATAATATTTGAAACCTTCACCTGTTCCCATTGACATACCCTGGAGTTGGGTATGCGTGGGAGCGAGGTCGGAGTTGTACTGGTACTGCCTGTAGAAAGCAGTAGCCAAATCTTCCCAACTGCGAATACTGGCTCCGTCCAACTGGTAGAACCACTCAAGATGAGTCCCTGAGAGACTGTCTTGAAAGAAATGGATCCATAGGTTTTTATCAGCAGTGTACGGCTGAATCTTCCTTACATATGACCGGAGGTGCAGCTTCGGACAAGAAACTCCGTCATACTTAGCAAAAATTGGTGCTTTGAATTTGTGGGGAATCACCACCCCATATGATAGACCTAGATCACCAAAGTCCATACCAGGCACTTTCTGAACTTCCATAGCACTTAACCGGTCTTCCAGTTGCTTGTATCTATCCTCTACCAGAGGATACTGGTCTTCGTCGAAGTCCGTCTCATTGTCGGAGACCACAGGGCTAGGAGCCCTCCTTTCCTCTTGACTATCTTTCCCTCCAGATGAGGTGGTCAAATAAACTTCATTCTGAAGCCTGTTTCCAAACCTGTGCCCTGTATTAAACAAGATTGTCCTCTTCTTCTTCTTCTTCTTTTTCTCTTTCAGAATCAGGGTCTTCAGATCTTGCTGACCCTTAGCTAGATTCATGAACAACTCTTGGAATTGGGCATTCTGGGCCTGGAGGGCCTTGATTGCTTGCTCAGTTGAAGGTTCAGCAGACATGATGAGTGCTAAAATAAACAGCGAAGAAGATAAGAGACCTGTAACGGGTACCTGTTATGAAGTGCATGGGATGCAATGCGTATGACATGATTTCAAAGACAATAGAGAGATTCAAATTTGTAAACCAGAAAGGAAACACACTTTATTAGATAAACTTTGGAATTCAAATTGTTCAACTGATGCCATTAAGGCGTTACATGAAAGGAGATACTGAAAAGTAAATAAAAACTGGAAAGAAAAACATCAAAGGCCAATCAGTGCTCCCACAGTCGCTTCTTGTCGGTGCAGACATAATCATTGAGAATCCGCTCGTTCTCCAACTGCCTAGTCAACTTCTGGATCTTCTGTTCTTGCTTGTTAAAATTTTCTCGGTAAGCATCCCGTTATTCTCTCAGTTGCATCCAAGACCTTTTCAGTGCCCCAATGTCAGTGGGCATATGAGAATGGAGGATGGTCGGAAGAACCCCTTCTTCATTAGCCACTTCAACAATGATAGGCCGGACGGCTTCATACGGCATACCCAGCTTTTGGGCACGAATACAGACCCATCTGAGATATGGCTCCATCGGAAGAGAAGTCTTTGGACCCAGCTCATGTGGATCAGATCTGTGAACTCTATCCTAAGCCCTTATGAACCTGCGGCATTGCTCGTCGCTATCCCCTTGAAAATCAAAGATGATACTATGCATTAGCAGCTCATGAGGTCCTTCTCTTCTGGCTCGCCCAAACTGGCGTAAGGCCAAGCACAGATTGTAAGAAATCCCTCCGTTGGTTCCTAGCAGGGGAACAATGGGGTACTCCCCACATCGATCAATGATAGCCACCTCGTCCATACCCTTGAGAGTCCAGATAATGTCATTATGGGAGAGAGACATAACCCTGTAAGCCCAGCCCATTCCTTCTTTGTTCTTCAGCACTGACTTGGGAAGGTGCGAAATAAACCACCTCGCCAATAAGGGAGCACAACACGCCAAGGTTCCCCGCTTTCGGGCAGTACAGGCATAAATCTGATGAGTAATGTCACCCAAGAGTGTGGGTACAAGATTATGAGAGATGAAGATTTTCACCGAACTCGCATCAACAAAGGAGTCAGAGTTCAGAAACAATACCAAGCCATATATCATAAGAGCTAGAATATCCTCGAATGCCTTGAAGTCTAGACTATCCCAGGAATAATTAGCCTTACCAAACAAGAACTTAGTCAGAAATCCCTTTGCTCCACTTCTAGTCTCCCAATTAGCCATCACCTCATCCTTTGTCATGTGAAGGGCTGCAGCAATCTCTTCCGGTCTAAGAACCTTCTCCCAACCAGTAAACGGGGTCTGCTCCCGGATAGGGATACCAAGTAGGTCAGAGAATTATTCTAAGGTGGGGACCAGCTGGTAGTCCTAAAAGTAAAGCAATGGTACAGCGGATCATAGAATTGGACCAAAACACTCATCATCTGCTCGTCCAATTTGGAGGTGACCAAACTGAGAAGATACCCATGTCTTCTGATGAAGGAGGTAGTATCAGGCATCTTTGCAACCAACTCTTTAAGCATGGTGGGAACCTGGACAAAGTTAATCCGGATGGTATTCCTACGCATGGACATTATGACCTACAAAACAGAACAAAGATGAATCCCTCCTGTCTTTGAAATAGGTTAGTCCAATGCAAGATGTATACAATGTTATGATGTCATGATGTCATGATGGAAAGCACACCATAAGTAGCCACAAATAACAAACATGGTAAAGGCACACAAATCACACAGAGAGCCCTTAGATTTCAGGCTGGCAAGGAGCTTAGGTACTACCCTCTTTCAGTTCAGTTGATTCAAAGCTGTCCTAAAAATAGTAATCGGATTCTAGAGGATCTCAATATCACTAACTACCCTCAATCGATCATAATTCCAGTTTAGCAACATTTTCTTGCGGCCGGAATCATCGCGAGGGTTTAGTCTCAATGAGTGTAGCATACTGCTACTGTTTTATGGCCAAGTTCGTCAATTTAAAGGTTCTAAGGTCAGTTGGTGCTTAATGACCCCTTAGCAGACCCATATTCTCCTCGTTGCGCCACAAGGGATATCGGTACATACTAAAGTGCCACACCAACGTAGCTACTGCTTTAACCGTATCGGTCTACGTCGTACAGTTCCCTCACAGTTTATTGCTACTTACCTAAAGGGTATTCCCCAGATCCAGGTTAGGATCTATAGTAACTCTAATTCAAGCCCACAAATATAAAGCATACAAAGAAAACAATTGAAAACACAATGATCTAATCCTAAGGTACACCCCACTTATATTTAAGTCCCCAGTAGAGTCGCTAGTTCTGTGATACAGTGGGAGAGAACTGACTGTTTTTTAGAATACTGGTTTGCGTTTTGCGTTTGTTTTCGCAAAATGTCGCGGTAAGCAAGAGTCGCCACCGTCTTTTATTTTATCCAACAAGGAAAGGAAAAAAGCACAGAAAAATTCCTTTTTCGAGATGTTTCTCGGGTCCGGGGGGTAGATTATAGAAAGGGAAGGTGTTAGCACCCTTTCTATCCATGGTTATCCATGGGCTCTTAGGTACTTGCTCATTGTGTTTTCAAAATTTTGCTTTTCTTTGTGTTTGTGGGTTTGAAATAAATTTTTGTTTGAAAGGTGTAAGTGCGAAAATTTTTGTTTTGTTTTGAAAGGAGCGAGTACTTAAGAACCATTTACCTACTCGAAAAAGGAATTAATCTGTGCAAATGTCCTTTAGACAATGCTATCCCACTATGAATGAGTAGGTAGCACCGTCGTTGGAGTTTTAAGGGTCAATTCGATTAAGGGACATGTGGTCACTAAAGCAATGTTAGGATGCCTTAGCGGTAACCCTAATGTCTTAGATTATTTTTCTGAGGCAACTATGATCTTTGGACAAGAGGGCGACCTCTAGAACTTCCTATACTCAATGACCACGTTCAAAGGCAACCAAGTGAGGTGTACCCTAAGAGTGTGCATGTGTGAGTGTGTTATTTCGGTTAATTTTGTCTTTGTACATGTCAATGGTGAGCTATGTTGATTTTAAGTTCATACATTCGATCTTGTCATGCATCCCCTTTTACCAAACATCTAACAGTTTATAGATTGCGGAAATTAAATTGCAGGATTTAAATCTAAACTATTACAAGGCGTCGGGTATTTACATCGCCAAAAACAACCCTTGAAATTAAAATGCAGAAAGTAAAATAAAGCGTTAAAATAAGTTAAAGTCCTATTAAAATTATTACATTCCGGGAAACAATTACATCAATATCATAAGTGGATCGCGTGCGAGAAATTAAATCGGGCGAGTTTTTTAGGGTTTTGACCCTTTTTTGAAAGAAAGCATTTTTTGTTATTTTTGAATTAAAAGAAATTAAATTAAGTTAACAATTAAATTAAATTAAATTAATTAATTAAAAAATATATTTTTGGATTTTTGAGTATTTAAAGAAATAAAATAAATTTGATTTTAAAGTTAGTAAAACCTAATTACCTACATTAATTTTAAATATTGCAAAAAATATTAAAAGTTAAACCTAATTAAACTAAATTAATTGAATTAATTTATTTACAAAAATAAAATGATGAATTTAATTTTAATAAATAAAATATATTTTTTTGGTTTTTTGATT
Organism: Vicia faba; assembly: GCA_948472305.1. Taxonomy (NCBI): domain Eukaryota; kingdom Viridiplantae; phylum Streptophyta; class Magnoliopsida; order Fabales; family Fabaceae; genus Vicia; species Vicia faba. The sequence goes on from OX451735.1 coordinate 725,026,251, forward strand.
TTATGAGAAAAAGATTTTAATTGGTTAGTGATTTAAATAATAAAAATAATAATACAAAACAAATAAATAAATAAAATAACAAGAAAAAGAAATAACCAAAAGAAGGGGTTTGGGCCTAGATGGGAGGTGAGATCAGCATTTTCCAAGGCCCAATAGTGCAAGCCTCGTTGAGTTTTCCTGATTCCATGTGACACGTTGACCTTGGCATATGGTAGGCGTCACCTTTGGGCCATCAGATTTGGCCTGGAGGCCATCTGGCAGATGATATTTGAAGGTATATGGTATGCCGCGTCTTGGAGTTTACATGGGAATATCTGTTGAAAAATAATAACAAGCAATTGGGGGACCTGGGATTCGAACCCAGGTCCTATGAGTCACTGAACAACGCGCTTGCCACTACAGTACTGCCTTTCAACCATTAGTGCATTAGATAGCAATTATTATATGGGAAACAAGTTAATATGCCTGAAATAAAAAGAAAAAGTGTGAATTATTTGAATGGAGCAATGGGATGGGGACACGTTGTCGTCCCTGTCCTCAGATTTTCACATGGATTACCTGCGGATTTAAATCCGTAGCAAAAGGCGAAGGTTGATTCAATAATCCTTCTCAGGCCATATAAATGAAAGGCGATGCCATGGATGAACTCGTCTCTTCATCCCGGTCTCAACCATGTCCATGAATAAGCCTAATTTCACCTGCATCAAAAACCCCTAAAACAAACCTAGGAAACCCTACAATGTCGTTTTGGATTATAGAACAGATAAATGCAATCAAATAATATGGAAAGCATGGAAATTGTTTGGTGATTGCAAATATGCCATTAGTTTCTTGTAATGATGCGTAAATCTTGAAACACGAAAGCAAGTTCAGAGGGAGGTCGTGTATCACTTACAACGCGTTTGAGAGGGTCTGGGAGCTTGCTTTTGATTGCTACTGACTCAGAGGATGTCCAGCAAGAGGATAGTGTTGATATTTTGTGTTGAAAGCACCTCTAAGATGGATTTCAGTTTCAAGCTTTTTTACAATTTTTTCAAGTTTGGTTCTTGTGATTTGGCAGCCTCTAGCTTCTGATTCGTGTGCCTCTGTGTTGTATAAGTAACATGGAGTGAATTAGGTCAAATATTTGGACTTGAATCTTTGTCAATCAATGCTTGGAGATATGATTTGATCTTCCATGAAAAAGCTTTCAAATTTGTCCAAAAACCAATATTTTGTGCATGATATGGCTTGATATGAGTTTGACAATGTCCATAATGATAATTAAGACCTGTATCAATCAAAAAGATACCAGGTGATCAATATTTAAATTTTATTTGGATTTAAATTGATTTAAAATGAATTAATTCAATAAAAATAAAATAAAATAGAAAAATTAATAAATGGACAAAAGGATGAAGCTAGGACACGTGTGTAGTGTGACAAGATCAAATCAAGTGGAAAAAAGTGGGCCCATTTAGCAAAATTTGAAGTTTTGGGGATAGTTGACTTTTGGCAATTTTGGAAAAATGCCCAACTTCAACAATGCATAACTTCTTCAATTTTGAACTTTTGGAGGTGTTCTTTGACTTTTTAGAAACCTTGATATGTCCTATAACCAACTCTTTTGGTCTCATTTCATTTTTATATTCCATTCTCAAGTTATAAGCTTTAGAAAAAAAAGGTGTTTTTGTTGACTTTCAAAAATGACCTATAATGTCCAAATTTGTAACTTTTTGTGAATGCATTTCTTGATTTTGGGGTATGAATATGGATTGTAGGAAATTTCATCCTCTTCAAAATGAGATTTGGATGGGTCATTTATCATAAAGTACGAGAAAGTTATGCTTGGTCAAATTTGAGTTGACTTTTCCTAGAAAACCCTAATTTAGCAGCTTTTGAATCTCGATGAATCTTGAGCAATCCTTGATGGATCATGATCAACCCTTAATAAAATGATGAATTATCCTTCAAAATGAGAATGTTGACAAAAAATATTGAAGTTTGACTGTATTTGGGTCACAGTTGACTTTTGCCCTAACACAATCGATTTATGGACCTCTTGAGCAATTGACTGACCAAACTTCCTCTGCAAGGCTTGAAATTTGACATGGATGAACTTGAGAACATGTTAGGACATGAGGGAGCACTGGAGGTCATTTGGATGTAAGGACATTGATGAAACACAAAACTCTAATTTTGAATTGGCTGCCTTAGGAGGTAGCTTGACTGTCCAACTCTTGAGCAATCTTGAGCCACTTGGAGATTTTTCTTGCAATGTCTTGAGAAATATGGGAGGGCAAATTTTAGGGTACAACACCAGCGTATTGTGGCTTTCGATTGGGACCTGGAAGCCAGCATGTTGTGCCTTTCGACTGCCTCTTTCATTTGGCCTGAAGGTTAGTATGGAAGCTAGAGGCTTCGTTTCTAACTCTTCTGTCTCCTGTTTCTTTCATTTGAGTTTAAATAGAAATATGGCCCAAGGCCATGCCAACATCACCTTAAGTTTAGATTATTTTTTTAAGGCGTATTTAAGTGTACCAAGAGCAAAAGTCAAGAAGATTGTTAACCATGACACATATTATGAGAGTAAAAACAAAACAAAAAAAAAGAAAATAGTATGTACATGTTTGAAACGAAAAGAAATTTTATTTACATGCTATGCTGGAAATGAAGGGTCAAAGGTTAAGAATGACTTACCTTGCTGGAGGTTGATACATGTGTTGGAACTTGAGGCAATTGCTTTGAATTTCTCTGGATTTGAAGGAAAAGACCCAGAGTAGGCCTTCGACACCGGGTTCAAAGGAAAGAACAAGTGGGATGCTCTTTGAGTCGAAGGAAACTAGAATGTGTTATTCTTCAGAATTGAAGGAGGTAATGATGATTCGGTTTTTTTGATTTCACAAGTGTTGAAGTGTTTAAGAATTTTGTGGTGTGTGAGAATTTTGTGGATACGTTCCTCTGATCCAAAAAAAATCCTCTCCCCTTCTTGTGCAAATGAACTCTCTATTTATAGAGAAAACCTTTTGGGAAGCTTGGGGAACATAAATAATAAAATAAGGCTCAGTCTGAAAAGTAACTGTCCACTTGTGCCATAAAAGCAAGATGAATGGTTCAGATGAGTTGCTTCCTTCTGAAGGAAAACAGGGGCAAAGGCTCAAGACAAACTTTTCTAAAAGGTAGTATTAAGCTATTTAAGTGCAATTGGTCTTGGACAACAAATGGGTAAAGGTCTATAAATGGAAAACACGTAGCCTAGCCTATGGGTCTAAATGTTCAATTTGATCTTTTGAGTCGAATCCTCCATCTTTCTACACCTTTCGACCAGACTAGAACGACACAGCATTCGTTTTCACCAGCTGTGTGTCCTTCGAGTGAGCCAACTGTGTGTTCTTCGAATGACCCTTTTCAGAAGGTTATTAACTTCTGAATCGAAAGAAGCTTTCAGAAGATTATTGATTTTTGAATTGAAGAAAACCAAAAGGTGGCCTTTACTTCCTGAGTCGAAGGACATACCTGAGTCGGAGGACATTGTTTCAAAGGGAAACAAAAACCCAATTGAAACTTATATGAAGATCATTTCCTTCTGAATCGAAGGAGACCTATTTGAAGTCACATGCCCAAACGAAAGAGGCACGCTAGCAACAACTTTTGAGCAATCGAAAGAGGTGAAAAGTCCAGTCGAAGGGGGCTGAATCGAAGGAGACCTTTTTTCCTCTAAATTTGTCAAAATGTTATTTTTGTCTATTTTCTCTCTTTTTGACAGTTTCTTCTTAATTCTGGTGCTGTAAGATCCCAATGTATTTTTGCAAGCTTGAATTTTGAGAATCATTGTGAGAGATGCTTTGGGAATTGAGAGGGCAAATTTTGGGGTACAACATCAATCAAGGGAAAAATCATCACAGTCCATGGGAAGGAGGAATACATGGTTAGTCACGTGGACTCTTTCAGGTATGTGGAAATGGATGGTGAGTTCATTGAGATCACATATCAGAATTTTGAGGAGGTCCCACAAACTGTTGCGGCAACCAAGACTACTATCAAGACTCCAAAGGTTACCAGACCTCCATTAAAAATGGTCTCTCTAAAAGATGCTAGAGCAGTAGTTGAGGAAAAGATTGTCAAAAATAGCCAATCATGATCGAAGCTGGCAAAGATTGCACAAAATCAATAATTTTATGAGAATTTTTCACAATTTTTCTATAACACACGATTCTACTTAAGAACCGGATCGTTGGAGGTGAATAAGATCGTAAAATGTTAATATTTTAAGATCTAGCACGAGATCTTGACAACCATTATCTTAGTGTCAACATTTAGTGACATAACAATGAGTTGCCTAAAGAGACCATGCTTGTTCACATACTTCTCAATCATTCTCTAGCAACATCCATATAAACACATTAACAAGTTGAAATTATAATATTAAAAGTTATCAGATGGGACAAAGAAAAAACGGATTCACGTTTTCATTTGGCAGCATGGTTATTTTTCAAAGATGTCTATTTCAAATATACGATAGACATGAAGAAAATAAGCTTAAACAGTCCAAAAATCAAGAAAAAATGCTGTGTACACCATTTGAAGAAGTTATGTGTCCTAAACGTGTTTGGGACATGTATTTCAAACTTAATATTCTGTATTCACAGTATGAGTAACATCTATATAAATAGAGGCCTTAGCCTGTTGAAAGATAAACATTTCATATCACTTAGCTCTTAACACAAAAATGGCTGCAGCATTCCGTTCATCTAAACACAACGAATGTTACGTGTTCGTGAAAGAAAAGTATGTGGTTTGTAATTATGCTCCCGGAGAGAAAAAGAAAGATATTATTCAGGGGCCATGCATATTACTCATGGATTTCCAATGCTTGCTAGAACTGTATTTGCAAATGGAATAGACTGTGCCTTTCACTCCAAAGACCACGAGGCATTCATCTTCCACGGAAATCAATGTGCCATACTCAAATACGCTCCTCGTCCCGCAGACACCAGATTACTATTAGGTCCAATTCCAATCTCTGCCATGTTTCCTTGTCTTAAGGGAACAATTTTTGAAAATGGAATCAACGCTGCAATTCATCACTTGCATGACCAAGTTATTATATTCCATGGAGAAAAGATTGGCTATCTAAACTATACAACCAAGCATCTTAGTTGGGTGAAAAATCTGCTCTCCTATTTTAAATATTGGGATGGTACAGTTTTTGCAACTGGAATTGTTAGTGCTTTTAATTCTCACCATAATTATGAAGCTTATATTTTCAAAGGAAAACACTATGCACGTATCAATTATTGTCCAACCAATAAACATGGTGACCATTTTGTTAACAATTCAATAAGCAGAATTCGAAGTGAATGGCCTGCTCTTCATGGCATATTGGTCTAAGTTTGTGTGCTTCCATATCTATGTAATAAATGTTATTCTATGAGAGGATCCGGATCTAATGTCATGGAAAGAAGAAGGTGGTTTTTATTGGTTGAGTGATCCAATCATTGAATAACAAATTCTATCTTAAATCATTTGTGTTGTATCTCATAAAAGCTTTACTTTCTATGCTTCCATTTGTGTCATATGTTTGATGTAAGCAGTAATCTATGTAAGGTCAACATCTATGTCAAAAAAAATAATAATATCATCTACCTCGAAGGCTTTGGATTTTGTGGTTTACCTTAGTTATGTCATATGAGTTTTATTTTATTTTATTTATATCTATATAATTAATTGTCATGAATAATTTTAAGCACGGCTTACACGTCTCAAAGTTAACCAAGACACCAATGAAAAAAAATCATTGAAAAAAAATGCCAATTATCTCTTCTCTCTCTCCATAACCACACCATCTCTTCATCCTTCTTCTTCTGCAACTTCAAACATTCTCCATCATCATCAATTACTACTACAAAATGTGGATAAGACAACACCCAAGTCACGACGGTTCTTCCAAATTTCGTGGTGATGTCTAAAAAATCATGTGCTAAATTTTTATTTTTTTAATAAAAAATTATTAGTATATAATAATGGTTGATACGTTAACCGTAGTGATACAATCAAGCTTTTATGGATTCAAACCTCACTGCACTCAAATATATTATTCATTTAACATTAAGGTGCACATTTTCTATTTTATTAATTTTTAAATACAAAATAAAAGGTTATGACTTCGGTTATCTTATTCAACCGTTGTGACACATTTACATATATCATTACGGTTGGTAATGTAAACCGTTGTGACATATTCTTATATAAGTGAATTAACTCTAGATCTTTTGACAATAGCATCGTATCCTTCACAACAAAATCCTAGAACCCATTTTTTTTCACTTCTTCATTAACATTCATATTATATAGTATAGTCGTCAATCATGTTCTTCTTACATAAAGGTATTCTTATTTTTCCTTATTCTCTTGTTTTCGTGTATGTTGTTGTTATGTTTCACATGATTTTACTATTATTTTCTTCTTGTTATATAGTTTATGGTTATTTTATTGTTGTATGTTGTTCTATGTTCTTGTTGCATATGTTGTGTTGTTGAAAAATAAGTTTGCAGTTTCACATGTGTATAATTATCATGGTGTTTGTAGGACTAAAGAAAGGTGAATGAAGAAACAACAAAAACAGCAACAACAAACTTCATCTAGTTTGAGATACAATGAGAAGAAATATAAAAAGTTTGAATCTATTGTGTAAACATCATCCACCTTATATTTCTTTTGTATTGCTTCACAAACTAGATGAACCTCATATGGTGATGATGACGATGGTGGTAGTATGAGTTGATAAGGAACATTATCGTTTGTGTAGTAGTGAAAAATAATACAAGAAGTATGAAACTATTGTAGAAACTTCATCCATCTTATATTTCTTTTTCATTGCTTCACAAACTAGATGAACTTCATATTTCCACGATTATTTTCAATAAAAGATGTTTTCCATAAACAATTTAATATATATTGGGATATTGTATATTTTTAGTTCCATGATTGTTTTTCATTCCTTCACAAACTAGATGAACATCATGTTTTTTTTATTGTGTTGCATGTATTTATTGTATGATGTTTTTGCTGACAAATATTCTCACACAAGAATAAAACATTGCTAAGTCATAATAAAATAGGCTTCTTGTAAATTATCAATGTTTTATTCTTTAAATTCGTATACAGTTTGACAGTAGATGAAGTTTAGTTTATTATATACTATGTATAGTGTTTGTTTCACTAACATTTTAATGAAAATGCAATCATTTAAATTGATATAGAAACTTATAATCTTATAATTAAGATGTATTTGAAAATCAACCTATATCAATCAATATTTTCTGAATTCCACGTGTCTCATTCTGTATATTTTATGTTCCTTAACACATAATATATGGTTCAATGGTCCAATTCTTTCCATGCATTAATATCTACTATTCAATTTTACATTATCGTTGTCGCTTATCATCGTAATTGATAGAATTATTATTGTCATGATGATAAGTCGTCATAACAATCACGATGATAAGCGACGATGATGAGGTAAACAATAATAAAAGATATTGATACATTGAAGTAATTCGACCATTGAACCATATATGTGTTAAAGAATATAAAATGTGCATGATGAGACACATGCAATTCAAAATACAGTGTTATGTTTAAGTTGGTGAGAATAGTTTATTTTTAAGATTATATAATTCTTTATCAATTTTAATAGTTGTATTTTTTAAGAGGTTTATGGTAAAACAAGAAATACACATTGATATATAATAAACTATGGGTATGTTCCATAATATTTATCTATATTAACCGTGAACTAATATAATTTATTTGTGCTGGGTTTTGAACCCACTACAGTGTATATCACAACGATTGTTAATGTTATAATATGAATCAAACTTCTGTATACTTTAACTTCTTGTATATTCCTCTTAGTAAATAAATTACACACACTTGGTCTTTTGTAGACTCAAACAAATTTTTACAATTCTAAAACAGTAAATTAAAAACATAACTACTAAATAAAACTAGTGTCTTTCCTACTACCATACTCAATACTAATCATTTATTTCAAGCACATTTAATGTTTATTTCATCAAAACTCCTCTTTAAACATTAAATGCTTCTTCGATCAAGCATCCCAATCATCTTTCTGCCTCTTTCGAATACTTCCTTTGATAGTGGTTTTGTGAAGATATCTGCTGCTTGGTTTATGCTTGCTACATGCCTTAGTTCCACACTTCCCTCTTTCACATGTTCACGTATGAAGTGAAATCGAACGTCTATATGCTTGCTTCGTTCATGATTGACTGGATTCTTTGCCAGCTCAATAGCTGATTTGTTGTCCACGTGTATTATTGTTGGACCTTCCTGTTTCAGCTCCATCTTGCTTATCAACCTTCTAAGCCAAACTGCATGACAGACGCACCAGGATGATGCCACATATTCTGCTTCACACGTTGAAAGTGTCACTATAGGTTGCTTCTTCGATAGCCATGTAAAAGCTGTGTTTCCCATGAAAAACACATATCCTGTAGTGCTCTTTCGATCATCAATGTCTCCACACCAGTCACTGTCAGAATATCCAACTAGCTTGTAGTCTTCTGTCTTTGAATAAAACATCCCAAGTGATATTGTTCCTTGGATGTATCTCAGAATTCGTTTCAGCGCTTTCCAATGTGTGTGAACTGGCTCCTCCATGAATCTGCTCACTATGCCAACACTAAGTGAAATATCTGGCCTTGTGCATGTGAGATATCGAAGGCTGCCTACCAAGCTTCGATATTTGCTTCCTTCGACTCGTTCTCCTCCATCAAACTTCGACAGCTTTGTGCCTGGCTCCATTGGCGTCGAAATTGGATTGCAATTCTTCATTTTATATTTTTCTAGGATTTCCTTTGCATACTTTTCTTGTGATATGAAAATCCCAGCTTCTTCCTGTCGAACCTCCAGACCAAGAAAAAATCTCATCAGACCTAAGTCTGTCATTTCGAATTCTCTTGTCATGGTGCTTTTGAAGTCTTCGATCATCTTAACATTATTGCCTAGAAAAATAAGATCATCAACGTACAGAGCCACAAGTAATAAATCACTTCCATTTTTCTTCACATAGAACGCTGGTTCATAAGGGCATTGCTCGAATCCATTCTCCTTAAAATATGTATCAATACGTGTGTTCCATGCCCTAGGTGCTTGCTTCAGCCCATACAATGATTTCTTCAGTTTCAGCACCTTCTTCTCTTCTCCAGTTCTCATGTATCCAAGTGGTTGTTCGACATAGATTTCTTCTTCGAGCACACCATTCAAAAATGTTGTCTTGACATCCATTTGAAATATTTGCCATTTGAACTGAGCAGCTTGAGAGATGAGTAATCGAATTGTCTCCATTCTTGCAACAGGAGCGTACACTTCGTCATAGTCAATGCCAGCTTTCTGCTTGTATCCCTTTGCAACCAGCCGTGCCTTGTATCTTTCGATCTCTCCTTGAGCGTTCATCTTTTTCTTAAATACCCACTTTACACTAATGGGTTGACTTCCTTTTGGTAATTCAACCAGCTCCTAAGTTTTGTTGTGTTCGATTGCTTTAATTTCTTCGTCCATGGCGCTTTTCCACTTCTCATCTCTTAACGCTTCTTCAACACTTATGTTTTCAGCATCTGCCAGAAGACACACAAGATGCACCTCACTTGTTGAATCATACATATCTTGCAAACTTCTTATTCTGGGTTGTAGAGGTTCATCTCTATCTTCTGTTTCTTCATGTTCTTCTGGAGTGTTTGTTGGTACAGCTATAGTTGTTTCTTCGACTATATCAACAGCCTCTGTCGAACTATTCAAGTCCCACTTGCTGGCTTCATTCATTCGAACGTCTCTGCTTACAATTACTTTCTTACTTATGGGATTAAAAAGCTTGTACCCTTTCGTCTTCTCATCATATCCAATGAATATGAACTTCTGACTTTTGTCTTCAAGCTTTGTTCTTCGTTGGTCTGGTACATGTGCATAAGCTATGCTACCAAAAACTTTTAGATGAGAGATTGTTGGCTTCTGTCCACTCCATGCTTCTTGTGGTGTTTTGTCTTCCAGCTTCGAATGTGGACACCTATTTTGAATGTAAACAGCACATTGTACTGCTTCTGCCCAGAACTCTTTCAGCATACTCTTTCTTTTAAGCATTGATCGAACCATGTCAAAGATAGTTTGATTCTTCCTTTCAGCCACACCATTTTGCTGAGGTGAATATGGCGCTGTTAGGAATCTTCTTATGCCCTGTTCTTCACAGTACTTCACAAAGGCAATCGAAGTATACTCTCCTCCTCTGTCAGATCGAATTGCTTTGATGTGTTTTTCTGTTGCCTTTTCAACTATTACTTTGAACTTCTTGAACACTTCTAGTGCTTCAGATTTTTCTTTTAGAAAATAGACCCAGGTTTTTCTTGAGTAGTCATCAATGAAGGAAATGAAGTATCTTTTTCCACTGAAGGATTCTGGAGTAATTGGCCCACATATATCAGTATGTATCAATTCGAGTATCTGTTTGGCTTGATACTCTGCCTTCTTCTGAAATGAGGTTCTGGTTTGTTTGCTGAGCACACATTCTTCACAGAATTTTCCTTCGAACTCCATGTCTGGTAATCCATGCACCATGTTCCTCTTCGCCAACCTTCTCAGACCAGCATGATGTAGGTGACCAAAGCGCATGTGCCACAGTGACGCTTTGTCTTGCACTTCGATCTGCAGACATTTCTCTCGAATGTTCCTCAAGTTAAGTTTGTACATTCGATTTCTCTCCATTTCGACAGCAGCAATCAAATATCCTGCTTTGTCCTTCAACTGCAGTGTTCGATCTTTCATCAAGATCGAAGCACCCTTTTCAGTGAGTTGTCCCAGACTTAATATGTTGGTCTTAAGATCTGGTACAAAGTAGACATCTTCGATTGAACCAATCAAGCCATCCTTCTGCAAATAGCTGATTGTGCCCTTTCCTTCAACTTTCACCTTCGATGCATCTCCAAAAGACACACTGCCATCTTCAACTCCCTTCATATCTTTAAACAGGTGTTTGTAACCACACATGTGATTACTTGCTCCTGAGTCAAGATACCAAATACTGTCATTGGTGTTGATTTCGTTTTGGGCCATCAGGAGAAACCCTTCATTCGATTCAGCTTCCAGGGCCAGATTGGTTGTCTCTTCAGTCTTCTTTTCATTTCGGCAGTCTTTTGCAAGATGTCCCACTTTGTCACAGTTGTAACATTTATAGGAGTTGCAATCCTTTGCGTAATGGCCATACTTGCCACACTTGTAGCATTCGAAATTTGAGTAATTCGAACGACCACCTCTTTGGTCACGTCCTCTGCCACGTCAGTTTTGTTGGCTCGAATTTCCTCTTTCGAAGTTACTGCCTCTACCACTTCGACCACTGTCACGTCCTCCACGTCCACGTCCTCTTCCTCAAAAGTTGTTCGAAAAGAGTACTTTTTCATCTTTCAATTCTTTTGTTTGGTTTGCTTCTTCGTCTGCCTCTTCTTTCTTCTTCATCTTTCTTTGTTCATGTGCTTCGAGCGAACCAGTGAGCTCTTCGATTGAGAGCGTCAAAAGGTCCTTCGATTCTTCTATTGCACACACCATATTTTCAAACTTGTCTGTTAAAGATCTTAAGATCTTTTCAACAACTCTTGCATCAGCTACTGTCTCTCCATTTCTTGTGAGTTGATTCACCACTTTCTGCACACGAGTGATGTAATCTGATACATTTTCTGTATCCTTCATTTGTATCCTCTCCAATTCGCCACGAAGCGTTTGGAGTCGAACCTGCTTCACTTTGTTTGCTCCCTTGAACACCTTCTCTAACGTGTCCCACGCTTGTTTCGACGTAGTCGAACTAGCAATCTTCTCGAAGCCTGATTCATCCACAGTCCTGAACAACATATATAGTGTTGTTTTGTCCTTCGCTCGCGTCTCTTTCAACGCCTTCGTTTGGGCTGCTGTATATCCTCCAATTTCTGTTGGTTCTTCAAACCCATCATTGGTCACTTCCCACGCATCTAGAGATCCAAGAAGAGCTTTCATTTGGATACTCCAGTTTTCATAGTTTGACTTCGTCAGCCGTGGTAACGGCATTTGGTTCATCATGTTCGCCATGAGCTCTGATGCCAAATTGTTATAATATGAATCAGACTTCTGTATACTTTAACTTCTTGTATATTGCTCTTAGTAAATAAATTACACACACTTGGTCTTTTGTAGACTCAAACAAACTTTTACAATTCTAAAACAGTAAATTAAAAACATAATTGCTACATAACTACTAAATAAAACTATTGTCTTTCCTACTACCATACTTAATACTAATCATTTATTTCAAACACATTTAATGTTTATTTCAACAGTTAAGCATAACCGTTATGATATCTCGTGCGTTTTCCTGTATACACTACTACGAAAATGGGCTTTCACAGCACTTTTTTTTGCCCTTTAAAAGCGCTTAAAAGCGCTGGCGTAGCCAGCGCTGGCGTAGGCTACGAAAGCGCTTTTTTCTGGCCAAAAGCGCTGTCGTAGGTGGACCTATCCCAGCGCTTTTTCCTTAAAAAGTGCTTTGATAGGGGGGTCTTTCCCAGCGCTTTTTGAAAAGCGCTTTGATAGGTGTGCTATTTAAATTTTTTTTTTTAATTTATCAGGCCTTTTACAGCGCTTTTTATGGAAAAAGCGCTTTGATAGGGGGGTCTTTCCCAGCGCTTTTTCCATAAAAAGCGCTTTGATAGGGGTTCTATTTAATTTTTGTTTTTTTATTTATCATGGCTTTTACAGCGCTTTTTATGGAAAAAGCGCTTTGATAGGGGGGTCTTTCACAGCGCTTTTTCCATAAAAAGCGCTTTGATAGGGGGTTTCTATTTAATTTTTTTTTTATTTATGCTGCCTACGAAAGTGCTTTTTAGCCAAAAGCGCTTTCGTAGCTCATACAAATTTTTTAAAGTGAAACCTATAATTTGAGGTTCCCTGTGCGGCCTGTAATTTTTTTTGGTCCAATAATTTAACCTGTAATTCAATCCTTATCTATACATATATTTTAAGAAATCGGTATTATATTAACAGAAACCGGTATACCATATAATATTCAATCCTTATCTATATATATGTAACTAAATCATATATAACTAAATTTGTAACCATATATACATTTGTAACCATAACTAAATCACATACAAAGTATCGTGTTAATTTGTAACCATATATATATACATATGTAACTAAATCATATATAATTACATCGAAAATAATGCTCCACCGACACGGTTGTCATCCTGCAAAGTATGAATATGAACAACACGGTAAATTAAACAAACAATATTAAAGGCTCCAACACAATCAAACTAACACGTACAATAATATTTTATTCATACCCATCAGAATAATCTGTTTTCAACATAAAATTGACATATTTCCTCTTTGACTTCTTCCACTTGAACTTTCGTGTACGACATAGTATAGAGGTCATCAAAGTACTACATAAGAAATTATTACTTCAGTATATGTATGATGTTATTAAATGTAGAAATCATACAAAATTATTCTAAGTTATAAATCCATACCGTGCTTGGAATCTCTACTTGATTTTTATGAAGGATTTCTTTCATAAACCTCAAGCAAAAGTATCCGCAATCTACATCGTTATTCTGTAACGGACACTGCATAGAAAAACAGAATATATTTTATAGTTGTCGTGTAATTTTATCAAGTAACATAACTATTATTATAAGCAACTAATTTTGTACCTGCACTTTGATCCAAGTAATATTTGATGATTTACTCCGGGGTACCTGTGCGTCCCTTTGACTACGAAATATTTGTATTGATCTAAGAAAATAAAAATATATATTTAGATCAATCTCACAGAAATAATTAAATATATAAATATACACGAATAGTTAGAACGATCTCACTTACTGATCAACAGTTTCCTTCATAGCGGGATAGTTAGTCCATTCCCCGTCTACCGAATTCAGAAAGTACACAACTTCTTTAATCGGATCGATAGCCAACAACAACCAGTGTTTTCTAAAAATTTAAGCAACAGTTTAGAAGAAAAGTTTCTACGCAAAATAAACAAAGATATATTAGAATAAATGAAAAACTCACCCCACTGGAACAGTGTTATACGGCAAAATAAACAAGCTATCTGGGTTGCCGACGTAGGCCGTGTATCGATTCACTAAGTACTCCCTAACTGAACCCGGTTCCCTGACAATTGTCGCTCCGCTGACAATATGGGCAGACAAGAAATGGAAGCGTCTTGCCAATACAGTCTCGCGCATTTTTTTATCGTACAACAACCTTAAATAAAAACATATAAACATTAGACTATTTTCATTGAAATGTGTAAATAAATTGTTCAACTAATTAAATGATATATTTATCGGAATACCGGATGTATGCGTGAACATTGCCGATGCCTAATTCACCATGCGTCATAATCTCAGTCATTTCGTCCATTCCTATCGTTTCTTGGCAGTCAAGACCAAAGATATCTGCATCCATAAGGATTGTACGAATACCACCTGACTTCAAATCTGAGGTTTCCAAAAGTACTCCAAGTGTATTCCGATATTGAGGTACAAAAACGCCTCTTCCCCCGCCTCTTCCCCCCTTATGCATTGACTTTTTCGGGGGTGGTCTGCTACGAACAGGCTGGGTCACTTGTTGTGACACTTTCGCAGATACCTAACAATCATATAACTTAGGTAAATTATAAAATCGTTCAGTTTTAAATTCATATCATATAATAAACAATTTAAGTGTACCTCTGGAATTGATGCCATAGACTCGCCGCCTTGCTGCAAAATCTCCTTACCCTTATTAGCGGGTTTTGTAGGAGGCTAATATTAAAAAATAATTAACTTAACGGTTCAGAATTGACATTTGAAATCTAAATGATTCATATTAACGGTTTTAAACATACCTCATCATCAATGAAAATGAGGTCCAAGGGCCATGCAACAAACGACCCCACTGCGTCTCGCACCGATCTTATATCCAAGGCCACGTCAGGTACCGGTACCAACGCATCGGGATCAATAGGATAATCTACTGATACTCTCAGGTGTCCAGCCGGGATCGGTGTATTATGAATTAAATCTCCCAAAGTGTTGTACACTTTTCCCTTGCCAACAAGGTGATAATCTGATGCCATTACGTATAGTTGGCAAGATGAAATGCCCTAAACCAATATGCATACATATTACTTTTAATTCAATAATAGAAAGAGGTGGAATAAAAATGAGAAACTTGAACAATAGAGATTTATCAATATATTTATAATTACCTCAGGAAATTTATTCTGACGGTTGATACTAGCGTTGTCACTAGTTTCTTTCGCCATTGCCGCATTGCCCTTTTCCCTCATTAATACCTCTTTATCTCTTTCCAATGCATTGACTTTTGCTTGTAATTCCATAAGTACATTCATCACTTCTGCATTGGTAGGATTTCTTTTCCGATGATGCTGGTAGAAAGAGGTTGGAGTCACACCGTGACCTTTACCCCTAACCCGACCGGAATACTCAGGAACATTCAGTGCTTTACTAAGTACGCTCCTCGTATCCTGGTCGTCACCGGTGGACTCCGTTTGTGACAATGTCTCCTGAAAATAATGGAGATAAAAAAATCAATTAAATAGTCATAAAAATTTGATTTAATTAAAGACACAATGTTATACTTACGCATTCATCATAAATTCTCAGAACACTTGGATCAACACCTTGATTCTTGCCCACACGGGCTTCCTTCCACAGCAAATGTGCTGGAAGTGAGGTTTCATCACTTTTCGTCTCCTCTAACTATGCATAGAAACAAACGGTTAGATCGTCAAATACAACACATTTAGACAATTAATAAGAACATATCATTTCTATTTATTACTTACAATTTTTTCCTCTAAGCGCGCATATCCCAAACGCCCTTTTTTGTATGGATACGCGGGCTTTGATGCTCTCTCACTATTTTTGGCACTCTTTTGCCGGAATTCGTCATCTCTTTGTCTAATAAACTCAGTCCAATCTTCTTGTTTAATGAAAAGATTATACTTTTCTGGCCTTCCGGCCGGGAACTCTTCCAGCCACTTTCCTTTGTCATCCTTAAGATAGGTGTTCGTCAACAGATTTTTCCACCCTCTAAATCTTTTCCCGGCCAACCCAAGTACGAAGCCTTTACGCTCATCTGGAACGTTAAAAGACCGCTGCGTATAAACCATATAAACATATAAGTAATTTAAAAACCATATAAACCATATAAACATATAAGTAGTTTAAAAACCATATACACCATATAAACTTATAAACTTATAAACATATAACCATATAAACCATATAACATACATACCTTAACATCTTCCCAAAACATTTCTTTTCCTTGCTTCAATGCTTCACATTGTTTCGCATTCCATCTAGATATGGAGATTGGCACATGCATACGAACAAGTGTACCAACGTAGCTTGTGAATTTTGAAGCATTAACCCTAACTACTTGATTTGAATGATTCCAATCTACATTATATTTCACTCCCTTATCTCTAGCACGAATGATTTCGCGCATTATGGTGATGCCTCGTGCAACATCATTTGCTGAAGTATCATCCGCTGCATGATTTGTTTCTTGTGAGTTTTCATGATCTTGTTGGTTTCCTGGTGGGTTTTCTTGTTGGTTTCCTTGCGGGTTTTCTTCATTGCTAGCCATTAGACCTGTAACAAAAGTCAAACAAGCACATTAGTACACTACATGAAAATGGATAGTCGAAAAAGATATGAATAGCACTAAAGGAACTCAAAATTGAATAAAATGCTAAAAAACCAAACTTGCAAGAAATAAACCTCACCATCAGCTCCGGAAACATTGTTCTACTAATTAAGCACAAGCACATTCGCAAAAATTCAAAACGGTTCAAAAGATATGCCAAAAATTCAAAACATTATTCACATATTACTTACAATATTAGGCTATAATTATAATAATACCTTTTTCACTAACGTCTCTTTCTTTTCTTGGTAGCAATATATTTTACGCTTCTGTTAACAACTCGGATGGTTGGATTGATCCAAATACCCTCATTATGATCATCTCTAGTACAAGGTTCATTCTCATTTTGATCGTTTCTTGTACAAGATTCAATGCCAACGCCAATATCACCTTGATCTCCAATGTTTTCATCAATTACTTTGTTAGACAAAAGCACTATAGACCATTTCGTACTTGTCGGATCATTGACATAGAACACTTGTTTAGCCTGAGAGGCTAGAATAAAAGGTTCATCTTTGTACCCCACCCTATTGAGATCCACTTGCAAAAATCCTGACTTATCCATTCGTACGCCATTATTATTTTCAACCCACTTGCAATCAAATACAGGAATCTGAAACTTCCCGTAATCAAACAACAAAATGCGCTCGATAACCCCAAAATATGACAGATTTGCAAATTTCGGGTTTAAGTCATTCACACTTGATATGTGCATCGCTTCAGCTACCAAGGTAACACCACTATTCTGCATAGTACTTTTATCATCCTGTTCTTTGGTATAAAATGTGTATCCATTAATTGCGTATGCGCTATAAGAAAACACAATCATACTTGGACCATATGCTAAACATCTCAACCTTTCTGTTACTGAAGCAGGATCCGAACGATACTTTGAATAAATTTGTTCCTTAAACCACGGTATGAAACTTCGATTGTGCTCTCGTACTATCCAATTCTCATTTCTATTCAGATTTAAACCTCGAAGAACACCCTTGTGCATTTCAGCATACGGCTCAACCTCAATCTCATTGTGCAGAACATACAAATGCACCTGATCCCGTTCGACCATTGACACTGTCACAACTTTATTTCCAATTAGTCTTTTTCCTTCTTTTTTCTCGACAATATGAGATTTGGGGAGTCCAATTGATTGAACATTTGACAGATATTCAGTGCAAAACTCAACCGCTTCTTCAACAATGTATCGTTCCGCAATACAACCCTCCGGTCGACTTCGGTTTTTCACGTACCCTTTTAAAATTTTCATATAACGTTCAGCAGGGTACATCCATCTCATATAAGCTGGTTCGCACAACTGCGTCTCTTTGACAAGATGAACGACTAGATGAACCATTATGTCAAAAAACGAGGGAGGAAAATACATTTCAAGCTCACATAAAGTAACAACCACCTCTTTTTGCAATGTTGGTAAGATCGCGGGATCGATCACCTTGCTGCAAATTGACTTGAAGAAAAAACACAACTTAGTTATTGCGCTCCTTACTTTTTCTAGCAGAATAGAACGTATACCTATTGGTAGAAAATGTTCCATTATAACATGGCAATCATGAGTCTTTAAACTCTTTAACTTTAGGTCTTTCATTGACACAAGTCTTCTAATATCTGATGAGTAGCCTTCTGGAACTTTAACTTCACTGAGGAACTTACACAATATTTTCTTCTCCTTTCTAGATAGAGTGTAAACAGCAGGTGGTAGATATGTGCGTCTTCCTTTCGTCACGGGTGCCAATTCAGTTCTAATTCCCATGTTTAACATGTCCTTCCTTATGTTAATGCCATCCTTAGACTTTCCTTGTATATTGAGTAACGTACCAATAACACTATCAAATACATTTTTTTCAATATGCATAACATCGAGGAAATGTCTTACGTACAACGACTTCCAATATGGAAGTTCAAAAAAAATCGACCTCTTCTTCCACCCACTCGTGACAAGTCTATGTGCAAAAGGCTTGCCAAACTCAGTACTCACATCTTTCACCTTTTCAAAAATCTGATCACCTGTCAACATATGTGGAGCTCTACCGTGTTCTGCCTCTCCATTGAATGCCTTTCTCCACCCACGATAGTGATGATTAGAATTTAAGAATCTACGATGACCGAGAAAAACATTCTTCTGACAAAAGTTCAATCGCATCGTATCGGTTTCATCTTCACAAACAGGACACGCTTTTTGACCCTTAATGCTGTACCCTGATAGATTTCCGTACGCCGGAAAATCATTAATTGTTCCAAACAACATCGCCCTCAAGTTGAAACTTTCTTTCCTATAACCATCGTAAACCTCCACACCGGTCTCCCACAAAAACTTCAAATCTTCGACTAAGGGTGCCAAGTACACGTCTATGTCATTCCCTGGTTGTTTGGGCCCAGAAATTAACATAGATAGCATCATGTACTTACGCTTCATACATAGCCACAGAGGTAGGTTATATATCATAAGAATCACAGGCCAGGTGCTATGCGAGATACTTTGAATACCATGCGGGTTCATTCCATCAGTAGATAACGACAAGCGAAGATTTCTTGCTTCTTTTCCAAATTCAGGATAATCAATATCAACTTTCGTCCACTGTGGTGAGTCTGCCGGATGTCGCAACTTCCCATCAATAATTCTTTCATCTGCATGCCAAGTCAAGTGTCTTGAATCGGTCTCACTACGATACATGCCCCTAAATCTCGGAATTATAGGAAAATACCATAACACCTTTTCCGGAGACAACTTTTCCTTATATCGAGGGGCACCGCATTTAGGACACTCATTTAACACTGCGTACTCGTTTCGAAATAAAACGCAATCTTTTGGACATGCATGTATCTTTTCATAGCTCATGCCAATAGAGGACAACATCTTTTTGGCCTCATACGTTCGATTGGGAAGAACATTATCCTCTGGTAGCATTTCTTTCACGAGGGCTAATAACTGTGTGAAACTTTTATCCGACCATCCGTTGTCCGCCTTTAAGTTGTACAACTTTAACACCGCAGACAATCTTGTGAATTTTGTACAACCATCATACAACGGTTTCTCTGCATCGCTTACCAACCTCTCGAACATTTTGGGACAATCCTCAAGATCTTCTTCAAGCGCTTCTGCAATCTCTTCGACTCGATCATAATCGTATGCGTCTGCGAAATCCTCATTTGAAGCATACGTCGTATTATAACTCGATTCAACATTCCCGCTACTTTTCTCACCATGCAAATTCCAACATGCATAACTTCTATCAATTCCATGCATCAGTAAATGCGATTCCAACTGAACCGCGTCAACCCGTCTCCCATAACAGCATCTCAAGCAAGGACATATCATTCCATTGGGTTCTCTGGCGTGCGCAACGGCAAACTTAACGAATTCTGATACCCCATCCTCATACTCTTTCGACAATCGATTGGCAGTCATCCATTTTTTATCCATGGTTTGACTATAGCAACTAATTAGTCACGCAACTATAGCAAAATAATAATTAATTACCTGTAAAGAAATTCAACATATCAGGTAATCAAATTCATAGTTATTCTTGCCTCACCTTAAGCATGTGCTAAACAACTCATAACTAATTACTAACTAGTGAAGTCGGATACTAGTGATTCAGTCTTGGATACAGGTAATAACAATTATATTCAAACAATAGTAGAGCACCAGTACACCATTATTCCATTAATAGTGTCACTTTTTTAATACTAACACAATCATTCTTTGCATAAAACCCCAAAGGGTATTACTAACATGTTCCCTGAGGGCACCAATATTAGTTAGGAATCATGAAATATAAAGTATTCAATGAAAAGTACTCTGAATTTTCATTATTTTATGTTTAATACTTCCATTTCAAAATTACTAGCAAGTACTCTTTGACAAGAAAAGATTAAATAGCTGATTCAAAACAATTAAACTAACCTATTACTACTCAATCCATTTATTGAGTGCTGAAAACAGATCACAGAGTAATGATCATGACTGAATCTTAAAGGGGCACAACAGAGTCCCATCTGGAAAAAACTAACATGGCCAAGCTTTTCATTTTGATTACACCCCCAAACTTAATCATGACAGAAAAATAATACTGCAATAGTTTAAGTTCTCATAATGTTCAAATAAAATGTAACAAAGGCATCAAGAAGTCCACTGATTTAATCTGACTACACACACCATTTTGGTTATATACAAAAACTAAAAACTAAGCTCACAAAGTCACCATTGGACTATTCCTTCAACTTTAATCAAGACAGGAAAAAAACACAGCAGATTAAGTTAACAGATTAGAAGAAGCTACACAATGTTTTAAAAACGGTCATGAGCGGGACGATACAGTATTGGAAGAAGCTGTCAATACTGATATAGTTATTTACTGGTTTGATGTTAAAAAACTAATTGTGCTTAATTCATACCGCCACAACTGAAATTAGTATTGGAATATCTGTATTGATCAAAATTGCGAAAATCTTTGTGCTGACATCCACCATTATTTAAAACCTGCTCAATCCAATCACTGAATAAATCCTATCACTAGTGCTCAATCATATAACCTATACAATAATGGTAAGACCTCGGTCATATCTTTAAACTTTAAATCCAGAATATGACCTAGTGATGTATGCATTAATTCACTATGGAACAAATTCTTAAGCCTCACAATAACATGTAAATGTTTAATACCTAAGAAAGGGTGGAAAAATCTAAGTCTGTCTTTGGAGTTATCAGTCTTGAAATGAAAGCACCAGAAACTTGTTGTCTTTTATCCAATGAACATGACAAAATTTTGCCTCGAATATCCCGCATTCATATTATGTAAAATAAGGATTTTACTATAAAAAGCTATATTAGGCCTGAGTTACTATAATCAGAACATACACATGGTATGTAAATGTGTCCTGATATGATTCATTATTATTAGTACATTCTGTTATACAGTTATAGTATGATAGTACTTTAACATTAACTCATATCTTGCAGGCTATTGAAATAGGAAATGGAAAATGGCATGGTTCAATTAGTGGCATAATTTGTGCACCTATTGACAAAGTTTGGACTATAGTCTCTCAAACTAAGAATCTTCCACAATGGCTGCCAATGGTGGAAAGATGCACCACCTTAGCTGGAGATGAAGATGAACCAGGGTATGTTAGGCTAGTTTCCGGTTTCATGTTTCCTCAACAAGATGGAGAAAGGTCATGGATCAAAGAGAGGTTGGTTTCAAAGGAGTCTTCATCGTATAGCTATGTTTATAGAATGGAAGCAAGTAATGTTGGTTTGGATGGTTCTGTAAATTCACTAAAACTAGTTGATTATGGAGATGAATCAACTCTTATTCAATGGTCTTTTGAGATTAATCCTCTTGAAGATGTATCAGAGAACAACTTAGTGGATTATCTAGGATTTCTCTATAAATCTTGCATTAATAAGATTGAAGGTGCTGTAGAAGCTGCATCAAGAAATGTGTCACCACCATAGTGAACATCATTTTATTCAAACCACAAGCTTCTTTGCAATTCATGCACTATCAGTTGAAAATCAAATCCTAAACATCATTCTACATCTCTATACCAAGTTCAAAAAATGGAAAATCAAATAGCAAAAATATTACTAGTTCCTAGCTAGTTGCTTTGAGTCAGACATTACTTCCACAACACAAAACAATATTCCTCATTTTATCGAACAGTTTGCGTGCAAGATACAAAACAAGATTCCCGGCAACACAGACAAATCGAACAGAAGAAATGTATGAATGGCAAGGATTTTGAAACATACCTTTTGATACGACTCTAGACGAAAAAAGCTTCGTGCCGGCGAGGATGAGGAATCAGAACAAAAACGAGAATAGCTTCGTGCCGGCGAGAATAGTCTTTTTTGTCTCTTTTCAAGCAAACTGTCAAACAAGTGACTTGCACAAGACTTTAGTCCTTAAATTTCCTCCAAAATGGGATAAACTTCAACCATTAGCAACACTAACATCCATTTTTTTGCATAGAATGTATGATTTTGGCCTAAGAAACAAATTATTTTTTGCTCAATCCACTATGGAATCAAAGAAATTGTGCCACCATGTATCAGAAGATAGATTTAAAAAAACCAATACATTCACATTCAACAGACTCACTCACATCAATCAACTCAATTCACAGGATCATTCACAATCACACATGGACTAACCTCTTTTTCAAGTTTCACAGTATCTTGACCCAATTCAAAGCTAGTAAAAAAAAAAAACACCAAAAAAACTTATCAACTTCAATAGTCAATATTCAGCATTCAACAAGTAAGCATTGAAAAACTGAAGAAATTGTTTGAACAAAGCATAATTAAAGAGGAATTAGCATCTGGGTAGTGAAGAATTGATGATACCTGATGATGATAACTGAGATTGATGCAAAGCGTTTCACTTCTAAGATACCGGAAATGGTGGCATAGCTAGAGGAAGACAGGGGAAGCTCGTTGTAGGTGTACTGGAAGGAGTTGATGGAGCGGAATTGTGGTTGGAAAGGGTGTAGACGGTGGGGGTGACCAACGGAGGCTGAAAAGCTTAAGACGAACGGCGGCGACGGCAGAAATGAGGAAGCTTAAGACGAACGAAGAAATGAAGAAGATCTGAACGAAAGAAATGAAGAAGACTAAAGAACAGATTTAGGGATTTTTAATTTTATTATAAAAACAACCTACGAAAGCGCTTTTAAAAAGCGCTGGCATAGGGTTCCCTATAAGAGCGCTTCTGAGGTAAAAAGCGCTTTCGTAGGTCCCCCTTTCAAAGCGCTTTTCAAAAGCGCTGGCATAGGGTTCCCTATAAGAGCGCTTATCAAAAGCGCTTTCGTAGGTTAGATATTTCAAATACCTATGAAAGCGCTTTTAAAAAAGCGCCTTCGTAGGTTTCCCTTTTTTTTAATTTTGTTTTTTGTGAAGGCTATGGCAGCGCTTTTTCAATAAGCGCTTTAGTAGAGGCGCTGCAAAAAGTAGTTTTTGGCGTAGTGATACTACAACGGTCCTGAGACCGTGATTGTTAGTAACGTATTTACAACAACACTCTACACAATAATGCATTGACCTACGTGATTTTATGTATGTTCCAACCGTTGTTAAATGGGTTTTTTGTAGTAGTGAATCACTGCACCTACTGCAACAATCTTCAACATCACTGCATCTTCATCAATTCCTCAATATGCATCCGTTTTCATTAAATTGTTCTTGGATTATAAACCTTGAACGATGAAGTATGATGAAGTTTCTTTGAATTGTTTTTAATAAAGATGTTTTGAGACTATGATTCTGCTACGATAATTTGAATCTAATATTGATGATATTAAAGAAATAGTTGTTCTAAATGTATTGAAAACTCGTGTTACGGAGTAGGATGTTTTTATATGATGCTTTTATGAATATGTGATATCCTTATTGGTGTTTTTATTTGATTTAATTTTCATAAAATATATGTGAAATATATGTGGATTTAGAAGGATGTTACATACTCTACTTATCAGAGAGGAAAATTGTAAAAATGTATGGACTATTAAAGCTATTTTAAGAGGTTTCCAGTTGGCTTCAGGATTGGGAGTAAATTTTCATGAAACCGGACTAATATGAGATAATACTAACCCATATTTTCTGTCAGCAACAACAACTTTTCTATCTTGCAGGATTGAAGACATAGATTTTACTTTTCTTGGAGTTCCAATTAGCGCAAACCCCATGAGAATCAATATGCGAACCCCCTTATAGAGAGATTAAAGTCTAGAATGGCCAATTGGAGAGGAATATTATTATCTATAGGAGGAAGAATTATTTTAATTAAGTCGGTTCTCAATAATTTGTCCATTTTTCTATTATCCCTCTATAATGCTCGAACAAGGATTTGGAAAGAAATTGAAAAAATTCACCATAAATTCATATAGGGAAATTTAGGAGGTAGTAGGAAAATCCACTGAGTAGGATGAAAACAAATGTGTAGACCTATCAACCAAGGTGGCCTAGGGGTGAGGATCATAAAGGAGTTCAACAAAGCTTTGCTTCTCAAATGAAAGATGGAGGATGATGGTGGAGAAAAGGACCGTTTGGATCGATGTTTTAAAGACCAGGTATGGGAATTTAACTAATCAAGCAGTATTATGAGTCATTAGAAGTAGTATCATAATGGAATCAACATGGTGGAAGGATACCTCTAGGATAGATAAAAGAAGAGATGGAATTGGTGAAGGATCTAAAATTCCTTTTTGGTCAGGTATCTGGAGCGAAAATAATAGTTTTCGTGTGTCTTTTCTTGATCTGCATCAAGCTAGTACCATGAAAGATGAATCCGTGCAGGGAATGGCTGAATGGGTTAATGATGTTTTGACTTTAGTTGTTAGTCCATCTAAAAATTTCTTTTAGAGAATGGTGTTTTTAAAAATTTAAATTTTAAAATTTAAATTATAGAGGGATTAAATGTATATATGGGATATTTAAGAGGATAAAAAACATGTTAACCCATAATAATATAAGCAATATTTAATAAAATTGTTCATAGTTTTACCTTCCAGTGTTACTTCACACTTGTATTAGTAGTTAAATTCATCTATTAGTAAATTTATATATTTAGCTTCTTTAGTCACAAACATATTTGTAAATTAATTTCTAATACATCGAACTGTAAATCTGTATACTTAAAATATAAAAGGACTTAATTTGTAAGTAAGATTTATCTTAGTTAAAGTTGTCAAGATCGAGATCTTACCAAAGATCGGGATAGAATAGCAAGATTGTAAAATATAAAAGTGTAGTTAAGATCGGAAGATCCTACACAATTATTTTTGTAAGATCGAATGGGGGTTACAAAATCGTAAAACATAATATCACAACAAAAATTATAAGATCATATTAAAATGAAAAGTAATACTATATATTTAGAGTATTTTTACATGATATATGTAATCGGACAAATGTATTCGTGAGAAAATGGCTCTTTTATATTCTTTTGACATTTATGATTGAGATTCTATTGAATATTTGTCAATGTTTAGACATTAAGGACGTATATGATCAATTACTAGAATTATCATAAGTCAAGTAATTAAAACAAACCGTGTAAAAGAGAAAACTTCACTTTAAAATGTGCAAATCCATCCCCATCAAACCGTATTTGTTGTGCCTCCGCATTTTATCATCCTTCTCACCTTTTAATGGTGGTGGTTGAAAAATGGCCAATCATAGTCGAAACTGGCAAAGATTGCACAAAATCAATGATTTTATAGGGATTTTTCACAATTTTACTACAACACACGATTCTACTTAACATCTGGATCGTTGAAGGTGAGTGAAATCATAAAATCTTAATATTTTAAAATCTAGACGGAGATCTTGATGACCATTATGTTAGTGTCAACATTTAGTGACATTACAATGGGTTGCCTAAAGAGACCATGCTTGTTCACATACTTCTCAATCATGCTTATTTTTCAGATGGGACAAAGAAAAATAATCAGATGGGACAAAGAAAAAACGGATTCACGTTTTCATTTGGCAGCATGCTTATTTTTCAAAGATGTCTGTTTCAAATATATGATAGACATGAAGAAAATAAGCTTAAACAGTCCAAAAATCAAGAAAAAATGCTGTCTACACCATTTGAAGAAGTTATGTGTCCTAAACGTGTTTTGGACATGAATTTCAAACTTAATATTCTGTATTCACAGTATCAGTAAAATCTATATAAATAGAGGCCTTAGCTTGTTGAAAGATAAACATTTCATATCACTTACCTCTTAACACAAAAATGGCTGCAGCATTCCGTTCATCTAAACACAACGAATGTTACGTGTTCGTGAAAGAAAAGTATGTGGTTTGTAATTATGCTCCCGGAGAGAAAAAGAAAGATATTATTCAGGGGCCCATGCATATTACTCATGGATTTCCAATGCTTGCTAGAACTGTATTTGCAAATGGAATACACTGTGCCTTTCACTCCAAAGACCACGAGGCATTCATCTTCCACGGAAATCAATGTGCCATACTCAAATACGCTCCTCGTCCCGCAGACACGAGATTACTATTAGGTCCAATTCCAATCTCTGCCATGTTTCCTTGTCTTAAGGGAACAGTTTTTGAAAATGGAATCAACGCTGCAATTCATCACTTGCATGACCAAGTTATTATATTCCATGGAGAAAAGATTGGCTATCTAAACTATACAACCAAGCATCTTAGTTGGGTGAAAAATCTGCTCTCCTATTTTAAATATTGGGATGGTACAGTTTTTGCAACTGGAATTGTTAGTGCTTTTAATTCTCACCATAACTATGAAGCTTATATTTTCAAAGGAAAACACTATGCACGTATCAATTATTGTCCAACCAATAAACATGGTGACCATTTTGTTAACAATTCAATAAGCAGAATTCAAAGTGAATGGCCTGCTCTTCATGGCATATTGGTCTAAGTTTGTGTGCTTCCATATCTATGTAATAAATGTTATTCTATGAGAGGATCCGGATCTAATGTCACGGAAAGAAGAAGGTGGTTTTTATTGGTTGATTGATCCAATCATTGAATAACAAATTCTATCTTAAATCATTTGTGTTGTATCTCATAAAAGCTTTATTTTCAATGCTTCCATTTGTGTCATATGTTTGATGTAAGCAGTAATCTATGTAAGGTCGACATCTATGTCAAAATAAATAATATAAGGCTTTGGATTTTGTGGTTTACTTTAGTTATGTCATATGAGTTTTATTTTATTTTATTTATATCTATATAATTAATTGTCATGAATAATTTTAAGCACGGCTTACACGTCTCAAAGTTAACCAAGACGCTAATGAAAAAAATTCATTGAAAAAAATGCCAATTATCTTCAAACCTAGGTTGGATGCATCAAAAATATTTTACCTCTCTTTCTCTTGATATTTCGTTTTCCCTAGTGGCCTTTTTGAGGTATTCAATGGTGCAATGAATGTGGTAAATTATTTAATTATTACTATCTAGCAAGGCATTGTAATTTTTTTAATTATTCAGAGTAAAATTGGCATTTAGTCTTGAAATCAGAATTTTATGGATTTAGCAATATCATTCAATGTAAACAAGTGATATTTACTTTGAAATATCTTAGCAGGGGGTGCTAAGTGACCTTCAATGTAAACAAGAGACCCGTAGCTTTTTCTCTTTTTTTTTTACCCAAATTCCAAAGGTTGATTCCCCTTCCCACTTAGGGGATCTCATATCCATTTATTTGGTTGGGTCCTTTTATAAGATCTTTTTCCAAGATCTTGGTTTCTAGGCTCTCTAGTGTCATGGATAAACTCATTTTTTCTAACCAATCACTCTTTCTTAAAGGTAGATTTTTGGTGGATGGGGTGGTTGTTGTGAATGAGCTTGTAGATCTTGTCAAAAGGGATAAGAAAGCTTGTCTCTTCTTCAAAGTTGATTTTGAGAAAGCCTATTACTCTATTAGTTGAATTTTTCTTGATTATATGCTCTCCAATTTTGAGTTTATTGATAAGTAGAGGAGTTTGATTAGAGCTTGTGTGTTTTCTGGTAATCTTGCGGTCTTTGTTAATGGTTTTCCGACCCAAGAGATTAATATTCAAAGGGGTTTAAAACAAGGTGACCCTCTTGCTCCTTTCCTTTTTCTCCTAGTTGCCGAAGGCTTGAGTGGCCCAATTTCTAAGGCTGTAGACTTTACACTTTCTTTCTGGTAGTAGAGTCGGATCCTCGGACTTGGTGATCCCCCATCTCCAGTATGTTGACGACATGATTATTCTACCCGATGCTACTATGGATAACCTCTTGATTTGAGCTTGCCTCAGGGCTTCAAGTGAATTTTGCAAAGAGTTCTCTTATCAGGGTGAATTCTGACCAAGACTTCCTAGATATTTCTTGTGAGTTTTTGCATTGTTAGAAGGAGTCACTTCCTTTTAATTATCTTGGGCTCCCAGTTTGAGCTAACCCTCGCCTAGCTATGATGTAGGACCCTCTGGTTAATATTATCTCTAGGAAGCTCCATTCGTGGAAGCATATGTAGGCTTCCCTAGGTGGGTGAGTTATCCTCCTTAATTATGTTCTTAATGTCATTTCTATCTTTTTCTTATCTTTTCTAAAGGTGTCTGTTAAGGTTTGGAAGAAGATAGTGAAGATTCAAAGAAAGTTCCTTTAGAGAGGAGTGACAAGGGTGTCTAAGATTGTATAGGTCAAGTGGTGGATGTGTGGAAGCCAAATAAGTTAGGGGACCTTGGTGTTCCTGACCTTCGGCTACTCAACTTGGGCCTCTGGAGCAATTGAAGGTGGCGCCTACTTTCGGAGGCGTCTGGTATTTGGTGTGATATCCTTATGGCCAGGTATGGTGCTGCCTATATAACTCTATTATGGGCAGGAGAGTCAACCGTCTTAGAATAACCTTGTCTTAGTGGAGAGGAGTTTCCCTTATGGGATCTAGAGTTGATGATTCAACTAACTGGTTCCAGAATGGACTCTCCCTAAAAGTTGGTTTTGGTCTTCTTACTTCCTTCTACGAGGATATCTGGGTGGGGGACTCCATCCTTCGCCCTAGATTGCCTCACCTTTTTCATATTTGTGATCAGATTTCTAATTCTGTTGGGGAGGTCAGTATATGGGAGAGGGATAGTTTGATCTAGGATCTCAAGTGAAGGAGGACTTTTCTTTTAGATTATGATTTAGGTCTTTTCCATAATCTCCAGCGTTTGATTAGAGGTTTCACCCTATCTGTTAGGAGTGATGAGTGGAGGTGGCATGACTCAAGTGATGGTGTTTATTCTGTGTGTTCTATGTACTCTTATATTCTGGCGCGAATTTCTTCCCCAGGTCGCCAGGTCTCTATTACCGAGTTAGTTGTTTTGGTCATTTGGTGTAGTTCGGTCCCCCTCTAAAGTTATAGTTTTCTCTTGGAAACTTCTTTAGGATCGTATTCCAACTAGAGTAAACTTACTTAAGAAGGGAATCCCCTTGGCCTCTGGGACTCTCTCTTGTCCTTTCTACTCGCTGCACCTTGAATCCTTATTCCATCTTTTTGGGACATGCAATGTTGCATCATCTGTTTGATATAGGATCTTCAGGTGGTTTAGGTGGGTTGTTGTTTTTCCTAGTGATGTTTTAACCCTTTTTCAGATGTTTCTCCCTTCACATGTGGGTTCTAGGTCTAAAGGGGAGATCATGATTATTTGGAAAGTCGTTGTTGGATCAATTTGTAGAACTCAGAATGACATAGTTTTTTTTGTGGATCTTCGATGACACCAAAAGATATGGAAGACATGAGCATATTTTTGTCTTGAAAATGGTATCTTGGTAAGTTCGTAGATAACTAATGTCGTTATGCAGCGTGGAAAAAGAACTATATCTTGTTTCTTAGCCAATGGAGGGGTGAGTGTCTTCGACTTCCATCAAGTGTGTTCTTATTTTTGTCTTTTGTGGTGTTGTTGCTCTTTTTCAAGTGTCCTTAGAGAGGAGAGATCTAGCTTTGCCTGATGTCCTCGGTTGGTTTTCTGGTTGTTTTTGAAAATATATTTTATTATGTTAAATGTTATATTCGAACAACAATTATTATAGCACTAGTAGTTTGTTCAATCACTGACTCTTTTTATATTCGATATTATTTTTTATGCATTTTTTTTTGTATCATTTGTTAATTTTTTGTGAATTGTTTTATGTGCATGTGAAATTTATATTTTAGTTTATGGATTAAATTATAATATTGAAACAATAATTAATTTGTAGAAAATGAAATAAAAATTGCACAAAGAGAGGTTGTTCCACGACTGTAAAAATGTCTTTCAAAAAAGAAATAGGGATCGTTTGAAATATTGCAATTTACACATGAGATGACTTACAACCATCACAATAAACTTTCATAATAAATATTATGGTTAAATATCTTTGTGAATCTCCTAAATATTTCATAATTCACTTTTAATCTTTCAAAATATTTTCTTTAAAGAATGGTTTTTCTAAAAAATTTCATCCACATTTTTGGTCCCTCCTACTAAAACAATCGCTAAAATCATCACTAATTTAGTCGTTAATTAGTAAACAGTCGCTAAAACCGTCGTTAATTTTGTCGTTAAGTTGCAGAAGGAACTGAAAGTGTCGATTAAAAAAATTTAAGAAGACCATTCTTTAAGTAAATATTTTGAGGGACTAAAAGTGAATTATGAGATATTTAGGATGACCATAAACTTATTTAACCCTAATGTTAAACCGTTGCAATTGTGTCCTACAAGCGTGTTTATAAATTTCACAAAACATTACAACGGTTTGCACTAAGGTTATTGAAACCGTTGCAATCATGCTCGTGGCAAATTGATTTGCAATAGTTGTCAGATCGTCGCTAGACAGTGAAAACCATCATAAAACATAAGTTTTTCCATTAAAAATCATGTCTATTGCAGATCTACTTGTTAAATAATTATACAAAATTCCGTATTATCAAAATTGTGGAAGAATAAATTAATGTGAAAGCACGCTAAATTTAATATAAAGTGTTTAATAACAATCACTTTCTAACAAAACCCATAACCTTAGAAAACCCATAACCCAATTACATACAAAGAAATATTTCTCATAAAACTCCCATTAGAATAAAGGATAAAAACATCTAAAAATAAAAATAAACTTATGATACAATCAATTTAATATAAAGAGAGGGAATATTAGTAACAACCTCCAACTCTTATCCTTATGAGTGACAACAACTTATTTCAACCAGAACCAACAATATCTTACATCCACTATAGAACGAAATATAAAGTGTTATAGTTTAATCGTTCCTTAAGATTATCGTAACTTTGCTTATTTCTATTTTCTATTTGTTTTCTTTTGTATCTCTTTCTTTTTCTCTTCTTTGACCAACAATATACCATGAAGAGCAGGCCATTCATTACGAATTCTGCGTATTTTATGGTTAACTAAATAGCCACCATTTTTATTGGTTGGGCAATAATTGATACGTGCATAGTATTTTCCATTGAAAATGTATGCTTCATACTTATTGTGAGAATTAAAAGCTGCAATTATTCCATTTGTAAAAACTGTACCATCCCAATAAGGAAAACAAGACAGCAGATTTTTCACCCAACTAAGATACTTAGCTTTATAGTTTAGATAGCCAATCTTATTTCCATTGAATATGATAACTTTTCCATGCAAGTGATGAATTGCAGCATTGATTCCATTTTCAAAAACTGTTCCCTTAAGACAAGGAAACATGCCAGAGATTGGAATCGGACCTAATAGTAATCTCGTGTCAGCCGGATCTGGAGCGTATTTTATCATGGCACATTGATTACCATGGAAGATGAATGCCTGGTTGTCTTTGATGTCAAAGGTGCAATCTATTCCTTTTTCAAATACAGTTTTTGCAAGCATTGGAAATCCATCACTAATATGAATTGGGCCATTAACATGTGTCTTTTTCTCTCCTGGAGCATAATCACAAACCACAAACTTTTCTTCCGAAAACACGTAACACTCATTGTGTTTAGATGAACGGAATGCAGCACAATATGGCATTTTCTTATCGGAGGACTGTGCTTTAAAAGATAAGTGATATGAATTATTTATGTAAGGCTCTACTATTTATATTGATGTTACTGATAATGATAATGTGAATACAAAATATTAAGTTTGAAATTAATGTCCAGAACACGTATAAGGTGTAGATAGCACTTGTTACTTTTTATGACCTTGCTTTTTGGACTGTTTAAGGCTTAATTTCTTCATGAATATCCTATATTTGAAAATTAAGAATGTTCTTTGTCCCACTATGTAACGGAGAAATTTCCGAAAATTAATCTTGTTCTTTGTCCCATTGGAGATTTTTATGTTATAATTCAAACATGTTTAGATATTTATATATGGATGACGCAATATAAAGATCCCGATGTTTGTGAACATAGCAATCACGACTATGAGCTTTTTAAACTACTTACTATTAAGTCATCAATATAATTAATTAAATCCAACTAAGATCTTTTATTATGTCTTCCTTCTAAAATCCTTTTATATACAAAAGTAACCAGAGGAAAGATACACAAAAGATCCAATAAAGGGTCTAACTAGAACAACGCAAAAATAAAAAATAAAAAAGGCCACAAAGAATGCCTAGTGTAGTTGATCAGTCGCTCCTATATCAGTTTCAGCGTCCTTTATTGGGTTCAATCGTCTATTTTCTGAATCACTCGCCCAACTTCCCATTCTTTTGTCTGTAATAAGCATTTGTCAATGGAGTGTATATTGGATCAACAATTAGTACCTAGGAAATCATGAGGTCTAACTATCTCTCATGAATTTTTTGACATCAACCACCCACTCCCATGATGTTTGCTCTAGTCTAGGGAGATTTGGCTCACTCGATTAAGGTCCTTGGAGGCTAAAAATAGATCAGCACCCTAGGACTAAAGGGATCAATCTCTAACACACGGAAAAACCACTCACACAAAGCTTCTCACATCATCATGTTGGTTAGCTCTAATCCCTAATAAACCTAAATTGGAGCCTACTATGGAACTTCCATAAAGCTGACTTGGGCCGCGCGCACACACGCACATAATCCTATCATGAATTGCTCTTATCATCTTCTCATGAGGATGCTCGAGCAAAGTTCCAAGAAGACCACTAAAACCATCATTGGAGTTTGTTGTACCCCAAAATTTACCCTCTCATTTTATCAAGACTTCTTGGATTCAAGATCAGATTAGGGTTTGCTCAGCTCAAGACTCTCCTTGCACTGATGGCTTGAAATTAGGGTTTGAGTTTGCACAGGGATTTTTGGACTTTCAATGCCTCATGAGACTTTCATACTTCATGTTGGGCCCCTAAGATTGCTCATACCAAGTTTTCAAGCCTTGAATCAAATTTTTGCCCAGTCAATTGGACAGTTGACATAAAAATCAGTTGTATAGGGGAAAAAGTCAACTGTGGCCAATTTACAGTCAAACCTCATAATTTTTTATCCACATCAACATTATAGACTCATATGAACCATTTGATCAGGTTTGGACCACAACTCCTCAAGAAATTTGATCAGATCATCAAAAGGGCAAAATGGTCATTTTTAGGGTTTTAACTGTAGAACGGAAATTTCTGATTTTTCACCTTGCCAATGGAAAATTGGGTTCAAGAATGGTTTCAAGGACTCAATAGCATCATCTTGACCTAATCACAAGGTTCAAAAGATCTCAAATGCATTAGATTGACAGATGAATTTTCCAGTCAACTGATCAAAAATCAACTGTACACTAAAAAGTCAAACTTTGACTTTTTGGTCAAAATCAAGTGCCAAGGGTCATTTTTTATCAAGATGTGTCAAAACATGAAACTTTTTCACCAAGAAACCTAATTTTGAAAATTAGGGTTTAAGTTTGAAAAATTTTCATAACTTAGAAATTTTCTAGGTTATGAAAATTTCTTATTTCTTCCCAACTTTTCCCAACTTTTTCACCATGATGAAATTGGATTCATAGAAAACTTCCAACATGAAAGTTGTATTCCTCCACAAAATCTACAACTTTGATTCACAAAGTTTTCCAAAAAGATGCTTTGATCTCAAGTTATGATTTTGTGAATAAGGGTCCATGAAACTTTTAACTTAGTGAAATTTTGCCCTAGTTTAGGCAGGATTTTGACCTATCTTCATGGAAATTTTTCACCTAGTTCCAATTGGAATCTCAAAATAAATTTCAAAGATGGATTGTAGATCATTTTACAAGATTTCCAAAATGTCCAAGATTCTCCAAGATCATTTATGGTTAGGGAGAATCGAAGGAATGAAAATGGCCATTTCTCACTTTTGTCCATGGCATTTTTCACTTTGATACAAGTTGCAAATCAGTTTGGATCATGCTTGTACTTGGTTTAAAGGTTCTAATCCTTTCTACACTCATAAATTGAATGCAAATACATTGGACAATGGCATTGTTCTGAGCTTTAGAGCATTGTACATTGATTTATTCCAAAAATGGCAAAAAGTTTACAATGCTACTTTGATAAAGCATACTT
Source organism: Vicia faba (assembly GCA_948472305.1). Classification (NCBI taxonomy): domain Eukaryota; kingdom Viridiplantae; phylum Streptophyta; class Magnoliopsida; order Fabales; family Fabaceae; genus Vicia; species Vicia faba. Next base: position 725,060,995 of record OX451735.1, read on the forward strand.
TATGCAATTTTGTTTATCTTGAGCCAAGGACCAAACCTTTTGCTGCAAACAACATCCACAAACTTCAGGAAAAGTATACCAACTCTCCTCATGCCTTGAGCAAGCATGTACAAGCTTTGGCTTTGTCAACTCAACTTTTGCTTCAAAAGCAAGTAAGCTTGCAAAAAGTCCATAACTTGTGCATCCGATAAAACCAAGTCTAAGCCTCATTTCAAACAACCTCAGCATGTTATACCAAGCCAGAAACACGAGTTGCCAACTTCCCAAACCCTCCAAAACACAAAAATCACAAGTTCTTGCCCAAACAGGGCATCATCTGTAGAATCACTTCCAAAACAAATTTCACTCGTGCGTTTTGCCTTGAACCACTTCAAACACATTCTATACCTCACACCTAAACTGTCCAGACCCCTGTCCAGCAACTGTAACCTCATTTTCACACTTCACCATTTTCATTTTGAAGCTTTGCAGGTTAACTTCTACAGGGACATTCAGGCAAGTTCAAGGCAAGCTAAGCATTGGGAAAGGTTGAGGAAACATCAAGCAAGCTCAAAAGACCTTCAGCAATTGTAACCTCATTTTCACACAGAAAATAATCCAGTGATATTGAGCTCCTTAGAACCCGGTTACTATTTCTAGGACAAGTTGAGCCAACTAAACTTCAAGAGGGTACTTACCTATGAAACCCCATGCAAGCCTGAAACTAGGAACTTGTGTGATTTGCTTGTACATATACTTGTGCATAACATAATGGACATCATGAAGCATCATATGCATCCATTAACCATTTCAAGGATTTGGACTTTTCATCTTTGTTCCTGTTTTGTAGGTAATGGAATCACTTCGCAGGAAAACTATCCAAGTCAACCTTGTAAGAATTCCTCCTCATCTCAAGGATCTAGCTTCAAGGATTCCTGATAATTCTCCATTCACTGAGAGGCATGGTCGTCTTCTCAACTTAGTCACTGCCAACACTGAGGAAGATATGCTGAAGGTTCTCTTCCAGTTCTTTTACCCCCTACACCACTGCTTCACATTTCCTGATTACCAACTTGTGCCTACTTTGGAGGAATTTTCTCAACTCTTGAGGATTCCTATTCTCCATCAACTACCTTTCAACGGTACGGAAAGAGATCCAAAGCCTGAAGATGTTGCTCAAGCCCTACACTTGCAACCATCAGATGTCACAAGTCATTGGGAAACCAGAAGTGGTGTCAAAGGTTTCTTGTCAAATTTTTTGTTTGAGAAGGCCCAAGAATGCTGGAATTCTCTAGACCTGCAAGCTTTTGAGGAGATTGTAGCTCTTCTCATGTATGGGATGGTCTTGTTCCCTAACCCTGACCAACTCATAGATGTCAGTGCTGTCAAAATCTTCATGGCTCGCAACCCGGTGCCTACATTGCTTAGGGATATCCTCCACTGTTTTCACACTCGAACAATGAGGAAAAGAGGTGTTCTCATGTGTTGCACTCCTCTACTGGCAAGATGGTTTATTTTTCATCTTCCCCAATCAGTCTTGAAAAATGAGCAAGGTCTGAGGTGGTCACAACGATTGATGACTCTTACATATTCAAATGTTCATTGGTGCTCTCGATCCAGAGAAAATGTTATCATCATTGATCATTATGGGGAATTCCCTAATGTCCCTGTACTTGGCATTAGAGGAGGAATTACCTACAACCCTTGCTTGGCTCTGAGACAGTTTGGGTATGCCCGAAGGGATGGCCTACATGATATGTTGATTCAAGGTTTGGTTTTCGACTCCAACAACGATAATCAAGGACTTCGACAAAGGTTCATCCGAGCTTGGAGAATGCCCACCAAAGTGGACAGTAATACTCTGGGACACAAGAATTCCATCCCTCTTGAGCCTTACCTCAAGTGGGTACGAACCCGTTCCCAAAGTCTTATGATGCCTTACCCCTACATGCTTCCTGTGATTATAGAGCTTGTTATGGAAGGAGAGGTTCCATATACCCTCCTACATCCTGACATGCCAACATCACTTGAATATTTACAAAGGAGTTGGATACAGCTCAAGGGAGAATGCGATATTTTCGAAGCCCAATTCTACGTAAGCAAGAAGAATGTTTTGGAACTTACTCGTCAACTTCACAAAGAGCAGACTCTCAACACCTACATCGCACCAAAGAGGATGCGCAACGTATTTTTACCTTAGAATTTTGTATTATTTTGTCCATGGGGCATTGATGTACTAACAAATTCTCTTATTAATATGACGTATGTTTCTTTTTTGTTTAAAACAAATCTGAATTTCTGAATCCTTGAATGCATTACATGAATACATATCATTCATCATATGCATAAACAGGTCTTCACATCAGGTCTTCTTATATTCCTACTATTTATTTCAATAGAGATGGCTCTAGAGAAGACTATCAAAGACATCCAAGCTCAAAACGCCCAACTTCAAGAGATGTTCTTGAACCTAACCAAGGGGCAGGAAGAGGTGAACTCTCTCCTCACTAGGGGCATGATCATGGGGAATCCTGAGGGAAACAAAGATGATCAGTTGGAGCTGGTACGAACTGAGATAGCCATTATGAAAATCCAGATGATGGGATAACTGGTGGGCCAAATGGCTCTCATCCAAAACATGGCACGAGGACAAGAGGAGCTGAGGGTCCTCATCAACAAACTTCATCGAGATGAATGTAACCAAATGGGGCAGACAACTAAGGTTGAGGATCAAGTCATCATTCAGCCTCCCTTGAGACAAGAAGCCGAGAGAAAACCTCCCCAGTTTGCTTCAGGGTCACAAACCCAACAACAACCTCGCTTACGTCAACAGGGTAATCGGCGTAAGCAAAATACATCTGAAAAGCACTTCACTGAGATTAACATATCATTATCTCAAGTGTTGCAACGCTTGTTGGAAGTCAAGCTGATTGTATTAAAGGACCCCCCTCGGAATCCCAACACAGCCTTTCCAGGGTACAATCCAAATGCAAGATGTGCGTATCACTCCAACAGTCCTAGACATGACACCGATAGCTGTTGGGCATTGAGGAACAAAATTCAAGATCTGATTAAAGAAACAACGCTGGAGTTCACACAAGATGGCCAGATGAAGATCTTCCGCTGAAGGCTCTCCACCTAAAATGACAAGTTCGAACAAAGAGGCTTCTGTTCATTTTGAATTTCCAATTGTAATTTCCGTTATTATTCAAACAATTATCTATTAATGTCAAACTCTGTTTCATTAATGCATTGCATATGTTTGTCTTGAATTCATCTTTTCGTTTTCACTATTTTTAAACTATGCTTTTATTCTTCTTATGACATAAACCTTTAGAGGGAGGATGACTAAAACAATGCCATAATTTCATACGGTATGCTTTTGGACAGACCTTGCTGACGATGTACAAGCGTTTCTTCCAAATCCTAAACACTGGAGTTATAAGAAAGATAATCCCTAGTCAACCCCTTCGAGCCAAAGAAGTAGAAGTTTTTCTGTTTTAACACAAATTGAAACCTTTAAATCAAAACCTGGGGCAGGGTAGTCTCTCAGTTAATTCAAATGCGCGTTTAGTCGCAAGCTCTCATCTCGTAATACAACGAATAACATCGAAAACATTCATCTGGAATCAAAATACAATGATGGTTCCCAATCGCATAGGCAGTCATTAGCTCTCAAGAGAAGAAGCCCACTAAGTCAAAACCTACGAAGGAGACTTAAAGAAAAAACGGGGGCATCCCGCTGACTGTAATCTCAAAACAAGAACAGTCAGGAAAAAATTAGGGATAACAATTCAAAAGAAAGAGGTCATTACAAATCCTCAACAAAAAAAATATTGCAAAATGACTGCCTTCCAACAAATTTAACTTGTTTGAACCATCACCAAAATGTCGTTCCAGACTCATTTGGAGTTTCAAACGCACAATTAACTGATTTTAGGATTGAAGAACATCACGAAGAGCGGGTGGGTACAAATATACTTTGAGCCTTTACCCTTTGTTCATTAAACCGTGAACCAAGCCACGTTACAACCCTTCAAAAGTCCTAATTGAAGCATGGGTTAGTTCGAAAGCATACTGTTACAAAAGGTATCCTGACTCCTGTAAGGCTTTGCTCTAAATCCTGAGTTGAATTTTTCTTACAAAAACTTTCTGCTAAAAAACGCATTTTCAAAATTTCAAGACAAACATAAACTTTGCATTATTTGAATATCACTGTTTACATATGGCTATTTGTTTGACAGCGAAGAAATTCACACAGTGAATATCCGATGAACGAAAGCTCTCTCAGTGAGCAAAATCATTTCAAGTAGGATGACACTTCCGTTGCAAAAATCTCCTATCAACGAGAGGGCATGACATGTCATTGTCCAGCACACCTGGGGCAACTCTCCATCCCCGTCACTTGGGGCGTTGAACGTCAATCCCAACAAAGGGTTACATACAGTCAAACATTTTCTGGCAAGGCTATAAACACTCGCTACTAGGGGCAGTGACAAATCTCCCCAAAATCCTTCTCATCAGAGGACTCCCAGCCAGAGTTTCAATCTTTGATAACCTCTTCCCATCTAAGTCGACCTCAAGAATCCCTGAGGATTTTTCCCATTGAAACCTCCAGAATTCAACTCTTTCCTCCAGTATCAATTCAGGATTTATTATCCCCAGCGAGAGATAATCTTGAAAACATTACGTATCCATACATCAGGACATCATACAACGCAATCTCATTTATTTTGAGAACATCATTGTTTGATATATGTCATGCAACTAACCTTTACCTTTCAGGAAAGATGCAATCAAATTCTCACAAAATTCAAGCTATGAAGCCTGGAGCACGACTAGATAGTAGTTCATCCAACTTTCCTCTTCAACCGAGAGGATTCCTCAGTAGAATAACGGACGATCGAAGTTCCCAAAATTCAACAAAGATGATTCCTCAGAAGAATAACGGACGACTGAAGTTCCTAAAATTCAACAGAGATGGTACCCCAGTAGAATAACAGACGACTGAAGCTCCTAAAATTTTATTTCTCTCAAGACAAAGATCAACATTTCCCAACGGAGTTTCTCCTCAAACAACGAAACAGGGATCCCCAGTGGAAACATTCTAAGCAAAGTTTGAAGACACACATACTCTTCGACAGCAGTCCAGGATTTAATGGTTCCCCGGCATCTGTTGAAGATTTTCCAAGACTTTCGTCTGGTTCAGTTAAATCGATTCTAAGATTTTTCTGATTCTTATCCAGTCAAAGTTAATTCAAGACTTTCTCAGGTTCAGTCAGATCGACAATAAGATCTCCTTGATTCTTATTCCAGTTGAAGATATTCCAAGATGCTTATTGTTTCAGATAAATCTCTCAACGATTTATTCTGATTCATTTCCAGATTTTTACTGTTTCAGATAAATCTCTCAACGATTTATTCTGATTCACTTCCAGACTTTTGCTGTTTCAGATAAATCTCCCATCGGTTTATTCTGATTCATTCTCTGTTCAGATCCAGTTCAAACTTTCTGTCAACAATCACCTTCGGATGGCATCTTTAAAGCCCATTTCCATGAGCAATCTCTACAACACGTCATACATATCCTCGGCGGAGCTAAATTTCAAAATCCCCAACAGAATGAAGATTCTCATTCTTGACTCTCCAGTAGATTGGCATAAAACCCAAACTCCTGATATCCCCAACAGAATGAAGATTCCCATTCTTGACTCCCCAGTAGATTGGCATACAACCCAAACTCCTGATATCCCCAACAGAATGAAGATTCTCATTCTTGACTCCCCAGTAGATTGGCATACAACCCAAACTCCTGATATCCCCAACAGAATGAATATTCTCATTCTTGACTCCCCAGTAGATTGGCATACAACCCAAACTCCTGATATCCCCAACAGAATGAAGATTCTCATTCTTGACTCCCCAGTAGATTGGCATACAACCCAAACTCCTGATATCCCCAACAGAATGAAGATTCTCATTCTTGACTCCCCAGTAGATTGGCATACAACCCAAACTCCTGATATCCCCAACAGAATGAAGATTCTCATTCTTGACTCCCCAATAGATTAGCATACAACCCAAACTCCTGATCTCCCCAGTAGTATAGCTACTCCCCACAGAGTTTTTACTCCCCAACAGAATGAAGATTCTCATTCTTGATTCCCCAGTGAATTTTCCAGAGTCTTCATTACTCCCCAGCATGAATTTGTCAGTTTTTTAGTCCCCTGCAGATAGAAGATTCTCATTCTTGATTCCCCAGTGAAATCACCAGAGTTTTCCTTATTCCCCAGCCGAGTAAGGATTCCCGTTATTTAAACCCCAGTGGAAATCTTCAAAGTTCTCTGGATTCCCAAGAATATTTCTCAGGCAGTTTGGCATTACTCTCACAACCGATTTTGTCAATACTCCAACTTCAGAACATGAAGGATTTTCTCATCCCCAACAATCAAAGATTTTGAATCTCCAGCAGCGGTCAAGGATTTATTTTCCCCAGCAGCAGTCAAGGATTTCATTATCTCCAACTATCAAAGATTTATTTTCCTCAGCAATATAGCAAACCAGCTTACATGCACATACATTACACTCATATATCATAAACATTGATAAAACACATTTTATTGCATCATACATTTCATGCAACATAACTTTGTGATTCAACTAACATTTTACCCTTTTCAGGATAAGATTAACAAACTACCAATATACAATCAAGATACAGCTTAGAGATGCTCCAGACACGGATGCTATTTTATTGCTTATTCAGATTCAAAGATCGGATACTACTTAGAGATGCTCCAGACACGGATGATATTCTATTGCCTATTCAAATACAGAATTCGGATACAGCTTAGAGATGCTCCAGACACAGATGTTATTCTATTACTTATTCAGATTGAAAGCTCAGATACAGCTTATAGATGCTCCATACACGGATGCTATTCTATTGCTTATTCAGATTCAAAGCTCAGATACAGCTTAGAGATGCTTCAGACACGGATGTTATTCTATTGCTTATTCAGATTCAAAGCTCAGATACCGCTTAGAGATGCTCCAGACACGGATGCTATTCTATTGCTTATTCAGATTCAAAGCTTAGATACAGCTTAGAGATGCTCCAGGCACGGATGCTATTCTATTGCTTATTCAGATTCAAAGCTCAGATACAGCTCAGAGATGCTCCAGACACAGATGCTATTCTATTGCTTATTCAAATACAAAGTTCAGATACAGTTTAGAGACGCCCCAGATGCGGATTCTATTCTATTGCTCATTCAGATTCCAACTACCAGATACAGTTCAGAGACGCTCCAGACACTGATGCTATTCTATTTCTCATTACAAGTCTCCAAATACAGTTCAGATACGTTCCAGATGCGAACACCATTTTGATACTTATTCTTCTGACTTACAACATACAATTCAACAAACATCCTTGGATGGCATCTTTAAGCCCATCTCCAACAAGATTTTGTCACCTCTCCAAATGGCATCATTAAGCCCATTTCCTCAACTATACTTTGACGAGTGTAAATTTACGGGCACTCTAGTGTCCAATCATCTTTTACCTTCGAGTCATGAATGAAAAACTCGCCAATATAACTCTTCAGGTTCAAGAAGATTGAAAAGGGGTAGTTTTTGTACCCCAAAATTTTCCCTCTCATTTTATCAAGACTTCTTGGATTCAATATCAGATTAGGGTTTGCTCAGCTTAAGACTCTCCTTACACTGATGGCTTGAAATTAGGGTTTGAGTTTGCACAGGGATTTTTGGACTTTCAATGCCTCATGAGACTTTCATACTTCATGTTGGGCCCCTAAGATTGCTCATACCAAGTTTTCAAGCCTTGAATCAAATTTTTGCTCAGTCAATTGGACAGTTGACCTAAAAATCAGTTGTATTGGAGAAAAAGTCAACTGTGGCCAATTTACAGTCAAACCTCATAATGTTTTATCCACATCAATATTATAGACTCATATGAACCATTTTATCAAGCCTGGATCACCACTCCTCAATAAATTTGATCAGATCATCAAAAGGGCAAAATGGTCATTTTTAGGGTTTTGACTGTAGAAGGGCAATTTCTGATTTTTCACCTAGCCAATGGAAAATTGGGTTCAAGCATGGTTTCAAGGACTCAATAGAATCATCTTGACCTAATCACAAGGTTCAAAAGATCTCAAATGCATTAGATTGACAGATGAATTTTCCAGTCAACTGATCAAAAATCAACTGTACACTGAAAAGTCAAACTTTGACTTTTTGGTCAAAATCAAGTGCCAAAGGTCATTTTTCATCAAGATGTGTCAAAACATGAAACTTGTTCACCAAGAAACCTAATTTTGAAAATTAGGGTTTAAGTTTGAAAATTTTCATAACTTAGAAATTTTCTAAGTTATGAAAATTTCTTATTTTTTCCCAACGTTTCCCAACTTTTTCACCATGATGCAATTGGATTCAAAGAAAACTTCCAACATGAAAGTTGTAGTCATCCATAAAATCTACAACTTTAAATCACAAAGTTTTCCCAAAAGATGCTTGGATCTCAAGTTATGATTTTGTGAATAAGGGTCCATGAAACTTTTAACTTAGTGAAATTTTGCCCTAATTTAGGCAGGATTTTGACCTATCTTCTTGGAAACTTTTCACCTAGTTCCAATTGGAATATCAAAATGCATTTCAAATATGGATTGTATAGCATGTTACACGATTTCCAAAATGTCCAAGAACTCTCCAAGATCATTTATGGTTAGGGAGAATCGAAGGAATGAAAATGGTCATTTCTCACTTTTGTCCATGGCATTTTTCACTTTGATACAAGTTGCAAATCAGTTTGGATCATGCTTGTACTTGGTTTACAGGTTCTAATCCTTTCTACACTCATAAATTGAATTCAAATACATTGGACAATGGCATTGTTCTGAGCTTTAGAGCATTGTACATTGATTTATTCCAAAAATGGCAAAAAGTTTACAATTCTACTTTGATAAAGCATACTTTATGCAATTTTGTTTATCTTGAGCCATGGACCAAACCTTTTGCTGCAAACAACATCCACAAACTTCAAGAAAAGTATACCAACTCTCCTCAGGCCTTGAGCTAGCCTGTACAAGCTTTGGCTTTGTCAACTCAACTTTTGCTTCAAAAGCAAGTAAGCTTGCAAAAAGTCCATAACTTGTGCATCCGATAAAACCAAGTCTAAGACTCATTTCAAACAACCTCAGCATATTATACCAAGCCAGAAACACGAGTTTCCAACTTCCCAAACCCTCTGAAACACAAAAATCACAAGTTCTTGCCCAAACAGGGCATCATCTGTAGAATCACTTCCAAAACAAATTTCACTCGTGCGTTTTGCCTTGAACCACTTCAAACACATTCTATACCTCACACCTAAAATGTCCAGACCCCTGTCCAGCAACTGTAACCTCATTTTCACACTTCACCATTTTCATTTTGAAGCTTTGCAGGTTGACTTCTACAGGGACATTCAAGCAAGTTCAAGGCAAGCTAAGCATTGGGAAAGGTTAAGGGAACATCAAGCAAGCTCAAAAGTCCTTCAGGCCTCACTCAAAGTTTCTACATTGCCATGTTAAACTTCAACTGAACAAGGTAATTTCCAACTTTCTATCTCCTTATTTAGACATCATTAGGTTTAGGTTTGTGAAGCAAAAATGTAGTCCTTAATGTCCTTGAGCTGTACATATGCATAGTTCTTATTTATATCAACTGAGCTAGGAGAATTTGGATGTTGAAGTTGCTGAAAATTTTAGGTCACAAATTAGGGGCACTAAAATTCTCCCTGGTTTCTTAGAGTTAGGTCAAGTTCTTTATATGGTTGGAATCGTGATTGAAAATGCTATAACTTTCATGTTGTAAATTTTTGATTTCATGCAAGCATGAGCAAGAACAGGTTTGAGTTGCAGAACGCGTGCGTGTTTGTTCCAAGGACAGGGACGAAGTGACGTGGGCCTGGCGCGCTTGGTCTTGGTTCTGTTTGCACCCCTCATTTTGTTATTTGCACCCCCTTGGCCCATTTTCCATATTTTGCATATTTTCCATTTCTTTTTATATTTTCTGACTTTATTTATTTTTTCTAAATATTTAAAATCACAAAAAATATTATCTTAATTTTTCACATTTTATTTTATTATTTTTATTATTTTCTTGGCATAAAAATAGTTTATTAAATAATATATACTTTATTTTCTTAAATAAAATTGTAAATAATATTAAAATACTTACATATTTTATTTTATTATATTATACATATAAAATAATATTTTCTCACATATTTTATTTTTTAACATTTTTGTATATATTTTTATTTATTTTCTTGTACATAAAAATGAATAAATAAATAATATAAAGCATATTTTTCTTTAAACAAAAATTAGGGTTTCTTCACCCTTTCAAAAATAATTAATATTATTTTCTTATATTTTAAGACATAAATAAAATAAATACAAAAACATTTGTGCATATTTACATTTTTATTGTACATTTAAATAATTGTTCATTTATTTATTGTATATAAATTCAATTGGGTTGTAATAGTAAATTAGGGTTTTATTTTGTGCAAATACCCCCTATTCAAACTTGTACCCCCTTCCCATAATATTGTTGTAATAGTCTAGATTTACATTACGCATTTTATTGCTTTATATGCATGATAGTAAACTAGGGTTTTGTATGCAAAAGACCAAAAATCAAACAAATAGTATGACTAAATACAAGACAAAATGCATGAAAAATGACAACACCTTGCACACAAGCACCCCTAGGGTTTCATCCACTTTGTTGCCTTAAAATGGCCATGGTATGCATGCTAGGTATCTTGGAAAAACAAAACAAAACAAAAAGATCAAAGTCCCTCGATGACGCTATCTTGGTTGCCTAAACAAATGATCTAGTCCCTCAAAAACTTTCTAAGATACTTGGAAATATTGTTATCATGGTCATACGATGACCCACGCCCGTCCCGTTTAACATCCAAAGATAGGGTTGTTTACCAAATACAATTGTAAAACAACAATTTCAAAGGAATAAAAATGTGTAGGAAAGATCTTTGAGTAGGATAGACAACTCCTAGTTACTTGATCAATTTGCAAACCATCCTTTCTATTTTAAACTATCATACATAACTTCAAAACAATTTCCAAACAAACTTTCAAACATTGAAACATTTTTCAAAAGACAAACACCTTTGTATACATTCAAACAAGAATCATTACAAAGGTTGCCTAAACAAAGGCCTCTTTTCAAAATACTTTCAAAACCACACACAAAAGCACCATTTCAAACAATTGAAAAGAAAAAGCAAGTGATCTAAAACAAGTAACTAAGAGCCCATGGAAAACCATGGATGAAAAGGGTGCTAGCACCTTCCCTTTTCATAATCTACCCCCCAAACCCAAAAACAATCTCAAAGGTCTTTCCTGTGCTTTTTTACCTTTCCTTTTGGATAAAATAAAAGTCGGTGGAGACTCTTGCTAAACCGCAACATTTGCAAACACAAACGCAAAACCTCAAGTCAGTTCTCCCACCGCATCACAGGGTTTTTTTCCGGAGGACGAGAAACTAGCTCCTTCCGGAGAAGATACGCTCGACAAGGGTTAATAGTATAAACCACACCCCTAAAAACCTTCGACATCTTGGGCATTGACTAGGAGCATGAAATCACCTTCTCGAAAGAAGATGTTGTAGGCATACTCTCTCACAATAATGATCATATGCTCATCATGACTTAGCATGCTAACTGAGAGATGAAGGGGGTGTTAATTGATCTTGACAATGTTGCAGATAGCAAAAGTCGCCACCGACTTTTCTTTTATCCAATAAGGAAATGGTGAAAAGAACAGGAAAAACCTTTTAAGGTTTTGAGTTCGGGGGTAGGTTATGAAAAGGGAAGGTGTTAGCACCCTTTTCATCTGTAGTTATCTACGGGCTCTTAATCACTTAGCTCACTTTAAACTTGCTTTGTGTGTGTGTTATTTGAAAATATTTTAAATGCCAATTATGAGACAGACTTTGATTCTTGTATTAGTCCTCAAAAATGTATACAAAGCGCTTGTTTTGAAAATATTTTTGAAAAGTGTGATTGTGAGAAATGTTTTTGTGAGCAAACGATTAAGAGTATCTACCCACTCAAGGTGGTTCTTATAATTTTCCTCCTTATTTAGATAATGTTATCCATACCATTAGTTAGTAAGAAGCCCTATCGTTAGATGTGAAGGGACATGCGAGGGTCATCGTACAGTCATCGAAGGAAACTGATAAGGACGCTTTAGTAACTTTCGTAAGGGACTTGATCATTTACCGAAAAGGCAACATCGAAGGGTCATCAAGGGACTATGATCTTTAAATCGAGGGATTTTGGTAAAGTGTCCCCACTTTTGAGGGACATGACTGTTTTTTGAAGGTAACAAGGGAGGTTACCCTAGAGGTGTGAGTGTGAGAGGTGTGCTGTTTTCAGTTATTTTATCTTTGAGATTAGGGTTTTCTATCATCAGGTTTTTTATCTTTCCATGAAAATCCTAATTACTAAGCAGTAAACATAAAATAATAAAAAGCGGTAAAGTGCGGAAAATAAAGTCCCTACGATATTACATGGCCTTGGGGAAGTTATATAATAGTAGAGTGCAGAAAATAAAAACATATAACTATTACATTCTGAAGTAATTACATTATAATGGAAAAGAAAGCGGGAAATAAAGCTAACTATTATGCATACAGTCGATCTAGAAATAAAGCTAACATGAAAAACTGATTTGTGATTAATTAATTAAATAGAGCAAAAACCTAATTAACTTTAATATTAATTTAATTTAAAAAACCCTAATAATCTAGTGAATTTTAATTAAGAAAGTTAATTAGTTAAATTAATTTTAAAAAGTAATTAAAACTAAACCTAATTAGTTTTAACCTAAAGCTAATATTTTGGTATTTTAATTAAATAGTAAAAACAAATAAGTAAAAAGAAAAAGACATAAATATAAGAAAAAGAGTTTGGGCCTGATATAGCAAACAGGGGGTGTGAATTGCAATTATGGTCTAAGCCTACTAGTGCCAGCGCTGGATCCAGTGTGGTTGCTCCATGAGATTCACCATGTGCTTCGCGTCTGGAACGTTGATATTGGCTGATGATGATCATGTGGATATAGGGAAAGGGTGAACGTTTGATGCTATGAAGAGCGTTGCATGTGATTTGCAAAAATCAGAAAATATGAAAAAAGAATAAATGGCGAACCCACACCTTTATAGAGTAATGCCTTAACGCGTTTTGCCTTGCCATTGGGGTGGCTGTACATCCGGTGATATAAGTGAAACAAAATAAATATGTAATAAAATCATTTCCTGGATCGAAGAGGCGTCGGAGCCCTAGCTCCGATCGTCTTCTCCGGTGAGCCTTTTTTCCAACCAGCAAAAACAACAATTATTAGCGATCCAAAGGGACCCTAACCCCCTAAATTAAACCCTGTGAGTTCAATGGGAGTGTTATTTTTGGCTAAAACATGTTAGTTTGTGAGATATGAAGAAGATAACTCAAATTGGCATGAGTATGGCCATTCACGATTCAGCCATCATGGGGCTCACACGATGGGTTATTCTTGCACTATTAAACCTCAGAAACACATTAGAGATGTTAGTATGCATTAATACACAAAGAAAGACAGAAATATGAATTCATTCAAGAGTATAAAACCGACGATGCGTGTCCAGGCATTTCAGGCCTCTTGGATCATCACAATCGATCCCTACTTACCCTACAGTGTTTATGGAAGTGAATGGCAAGGTTGGTTTGCCTTAAGAGTGGATGCAATTAGGATTTACAAGTTTCCATAGTTCTTTAATATTTTTGTAATTTTAGAGAGGTGTTTTTATGCAAGGGTTCGTGTTCATGCTTGTCTGAATTGATGAGAATATATAATGAGGAAATTAGGTCAACCAAAGAATGGGCTTGGACCTTTGTAACAAGCCTTGTTTTATTTCATTTATTTTGAATTTTAAATAAATAAAATGAAAACCAAGGGGTGCATGAATGAGATATGAGGTTCACTATGGATTTTATAACGCGTGGACCTTGAAACAATGCCCATTAGCCCAAAAATTCAAGTTTGGTCACTTTAGGTTTCATGTATTTTCTTAAATTTTCCCAACTTGCACTAGTTATAACTCTCTCAATTTTTATCATTTTAAGGTTATCTTAGACTTTTGGGAAAGCTTAAGATGTCCTCTAAAATCTCTATGTTTGTAATTTTTGCATTTGAAGACTTTATCTTGACGTAAGTTGCCTTGACAAAAAGTGTCTTTTTGTTGACTTTTGGAATTACTTATAATATTTTGGCCCATATCTCTCAAATGAAGCTTTTTTTAGACTTGAGCTTAAAGAGACAAAATTGTAGAGAATTGAATTTACTTTAAAATAAGCTTTGGTTGAGGATGATCTGATGAAGCATGTGGAAGTTATGCTTAGTCAAAGTTCAGATGACTTTTCCTTAAGAAAACCCTAATTTGGTAACTTTTGACTTTTGATAAATCTTGAGTTTTATTCATGAATCATGATCAACCCTTGATCAAATTATGGATATGAATTCAAAACCTTGATGTTGACCAAAAATTTTGAGGTTTGACTGTATGTTGACCATAATTGACTTTTTGTCCAATATAGTTGATTTTCAGTCATCTGAACCTTTGACTGGGAAAACTTGTGATGTAAGGCTTGAAACTTGGTATGAGAATTCTTAGGGACATATAAGAAACCATGAAATCCACTTGTTTCCTTATAAACCCAATCTTCCTTGTGAAAAGTGAAACCCTGGTTGTGGGTCAATTACTTAGGAGGAGAATTTGTTTGATCAATTCTTGTGAAACTTTGAGCAATTGAAAATCTTAGGAACATGAGGAGATACCTTGAAGAAAAATGGGATGGAAAATTTTAGGGTACAACAGGTGCCCCTGTTCAATCTTCTTAAACCTGAAGATTTATATTGGCATGTCTGTCATTCGTGATCTGAAGGTACAAGAGGATTGAACACTTAAGTGCCCAGAAATTTGTACTCGCATGTGCACGAAGTAATGCTGTTGGTAAATAGTATTGCTTGAATGGGCTTAAAGATTCCATTTAGAGAGGTGACAGAGCGTCATTAGAGATGGAATTATGGATGCCATCTAAAGTAACTGTTCATAAGAGTATCAAAATGATTCTATGCTCGATTATATCTGAAAAATGCTTTACAAAATGAATCTCTGAAGGAGATGATTTTCAGAATTCAGTCTCTAAAGGCAGATGCTTTGATCATGCAGATAGTCACCCCGTCCTGTTTCGAGAATTGATCTACAATCTGTTTTTGTTGGTAAACTCATCTTGTTTCAGGAGTTCATACCGCCTGGTCATATAGATAGTTGCCCCGTCCTGTTTCAGGAATTAATCTTTGACCTGCTTTTGTGTTGGTAAACACGTCCTGTTTCGGGAATTCATAGCTCCTGGTCATATAGATAGTTGCCCCGTCTTGTTTCATTATTTAATCTTGTTGTACCTGAAAATTTTCCCTCCCATATTTCTCAAAACATTGCAAGAAAAATCTCCAAGTTGCTCAAGATTGCTCACGAGTTTGTCAGACAAGTTATCTCCTAAGGCAGTCTACCCCAAATTAGGGTTTTGTGTTGCATCAAGATCCTTGAGTCCAAATGACCTCAAATTCTCCCCAATGTCCTAATATGTTCTCAAGGTCATCCATGTCAAGTTTCAAGCCTTGCAGAGGAAGTTTGCTCAGTCAATTGCTCAAAAGATCCAAAAATTGGTTGTGCTATGGCAAAAGTCAATTGTGACCTACATACAGTCAAACTTCAAGATTTTTTGTCAACATTCTCATTTTGAAGCATATTTCATCATTTGATCAAGGTTTGATCATGATTCATCAAGGATTGCTCAAAATTCATCAAGATTCAAAAGTTTCTAAATTAGGGTTTTGTAGGAAAAGTCAACTCAACTTTGACCAAGCATAACTTTCTCATACTTTATGAGAAATGACACATCCAAATCTCATTTTTAAGAGGATGAAATTATCTACAATCCATCTTCATACCCCAAGATCAAAAAATGCACTCACAAGAAGTTATGAATTTGGACATTATAGGTCATTTTTGAAAGTCAACAAAAACACCTTTTTTGCCAAAGCTTATAACTTGATCATGGAATATCAAATTTAGATGAGACAAAAGGGTTGGTTATAGGACATCTCAAGCTTTCTAAAAAGTCCAATAACACTTCTAAAAGATCAAAATTGAAGAAGTTATGCATTGTTGAAGTTGGACTTTTTTGCAAAATTGCCAAAAGTCAACTATCCCCAAAACTTCAAATTTTGTCAAATGGGCCCATTCTTTTCCACTTGATTTGAGCTTGCATAGTTTCCCACGTGTCCTAGCTTCAGCCATGAGCCCATATTTCATTTTTATTATTTAATTTGATTTTTAATTGAATTTATTCATTTTAAATCAAATAAAATCATATAAAATCCTACACTTTGATAACACAAGATTTTTTGGCTATTTCAGGCTCCACATTCAATCATTATCATCATCAAATTCGAATCAGACCAAATCATGTGCAAAAAGATTGAAATGAATCAAATTTGGAAGGTTTTTCATGGAGAATTAAATCAAATTTGCAATCATTATTGGAGCAAGATTTGAACCAAATTTGTTACCCTAATACACTGAGCATTACATAAGCAAGCATAAGGGACGAAAATCAGGGTTGGAAGGGGAAGAGAGAGGCAGAACAAGAATTGAAAAATTCATAAAAAAGTGAGAGATCAAAGTCCAAGTTAGAGGCCGTTTCAGGACACGAGATTGGTCTCAATCGCTTCCTGACTGTTCTACCCCAAAATTTGCCCTCCCATATTCTTCAAGAAATTGCCAAGACAAGCTACAAAATTCCCCAAGGGTTGCACAGTGCAAAGGTCTCCTATACAGTCAAAACTAGGGTTTATGTGCTGATCAAGAAAAGGAAGTTTTCAAGGGCCCAATCAAGTCTCACATGCCTACAAATATGGTCAAGTATCCTCATATCAAGTTTCAAGGCATTCAGCTCAAAATTGCACAGTCAAAAACCCTAATTGCACTACAGTCAACTGTAGGGGCAAAATGGTCATTTGACAGTCAAAAGTTCAAATTTTTGGTCAACATATCATTTTGAAGCCACAAACATCATTTGATCAATGCTTGATCATGATTCTCAAAATTTGGCTCAGAAATCATCAAGATGCAAAAGTTTCCTTATTTGGACAGTTGAAAAAGTCAACTGAAATTGACCAGGGCATAACTTTCACATGGATTATCAGAAAAATTCCATCCAAAGCTCATTTTAAAGAGAAAGACATTTCCTACAACTCATCTTCATACTTCAAGTCCAAGAAATGCTCTCACAAAAAGTTATCAATTTCAACATTATAGGTCATTTTCAAAAGTCAACAAAAAGGGACTTTAAGTCAAAGGCCATAACTTGAGATTGGTAAATCAAAATGACATGGGACAAAAGACATTGGTTAGAGGACTCAAAGACCTTTCCAAAATGTCCAAGAACATGAGAAGAGCTTAAAAATTGAGCAAGTTATGCCTTGTGGAAGTTGGGAAATTTTTGGATATTTTGAAAAGTCAACATTGATTCAAATGACCTAAAAATGCTAATGGGCCCATTTTTCTTCCATGATTCATCATTCCAAGCATATGCACGACCACTTGGCCCAAAGGGAAGTATTTTCTCATTATTTATTTATTTATTTGAATTATTATTTATATTAATTCATTTAAATCATTTAAAATATATGAAAAATCTTTAATCCACCCTAACCAATCTTTTTATACATGTTTTGAACTCAATATTTCGTGCTTGTACAATTATGGAAAGATTTGGCTTGATTGGATGCTAATTGATACAAAAACATGTGAAAAGGATATGGAAAAGATCTTAAGAAATCAAATATTCAAAACAATGAATTACAAGAGATTTGATCAATATTTTTGACCTAATGCATTCACTACAAAGGCTTGATCATAAACCTAATGCAAGGGGACACAAAAGCTGCGCTAAAGAGCCATTGGCAAACTGAAATTTTTCTCCATAAACTCAAAACTGAAAACAGCTTTCCAGGTCGATTCAAAGCACAAGACCTATTCCATTAGCTTCCTTGAAGGCTCCTGAACGTGTTCCAATCCATATCATCCATTCAAACTCCAAGAATTGGTATATTGAACCGAAACTGCATCAAGAAAATTCCACAATCGTGCATCATGATTTAAGCATTTTTACAGCATTTTATTCATAGATTCATGTTCCTTGTGAAGTTTTGAAGCTAACCATATGCCTTAATTGGATTATTATGCTGTATATGCGTTTTTGCCATGTTTATTTTCTAGGGTTTGCAGGATGTAAATTTGGGGATTTTCAAACGAGGAAAAATTGAGACTTCAAACTACCATCATTGAGTTCAACGCGTCTGGACGAAGAAGATAGGACCATCGCGCTGAATTTATGTGCCAAGGAGAGCTAGTCGCTATTTTCTTGAAAACGGCCTAAAAGAACATTCCTAAAACCGTTGCCTCATATTTTCTGTTTCAGAGATAGTGAGGAAGACGAGGTCGTGGCATACGCTGATTGGCGTGTTCAAAAGTTCGCGCGCGTTTCCCAGCATTAATCCACTTTCTTTTTATATTATTTGTTTGCTTATTATATAACAAATGCGTTGACATGGCTCAGTGGCACAGGTGTTGATTGGTGATGTTAGTGACCTGGGTTCGAACCCCAGGTCTGTATAATTTCCTATATTATTTTGCCATAAATGTTCCTATGCAATTTCAAAAGTGAAGCGCATGATACACCACCACAATCAAGACGTCCACGTGCCCCTGAAGATCAAACCAAAGGTACAGATCTAAAGAGCACGTTGTACCCTGGTCCACGCTTCAACATGCTGTTCAAAAAAGTCAAACGGATCAATGCTAAATGGGCCAGAGTTTCTTGGATCATACCTCCTAATTTGGGACTGAACCCCCCCTTGGTTTGCAATTTTATTTCTTATATTTTATTTTCAATCATTATTTTATTTTTATTGTTTTGATTTAATTAATTAATTATTTTTACCAAATACAAAAACCTCATAAAAAATCAGAAAAGATAAAAAAAACATAATAAATTATTTTATTCTAATATTTTCATAAATAAATTAATATGTAAATATTTAGTTTTAATTAGGTTATGATTTTAATTTCTTTTAATAACAAAAATACAAAATAATATAGAATTAGATTTAATTAATGTTTATTCCTAATAATTTTTCTTTTGTCACAATAATATTTATTTTATTTATTTTCATAATCAAAAATTGTAAATTAATTAGGATTTCATTTAGGTTAAAAAAACTTCAATATTTTCTTAATAACTTAAAAATAATTAGAATTAGGTTTAGTATTTTATTTTAATTTTAATTAACTCTTTTTTTTTATTAAATCTCAAAATACATAAAAATACCAAAAACAAGCATTCCTTTAATTTTAATTCCTCATTAATTTTAATATTTTGCAAAAGGGTCCAACGCCCATGTTCTTAATTCCTTATTCGTTCGCATATTTATTTTATCGCTTGAATAATTATGTATCTGTCCCGAAGCCTTGTAAATATTATTTTTCGCACTTTTTAATTCCTTTGCTTTATTTATTTTCCGTCAAATCGGGTCCGGTTTAATTTTGGCGATGTGGACCCGCGCCGTTTGTAATAGCTTTAGATTTACTTTCCCGCAAACTTTTAACTGTTAAACGAAGCATGCAAGAATGAATGGCCCTTAAATAAAATCAAGCGTAGAACACCAATAAACATGACAAGACAAATACAAATGAAAACGACACACGAATCGCACACACCACCCCTAGGGTACGCCTCACTGTTGCCTTGCCTCGAAAGGTGATCGTCGAGTAGAGGATGTCTTAGTAAGTCCTCATGATCCGGGAACCTGGCATGAGGGTAGCTTCTAAGGTGTCTTCCCATTGCTCCGGTGATCACCATGTCCCGAACCTCAAATTGACCCGAACACCTCCAACGGTGGTGCTACCTACCTCTCAATGGTGGGATGGCACTACTTTAAAGGACATTTACACAGACGAATTCCTTAGGGTAGGTAGGTTCTCGTAGATACTTGCTCTCTTCAAAATAAACAAAAATCTTTTCACACCGACACTTTTCAAAAGCTTTCAAAGCAATGTTTCAAACACTCTGACACAAGAGTCGAACTGAAATTTTCAAAGAAACTTTTTAAAACCCACAGTTGAAAAGCAAACAAACCAATTTTGAAAACACATTGAGCAAGTACCTAAGAGCCCATGGATAACCATGGATAGAAAGGGTGCTAACACCTTCCCTTTCTATAATCTACCTCCCGAACCGAGAGCAATCTCTTTAAGGAATTTTTCTGTGCTTTTGTCCTTTCCATTTGGAGAAAATAAAAGACGGTGGCGACTCTTGCTTACCGCGACATTTCGCGAACCAGCGTTAAACAGTCAATTCCAGATCCACCGATCACAGAACTGGCGAATCTGCTGGGGACTAAACTTAAAGTGGGGTGTACCTTAGGACTAGCTCATAACCCTGTTTTCAATTGTCTTCTTTGCTTGCTTTATTATTGTGGGTTGCTTGGGAGTTCTATAGATCCTAACCCGGATCTGGGGGATACCTTCTTAGAAAGTAGCAACAAGGCTGTGAGGGAACTGTGCGGGGTATACCGACATGGTTGAAACAGTCTGCTACGTTGATGTGGCACTTTAGTGGGTACCGGTAACCCTTGAGTTCAGTCAAGGAGAGTACGGGGCCTCCGCGTGGTGTCGTGAAGCATCAACAGACCTTAGGAACCTTAATTGAACCATCTTGGCCTCTTTAGGGTAGTGAGATAACTGACTTTGGTGCAGTCCGAGGTTGGTTGATACTCGATACTACACTCAATTGAGGGTTGCTTTCCTGGAATATTTCGGTCGCCAGTTCAGTGGCTAAATCGAAACGATGAACAATGAAAGCAATCCCGTGATATTGGGAACCTTAGAACCCGGTTACTTTGATTAGGACAGGTTGAACCCACCAACTTCAAGAGGGTACTACCCAGACCCCATGCTGGCCTTAAACCTTAAGGGCTTGTCTTGTGTGCCTCGTGTGCCTTACATGTTTGTCTTTGTAAATATCTGTGGTGTGTTTAATCATAGCATCATGACATCATCCAGCATCATATGCATTGACTAACCATTTCAGGGGTTCGAATTTTCATCTTTGTTCTTGTTTTGTAGGACATGGAAATTGTTCGTAGAAAGACAATTCAAGTCAGTCTTGTAAGGATCCCTCCTCAGCTCAAGGAGCTTATATCCAGGATTCCCGAGAACTCTTCATTTAGTGAAAGACATGGAAGCCTCATCAGCTTGGTCAACACCAACATTGAGGAAGATATGATAAAGGTCTTGTTCCAATTCTTTGACCCTCTGCATCACTGTTTCACCTTCTTAGACTATCAGTTGGTACCTACATTGGAGGAGTTCTCCCGGCTCCTGAAGATCCCTATCCTTGATCAGCTACCCTTCAACGGTACAGAAAAGGAACCTAAGCTTGAAGAGATTGCTAAAGCCTTGCACCTACAGTCATCTGACCTCAAGGGACATTGGGAAGTTAGAAGTGGTATCAAAGGGTTCTTAGCCAGGTTTCTGTTTGAAAAGGCCCTTGAATGTTGGAACTCCCTTGACTTGCAAGCTTTTGAAGAGGTTGTGGCCCTCCTTGTTTATGGTTTGGTGTTGTTCCCTAACCCAGATCAGCTTATTGATATCAGTGTTGTCCAGATCTTTATGTCCAGGAATCCCATACCTACGTTGCTGGGGAACATCCTTCACTCATGTTACACTCGAACCATGAGAAAAAGAGGTGTCCTTATGTGTTGCACTCCTCTCCTGGGAAGGTGGTTTATTTCTCACCTTCCACAATCAGTCCTGAAGAATGAGCGGGGTTTGAGATGGTCACAACGGTTAATGACTCTTACACATGCAGATATACATTGGTGCCCTAGGTCCAGAGAAGATGTCACCATCATTGATCGTTGCGGGGAGTACCCTAACGTTCCTTTACTTGGAATCAGAGGAGGTATTACTTATAGCCCATGCCTGGCTTGGAGACAGTTTGGATATGCTCGGAGGGATGGTCCTCATAACATGTTAATTCCTGACATAGTTTTTGACTTCGACAATGATACTCAAGGACTTCGCTAGAGATTTATCAGAGCTTGGAGGATGCCCAGTAGGATAGACAGCAAGACACTGGGGCATAGGAATTCCATCCCATTGGAGCCTTATCTCAAGTGGGTACGAGCCCGCTCCCAGAAGTTAGTAATGCCTTATCCTCATATGCTCCCTGTGATCAAAGAACCAGTCTTGGAAGGGGAAATGTCCTACACTATTCAGCACCCTGACATGCCCACATCCTGGGAAGAGATGCAGAAGAGCTGGATCCAGCTTAAGGAGGAAAGGAATTCTCTTGAGACTAGTCTACATGCCAGTGAAAAGAAGGTCTTGGAGCTCACCCGTCTGTTGCATGAGGAGAGGAACCTCAACACTTACATAGCTCCAAAGAGGATGCGCAGTGTATTTTGGGATTGATTTGATTTTTGTACTTTTGCCCATGAGGCCTTAATGTATTAAACAATGATTTCTCTAATGATAACGTGTGTTCCTTTTTGTCTGCAACAAAGTTGAATTTTCGAACCTTTGAATGCATTGCATAAACACATCTCATTCATCATGTGCATAGCAGGTTTTTCCTCTTTTCAGGTGGCTTACAGTTCTTCGCTGTTTATTTCAGCATCATGAATCCCGAATCTGCATCAACTGAGACATCAATCAAGGCTCTTCAGGCGCAGAATGCGCAGTTTCAAGAATTAATCAAGGGTCTAGCTCAAGGCCAAGAAGAACTGAAGGCTATGCTCCTGAAGAAGGAGAAGAAGAAGAAGAGAAGAACTGTTCTGTTCAACTCGGGCCGAAGGTTTGGCAATACTTTGCAGCATGAAGAGGCTGGTTCCTCTGTTGGCAAGAGTCCTTCTCAGGCAGAAGTAAAGGTTCCTAGTCCGGTAGTCTCCGACAACGAGACTGATTTTGATGAAGAGCAGTACCCTCCTGCAGACGACAGATACAAGCAACTGGAGGATAGGTTGAAGGCTATGGAGGTTCAACAGGTACCTGGGCTGGATTTCAGAGATCTGGGTCTGTCAACTGGTGTGATCATCCCTCACAAGTTCAAGGCACCATCCTTCTCTAAGTATGACGGGGCATCTTGTCCCAAGCTGCATCTAAGGTCCTATGTTCGGAAAATTCAGCCGTACTCTGCCGATAAAAATTTGTGGATCCACTTCTTCCAGGAGAGTCTTTCAGGGACTCATCTCGAATGGTTCTATCAGCTGGATGGGACCAAGGTTCGTGACTGGGAGGAGTTGGCTACTGCTTTCTATAAGCAGTATCAATATAATGCCGACCTTGCCCCCACACGTACCCAACTCCAGGGTATGTCGTTAGGTGCAAGCGAAGGTTTTAAAGAGTACGCTCAAAAGTGGAGAGACCTGGCTGGCAGGGTGCAGCCACCTTTGACTGATCGAGAGTTGGTGGACATGTTCTTGGGGACCCTATCTGGGCCATTTTTCAACCATCTCATCGGGAATTCTTCTGCTGGGTTCACTGATTTGATTCTGACTGGAGAGAGGATTGAAGCTGGGATGAAGTCTGGAAAAATTCCGAAGGGTGCATCATCCAGTTCTGAGAAGAAACCTTTCAAGAAGGAGTCTAGTGCCGTATATGGTTCCAGGAAATCAGAGAGACATGAGCACCGCCAATCTGTCAGTGCGGTAATGATTGCTAAGCCTGCTGCCGCTCCCCGGCCAACTAATCCTCAGAAGTTTGAAAGACCCCGGAGAGAATTCACCCGCTTAAGCATGACCTTATCACAGATCCTGCCACAGTTGCTGTCCACTAACTTGGTGACTGTCAGGGAGGCGCCGAAGTTTCCAAATACTGCATCCCCCAAGTACAACCCGAATGCTCGTTGTGCCTACCATTCAGATAGCCCGGGACACTCTACCGATGACTGTTGGGCGTTAAAAAATAAGGTGCAAGACCTTATCGACGCAAAGGAGATACAATTCGAAGCTCCTGCGAAGCCGAATGTAGTTACTGCTTTTATGTCTCAGCATGGGGTAAACGCTGTGGATGAAGATGTTTATGCCATTTCTGTGGATGATCTAGCCACTCCTCTGAAGACTGTCAAAAAGAACCTGCTTCTGGCCGGTTTATTTCCGGGTTGCAGTGAGGGTTGCCTGTTCTGTGTTGTGTCCCTATCTGGTTGTCCCTTGCTAAAATTAGGCATCCAAAGCCTAATGGATAGCAAGGAGATTCTGTTTAAGAAGTCTGCTGTTCAGTTGGTTCCGATGGAAGAAGTTTATGTGGTGACTATTTTCAATAATCCGATCCCGGCTCTCCCGAAGAAGCCCGTCCAAATCATGACCGTTGCGCCTGTTATTATCACTGTTCCAGGGCCCCTGCCCTATGTATCTGACAAAGCTGTCCCCTGGCATTATGGGGCAGATGTATATGTAAACGGGATTAAACAAGAGTTCAACGCTGCCGCCAGCATTTGTGACATTACTGGCCCAGCCAAGGTTACCCGCAGTGGCAGGCTCTTCTCGCCTGACATTGCACGGCCTGCTGCCCGAAGACCGCTCCTGATACCTCCTGCAAGTGTACCTGTTCCTGCTGCTGATCCAATTGTTTCTCCTGCTGCCGAGTCATCCAATGCTCGGGGCAAAGGAGTTGAAGTTGAGCCTGCCCAGATGGAGGCACCTGCACCGATAACTGCTGAGGCCTCCCAACAAGAAATGGAGGAGATTCTAAAAATTATAAAGAAGAGCGATTTTAATGTTGTGGAACAGCTGGGGCACACGCCCTCCAAGATCTCCATGCTCTCTTTGTTGCTGTGCTCCGAGGCCCATGCTAAGGCCCTAATCTCATTCCTCAAGACGGCCCATGTGCCACATGAAACCTCTGCAGTCCAGTTCACTGATTGCGTAGCAAATTTGACGGCAGACAATGGCTTGGGTTTCTCAGATGCTGACTTGACCGCAAAGGGAAGAGACCATAATGATGCTCTGCATGTCTCTATTGAATGCAGGGGCACTACCTTGGCACATGTGTTAGTAGATACTGGTTCGTCTTTGAATGTGCTACCCAAGAAGGCTTTGGACCGTCTAGATTGTGAAGGCCTGGAATTAAAACCCAGCAATATCATCGTCAGGGCCTTTGATGTTTCAAAGAGGATGGTTCATGGAGAAGTTGACATTCCGATTCGTGTGGGCTCTCAGGTGTTCGACTCCACTTTTTATGTGATGGATATCCGTCCATCTTACTCTTGTCTATTGGGTCGACCTTGGATACATAAGGCTGGGGCAGTGACCTCTACCTTGCATAAGAAGCTGAAGTACCCCGTCAGAGGGAAGATCGTCACCGTGCAGGGAGAGGAGGAATACATGGTGAGCCACCTGAACTCCTTCAGATACATTGAGATGGATGGGGAGTTTATTGAAACCCCCTTTCAGCATTTCGAGGAGGTGTTTCCAATTGCAGCAGAAACAGCAACAGAAGGAGGTGGTCCTTTGAAGATGGCTTCCCTGAAGGATGCCCGGGCTGTGGTTCAGAAGGGTGAATGTGCCGACTGGGGCAGACTTCCAGACTTTACTCAGAAGACTGATAAACTTGGGCTGGGTTTTACCACAGAAGGCCAAAAAGCTATGAGGAAAGCGAAGATCGGAAGACCTCCGGTGTTTATCAAAAGTTCAGGAGTGAATGCTGTTGAGGAAGACCATGAAGTGGACGAAGCTGAATTCAACAGCTGGATCTATCCGACGGCCGAAGGCGGATTGAACAACTGGAGTGCTAAGGTCCATACTCCTATTACCTTTGTGACGCAGTAATAAATTTCTTTGTTTCGTTATTTTGTAATAAACAATGATAAACTCTATGGCCCAGTGTCTTACCCGAGGCACCGTGGTTCTATTTGTGAGGGCATACAAACTGTCATTTCATATATCATGAATGAAAATCTTGGACGTTTTTTCGCATTGCAAATATTGTGCTCCTTTTCTGTCTTTCTTTTCCTTTACATAATTTTCAAAACAACTATATTTACACACACACTCACTCATACAGGTTCCAATCCACTCTGGATCTCACTGATAACAACTCTGCTACTGCCAATTATGACTTCGAAAATCCGATCAACTTAGCCGAAGACGAAGGTGAAGATGATTGCGAAGTGCCTGGTGAACTTGCAAGACTGTTGCTTCAGGAAGAGAGGGCAATTCAACCCCATGAAGAGCCAGTGGAAACCATAAACTTGGGTACTGAAGCAGACAGGAAAGAGGTAAAGATTGGTGCCAACCTAAAGCTCAGCGTGAAGCAATGGTTAACCAAGATGTTACATGATTATATGGAGATATTTGCCTGGTCCTACGAAGACATGCCAGGGTTGGATACCGATATTGTGGTCCATCACTTGCCAACTAAGGAAGACTGCCCTCCAGTTAAGCAAAAGGTCCGTCGGATGCGTCCAGAGATGTCTGAGAAGATCAAAGCCGAGGTCATGAAACAGTTTGATGATGGGTTCCTCG
The DNA here is from genome assembly GCA_948472305.1 of Vicia faba. Classification (NCBI taxonomy): domain Eukaryota; kingdom Viridiplantae; phylum Streptophyta; class Magnoliopsida; order Fabales; family Fabaceae; genus Vicia; species Vicia faba. Next base: position 725,087,700 of record OX451735.1, read on the forward strand.
CAGTGACTTCTTACCCTCAGTGGGTTGCTAATGTGGTGCCGGTACCTAAGAAGGACGGTAAGGTCAGAATGTGTGTCGATTATAGGGATCTGAACAGGGCCAGCCCCAAGGATGACTTCCCTTTACCTCACATTGATGTCCTTGTTGATAATACAGCTCAGCACAAGGTGTTCTCTTTCATGGATGGCTTTTCAGGTTACAATCAGATTAAGATGGCACCTGAAGACATGGAGAAGACTACATTTGTTACTCAGTGGGGCACCTTCTGTTACAAGGTCATGCCATTTGGATTAAAGAACGCTGGGGCAACCTACCAACGTGCCATGGTTGCTTTATTTCATGACATGATCCATCACGAGATAGAAGTATATGTGGACGACATGATCGCTAGGTCCCAGACTGAGGAAGAGCACCTAGATCATCTGCAGAAACTGTTTGACCGGTTGAAACTGTACAAGCTGAGATTGAACCCGAACAAGTGCACCTTCGGGGTAAGATCTGGAAAGTTGCTAGGCTTCGTGGTCAGTGATAAAGGAATTCAAGTGGACCCTGCTAAGGTCAAAGCTATCCAAGAGATGTCAGTTCCTAAGACAGAAAAGGAAGTCAGAGGCTTTTTAGGACGCCTGAATTACATTGCTCGCTTCATCTCACATCTGACTGCTACCTGTGAACCAATCTTCAAGTTGCTAAAGAAAGATCAGGTAGTACGTTGGAACGATGAATGTCAGGCTGATTTCGACAAAATCAAAGAGTATCTCCAAGAACCACCTATCCTTATGCCACCGGTTGAAGGGAGACCTCTGATACTATATCTGACAGTGCTTGACAACTCAATGGGGTGTGTGCTGGGGCAGCATGACGAGTCTGGCCGAAAAGAGCATGCCATTTATTACCTTAGCAAAAAGTTTACCGACTGTGAGACCCGATACTCACTGCTTGAGAAAACTTGCTGCGCTTTGGTATGGGCTGCTCGCCGGCTGAGACAGTATATGCTGACTCACACTACCTTGTTGATCTCAAAAATGGATCCTATAAAGTACATATTCGAAAGGCCTGCTCTGTCTGGGAGAATTGCAAGATGGCAGATGATCTTGACAGAATACGACATTCAGTACACGACCCAGAAAGCCATCAAGGGAAGTGTATTGGCAGACCACCTGGCACATCAAGCTGTGGATGACTATCAATCAATGAACTTCGAGTTTCCGGATGAAAGCATCATGATTGTGACTGATTGTGAAGTACCTGGACCGGATGAAGGACCTGAACCAGGATCCCGATGGTCTATGCACTTTGACGGGGCATCCAATGCTTTGGGAAACGGTATCGGCGCCATAATCATATCGCCTCAAGGTACTCATACTCCACTCACTGCCCGGCTGTGTTTCAACTGTACCAACAACATGGCGGAGTATGAGGCGTGCATCATGGGTCTTCAAGCTGCGATCGACTTAAGGATCAAGTTCCTCAGTGTTTTCGGAGATTCCGCTCTTGTGATCAATCAGATCAAAGGAGAGTGGGATACGAAACATCCAAACCTAATTCCTTACAGAGAATGTGTGTTGACCCTGATCCCCCACTTCACAGAGATAACCTTTGAGCACTTTCCAAGAGAAGAGAATCAGTTAGCAGACGCGTTAGCTACAATGTCTTCAATGTTCAAGGTCAAATGGGATAATGAGGCTCCCCGGATCATCATCTGGAAACTGGACGAACCGGCATATTGTTGTGATCTCGAAACTGAATTGGTGACTGAGAAGCCTTGGTATCACGAAGTGAAGAGATACCTGGAAGCTCAGGAATACCCTGAAGGTGCCTCTATCAATGATAAGAAATTCCTGAGGAGGTTCGCAGCCAAATTCTTCCTTAGCAACGGCATTTTGTATAAGCGAAACCATGATTCAACCTTACTGCGTTGTGTGGATAAGACTGAAGCAGAAAGGATCATGGAAGAGCTACATGAAGGGACCTTTGGTACACATTCCAGTGGACACACTATGGCTAAGAAGATCCTACGGGCAGGATATTACTGGTCCACAATGGAAGCTGATTGTTACCAACATTCCAGGACATGCCACAAGTGCCAGATTTATGCAGACAAGGTGCATGTTCCTCCGGTTCCCCTGAATGTTCTGACTGCGCCTTGGCCGTTTGCAATGTGGGGCATAGACATGATTGGTGAGGTTAAACCTACGGCATCCAATGGGCATCGCTTCATCCTAGTGGCAATTGATTATTTTACGAAGTGGGTTGAGGCAGCATCCTATGCTACGGTAACCAAGACTGTTGTGGCACGGTTCATTCGGCATAACCCGATCTGTCGGTACGGCGTCCCTGAGCGGATTATTACAGACAACAATACCAATCTAAACAACAAGATGATCGCTGAGCTCTGCGAACAGTTCAAGATACAGCACCACAATTCTTCTCCTTACAGACCGAAGATGAATGGGGCTGTAGAAGCAGCAAATAAGAACATCAAGAAAATCGTGCAGAAGATGACAGTGACTTATAAAGATTGGCACGAGATGTTACCGTTCGCTCTACATGGGTACCGTACCTCAGCTAGGACGTCAACCGGGGCAACTCCTTTCTCTCTGGTTTATGGCATGGAGGCAGTCTTGCCGATCGAAGTACAAATACCTTCTCTCCGGATAATGAAGGATGCAAACCTGAACGAAGATGATTGGATCCAGACCCGACTTGATCAGCTCAACCTCATTGACGAAAAGAGACTTGCTGCTATCTGTCATGGTCAGACGTATCAGAAACGGATGATCAGGGCATTTAACAAAAAGGTCAGACCACAGGAATATCGAGTTGGGGATCTGGTAATCAAGCGAATCATCCTTCCTCAGAGTGATCCAAGGGGCAAATGGACCCCTACGTACGAAGGGCCATTTGTGGTTAAGCATGTGTTCTCAGGAGGAGCCATGATATTAACCAACATGGATGGTGACGACCTTCCTCACCCCGCCAATGCAGACATAGTAAAAAGATACTACGCATGAAAAAAGGACCCGCTAGGCTGACATGCCTAGGCAAAAGTTAGGGCTTCCTGTCGAACCAAAAGGGTTCGGGCAAAATGAAGGGATGAAATGAAAAAAATCTGTACACCCGGCAAGTCGAAAACCTGAAAAGGCGGCTTGGGCAAAAATGGGTATCCCGGTGGACTGAAAACCCGAAAGGGCAGTCCAGGCAAAAATTAGGGATAAAAGTGTAATACTATGTCTCATTGGATCACTTTGCATCCAGAATCCGGTATCTACATCAAGCCCAGACGGCATCAATCAATCAGCTTCACCTTCAACCAAGGTCATCAAGTGATGAGACGCTCGGAGTTATAAAGACAATAGCAGAGTTGAAACCCAGTGGATCACTCATATTTCACACAACTGTTTTATTTTCTTTTATATCAAACTTGTATAAACTCTTTTGCTCGGCGGCGTTCTCTTACTAGGACGTCAGCCTCTTGTACACAAAACGCCTATTTTCAGGCCATTCAAAAATCAATACAAATATACTTTTCAGTCAAACGTGCCAAGTGTTTTTCTTTTCTGTTTTGTTTGCGAAGAACGTCCAAGGTTCAATTTGTGATATATGCATTGACAATAGTTTGCTAACTCATAAATAATTGCATACGAAACAAAAGAATTAATTGCAGGTGACACTAGAAACAGGGGCAATAAAGAGTTGTCTGAGCAGTCTAATTGTTCTATCCTCCAAGGTACCAAGGTAGGTTCAGCTAAAGAACACGACCAAGTACATATTAAATCCCCAGAGAGTGGTTCAGCAAAACAGCGCATTCTTCTCCAAGCTATTATCAAATCTCAAGGAAATTGAGCATCATCCCATAGATATCAATACTTCCCCCAGCAGCAATACATGTATCCTTAAACAAGCATCCCCGGCAGTCTTGGTCTAAAGATTGTTCCCCGGCGGCGTATCAATATTCAAAGGAATCACTTCCCCGATGCAGTTCAAACCTCCCCAGAAGAGTCCAATCCAGTTTCCCCAGGAAAGTTGGAATTCATATCCCGAAGCAGTAAGCTTATCCCCAGTAGATTCTGGAAGCTTATCCTCGCAGCGCACGAACGCGTCGTCCGGCTGGATTTAAAGAGTTGTTTCCTTAACAGGATATAACTGGGTTATCCTCGGCCAAAAGCCACGGAAAGAGCGTCCTCGACGAAGTCTTCTTACCCCAGCGAAGTCCATCAATACCCCCTATACAACAAGGGTATCCCCAGCAAACTATTATCTACACTCAGCAAGGCATCCCTCTTCCCACAGAGTATTGCTTCCCAGCATGGTCGCTAGAGTATCTCTTCTCCCCGCAGAATTATTCATTCGCCAAGATTAGTCCCCAATGGAGTTATCCTCTCCTACCGGTATTCTTGCAACTGTCATCCCCAGCGGAAGTAAAAGCTTATTCTTCAACATCAGCCCAGGATACGACTTCCCGGCACCCGTCAAGGATTCATTTTTCTAGACAAAAACATACATAAAACATCACACTTCCATACATCATTATAACATGCATAGACACATCATATCATACAAGTCTCATTTATGTTGAGAACATCATTGCTTGATCCATATCATGCATTGCATATGTCTGACTTTTACCTTTCAGGAAAGATGCAGTTTAAATTCTCAATCATATTTCAAGACCTAGACCGGTTCAGTTAAATCGACCCTAAGATTTTCCTGATGCTTATCCAGTCAAAGGCCTTCTCTGGTTCAGTCAGATCGACCCTAAGATCTCCCTGATGCTTATCCAGTTGAAGATATTTCAAGACCTAGACCGGTTCAGTTAAATCGACCCCAAGATTTTCCTGATGCTTATCCAGTCAAAGGCCTTCTCTGGTTCAGTCAGATCGACCCTAAGATCTCCCTGATGCTTATCCAGTTGAAGATATTTCAAGACCTAGACCGGTTCAGTTAAATCGACCCCAAGATTTTCCTGATGCTTATCCAGTCAAAGGCCTTCTCTGGTTCAGTCAGATCGACCCTAAGATCTCCCTGATGCTTATCCAGTTGAAGATGTTTCAAGACCTTGTCCGGTTCAGTTAAATCGACCCTAAGATTTTCCTGATGCTTATCCAGTCAAAGGCCTTCTCTGGTTCAGTCAGATCGACCCTAAGATCTCCCTGATGCTTATCCAGTTGAAGATATTTCAAGACCTCGTCCGGTTCAGTTAAATCGACCCTAAGATTTTCCTGATGCTTATCCAGTCAAAGGCCTTCTCTGGTTCAGTCAGATCGACCCTAAGATCTCCCTGATGCTTATCCAGTTGAAGATATTCCAAGACCTTGTCCGGTTCAGTTAAATCGACCCTAAGATTTTCCTGATGCTTATCCAGTCAAAGGCCTTCTATGGTTCAGTCAGATCGACCCTAAGATCTCCCTGATGCTTATCCAGTTGAAGACATTTCAAGACCTTGTCCGGTTCAGTTAAATCGACCCTAAGATTTTCCTGATGCTTATCCAGTCAAAGGCCTTCTCTGGTTCAGTCAGATCGACCCTAAGATCTCCCTGATGCTTATCCAGCTGAAGACACCCAAGATTTTTCTCAACGAGCGTTGTTGAAGTTAAAATCACCCAAGGTTCTCTTACCATTCATACTAAGGCAGTAACCATCCCTGGTTCATTCATCGCCGTTTGAAGCTCCAGACTCAGCTCCTGTAACCAGTCAGGACACATCTATACCAAACATCTGAAAACCAGCTCCTGCAACGTGTCAGGTACTCATTTGTTCTTTTGCAGGTATGCAGGTTCTCGCTAAGGAATCTCCTACGCGATCAACATCCAGATGGCATCTATAAGCCCATCATCCTATCCAGCAAACTCCAAATGGCATCTATAAGCCCATTCACCCATCACACTGCTAACATGTGAGCGCAAATTTCTGGGCACTCTAGTGTCCAATCATCTTCTACCCTCGGATTACGAAAGGCACGTCAGCCAATCTACATCCTCAGGTCTAAGAAGATTGAACAGGGGCAACTATTGTACCCCAAAATTTGCCCTCCTATATTCTTCAAGAAATTGCCAAGACAAGCTACAAAATTCCCCAAGGGTTGCACAGTGCAAAGGTCTCCTATACAGTCAAAACTAGGGTTTATGTGCTGATCAAGAAAAGGAAGTTTTCAAGGGCCCAATCAAGTCTCACATGCCTACAAATATGGTCAAGTATCCTCATATCAAGTTTCAAGGCATTCAGCTCAAAATTGCACAATCAAAAACCCTAATTGCACTACAGTCAACTGTAGGGGCAAAATGGTCATTTGACAGTCAAAAGTTCAAATTTTTGGTCAACATATCATTTTGAAGCCACAAACATCATTTGATCAATGCTTGATCATGATTCTCAAAATTTGGCTCAGAAATCATCAAGATGCAAAAGTTTCCTTATTTGGACAACTGAAAAAGTCAACTGAAATTGACCAGGGCATAACTTTCACATGGATTATCAGAAAAATTCCATCCAAAGCTCATTTTAAAGAGAAAGACATTTCCTACAACTCATCTTCATACTTCAAGTCCAAGAAATGCTCTCACAAAAAGTTATCAATTTCAACATTATAGGTCATTTTCAAAAGTCAACAAAAAGGGACTTTAAGTCAAAGGCCATAACTTGAGATTGGTAAATCAAAATGACATGGGACAAAAGACATTGGTTAGAGGACTCAAAGACCTTTCCAAAATGTCCAAGAACATGAGAAGAGCTTAAAAATTGAGCAAGTTATGCCTTGTGGAAGTTGGGAAATTTTTGGATATTTTGAAAAGTCAACATTGATTCAAATGCCCTAAAAATGCTAATGGGCCCATTTTTCTTCCATGATTCATCATTCCAAGCATATGCACGACCACTTGGCCCAAAGGGAAGTATTTTCTCATTTTTTATTTATTTATTTGAATTATTATTTATATTAATTCATTTAAATCATTTAAAATATATGAAAAATCTTTAATCCACCCTAACCAATCTTTTTATACATGTTTTGAACTCAATATTTCGTGCTTGTACAATTATGGAAAGATTTGGCTTGATTGGATGCTAATTGATACAAAAACATGTGAAAAGGATATGGAAAAGATCTTAAGAAATCAAATATTCAAAACAATGAATTACAAGAGATTTGATCAATATTTTTGACCTAATGC